>BTHU01000011.1:106146223-107346223 GCA_036184795.1 Tokudaia tokunoshimensis | reverse complement strand
AGTTGTGCTCATTGTTATTTCAGTTTTTTATATACCTTACAACTGATTAGAGGATGACTGCATTTCAAAATGTAAATTTTAGCATTTGAAAGTAGAGATTCTGCTCAGGTACAAGAGCTAAATTATACAGTTTATCCTAACATTATCAGAGTTCTATGCTGGGGAACATACAGCCTTGTCTCAGCTTTATCATAATGGCATTATGATGTTTATAAACACCTTTTCTTTGTGTATCTCTGTTAAGATGTATATATAAGATAAAGGACAATGAAAGAATAAGATTTGTATGTCTTTAAGTACCTGACTGAAACGTAACAAATTCCAACTTGGGGAAAGGCTCAGTTGTGTAAAGTATTTGCTGATTTTGATACCGAGCACCAATGTGAAAGCTGTGTGTGGCCACTTGTACCTGTAACACCAGCATTGTGGACATGGAGACCTTAGGATACCAGTGACTTGATTGCTAAAAATCAATCTGAAATGGCAAGATCCAGGTTCAACTAAAGATCCTATGTAAAACAGTAAGGTGGGGAGTTGTCAAGGAAGATAATCAGTGTTGATCTGTTACCTTCTACAGTCTCATGAATGAGGGAACACCCAACCTCCACACACACATTCAAATGCTTAGGGGGTGTCATCAGGAGGTGTGGCCTTGTTGATATAGGTGTGGTCTTATTGGTGGAAGTGTGTCATTGAGGTGGGTTTTGGGGATTCAAATGCCTAAGCCAGGCCCAGTGGCTCACTCTTCTTGTTACTTTTTGATCTGGGTATAGAACTCTTGCTTCCTTATCTAGCACCATGCTTTTCCCATGGTACAATGAACTAAAGCTCTCAACTGTAAGCCAGCCCTAACTAATATGCTTTCCTGTATAAGAGTTTCCATGGTTGAGGTGTCTCTTCACAGCAATAGAAACCCATAGACACACACACACACACACACACACACACACACACACACACGGGAGAGGGGAGAGAGAGAGAGAGAGAGAGAGAGAGAGAGAGAGAGAGAGAGAGAGAGGCAGAGAGAGAGAAACAGAGAGCGAGAAACAGAGAGAGAGAAACAGAGAAAAACAGAGAGAGAGAAACAGAGAGAGAGAAATAGAGAGAGAGAGAACCAGAGAGAGAAAACAGAGACAGAAACAGAGGTAGAGAGGAGCATACAGAGGGAAATATACCATGCTCTATTACAATGCAACCCCTAGTTCTTACAGTAGCCTTTGATTCATAGGGTAAATCATCATGTATGAACTGTTAGTACATAATGATAGCATGTCACCATCTCCTTACAGAGAGATTCACTCTATGGTAAGGACATAGAGTGCAAAAATGGTTTCACAAATGAAGTAGATTATTTTCTAAATCCTCAAAAGTACAAAAGATAAGACAGGAGCTCATTTACAGAAAAAAAGCAAAATTTCTACAAGATTTTTCTTTATTTTCTTTCCTGATTGTTTGTGTCCAGTTCTACCTACCTATTTATTATAAGGCTTTCTTTCATTGCTTGAAAAAATATACACAGCTAAACCATATATATCACCCAAGTTTATATATATGATATATATAATCACACACAAACACACTATATTATATATTTCACCTAAGTTTCTCATTTCTCAGGAAGTAAGTACTGTCATCTCCACTGAGCCTGAATTATTCATTTGCTCAGGATACTAATAGATATAAGAGACAAAATAACCTGAGTTGAGAACCTGAACATTTAACTTGACCTCAGACATGTCACCAGATTTGAGTGAACTAACCTTCACTTATAGAACTTCTGTGCAAGTCATATAATCTAAAATTTTAAAGAAAATATTGATTTGATGAAATGTATAAATATAAAAACAAAATTAACATATTTTTAAAAAAGATTATGCTGTCCAAATGCTGCCTTACAATAACCGAACCTCAAGACATCAAAATGGAAATTAAAACCAGTTTTTCCTTGAAACATGTTTTATTAGCAACGTAAAGAGCTGATTGCCTTTACCTAAAATATCTCACAATGTGTGGTCTCTTAATCATGACTAACACTTAAGAGAATAGAGATCTTTAAGGCATATGTTAGAAACCCCTGATTTAGTGTCTCTTATTTTCATTTCCTCTAGACTTTACGTTATACATGAGAATACTAAATTCAATGTTACAAAGTGCACCTTTTTTATATGTCTTTCTACACTCCTTACTAAAAGTTATTCTATCACTTTAAGGTTACCCAAGCTTCCTACAAAGCCAAAGAGTATAAGATTAAAAAACTTCATGCTCCTCACATGGCTTGTTTGAGTACGTAATTGCATGAGTGCATTGGTATTTGCAATAGAATCATATCATTATATAAACAGAGATATTAAAAAGTAGGCAAAACTTAAAAGACTTTGACTGAATTCTAAGCTTTTTCCCTTTCTTGTTCATCAGAATTTTTATTTAGAAAAGCTTTGATCTCTAGGTTAACTTCTTAAGGCATACCGGATGGCATATCTTGTCTGTAGTTCTCTTGAAGATATAATACCTCCAAGATCAGTGAACTAACCCCTAACTGATCTAAGACATGTCTTTGAAAGACATGTCTTAAGCCTCTGATATTTGGGAGGATTTATTTGAACATATTGTCAGGTTTGTCTTAACAATATGTTATATATTATCTGTGGTGGTTTGAATATGCTTGGTCCCGGGTGTGGCACTATTAGGAGGTATGGCCTTTTTGGAGTAGATGTGAACTTGTTGGAAGAAGAGTGTCACTGTGGGAGTGGGCTTTGAAACCTTCCTCCTAGCTGCCCATGAACTAGTCTTCTTCTGTTTGCCTTTGGAACCAGATACAGAACTCTCAGCTCCTCACATGCCCTGCCTGCCTGAAAATTGCCATGCATGCTGTCATGATGATAATGGACTGCACCTCTGAACCTTTAAGTCAGCCCCAATTATATGTTGCCCTTTATAAAAGTTGTCTTGGTCATGGTGTCTTTTCATAGCAACAAAACCCTAAGACAGAAGTTGGTACCAGGGACTGAGGCATGCTATGATAGGTCTGACCATGCTGTTGTTTGGAAGAATGTGAATTTGGGGATTTTGGATTTGGAAGGCAGTGGAATGTTTTAAGTGGAGCTTTATGGATCATCCTAGTCAGAATGTGGAAGACATCGGGGCTGAGGGTGATTTGAACTGTGGCAGACTGGCTCTAGAGATTTCAAAGGAGAAGAATGTTAGTATGTGGCCTATAAACTGTTTTTGTGATGTTTTGGTGAAGAATATTGCTTCTTTTTGCCGTGGTCTGAGAAGACTGCATGACACTAAGCTGAAAAGACTCAGATTAATTACATTGACAAAGGAGTCACAGAAATATCCAGCATAGATTTTGTCCTCTAATTTACTCTCAGGAAGAACATTTTTTGATCAAGCATAGCAAGCTTAGAAAGGAAAAATGTAAGACGTATGTTGCAAGTATTGAAGGGCACTAGGAAGTACAGTGGATATAGATCCTATATTCAAAGACATTAAATGAAATTAAGGAAGTGTTGTTCTCAGTGCTAGACCCCACCTAGCTAGGTTTGTTTATATGCTTGTAGTTAAACAAGGAATAGTTATAGCATGTTAGGTGTTATTGCCTGGTTATTGCTTTCATTTGGACTTTCAATATGGAATGAACTATAATCAAGAAATGGAGTGCATACTGTGATCCAGAACTTGAGGATGGAATGCAGACTTTTGTTCCAGATCTTGACATGGGATGACACACACTTTTGATCTATATCTAGAGGCATAGTGACCATGAAAAGCTTATGCCCAGGCATGGCGGTACATGCCTTTAATCCCAGGAGACAGAAACATGCAGATCTCTGAGTTCTAGACCAGCCTGGTACAGAACAAGTTCCAAGTGAAGAAAAGCTTAGGTCGAGGCATGGTGGTACACACCTTTAATCCCAGTATTCAGAAGACAGAGTCACGCAGATCTCTGTGTTCAAGATCAGCCTGGTCTACATATCAAGTTCCAAAACAGCCAAACTTAATCAGTGAAGGAAATCATCAAAACCAGAAAGCTGGCAAAGGTGTTATAGAACAACAGGGACCATGTTTAGCCCCAGCAAACAGCAGAACTTGACAGCTTTGGTCATGTGGCTCTGGCTTTAGAGTCATGACTAGAAGTGGTTACTGGTTAGAAGTAGATGCTGGTTAGCTGGAGCTAAGAAATTAGCAGTGATTAAGAAGAAATCAGCATCACTGAGGTGAAATCTTCTGGGAAGCATTTTCTGAGAGCATAAACAAGCTGTGTTCCAGAGATAGCCAAGGTTGTACCTTGAACTGCTGCTAGACTTGGTACTGTGTAAGAATCACCCAGGTAGTACTGGTTTTGAAGGCATGAAGGGGTCATAAGAACAGCTGAGACTTGGCACTGTGAGAGGCCATGGAAGGCCACTGGTAAAGGTGCAGCCTCACTTGTAGGTGATGGCCCAGGACTGAGAGTCATTCAAAGAAGTAGAGGCTTGGCACCATGAAGACAGCCTATGAGAAGCTATTGGTGAAGCTTGGTAACAGCAGAAGCTTCCAGAGAATTAGAGTTGATAGTACCATGGGATGATCACCAAGAATGGCAGCAGCAGTGGAGTGGAGTCAACTAGATCCCAAAGTACTACAGAGGTCAGAGCTGGAGAAGAGATCCAAACCCTTTGGAAGACTCCAGAAGATGATGTGTGTATCACAAACACTGGAACATGAAGGTATAAAGTTGAAGCTGCCTTGGATATCCCAAGATGCTAGAGATATCAGAGCCGTGGGATACCTGCTGAGGAAAGCTGCTAACAGGGAGTAGAAACAGTCCAAGAGAAAGAAGCTTGTTGCAGTCAACAAAGATGAAAGGAGTTGGAGATATAAAGATATCAGATATGTAGATGCAGAGCTTGGAGTTTGTCGAGCTGGTTTTCAATCTTTTTTGGTTCAGCATTTCATCACTATGAAGTTTTAGAATGGTATTGTATATTCTATGATAATGGAAGCATGAGATCTGCTTTCTGATATTGATTTTATAGAGGATTACAGTTAAGTGATTGGAAGAATCTTAGAAAAGACTTTGAACTTTGTATTTTAAACATAATTGAGACTGCTATAGACTATGGGACTTTTGAAGTTGAACTAAATGTATTTTCATTATGCTATAGCTAGGTATATCCCCCAATGTGTTTGAATTAGCCTATGGGAACCAGGTGGTGGTTTGAATATGCTTGGCCCAGGGTGCAGACTTTTTGGAGTGGGTGTGGCCTTGTTGGAAGAAGTGTGTCACTGTGGGGATGGGCTTTGAGACCCTCCTCCTAGCTGCCCATGAACTAGTCTTCTTCCGTTTGCCTTCAGAACCAGATACAGAACTCTCAGCTCCTCCCTTGCCATGCCTGCCTAGCTGGGCACTGCCATGCTTCCTGTCATGATGCTAACGATCTGAACTTCAGATTTTGATGTTTTCATTCATAAAAGTTGTCTTGGTCATGATATCTCTTCATAGCAATAAAACCCTAACTATAACACTGTCCAAACTGTAGATTCCTATCTTTAATAAAAGGTGGATATTACATTTCTACATTAAGGGCTATTTGAAGTAAATATCAATCTCCCAAAATCTGCAAAGATATAAAACCAAGCAAAATCTCATTACAGCATTTTATAAAGTGTAAACAGATATACAGGCAGAATTCACATCACTCTGTCTTCACTGTGTAATAATTAAATATCCAAACTGTTACAGGAAACATATTTGATCAATCAATGGTCTCTGTCTGGCCTTCAGCATGCCTTCCCCAAATCTGTTCCTTCTCCCTAACCAACCTCTTTATATGCTAAACACAGTCTCTCTGTGGTCAAATGCATTATAATTCAGCCTTTTTTGTCCTCTTCACTCATCCATAGGGGAGCTCTACAAAACTCTGTACTTTTCTTCCTCTATGTCCTGTCATTACATCTCTTTGAGACAGCATTTCAACCTACAATATCCAACCCCCCATGTTCCCTCCTTAAAGTTTCACTCTCTTGTTTGATAACATAATTCACTGTATTCCACTTTGCTTTATTCATAAGAACTTTTTTCCATTTACAAACCTAGATTTGTTGACATTATGTTTGAAATAAATGATGCCACACTTTTTGTATGTTTATGCTGTATCTCCCAGAGGAGAACATACTCTTGAGAGAATCTTGTAAATGTTCCATGTCCAGAAGCACTTAGAGTAGTTCATTAACAAAAAAATGCTTACCTACAGCTTTTGATCCACTGACTGGCCTACCCTAGTTTTCTACTCCAGAGAAACTGGTAAACCTTTATTCTAACATGTTTTAATTCCTCAGAGGAGTTTAATAGAACTAGTAAACTCTCAAAGTTTTCACACTGTTTAATTTTAAAATGTTAAATGGATAAAAAATGTGTAAAGGCCATAAAAGGTGTATCTTTAATGTATGATAAAACCAAATACTAGCAGTGCGTATATTACTTAATTCAAAAAACGAAGAGGAATTTTTGGAGTGATGTACAGATACATTTTGTTTTGAGTTCATTCACATATTTAATCATGTTTACCAGAAAACTTATAGTAAAACTCACAAAAGATTGGAAAACACAGAACAACAGTTGTGATTTAAAATTTAAAGTCATGCTACACATTTTTAAACCGCAGCTAATAAGGGAATTAGAAAGTGTGCGAGTATACAAGCTGAAGAGGAGATCTTTGACTGGTCCAAAGATGACTGCCTTTAGTTTAGTTTTTTTCTGATGTATCTAAGGTCTCTGATTAGGTTCAGCACGCTGGCCAGTTCCCTCGTGCCTTCTGGTCTCTCTTGGCTTAAGATAGGATAGGGTCCCGAAGGAAGACATCATCTGTTCTTTGTATTAATAATTACACTTCCGGGGTGAAGACAGTGTAACAGAGACAGTAAATTAGATATTGCTGCTGCCGAGTTTTGGGGGTGTCTGATTTGGTGTGTGGGGTTCCTATTCTTCATGGAGGAAAGGCCGGACAACCAGAAACCTGGGAAGGTTCAGCAGAAAATACACGGACTTCTAGACACTGAAAAAAGCTTCACTGACTTGGGGGGGGGGCGCTTGATTTCTACTTAAATAGCCGAACTTCATGATCCATGCATTAATTCACTAGGGTTTGATGCATTTGTATTTTGCAGTGGACACATGTGGTGGCATTGGTTGTTGGAATAGAGGTTTACACAGGTGAGAAAAACACACTGCCTCTCCTTCCCACTGCACCCTCCCATTCCCCACACCCCAGATAAGAAGTCTGAACTAGAAGATGGACCTTTTCTTGAAGGTAACATCTCACTGAATTTCTCTTAGTGTGATCTCCGAACGTATGCAGAAAGCCTGCTTTTCTCTGGTCAGAAGTTACCATTGGCTTTTTTATTTTCCCTCCCCATCCCCGGGGGGGAAAAAACTTTTTGTCGCCGGGAGGGGAAGAGAGGTCGAGGCCAGGAGAGGTGGTCTACGTAGGAGAGGGGGCAAGGGAGACTGGGAGTCATGAGGGTCAAAAATAGTGGAGCTCTGGGGTTTTGGGGGCGCTCCGCTTCCCCCCTCTAGGCCTTTGCAGTCGCCCTCTCCGCCGCGGACACTGGAGAGTTAAGCTAATAAACACGTAAGCACCGCTCGCTCCCCAATAGGCAAGATGCCTCTCCGGCTCTTGGCTGCATCGACAGCTTGCAACACTCGGCATCTTTTCTGGAGGCGCCTCCTTCAGCGGCTGCAGATGGCATCCGGCTGCGGGCTCGGGGTTCGCAATTGATTCACGCCCTTGCCCACCTCGCGTGCACACACGCACCTCTCCCTTCTCCTCCTCCCCTCGCGCTCCTGGGTCTGCGCTCAGCTCGCGTTCGCCGGGCGGAGGAAGCAGTCGCGGCGGCCGAAGCTGAGCAGCAGCGCTCGCTCCCTGACCTAGGAAGAAGCGCCCACCGGGACAGCCGACCCTCGGCTGCCTCCAGCGCCCCCCACCTTTTGCACCCCAAGGCGGGGGCTCCGGGACTCCCCTCTCCCAGCCGCTACCATGCTGGACCCTTCGTCAAGCGAAGAGGAGTCGGATGAGATCCTGGAAGAGGAGAGCGGCAAGGAGGCGCTGGGCTCGGCCGCGTCCGGAGCGCGCTTGTCTCCCAGCCGCACCAGCGAGGGCTCGGCGGGCAGCGCCGGGATGGGGGGCAGTGGCGCCGGGGCCGGGGTGGGCGCCGGCGGCGGTGGGGGTAGCGGCGCGAGCAGCGGCGGCGGGGCCGGGGGGCTGCAGCCCAGCAGCCGCGCCGGCAGCGGCCGGCCCTCCAGCCCCAGCCCGTCGGTGGTGAGCGAGAAGGAGAAGGAAGAGTTGGAGCGGCTGCAGAAGGAAGAGGAGGAAAGGAAGAAGAGGCTACAGCTGTACGTGTTCGTGATGCGCTGCATCGCCTACCCCTTCAACGCCAAGCAGCCCACCGACATGGCTCGGCGGCAGCAGAAGGTGGGTGCGCCGCGAGGCTGGGGAGCGGCGCCGGGACGTCGCCTGGCAAGCGGGCGGGGCGAACAATGGGAACCTGCGGCGCAGCTGGCGAGGAGGAGCCGGGGAAGGTTGAGACCGCGCCCTGGGACTAAGGGCCCGTCTCGCCGCGGCCCAGTTTGGATATCCCTGGGATGTTACAGGGGCCTGCAGCACAGGGCTGCTCGCACGGGCCTCCCTGCGGGGGGAGCCAGGCGGGAAAGTCCCGCTCGCTCAGTGACCTAAGTGGCGCGAGGAGTGACTTGCAGCGGGCAGCGCCCACAGAGGCCTTGTCGCTTGCGGGGCTCCCTGCGCTCCCAAGTAGCAGCGGCTGCGCTGCGCTCTGGCCCGCCCTCCGGGGCGTGCACTAGGCGGGCGCAGGCTTTCGGCAGGTCGGGGCGCGGGTGTGGAGCTCTAGCCGCGCTGGACTCTTGGGGCAGCGGGCAGCCGCAGGGGCACGCAGAAAAAAAGCCAACCCTGGAGGCGAGGTTTCCCGTGACTCAGCCAAGGGCGCCCCCTCGCAGCCTGGTCAGCTGATCGCCACCTAGGGTAGCCTAGGGGTCTTCCTGCCGCAGCGCTTTCCTCTTGCCAGTCGTCCCTCCAATCCTGTTCCCCTTCCTCATGGATCCCAGGGCAGGGGATCGTCAGTGGGTCCCTGGGCCTGGGTCAGTACTTCCACCATACCCCTTTGACCCTCTTCTCCTTCCAAGGTGACTTCGCCGCCACCTTCTGGCTTCGCCGAGGTTCTCCAAGCCCTCTTGTTACTGGCTTGATAAAAGTGCAGCTGCAAACAGCTTCTCAATTATAGTCATAAAAAGCTTTTTGTGTCTGAGGCAGGGGCAAGGCCATGCCGGCTTTGAGCTGCTTTTCATGGGAGGGGGGGCCGTTACTATCTCCAACCAGAGAAAGGACTAAAGGGAGGCACGGTCACCAGGGGCTGCGGGTTGGTGATGAGGATCAGCCAGGAAAAGGGTCAGGAGCTCAGTGGGAGTGAGTGCATTCGGTTTCCTCTCTGGGAACAAATGAAGTATTTAAGCTTACATGAGGCCAGTTGAACCCGGGAGCCATGGGAGGCTCTAGCTGTAACCCGCCAAGGTTGTGAGACTATTTCTTAAAATAGTAATTTAAGAAACGTTGCTGCCATTTAAATCTAAATTTTATGGTGCTCAAGTAAGGTGTTGGTTCTCTCCATATTTACCTTGCAACCTTATCTCGAGGAGGAACAGACTGCTCTGTTTGTTCTCCTTATATGTGTATACATATCACCCAACCCTGTCAGTTTATTTTAGCTACTACTGCTTGGAAGCCAGTTTTATTAAGTCAAAAAGATTCATTTCCTGGGTGAGAGATAGAAGGTGGGCCATACACACCATCCTCTACCCCCATCCCTACAATACCATCTTACAGAGGCCTTTTGCTTTCTAACTGTTATGGCAGAAATATTAGAGATTGTCAAATTTCGATGAAATATTTAGGTTGATTGTGGCTCTACATAGTCAGCTAATCAAAATTTCAGCATGGAATTGTGTTACTTCTCTTTATAGTATGGTAAATTCCACCTCCAAAATCTCATCAAGGACTAAGTTAGTCAAAGATGTCCTAGACGTTTGCTATGAAAACTGACTTTAAACAGAATGAAACAAGACCTTCCATTAGTCAGTAAAAGGCTTTGTATAGATGAGCGGGTCCAGCAGTGGAAGAAAGAAACAAGAAAATCCTGTAGGAATCCAGTTCTATCAAGTAGAAAGACAGCCGTGAGACCACCCCTCTGATCTGACTGCATATAGTACATCCAAAGCTGTTATTTGAGGGGAAAGCCTGTTTTTACACATGACCTTTGAACACCAGAGAGACTCCAGCACAGACTGATAACACTGGCTTTCTGTCGAACTATTTTTAGACACTGCAAAAACTATTGCTAAATATACATCCCAGCAAAATAACCCCAGGCCTAGTGGCTACAGTGGGAAGAATATATATATATAAATGAAAATAAACTTTCCTTTTTGCTCTGCCTTTTACTGTTTGGTGCATTCTGGAGGAGATAACATGGTTCATTGTTTCTCTCAAAATTCAAACTTTTGAAACTCTGAAAGTAATGGAAAGGTTTGCATACTAATTATGGTAAAATTTAAAGCCAAGAAATAAAATTGGTAAGTTAATAGTAGTCTGGAACACTATATGCTCCTTGTGACCTAAGGGTGAGCTTTGAACAGACTGGAAACAAGTGTATTAAAAAAAAGACAGATGAAAGTCGATGTAGAGAAAGGGTTAGAAAGATGCAGAAGGCAGAGAGAGAGAGAGAGAGAGAGAGAGAGCTGTTTATGCAAACAAATCATTAGTGAGACAGTGAAGGGGTGTACTCCAGAGTACAGTGCACCAGATGAAGCACGTCCCCAACTTCAGGTATCTACAATGTGCAAAGCACCTCATTTGGACCATTTTATCAAAGTCCTTGCTTTATTATTTGAACAGTTTAAGGTAACTGAAAAAACAGGGACTACAATACA
Source organism: Tokudaia tokunoshimensis (assembly GCA_036184795.1). Classification (NCBI taxonomy): domain Eukaryota; kingdom Metazoa; phylum Chordata; class Mammalia; order Rodentia; family Muridae; genus Tokudaia; species Tokudaia tokunoshimensis. The sequence continues at coordinate 107,335,242 of BTHU01000011.1, read as the reverse complement.
CAGTTCCCACATGCAGAAGCAAGTCTCCTACATTATTAGTTACTCGGCAGAATTATACAAGTCAGGAAGAGCTGAAGTAATACATTGCCAGTAAACTATAGTTTTTGTCTGAATATATTTTGTGTTCTTACATCATATCTACTTTTGTTTTGGGGGTGCAGGGACTCAAACGCAGAATCTTAGATATGCAAAGCAAGTGGTTCCAGTGCTTGCCCTGGCATCCTCAGTCCATAAGATCATTTTGAATTCTTCTAAGAACCCTGGCATAACTGCCAAGGTCACTCTGAAACTCAAAGAGTTTCTAATAGTTTGCCTGAAGTATAATGAAGGCAGACAAAAGAGTAGGCATTGAGCCAAGGGGTGGTCTGAGTCCAAATCCTGTATTCTGAATAGGAGACAGTGGCCATAAATAGTCTAGAGTGTACAAACAGGAGGCTAGCACACTGATAGCACATCATGCATCCTTCTAAACAAAGTGATACTTATACTTTCCTCAAGAAAGAGGTCCACTCCTTTCTGCCTGAGCACCCGTCAGATAGTTAACATGGACATAAAGGACGAGGTAAAACCCGGGCCCGATAGCTGATGGATCTGCTGGGCACCCTTTTCTTGATGTTTTTCCCTTTCCTTTCCTTTCTTTTCTTTTCTTTTCTTTAAACATTGTTCAAACTGAAAGGAAAAATACATTAGTTCAGGAGAATAGTGAGGAGAGGCAGAGGAAGAAGATGATGCTGTTTGGATAATGCTGACAGTTAACACTATTTTATTGGAAAGAAAAAATACTTGGGCATCCAGCCAATCTCTTCAATGTAAAGAAAAGACTATAACAGACATCTTACAAGATGTGTTATCATTTATAAATATTTTTTTTTGTCTTCAGTACTCAGTTTAAATGGGGCATGTTGGTACTGGGTCATTTATAACCCAAACAAAAAATAACCTCTCCCAATAAGACTCTCACAATACCAGTTCAGCAACTCACATTACAGTAGCTCTCTGCTTTTTCTCTGATTCCTCTCCAGAATGCTAAAGTAAATACCTAGAGTTGGCAAGATAGAGCTACACCATCTGTTTCTAAGTTACATAGTAATGGTGATGGGTGGCTACCTCGTGTGAACCAGCTACTTATAGATGCTGAAAAGGGAATGTGAAACCAGGCACTGTAAACAATAACGCATAATATTTAGATTGACAGGAGAATTTTTAGTTAGGCAGCCATTAATCATAATTCCTGGATCATAGATTCTCTCATGTAGATCTTTGTGTGCTTCCCACATGTATGTGTGTGCTCTTGTGTGCATATTCACAGGATGGTTAAAAGAACTGTCCAAAATTGTGTCTACTTCAACACAATTATTCAAAAGAACTTTATGCCTGGATGAAATGTATCTTAAATTCAAACTATCCTTCTCTTTATGATTCAGCTTTTATCTTTCCATGAAATCATGGCTACCATTGAGTCACTGTTTGTTACACAGATTCCATCTTTCTCATGTACTTGTTTTCCTTTATTTGGTCATGTTTTAGAAGCTATAGTTTTCATGAAACTCAAGACCCAGTACCTTGGTTAACTCTGTATGCTCATTAGAGTCTTATGGTTGCTCCGTTTCTAGCTTTAGCCACCTACGTTGCCCTACTATTCAAAATGTTGATCTTTGCTCTGCCAATGCACATTATCTGCATATTAAAATATAAACTATTCTAATGCATCAAGACAATAAGTGACGGTCACCTGATTTCCTTTCAACAGAATTATGTCTTTCTTTATCAGGAGAATAATCTGCCTTTTGCCCCCTGCTCCCAATTCTGGAGTAATGACAAGGTATGATCTATTACACATTGTCCTGGCATAGATTATATTCTGAAGATGCAGATTATAGAAAAATAATGGAACCTTCTTGCCTCATTACACATCTGGAATAGCCTTCTGCTTTCCTGCAGCTGGACTTAAGAACAAAGGAAATTAAATCTTTCATTCCTGAAGAATTCCTGTACTCTCTAAAGTAATGAAAGTCAAATGACTCAGAGATCTTTCCTCTCAAAAAGCAAATAAACGCAGAACCACAGGCTATCACATTGAAATATGAGAGTAATTGACTTGGGGCCAAGAATCTACAAAACTGAAATGGGAGTGATGGGAAGAGTTCTATCTTAGAACTAACTCCAAACAAGCAAGCAGATGCTCACTGCAGAAAGCACTGAGTCGGGATGGGTGGCCAAACCAAAGGACATATGTGGCATCTTGGTCTTGAACTGGAAGAGTTTATGATTTGGTTTAGAGACAGGACTCAAATAAGTTGAGAGTAGGAAAGTGATTACTAGAGAAAGATGTTGGTTATAAGTGCTGAAGATGGAAGGAGTGCTACAATCGTATGTACCCAGACTGGATTTGTGCTGGAAAAATCATAGTAAAGCAGTGCACTGGGGTTGTCTTGTAGAACTACCATAGATTTTCTGGATTGGTTACTAGAAATTTAAAGTCAAACTAGAATTTTCTAGTCAGGAGAAAACCTTGAGGTAGCAAGAATGTGGGAAAAAAAATCACTGTTTGACTGGCACTTGTAGACTGACTAAAACCTAACTTGAGTAACTTAAAACAAACCACACAGCAGAGGCTGGATGTATCAGGATGTGGGGGTGAAAAGCTCAGTTCAGAGGTAATTGAAGGCATGGCTGGACCCTGGAGTTCGGATGACTTTGTCTAGAGAATTTTTAAAAATCGAGATGGTGAGGGGGGTAAATATATATTGAAACCTGTGTCTGAAGTTAAATGCTACCTCTAAGGGGTCACAGATTGCATGCAAGTTATCTATTTCTAAGATAATATGATCTGTCATTTGTAGGAAGGGGCAGGGAACCATTCATTAGATTTTTTCATGTCCCTTTAGATATAATAGTTGATTGTTCTGGAAAATGTAGTTGCTCATTACCAAGACATAAAATCCTTTAAACTTGGAGGTGGTATGCTTCCACATTATAAAATAAGGCACTTTCCAAACAATTCAGGATGATAAGAAATGAATCAATTTATCCAGCTCTCCACTTTCACATGATGTTTGAAGAAGACAGACTACACGGGAGATTGTAAGCTTTAACTTGTAACTTAGGGCCAATCCACAAAGTTATTTTGTCTATGAAGCATATGCCCCGTTTTTTAATTGATTCTCTGCTCAAGCTTTTTTATGATCAAAAATCTGAATTTCTAACTTTTCTTCTGGTTAATTTCATGGCAACATTAGGACAGAATTTTTATAGATTTGTAAAAAACAATAAAAAGAACACTCCCCCTGCCATCACTTAAAGAATAGAATGGGCATCACTTTTAACTAATTATCTTTGTTCCAAGAAGAAAGCCATATATGTCTAGATGGTAGAAGAGCAGTGCCATGGGCCTTGCCAAACCCTTTTCTTCTTTATGTTGCTTAACAGATACTGATGGTCTGACTCTAGCCCCTGCAAAGAATTCCTGGGAGAGAATCTGGCATTTGGAACACTGTGTTCCTTGTTTCTGGCAACTGTTCTTGTTTTCTTGTTAGAATGAGATTCATCATTTCTGCAGAATCGGAGGCTTGATGGTCAGCACTACCTCATTAAAGTCTTATTGGTCAATCCAAGCCTATAACAGAATTAACTTCCTGTTCTTATCAGATAACAAAGGCAAAGACAGTTGGTGACGAGAGCCTGGTTGCTACTGTCTGGATCCTGATGAACAGTAAGGACAGTGGCTAAAAGCTCAGACTTTGAGGTTTGGGATTATTTCCTACTTGTATCAGCCAGTTATAGACTCTGTGATCTTGTGCAATTTATTTATCCTATCAGAGATTCAGTGTATGCATCAGCGAAACAGAGGGTAGCAGTTGTCCTGTCATCTTCGGGTTATTATGAAAAATAAGGTAATACAGTGAGGCTCTTAGAACAGCCATCTGACATTTGATAAGTATAAAATAAGCATTGGTTCTTGTATTGGCAATGTTTATACATACACACAAACATGTATATATGAATGTGTCCATACATATATGACATCATGCTATTTTTATCTAAAAGGCTGATGAGAACTAATATATGTGAAGTACTGCCATATTAAGGAATGTATTTCTAATTTCTAGCATCAGCAGCATAAGCAGATCTAGGAAATCAGGTGGTTGTCATTGCAGCATCTTCTACAGACTAGATAGAGCCAAGCAAGCAGTATATCTCTGTCTTCCTTTTTGCTCAGATGCTTCAATAATTTTATTCAAAAAAGGATCAGTTTGTCCAGATTTTAAAAAAGTCTTTTGAACATATAGTTTTTTCATGACTAACACCACACACACATTAATGGAAAGACTTGCTACATGCCTAACAGAGGACTCCGATAGAGCCTTGAGCCACCCAAGTGCCTTGTGGTAGGACTCTTAGAGTTTCTTCTCCTTGTCATCTTTCTTCTTCCACCTTGTGCTCTCTGTCATAGAATACTTTGTTTCTTCAAGTCTGGATATTTTCATCTTGATACAATAGCTCTGTTACAAATGTTGATTTAATTTGTAGGATCAAAGTGTTGCCATCACTAATGAGAAGTGCATTATGTTTGTGTAAAGTGTAGATTCTCAGCATGTGTAACATAGTTTTACACACACACACACACACACACACACACACACACACACAGCTAGTCTTACAGGAACAGACAACACACAACAGACATCGTAGTGAAGTGCTTCACCTCCATATACTTTTATTCCATGGTTTAAATTTCTGCTCAGCTTTGTGAGCTGGCAGCTATATGACCTAAGTTACTTTTCATGACACTATGACCAAATAAATACCTCTTACTTGATTGAGGAATGATGGAAAAAGTACACTTAAAGTTTGTGTGCTGTCCACTGGGACAGGATAGGCAGAGTGGCTTGAGGCTTTGGCAGTGGGAGCTTGAGACTGCTTGCTTGCACCTTGGCCAGTCAAGACTCAAGACGTAGCCAGAACCAGGCTTGGATTATGACCCATAAGGCTCCCTATAGTCCAACATCATCCTAAAGGATCCAGAGCCCACTGAAATAGCCTCGCCACTCGGGAACCTACATACCCAACATATGAATCAGAGAAGGATCCTTCACATTCAAATCCTAACAGGTCTATTCCCCACTCCCTTCTTGTTTTGTAAATTGAAGAAACATCACCAAGAATTGTAAGAGAGAAGCATGTTAAATGCTTCACAAGTTTTTTACAGAGGTCCTTGCTGGAGAATTGTTCACAGTAGCAGTCATAATAGCATTCATGCCTATTTGTTGCCTCAAGGTTTCTTACTGTTGTAACAGTTGCCCATGAATCATCATGATGTATGTTTAAATGGCCAGACAGAAAGCTATCTAGTGCTATGGTAAGTGTGTCTGGATTAGATATGGATTCCGTGATGGTATGTGTCCAACTTGCCATCTCTGAAAACAGGAAAAGGAAACAGCACCCTAGGACAGTTTAAGGGTTGCCAAAGTTCTCGGACCTGTAAATTCTGTATGTTTTGCGTAGTTAAATATACCTCTTTTCTCCACATTTAGGAGACTTCAGCATTATTTTCTCTGTTCTTTTAGTGTAAATAAGCTGTCCCTTCCAGATTTGGTTGGATTTGAATAACTATAGGACTCTTACACATTAGTATAGCAATAAGAATGTTACTGGTATGAAATATCTATAAAAGGATTACATTATTTCTGGGTATGGCCTTTTCTGATACCTCTCTTTTGTCAAAGGGGAAAAATAGTCTTTTCAGTTCTATTATTTTCTTTCTAACAACTGTAAGAAAGGTCTAAAACTTATTTTAATGATAAAATCCACAGATACTTTAATCCGCCAACTATTATCCTGAAATTGAGAGATGGGTTACCTTTTATTGTCTAGAGTCAAATGAGAAGAGGGGCCTTCAGTTGTTCTCTTTGTTTGTCACTGTGTGACATTATCTTGACTGCCAATTGATACAGGATAGCCCAGCCCACTATGGGTGGTGCTATCCCTAGGCAGGAGGTTCTGGGCTGTACAAGAAGAGTAGCTGAGCATAAGCTAAGAAGCCAGTAAAGCTGCACGGCTCTGTCACCTCTGTTTCAGTTTCTGCCTCCAAGGCTCTTGCCTTGTCTTCCCTTGGTTATGGGTTGTGAGCTGTAAGCTAACGTTTCCTTTTCCTCCCATGGTTGCTTTTGAGGAGACTGTTTCATCATGGCAACAGAAAGCAAACTAGAACAGGGAGTAAAATGATTGTGTGTGTGTGTGGGGGGGGTGTGGGTGGGTGTGGGTGTGCGCAGCATCTGTGGTATGGTATATACATAAGTTTAAGAGTATTTATACCCAGAAGCCTAAATATGCACATTCAGAGGCTATAGAAGGACATGATTTCTACCTTATAGCCTTGAGATAGTGTCTCTCACTAAAGCAGATGCCCACTGCTTCAACTAGGATGGCTACTGGGGGGAAGGGTAGAGATCTGTCTGTCTCCACCCACTACCATGCTAACTAAGGTCATTTGCACCTATAATACCCCTGGCCTTTTACATAGGTTCTCATGTTTACAGAGTAAACACTCATACCCACTGAGTCATCTTCCAGCAGCCTATGAAAAGGAGGCGCTTTTTAAAGGTGTTCCAGGAGCACATGCTAAGTTGCAAACCCACCCAGGGGGTGTAATACTTTCAAAGAGACAATGGAGTTTTGGCGAAAGCACACAGTGGCTCAGGCAATTGACAGTTCCACTTCAGATGGCAAGAGGAAAACAGTGAAAATTCTTGCAAATAACCACGCCTTCTGTTGCCCATGTAGAAAAACAGCCTTCGGTGTGGATGGTAGGCATGGCGTTGTTTAAGCAAATTTGAAGTGTAACTTGAACATCTACTTTGGCGGTCTTTCTGACAAGTGTAGCAACTGTTGTCTATAAGGCAGTGTGTCATAACATACTGTGTTTAGAATATTTCCTGGGGGTTCTTCCATATTCAACTTTTGTTTGTTAGACATCATCAGACAATGTTATACATTGTTTTGAGCCACTTCTAAAAATAAGAAACTCACTGCATTCTGTAGGCAAAACACCCCATTTTAGACAGCCCCCTTACCTCCTATAATCTACTGATTTGCCTAAGAAATTGAAGTGTACCCATATAGTAAAACTAGTGTAGGTAAGATGTGGTACGTTTATTTTATTATTTTGTGTGTGTGTGTGTGTGTGTGTGTGTGTATGTGTGAATGTGTGTGTGTGAGAGTGTATGTGTGAGTGTGTGTGTATGTGTTTGTGTGTGTGTGAGAGAGAGAGAGTGTATGTGTGAGTGAGTGTGTGTATATGTGTGTGTGTGTGTGTGAATGTGTGTGTGTATGTGTGAGTGTGTGTGTGTGAGAGAGAGTATATGTGTGAGTGTGTGTGTATGTGTGTGTGTGTGAGAGAGAGAGTGTATGTGTGAGTGAGTGTGTATGTGTGTGTGTGTTTGTGTGTGTGTGTAAGAGAGAGTGTATGTGTGAGTGAGTGTGTGTGTGTGTGTGTGTGTGTGTGTGTGTGTGTGTGTGTGTGTGTATGTATACAGACTGCTGTGGCACACATTGGGAAGTTAGAAGGTAAATACTCAGGAGTTCATTCTCTCCTTCCACAGTGGATTCCTGAGATTGAACTCTTGTTAACATGTTTGTATGTCAAGCACTTTTATCCACAACATCATCAGCCATGATTTTAAATATTTTAAATATTGGTCTTTTCTCCAGGTCTCTTTTCTTGGCCTTTGTTAAGGGTGATTATGTCCCCTACAAAATTCATATAGAAGAGCACTAACCTCAGAACCTCTTAATGAGACTTTAATGAAAATAGCATATTTGAAGATGGGTCTCCCTTAATTCATTTTAACTGATGCCCTTATAGAGTAAGATCATTTGGACCCTGAGACATGCACATTGAGAAAATACTCAGAGAAGAGGAAGACAGAGATTACAATAGTGTTTCTACAAGCAATGACCATGGAAGATTGTCCTAGAAATCCAGAAGCTAGGGAGAGATTCAGAGCAGATTCCTTCTTTCATTTCTGAGGAGCCACCTCTACCACCACCATGGCCCCCATTCTGAAGACACATGGTTTATGCTTCATTAAAGTACTAATTAACACAACCCTCTCCTGAGCTATGTATCATCTATAGCAGCATCAGTACTAATAATAGCCACCCACATCACATTTCCAATTCTCATATCTTTGTCTCCAGAACAGAGCTTTTCCCATTCTGCCAGTACTGGGTGTCCAGATGTTTGTATTAACACTGATCAAGGTGTGGTTGCAGACTGTTGGAAGCCAGTGATTGGCTTTTTGTGATTTATTGGGAACTTGGATCAGAATGCAAATTATCCTACACCCTTTCTTTTGGTAGAAGGCCTTGCAGTAAGAGGATTTTCAGCCATTTTGAGAAATGTATTAAGTGATGAGGCTGATGTAGTTGGAGTATAAGAACTTTATCTTGACCACAACCCACTGTAGGCACAGGTCTACAAGCTACATATAGGAGAATACAACATTCCATGGCATTGCCCCTAGATGTTCTTAAACCATTCAACATTAACTGTATTTTTTCACCCAGATCCTTTGCTTCTACATTTTCTGCTCAATGAGACCCAGCAATACATTCATATATCTAAGTTGTCTAAGACAGAAATGTGCAACCCAATTACATCTCTACTAGTGTTCATCCTCACGACCCACCATGCCCCGCACAGATTCTATTGATGTACCTTACTAACTTACTCATTGCCTTATCCTCTCTCTTTGCCTTTCACAGCTCATGAACCTGCTTTGGACCCTCAAGCTTGATTGCATGCTTCTGTCTTATTCTTTTTGCTGTGATGAAATAAATAGTCTGGAAAAAATGCAACTTAAAGGAGAAAGGATCTATTTTGGCTCACAGTTTGAGAGCACAACCATGATGACCATGAAGCCATAATGGCAAGGGCTTGGGGAAGCTGGTCACATTGCAGTCAAAGTCAAGAAGCAGAGAACTGGAGAATGATGAATGTTAGTTGTCTTAGGGTTCCTATTGCTATGAAGATACACCATGGCCATGGCAACTCTTATAAAGTAAAACATTTAATTGGGATGATCTTACATATTGTTCAGAGGTTTAGTCCATTATTATCATGGTAGGAAGCATGGAAGCATCCAGGTAGACATGATGCAGTAGAAGAAGCAAAGAGTTCTACATCTGGATCAGCCAGCAGCAGAAAAAGAGAAATGACACTGGACCTAGCTTGAGCCTCTGAAACCTCAAAATTTGCTCCACTTACACACTTCCTCCAAAAAGACCACACCTACTCCAACAAGAGGATGTGTAATAATGCTACCCCCTATGAAGCTATAGAGGCCGTTTTCATTCAAACCACCACAACGGTTCTCAGCTAGGTGTCTCCCTTTGTTGCAGCCCAAGATCCAAGCCCAGAGTACTGCCATACTCCTTCAGGATAGGTCTTTGCACCTTAATTAACCTAATCAACATAATCACTCACAGGCATTTGAAGACCAATCCAATCTAAATAGTCCCTCATTGCTGTGTTTGAAGGCTTGCCTTCTATGTTATTATAGATACTGACTGTCAAATTGACAATTAATTTTAGCATCACACCTTCTGACTGACCTCTGGCCTCTTTTTTTTACCCATAACCCTCCCAGCTACCAGAGGGATCTTTCAGAAACAAATTCAGACTTGACCAGAGTTCTGCACCTTTCTATTGTCTATATAGAATAAAGCCCAAACTTACATACATGACATCACTTTGCTCCCATCAATCTTCAGTTCCTACAGTTTCCATGCATTTCAGTTTGGCATTGGCCCATTAGTCTCTGGCCATCCTTGAACCATGCATACGTTCTTGGCCCTCAAAGTTCTTGGTACTCCTGATTGAAACCCCACCACCACCATCACTCCTCTCAGTAGATGATGACACTCAGTTATTACAAAGAACAAAAGGGAATAGTGAAGATTTCTGGTGTTTAGTCTGTGTAGTCCTTGCCCTGTATATTTGCAAGCCTTTTGTAATTTAATAACTACACAAAGAAGTGATCAGTTATCTTAGCCTTACAGAGATGATGAATCAAAGTAGTTAATAAACCCACCTGATTCACACCTTTAGTAGACAGAAGAGCTGGGTTGTAGCCCAAGCACTGTAACTCCAGTCTCTGTGTCTACTAATAATATTAGACCTTTGGGTCCATCAGATCTCAGTTTTCTATCTTTTTTAAATATATACATTTGGCAGAAATCAGTGATTTACTGTGTTCAGGCGGTATCTGACGGTCCCTACACAGAAAGAGTGTTCAACAAACAGGCAATGCATGTGTTCATGCTTGTTTATGGAATGGCCATATTTGTAGCCTATCTGATCATGTCTCATTCACTAAAACAACCCCTTGAGTAGGCAGGCCATTATTGCAAATCCCTATTTTGAAAGGAACAAAAGCATGACCCAGAGAGTTTCTCCTGATTGGAAAGAACTGCAGAGGACTGAAGTAAGCCTGCATGAATCTAGGTCTCTCTCCTCTGAGCTGCTGTTCCCAGACTCATACTGATAGTGCCCTGGCCACTGTAGCCTTGGAAAGCCACCTACTGCATAACAGATACTATAAACTGTACCTTAAATTCCAAGTCAAGGCAACTCTTTTGTTTTAAAGACTTGGAATGTACTGTTTCTCACACTAGCTGTATAAAATGGCTAATGAGTCATTTCCCAGGGATTAGATTTTGTTTTGTTTTATTTTATTTTGTTTCTGTTTTTGTTTTACAGGAACCTTGTAAATGGAAACAATGTCTCCAATAATTTGGAATTATAAAAATATTTTATGAGGACTAAATTTTAAAATGAAGATGACATGTTTTTAGAATACAGTTGGGGGCTTATTTCAATTGTAGTCTATTAAATTAATGTGTTTTATTTACATTCCCAGACTTTGAACTATATCAGGATCTAAAAAGTTCCTCTAGCCATCATACATATAGTCTTTTGCAAGATTTTATGAAGAGGGTACTATGTGTTTATTTTTGTTGCTTTTACTTTATTTTATTTTACGTATATGGATTTTGGTCTTTTGTTGTAGTTAGTTAGTTAGTTAGCTAGTTAGGTTTTTGGTTTGTTTGTTTGTTTTTGTTTTTTGTCTGCATGTATGTATGGTACTACATGCATGCCTTGTGCTTGAGGAGGTCAGAAATAGGAGTCAGATCCTCTGCAAATATAGTTACAGATGGCTGTGAGTGCCATGTAGGATCTGGGAATTGAACCTGGGTCCTCTGAAAGAGGTATAGTGCTCTTAACTGCTCAACCATCTCCCCAGCTCCAAAAGTACTATCTGGATTAATGCTACAACTGATTAATAATGTCCAAAGGTCAGACCATAGTAGTGAGGCACATTTTGAAGGGATAAAAGAGACTTTCAACTGTTCAGGGCCTGAAAACTACAGAGCAACTCTGAAGACTCCTAAGAGGACAGATGACATTGTAAATAATCCTAGCATTAGAGAGGAAAAGATGTTTGCAGATAGATGTTCCTCGATGCCAGTCCATGAAGACTAGGGAAGCCTTAGGGCCTTGATCTAGGCAGTAGTTTGACCAGTAGAATGTTTTAATTATATCAACCTCTTTTGTTAACATGAGTTTAGGTTTGTAGTATATGTATATACTCGTAGATGTACATCCATATGTGTGTATGTATACAGAAAGACCAAACGTAAACATGGGGGGGTTTTCCTTGAGTACTTTCCACCTGATTCATTGGGACAGACTCTCTCAGTCAACCTGGAGTTTATAAACTCCATAAGGCAGTTGGCCAATAAGCTTTTAAGAATCCCTCTGTCTCTGACCCCAGTACTGCAGTGCCTTGTTTCAAGGTAGGTACTGAGGATTCAAATTCAACTCCTCTTTTTTACACAGCAGACACTTTATGACTTTTATGACTGGCCCACTTTCCCAACCCAAGCAGATTGTGTAGAGAAAGACAAAGGAGGATCACAAGTGGCTTCACATGGCAAGAAGATGTCATAAATTAGGTTTGAGCATAATCCTTGGCACTTTATTGTTTCTGTTTTGTGGGAAAGTTTGTAGGAAATCTCATGACCTTATTCCCTATATGTAGAAACAGTAGTTCTGGGGCACTTACTCAGAGCTATTGCTGATCCTTGGCTTCATTTTACCTTATTAGCTTTTCTTTGTTGGTCATCCTTTGTGGAATGTGAATGTTGCTTTCCTGCATAGTTGACTAATGACAAGCAAGGTGCCTGCCCCTTTAAGTTTCACATAAATTCGGTGACCAATGTTCTGATGCAAACGTTCTCCTGAGCAAAATGTGGGGAATCATGATCAAGCTTATGCCCACCCCCAAAGAGCACAATGCTGAAATAAAGCCGGGTAAATACCAGGTCCATGAAAAGACATAGGAATGAGTTTTATAATGTAGGAACAGGGTCCTTCCTAAAGAAAGAATTGATAAGAATACCAAGCATACTAGAAGTGTCCCACTGCCTTGTGATTCCATTCTGCAATAGAATGCCCAGGCACTTGGAGGACAGGATACATTCCCTTCCACATTTGTCACTGCTCCCCAAGTAGAAGGAGTCAGGTGTTAGTAGGAAAATTCCAGGAAAACTCTTTGGACACTTGCTGACATTAAGAAGGAAGCATGATATTTCTACTCATCTGTCTCTTCTACATTCTTGGTACCATCACCTTTCCTATCTCATGTTGTTGGTGGCTATAGGGTATGTACCTTAGTAGAGGATTGAGAAAGGAAGGAGTCAGTGCCAACCCAGGCTTCCAACTTCCCAACATAATGCTTTTGTTTTCCATTATTAGTCGTGGTTAGCTTGACACCCATTTTAATTAGTCAGAGTCATGTTCTCCCGCCCCCAGCAACACTTCTAAACAATCCTGGCTCTACACTGAGTCCAAAGAGCTTTCATGTTTTCCCCCCTCTGTTTCTCTGAAGTGAGCCTACGCATTTCACTCAGTCAATATTCTATTAGGATTTGAGTCTGAAGCCTTTGTTGGGCTTTAGAGAAAGCATCACTTGGATTTTATACATCCCTTCAGTTGCTAGAGTGAAGAAACTAATCTCTCATTTTCCCCCAAAGAAACACATGGCTGATGCAGCCTAATCTAAATATTACTCGAAGTTAACAGTGTTCCCTTCCTTATGAATTGACAAGAAATGACAGGACGGGATCAGGAGCACTGAAAAGGAAACCAAAGTGGCCCTCAAATACACTATGGGGAGTTCTGAGGCTCAGAGCATCTCTCTTTACTACTACTAGGAAGAGCTCTGTGTATTTCTGCTTCGCGCTTTCATCTGGAGTCATCTAGGGAAGACTTCCTAACCACTATCCATTTCTAATCCATAGTTTTTTGTTTCCAGCAGCTATTATTCAACATTATATTTGTTATTGAGCTATGGTTTCATGAGCTATACTTTCACAACAACAACAATTAAAAACATAACTTTCTACAATATAGCAACATAGATATCTAGAGAATTTGACAATTTCTCTTGACTTGATTCTTGACAAATTAACTTGCTTCCCTGAAAATCAGATTCCTCCTGTCAACAGTGATGTGAGGAGACATTTGTATTAATGTGAATTAGATTTTACAATTGTTCTGTAACCCCAAACCTACAATAGCAGGACATACCATAATACAGTGCATAAATCATATGAAGTGATGTGGATAATTTGAAGTTTTAGTTAACACAGTCAGTCCGCATAGACAGCCCTTGAAAATGATGCAGTGAAGTCACTGGTTGTACTTTGAAGTAATATTAAATTCAATTTATCCTAAAGTGATATTATATGTTATTTTATAAGCATTTTGCTTATTAAAAGAAGAAAAATCTTATGCCATTGAATAGAAAATACTGGTTTTCCTACTAATTAACCTCATAGCAAATCATGTTATAAATGTATCATAATAGAAACAAAAACCATGCTTTGCTTCTCGGTCTGCAGTGCTGAGATCATGAGCACACACAATCTATGTGGTGACAGGGATGAACCCAGGCTTCTGTGACTGACAGACAATCACACTGCCAACTCTACATTCCCAGAACCAGAAAGGGTGTTTTATTGGTGGTAATTCTACTTTCCTTCTGTAATTGTTTGAGATTTAATGTAATGAAAGAACTTCTCCACCTAAAGATTATAAAACTATCCAAGATTTTTCTAGTACTTTTGTTGTTAATTTTTCATCTTTGCATTGGGGACTCATCTGACATTTGTATTTAATTTATCGTTTAATGATTTATAATCATGATTTAATAAATCATGCAAGGAACTTCAGCACTAACAGATGCCCACACCTGCTGTACAGGGACAGCAGTGAAATATTTGTGACTGTTTCCAGACAGAAAGTTTGATCAATGAATAGCTTTGGTTTCAGATAAGTGTCAGGGAGAGGTGGCATGTGGTGGGGGCAACTTAGTTTTGGAAGACTGAAGAAGGGATGAGAGAGATGATTAAAAGTTTGAAGCCAGTCTGGGCTATCTGGGGGAAATTCTGTCTATTAATTAATTAATTAATTAATTAGACCAAACTTAAACTTAAAAAAACTCAACCTAGTCAGAATTATTTTGCTTAATGAAGAGTCAGATTGTCTCTGGTTGAGTACTTCATGCTAACCGGTCTGAGTGCTTCCGGGTGATTCTCTTGTTCTCCTACTCCACCAAAGCAGAGCTGGGGTTGCATGTATCACCTCATCCTGATTTTTAAGTGGCTTCTGGGAATCAAGCCCTTGAGTTTCAGGCTAGTGCAATAAGACATTTTGCTCACTGATCCTTGCCCCCCTCACTCATCCCACTCATTTTAGTTAAGCCTAATGTCATTATGATATCGTTTCCCTCTATCCAGAAATCTTTGTGTTATTCTAAGTTGTTGATGTAGCTTATTTTGCTTTTGCAAATTTTAAAGTCTTTAATGTTGCTATTAAGTGTGCTTTCAAGTGAAATACAATATTTATTAGATGATTCCCTCTTAAATAACTAACTGTCTTAACTAAATCTCTCTGTTCCTTCCTCAAAACATGGACTCTGAGGACTGATGGCTACTCCAATCCATCTGGACACTTGCACCTCCTTCAGCTATATATATATATGTTAATTGAACTTCCCAGGCTTGTTTAAGCTAGCTTTTGTGATTATAATGTAACATACTAACTACAATTCTATAATTCAATCAAATATGGTATAATCTAATGACATGATTGAGAAAACAAAGTCTTTCTTTGCATTAACCAAGCCAACTAATTTGATCACATTGAGAATGTCATTAAATTGTAGCTGACAAAACCACAGTGAAATTAGGGCACAGGTAGGGGGAAATGTTTGGTCATGTCAACATTGGAGGGGCAGAGACAGGAAGTACGGATTTCCACAGTTACTCCAGTGGGCAGGGGAATTCTCCAAGACTTTTAGAGAGCTCTACTTTAGTCACACTGGGATTTGTGGCTTTGGTACTGTAAAGAATTTCAGAGCAGCTAACCTAACCAGAGATAATGAAGATGTTTTAATATAGTTTTAAGCACAGGAGTCAGAGAAAGAGGGATGATTGAAGTGGATACTTAAGGGTTCTTTGGAAAGTCAATTAGGGCAAATACATGAAGGAATGTTTCCCTAAAGCAGTCATGGGAGAGAGAGGATGTTCTGCTAAGGCAAGCATGTGAAAGGACACATGATGAAGAATTCTTAGCTAACAACACACATGTATTGGTCTGCCTTACATTGCATAGTTGACCTGCAGTTGTAGGGATTCCATAGAGAGAAGTGCACCAAAAAAGTCTGGTGTGCTACAGTTTCTTGCCACTTCTGTGGACTTGGGCTGATTGGCAGAGCTATATCACCTGAGACAAACACATGCTGAGGCAAGACAGGAGCTGAGCAGGACCAGTAGATGACACATAATATTTGGGGGGTATAAATAGAACAAGACAGAAGGGACAGAGGCTGAGCATGGCTTGCTTATAGAGCTATCTTTGCAAAGCTTGTGGGACTCACATCTTCACTGACCTTCACTTCTCTGAACGAGTCACAGTCTAGAACATCTCATGGGTTCCTCCTGGTCCCTCCTGCTGACTTGTGCTAAAGCTGAGGCTTGGCTGACTGATAGGTAGTGCCACTGCTGCTGATGCACATTTGCTGTCCTGACTTGACTAAACTGCACTGCTAGTGTATCTGTGAAGTACTTGCAAGTGGGTTGAGCTGCCACTGTGGACCTATGAACTGAACTGATGATTTCCAGACAACACAGATGACAGTTGCTTCAAAGAACCTTTCTAAACAGGTCCACTTCACCCATATCCTTTCTTTCTCACTCCCTCTGGTGGGTGGTAGACTAAAAGGGAGGTTAACATGCTTAAGAGCCAACATTAAAAATAAGAATTGGAAAATTAAAGATACAGGTGATTAGAAGAAAAACAGACCTAAGAGCATAAGTATGGACTTTTTAATGAAACATCTTGGAAGTAAGAAATATCTAAACGCAGAGCCAGGCTCATTAAAAGAAAAATCTGATTTAAAAAAATACAGTAGTCATAGAGAAGATTTTGACTAGACTTGAAGTTTCTATCCACAAAATGAAAGAACTCGAGAGGTTGTTCAGTGGTAAAGAACACTGATTGCTCTTACAGAGGATATAGGTTCAGTTCCCAGAACCCACATGGTAGCTTGCAACTATCAATTTCAAGGGAGATGACCGCCTTCATGAACACCAGATCTACAAGCACCAGATCTTAAAGTAGTCACATAAATATATTCAGGCAACACACACACACACACACACACACACACACACACACACTTATATCTTAAACTTAAATTCAATGCTCTTGTTTGAGATTTTCAGACTAATCTGAGGAAAAGAGTGAGCCCACCCAAGGTCATTCCTTAAACTGCGGTCGTTGGTACATCCCACAGAATCTCTACCCACAAAGGGACTGTTAACCCTCTGTCAGCCTCTATGTATGCTTGTGCAGCAAATGTTGATTATGCAGAAGTTCTTGCTTTTGGCTGGTAAAAGGCTCTGGTCTAACCAGGTTAGGGATCCCATCTCTTCCCTTGTTTCTGTAACTTCCCTGTCTTTTAATCGTGCTCCTGGACATATTATCTCTTTAAAGGCTTAGGTTTTCTTTTCTGCTTTAGGAGTGGCAACTGGAAAATTTTGACAATCTTCTAAAGTTATTTTTTTTGATTCAATGAAGTTTTATTTTCCCAAATGTACAGCGATTGAACCTGTTCATGCATCTTCACCAGCAGCTGAGACATCTCCACCCTTTGTGTTTCTGGTGTAAATTACTTGGGCTCTGTGCTTTGAACCCAGCTTGATCAGTCCTTGATAAGTAGTTGCTGAAGGGCTGCCCTGGCCAAGGAGCCGCGAGTCCTCAGTCTCTCAGGGACCACGGCTGGAGCTTAGACTTGGGAACTTCCATACAGAGTTTGTCGTACGTAACTCTGTCAAACAGGACGAGATTGTACAGCTTGCCCCGAACTTCTTTTTGGCCTTGCCACCAGATTGTTTACTGGGTCTTTGTCTTTTTTGGCCAACTTTCTGGCATCTTCTTCTTTTTGTCATCTTTGGGCGGCATGACGAAACTCAAAGAGAAGTGTGGACCACTGCGGCCTCACTAAGAGGTCGGAAAACAAAAAAGCTGAAGTTATTTTTTAAAAGGCTGTGAACAAAGGAGAGAGCCCATCCGTCATAGCAAACCTTACAACAGAAACTGGAAAGGATATAATCATAAATTGTGAATGAAATTAGGTGCTTGTCACTTTTGTGATTTATATGTCTAACTAAATTTTACAAAGCTAACTAAAAAAAAAAATGCCCCATGATTGCTCTAGACAAGAAGAATGCTTCCATATGTTCATGCTTTTGTTAGTACATACAAAATAGAAATTAACAATATATACCTACAACTCTAAAAAGTTTTAATCAACACTTAGTGTTTTGAGGAAAATCACTTACAGCAAATTAAATAATAAATTGCTTATGTTTACTGTTTTTCCCAGTTTTGTTGGTTAACAGTTCTCTTTAGAATTAATTATGGCAGAGAATATGATGAATAAATGTACAAAAAATTAAATCAGGACAATTTTACATAGTTATAGTTTAGAAACTGTTAAAAATAATTGGAAAATATGTCTAGTTAAAATTGAGAATCCTCCAAGAAAGGAGAATTGGATTTCTGCTCTGACATCTAAATAACTCCTCCTGGCTGGCCAGATGGTTCCAAAGTAATTGCACTTGCTGCCAAGCATGTTGACCTGAGTTTGGTTCCCAGAATGTAATGGGAGGGGAGAACCAACTCTCACAAGTCATTCCCTAACTTCCACATTCATGCAACAGAAAGCATGCACCACAAAAATCAATAAATGTTAAAAAAAAAAGAAAGAAATTATGTTGGATAAATACTTCTCTATCTGCATTGTTGAAATGAAAATAATACAAGTTTTTGAAAAGAAATCGAACACCTAGTATCTTTAACTCCATTTAAATTGCATTATTTGCCTCTTCAATGAAGATTTTGTGCACAAGGGAATGCTTCAGACCCTGTACAGAGGCTTCATATTGGAAAGGAAACAAAGAAATCAGAATTTTATGTTCTTATACTATGTAATTACAGCCAACAAGACATATAATCTTTTGTAATTCAGGCTTTTCTCAATATTTGGTGATATTTTTCACCCATACTCACGCCCACACAGGAAAGTAACATATAAGCCTCCATATGCTACTAATACTCTTCTCTTTGGTCTCCATATTCCTTGCCAGTGGAGGATATCCCACTCAGCAGGCATTTTCCAGCATCCTCTTTATCATTAATAAGAGTGCTCTCTCAAGCCAAGCATTAGAGGCTTGTGCCTTTAATCCCAGCACTTGGGAGGCAGATCTCTGAGTCCAAGGCTAGCCTGGTCTACAAAGTAAATTCCAGGATAGTCAGGGCTATACACAAAAACCTCATCTTGTTTTCTCTGTTTCAGGTATGATGGAAATCTTAAAATTATACTCTAATATTAGAAATTCATAGTAAAACTCACTACACTATAATTGTAGGTTGTCCTTGCCATCACATATGTTGGTTGCTGACTGTGACCTTTGTAAGACAAACCTGGAAAGCAATGTACTTTTATAAGCCTGTGGGTTGAACAGAGATACACACACACACACACACACACACATATATACATACATATGTATGTATGTATTATGTACATATGCATATATATACAGATCACAGCATATGTATCTATCATCTATCTATATTTACAAATGTTCTTAAACTTTGGTTCCTCTGAGAAAGGGAACAAAATACCCACAGGAGCAATAAAGGAGACAAAGTGTGGAGCTGAGACTGAAGTAAAGGCCACCCAGAGACTGCCCTGCCTGGGGATTCATCCTATAAACAGTCACCAAACCCCGACACTATTATGGATGACAAGAAGTGCATACCAAAAGGAGCATGTCATGGTTGTCCCGGGGTGGAGGTGGGGGGCTGCCAGAGCCTTACACATACAGAGGCAGATGTTAGCTAGCAGCCAACTATTGGACTGGGCGTGGGGTCACCAATGGAGGAGTTGGAGGGCAGTCCATAGGAGCTGAAGGGGTTTACAGCCCCATGGCAAGAACAATGATGTCGGTCACCCAGATGCCCCTGGACCCCCAGGGACTAAACCATCAACCAAGGGGTACACATGGTTCCAGCCAAAAATGTGGCAGAGGAATGCCTTGTCGGGTATCAGTGGGAGGAGAGGTCCTTGGTCTGTTGAAGCCTCAATAGATTCCCCAACAAAGGGAAATCGAGGCGGGGGGGGAGTGGGGAGTGGGTCAGGTGGAGGGTCATATACTTGGAAGCAGGGGGTGGGAGGAGGGGTTGGGGGTTTTCAGGGAGGGGTAAAACGGGAAAGGTTTTCACATTTGAAATGTAAATAGAAAAAAAATTAAAAAGGAAAAAAAACCAAATGTTCTTAAAAAGCAATAATGAAAATGGGGTCTCACTGCAGCCTAGGCTTGCTCAAAGTCATGATGTGCCTGGCTCTGCCTCTGTAGTGTGTGCTAAGCCCACCTGACATGAACATCCTTATCCTAGGGGAGGGAATCTAAATACTTAGAGCAGTGCAATTTGGACAGATTCTTGAGTAAACTTCATAGAGTTATATTCTGTTGTTAGGCAATCAGTTCTTTAAAAAAAAATCTTCATGCAGACAAAGCTAACAGAAGTGGCCATGATGCCAATGATGTTTCTGTGTTTGAGCTCTTCTCTCAGGAGTCCATCCTGGAAGCAAAGGTGAACAGATTTGCGTGTAAGAAAGGCATTCGATTCATCACTGAGGTAGTGCTTCATTTACTGGTGATGAAAGAATTGGGAAATGGGTTCCACCCCAGTGTCATTTAAACATTTTTCAAAAATACTCAAGCAAGTATTGGTATACCAGCACCATAGCTCTGGTATAAGTACAGAACTGTGAAAGCATGTGAATAGACATCTCATATGAACTAATTGAGTGAAAAATCCAGGAAGGAACAGACCAAGGAAGATCATTCACAGCCTTTGAAGTGATTGAGAGGAGATGCTTCTGAGCTGAGCCTTGGAATATGGCTGAACTGCTTCAGCAAATCAGTGCAGGTGGAGAAGGAAGGGGCGTGGTAAGGAATCTGTGGTGTGGAGCAGCTGGACTGGCAAGAGGTTTGCTTCCTGAAATCCCAGGTTAAAGGGAAGCCACCCATGCTAGGTGGTAAATCTCCAAAGTCACCATGGGACCTTGCATTTCTTCTGTATACAAATAGAGATGGGTCAACGAGATGAATTTTCAGTGAGGAAAAGTTGAGTCTGCAAAAGGGATTTGCAGTTCTGATAAGTCACTACACTCAGAGTGAGAACACATTAGAGGTAGGCATCAAGGTATCAGGGTTTTGGTGGGGCTAATAATAATGTTCCAGAACTCCTGGCAAAGGAAAAAGAAGGAAGAAACAGATGCAAAGAAAATTTCTAAAGAAACACAAGTGGGATTTTGTAACTGCAAGTAAAGAGAGAGACAGGAACATGGGGTGGTAGAGAGAGAGAGAGGAGAGAGAGAGAGAGAGAGAGAGAGAGAGAGAGAGAGAGGTCACTGGGGGGGGTCACTGGAGTCAGAGCAAGAGGGTGCAAGTGCCAGCAGGAGCCCTGTTGACCCAAGAGGGAGCAGGATGAACACAGTAGGGAGAGTGACAGAAAAGGCTCAAAACTCACTAAATGGATTAACACTGGTAAATTTATAATACTGAAGAAAAGGCCCCATGCCACGGGGCATTTGGTAAGATGACTGAAAAGCTTACTTATTCCAAAACCAGAGGTGATAACCCTGCTTTTTTTATTTTATTTTATTTTATTTCATTTTTTTTGCCTTTCCTTATGCTATACTTCAGACAAACTAAATCAGGTCAGCCTTCTCTTTATAGGGCATATGACATGACATAGAAGAAGCATTGACACAATTTGGATAGCTCTCCTTTGGACCTTCTAACAAATCAGTGATGCTATGCAGCAGAGATGCACACCAGCATCCCATCAAGATAAAATCCCCACACTCTCTAACTTCTGGTGGAGTATAACACATGTCTTACTTAGTGGACTTGCTAGGAATTGGATCTGACTCCAGACCCTCATCCAGACATACTCAAGTATGGCAAATAGAGGGAGGGATGAGCACACCAAATACCAAATGGAGATGTCAGGAAAAGTTCAGCTATGGGACTTTCTTTAAAATAAAATGCCTGGTCTCTTTAACAATAGCAACAAAAAGAGAGACTAATACATGACATAGTGCCCAGTTACATTTTTAAACAGATTTACTTTATTTTCAATCATGTAGATGTGTAATTTGTATGAAGGTACATGCACATATGTGCAGGTGCCTGCAGAGGTCAGAAAAGGGCATTGTAACCTTTGAACATGGGTGCTGGAAACCATATAATTGTGGGTTGTTTTGCTGTTTGTTTACCATCAATAAAGTCTAGGAGTGAGTGGGGAACTGGGGTGAATCTCTAAAACAGAAAGATCACATAAAGGACTGGGGAGGTTAAAGTGCTTGCTACACAAGCATGAAAACCTGAGTTCAAGCCCAGCATCCATATAAAATCTGTATTGTAGTGAGCATCTCTAATCCTGGCACTGGGGAGACAGAGGAGAAAAAAGAAGATCTGTGTGGGTTACTGGCCAGCTAGTCTAGCCAACTGAGAGAAGAGCTCCAGGTTCAGCGAGAGATCCTATATCACAATATAAGACAGAAAGTGATCAAGTATTAACCCCTGGTTTTCATACGCATTTGCACCCATATGGATATGGACCTCCCTCAACACATGTACATACTCCAGCATGTGTTAACTACTTTTATGTCAACTTAACACAAGCTAGTGTCATTGGAGAGGAGGGAACCTCAATTAAGAACATGACTACATAAGATCAGTCTTATGTAGTAACCAAACCTGTCATGGCATTTTCTTAATTCATCATTGATGTGGGAGGGCCCAGACTGTTGTGGGTGGAGCCATACCTGGGCTAGTGGTTCTGAGTTCTATAAGAAAGCAGACTGAGCAGACCATGAGCAAGCCAGTAAGTACCTCTCCTCCATGGCCTCTGCATCAGCTCCTGCCTCTAACTTTGCTTGAATACTCCTACCCTGCTTGAGTTCCTGTCCTGACTTCCTTCAAGATTAACAGTAATATGGAAGTGTCAGTCAAAAAGTACGTTCCTCCCCAAATTACTTTTGGTCATGATTTTCATCATAGTAACAAAAATCTTAACTAAGATAAAACACATAGCCTCCAACACTCAAAAAGAGCAGTCAAGACCTATGCCTAATGTTTCTGTATTACTACCATCAACAAATTCAGAGAAGAGACAAAATTAAAAATCGGGAAGTCAATTATAGGACAAACAAGCATAATCACGAGGTGAAAGCAGCTTATCAAGTCACAGTAAGTATCTTTGGAAAGTTGGAAGGAGTTTAACCTGCAAGCTTTCATCAAAGAGAGGATGATTTATGAATTATGTTGGAGAACTCCACATGAATTAGGAATTTCCGAAGTAGGGTACACTCACCTTTTGTACATTTATGGGGTTTTCCAGATGTGTAATGGTGTCAGATGCATGACGAGAGCAAGCAGTTTTGCAAGGCTGATGTTTAGATGCCATTATACTGCAGCAGCAGACAGTGAGCAGTCAGTACAGTTAGCCATCGAGGTACCTGACCTTGGGTGTTCTCATGTCCTTCTGTTGAGTGATCGCATGTTGTCCTGTTTGGAGCTCTCTGCCACACATCAGCCTTTTGCCATTGTACAACAGGTTTTCTTCTCCCTGCGCCTGGAAATGCCTCTCCACAAAATAAAGAATGCAAAGTACTGGCCATCAAATCCGGTTCCTCTGAAAAAACATACATGATCTTAACTACTGAGCCATCTCTTCAGCCCTACTATTAGTATTACTTTTGAGTATATTATAAATTGGTTGTATTTCTGGAGACACAAATATGAGGCACTGGAATGAGGATGTAGCCCAGTGGTAAGGTCCATGGCTTGTATGTGCAAAGACCTGGGTTTGGGCCCAGTATTGTAACAGGAACAAGACAAAAAAAAGAGACAGTTACTTTTAAATTGCAGTTATGAAACACCATGGTCAAGCCTACTTATTGCTTGGTTTTGCTTTTTGTTGTTGTTGTTGTTGTTTTTCAAGACAGGGTTTCTCTGTGTAGCCCTGGCTGTCCTGGAACTCACTCTGTAGACCAGGCTGGCCTCGAACTCAGAAATCCACCTGCCTCTGCCTCCCAAGTGCTGGGATTAAAGGCATGCGCCACCACTGCCCGGCAAGCCTACTTATAAAAGCATTGAATGTGGGGGTTAAACATCCAGAGGACTAATATTCATCATTATTATGGCCGACGCACGGTGGCAGGCAAACAGGCAGGCAGGCAAGCATGCATGGCACAGCACTGGAACAGTTGTGGAGTTTCTACAAGCTCAAGGCAAAGAGAGCTACATGGGAATGGGTTGGGTTCTTGAAACTCTAAAGCCCACTCCCAATAACATACCTCCTCCAATAAGGCATACCTTGTCCAGCAGGGCCACACCTCACAACTGTAGTAAAAAATATTAAAAATCTCAGAGCTTCTTCCCAACCTTAGACCATTTATGTTCCCAGATGAAAAACACACAGCCTTTATATTTTGAAGTATGTCTTAGCACAATAGCTGAGCAGTTGCCTACCCTCCATGGCTTTAGAATCTACTTCCTATCAATAACCCAAGTTATCACTTATTATTTACTATGTTCTATCTGGACTGCTCTTAACCCAATTGGGCAGCCCTCTATGCCACGTTTTCTTACCTTTAGTCCATGGCAGCTCTCCTTCTTCCTCCTGCACGTTCTTCTTCCATGGTGTCTTCTTTCTCCTTCTTCCCTCCTCCTGGTCCTCTATCTCGAAAGTGCCCAGCCTCAACCCTACCTATATCTTTTCTGCCCAGATATTGGTCCTTGGCATGTTTATTTACCTATCAGAATTAACTTGGGGGAAGGGTTCCAGGGTCTATGTGCAGATTCCAGGTCTTGAGGGCCCATACTTAGCATTACAATAGACATTAAAAGACAAAACCTCAACACCAATCCTTCCCAAGCAATTTCAGCAACTAGTGACCAAGTATTCACCAATACATGAGTCTGTGGAGGTCATTTTCATTCAAACCACCACAGATAGTCAACACAGAAGTCACAGCTATTTTTTTCATGGGCATGAGTCCTTAGTAACTTTGCTTCTGTGTTCTTAGTCATAAATAAAGAATAAGGAATATCATTTTAGGTTTAATATTGATTGCTAATACTAGTTATTAGAAATTGCTGTAATGATTTTAGCATTTGGGTGATTTATTCCTTTTAGTTTACAAGGATTCAATTGTCTTCTAAGGAAGCTCATTCTTAACAGAAATACCTGTTATTGTCTTCACAGCACAGGAAAACATTGGGAAATAATTTTCCAGTAGAATATAGATTAAAAAAAAACCTTTTCATTTACAATATCTTGATATTGTCACTAAACCTGATGATGAGCTGTCATTTTTATTTCAAACATATTTGTCATAAAGTAGAATGTTTTCTACTATACAGGAAGAAACCCTGTCCATCAGCAGTCTGGGCTTGTGCCTCAGAACTTTAGTTCATCAGCACACAGGCGTGTGAGGGAGGCTGCAAAGCTGCTGTGCTGCCCTAGCACAGGCTGCGTGTCTAGAGTACGGTGGGGGTTGTATCCTCATCAGAAAAGAAGGGCCCTAATGTCCAGATCCTGACTCTATTCCTTGTGATTGGCCTTGAAAAAGACAAATTCAGTTTCCTCCCCTATAAAATGAGGCAAATATCTGCCTTGACAGATTTCTTTTGAGAAATTTGTTAAATTAGAAAGCCTAAACATTTTACTATCATATTACTAGACCCATCACTGACGTGCAATGAAAACCACGTAATTATTATTGTCAATATGGTCAAATGCATAATTGAAGTGATTATGTGGGAAACTAAGCACATAGTCTGGCTGTAAAATTAAAAACAGGAATATCTTGACAAGCTTCACATTAGACTAAGAGAAGAAAGTCTTCACTCCAAAATGATTAGGGCAGACTTTGGAAAAGAGCACCCCAGGTTTTGATCACTTACTACTTACATGATTTTGAGCAACTACCTATCTTCTTAGTATATCAGTTACCTTATCTAGAAAAAAAAAGGATGGTTCTTACAAGATTCCAATAAGAACATCTTTGTCACACTCTTTGACTAATGCACTAGTCCTTCATATTGTTGCCCAGGATGCATGTAAGTAAGGTGTGCTGTGGTCCACAATGAATAAGAGACCAGATAGACTTTGCTATTTCTACAAGCTATTGCAAATATCAAAGTTTATTTCAAATACTAGTATTTACTTGGTTGAAATATTTTAAGTACTTTTTAATGTTTGGTTTTAATCTGAGGCCAAGTAATCTGTTTTGGGACTGACATCTAAAAGTGGAAGTTCAAGGACAACATTCTCAGTAAGGTAATGATCTTTCTCAACCCTCATTTGTAAGAGAGGAGAACCATGGGGTTAAAATGCATCAGCATATTTGGGAAAGAAAATTGTAGTTAGCAAACATTATTTCAAAGTACCTTCTCCCTGAAGTCCCTGTAGGGACAGAGAAAGTTAGCTACTGCATGGGGTTGGCCCTCCACCGTCCTTGGGAGGGCCTGTTCTGTATCTGGCCTATCCCATGTCAGAGAGGAGCATTGGGAGAGTTCTACAAGATGGTGCTTGTGTAAAACACTCATACAGCATGTGAATGTATCTTGTGCCACTCACTCGATGCCACCTAGAGGAAAAGACAGTGAGAGCCTTGTCTGGTGAGCCCCCTTTTGTTTGTGTTGTGATCTTCTCCTAAGACTTTTCATGCTGTTCATGCCTAAAATGGATTTAGAGGATATCATAGGAGGTGCAGGCCATTGGTAAGGACTGAGAAAGAGGAGACATGAATTTGAGAATCTCCATTGATTCCTGGAGATTGAGACTGGACTAAGTGCTCTAAAGGGAGTGTATTTTTAGGTGGATGTGTATAGAGGCACTTAGATGACTGGCAGGATACACACAGATCTCAACGGGCTGACTATTCTCATTTCCCACCTGGGTAAATGTACCAGAAAGGTTGAGGCATAATCAAGATAACTAGATACACACATAGAAATAGACATATTTAGAATCTAAAGGGATTTCTCTCAGTGCCTTAAAAAATTGTCAGCTTTTAATTTAAAGTTATTATTTCCTATGAGCCAGTCATGCTCTTTAGGATACTAAGTATTTACACAAAAGTGTGAAATTATTTTCATCAAAAGCCTTAGTTTTGGTTAATCAACCAACATCAACAAGCTTGGATATTTAAGGACATTAGATATTTGCCATTTGTGTTGTGAGAGGGTACACTCTTCCATATACAAAACATACAGAAGTGCACACAATGCACATATGCGTACACACACACACACACACACACACACACACACACTGTATACACACTCTGAGGGGAAAAGATTACTTTGTCTTCCAGGAAAGTCCTAAAAATAGGCATATAAGATTTAGAAAAGGCTGATTTTCATTTGTGTGATTATCAGTCAGGACATGACTTCCATGTTAGGTTGTGCATTGCAAAGCTGAACTGTTTTCTTGTTATTAAATATTGAGGAAATGACTTTTTAAAGTTGCTTTGACTCTTTGGCCTTAAAAGCATGTAACAATATTATATTGGATGTGTGTGTTCTACCCACAAAGAACTGATGTTTCATAGACAATTTCATTTACACCCCCAAATCCATTTGACTTTGAAATAAAGAGTAACTGTTATCCCCGTGGAAGCGAACAGAAAACTCAAGGCTCTGAGAAGTTAAATAAGAACTCCAAGACTTGTGCTATACACTAATGGCAATTGTGACGAGGGTAATTAGTTTTCTGTAGCTTGTGAAGCTTCCACACCCATTATCTAATTTAATCTTTATTAGAAACCTATTCTGGATTCACTCACCATGTCATACTCAATAATCCAATATAGTGCGGCCCACAGTGAGCTCATCAGCCCCACTTGTCTCTCTAAACTCATGCTCTGTTCCTCCCACTCATCTTAGCAGATGGCATCACAAACACGTCATCACCTAGGTTGGAAACCTCAGTGGCTGTGGTTAACCATGTCTCCCTCTCATGCCAGCATGACTCATCATGCAGGTATGTTCCACACACCTTGCTTCTCTGTTGTGCCCCTAGAGCCATGTGCATGGCTAATGTCTTGGTGCTCGTTTTTCTTTCTCTCATACTGGACTCTATACACCACTCCTAGCCTTCTTTACCTCTGCACCCAGTGCCAGCTTTATCCCTCTGTGAAGATCCTATAGAGAACCTTACCTCTTCACCAAGGCATTCAGACCTTTGGTGGTCCACCCCACTCTTACCATTCTACCTCACTGCAGCCCTGTCCAGTATTTGGACTTTTCTAGCATGGACACACAGGGCCCATACATCATTCCTTCTTCAAAAACCTGAATCATTCTCTTCCTCACTAATGCTAGCTTTTAATCAAAGCTTTCCTGGACAAATGCTAAAGGTTGATAGTCTCCACAATTTCATTAGCATTTGCCCTCTGTCTCTAAAATCCTCTGAATATAGCCATGCCATTGAACCAGCCAGTTAATTATAATGGTTTCCTTATGTGTATTTTACCTATATTTGCCTGCCCCCTATGCTCTAGAGAAGAGCATACTCTTATCCTCCTTCCTATCTGAGGGTCTGGAGCAAATCAGGTGTACTGGCTGGTTTTGTGTGTCAACTTGACACATGCTGGAGTTATCACAGAGAAAGGAGCTTCAGTTGGGGAAGTGCCTCCATAAGATCCAGCTGTGGGGCATTTTCTCTATTAGTGATCAAGGAGGGGAGGGCCCCTGGTGGGTGGTACAATCTCTGGACTGGTAGTCTTGGGTTCTATAAGAGAGCAGGCTGAGCAAGCCAGGGGAAGCAAGTCAGTAAGTAACATCCCTCCATGGCCTCTGCATCAGCCCCTGCTTCCTGACCTGCTTGAGTTCCAGTCCTTGACTTCCTTTGGTGATGAACGGCTTTGTAGAACTAAGGACTGAATAAACCCTTTCCTCCCTAACTTTCTTCTTGGTCATGATGTTTGTGCAGGAATAGAAAACCCGACTAAGACAGCAGGTATTAAAGATCGTAGATCATGAAGGCAATCCTTTGTTACACTGAATATTTAAGCACTAGCTTCCATTTTAGTACAAGTTCAGCCTATGGTCTAGAAATCTAGTACCCAAGATGCTCCTTGTACCCCCAAAATGACATACTTGAATGCTATATCCCAAGTGCATTCCTAAGGGCTTTATAAGATTAACTCAGTTAATTATACAGTGCTTTGACTTTCCCCTCAAAGAGGTTATGCAATATTCTGAAGAATCACAGTTGGAAAAATCTTTATAACCACACCAATGAAAAGATAATGCAGCCAGGATTTCAACCTAGAATCAGTGTCCTTAGCCTGTAGACTGTGTGCTCAGAAAATTCATAAGTTTAAACAATTTTGCACACAGTTTTGATAGGGGCTTCACAGATTCCCAGTGGACAAGGAGGAATTCCTTGACAATGAGAGACCCCAGCAAGGTGATTGGTATGCATCTCAAGGATTCTCAATGCTCTCTGGGTTTTGTAGTGTTACTTGGTTTACACTGAGACCATGCAAATTCCTGCTTTTGACTTTTTCATTTACCTTCTATAAACCTAGTATCACCTCTTCTGAACAGATCACACTGTATAGCCAGCCTCAGTCTGAGCAGGAGATTGGCACACATTTTCAAGCTGCCTTGTCTACTTACACTTTTTTTAGTGGGGTCAGAAATGTACTGAGTAAACAAAACCGGCCTCAAGACTGAGCCTAGGGAAGCCCCAGTCCTTGTCACGTCTCCCCTAACATGTGTAGTAACTAAGTTGTGGGGATTTATTTCTTGCATCAAAAATGAGATTGGTTTCTAAAAGGATGTCCATCTATGTAGCCAACCCACATGGCAGCTTGACCTTGTCTACTTTGGAGGCTGTTTTGCTCATGCTTCCTTATATCTTTCCTTAAAATGGAAAAAGAACTTTCAACGTGAACCAAAGCTCAGTGAGTGATAGGACTTGAATTCTAGGGCACAGTGTAGGAGAGTCACAGGCCTGTGTTACACAGATGAAGAGCTGAAAAAACCTCAAAGGGGTAAATCTTTCACCCAGTCCACTCAGCTGAGAAACGGAGATACAGAGACCCAAGCCTATATTTTATTTCAAGTCTCTATTCTTTGCTCTATGGTCCTTGAATATGAATACAGTTTGTCCCTGGCAATGTTCTTAGAGTCTAGCATGCAGTTACTGGATAACTCATTGGGAAAATGGTATGGGGAGACTCATGACAAAACAAGACAACCAACAAAACAAAACAAGCACTGTCGAGAGGTAGGAGCACTAAGTTGCCCAATCCACAAGTCAGAGACCATTTCCTATGGTTTCTGGAACATGTAGCCAGTACGCTAAGTAACCTAGAAAATGAAGTCTGCTGAGCCAAGTCCTTGCCAGCTCCCGAAAGAGTAGTCAAAAGCTGCATGGTACAACTGGAAGAGACTGGCTATGTTCTCTTACTTTTTAGACTATCTTTCATAGGGCTGATACAATGCCCAGCAAATTATAAACACTTATTCGCCTCCTGTTTTGTCCTATGCTGATGGACCATAGGGAATGGGAAACATTGGACAACTGAGAAGCATAAGATAAGAAAGCCCTAGCTAGACAGCCCGATGTGAGTGTTTATCTTAGATGAATCACATGCAAGCTGTGTGAGCCTAGGGAAGTTGCTTAACGTCATTGAACTTCAGTAAGGGGGTAGAATCAGTATAACAAAGGTTTCTATAACTGTTAAATCTATAGAGATGAGCATAGTGGTACATTCCTGTAAGACCCAGAAACTCAGGAAGTTGAGGCAAGAGATTCATTTGAACCATGGAGTTTGAGGCCAGCTGAGAATACATAATGAGAAATGTCTCATATAAAGAATTACAAATTAAATATGTATCACTACCTATCACAAAGAATAGGAAAAATGTGCATATCAATTATTAGCATTACTGTTCTCTTACTTGGAAGTAAGAGTAACTTCCTGTCATTTGAATACTAAGGAATGGTGTAAGATGTCTTCCTTCACTGTGTAGTCTTAGCTAATGCAGTATTTCAGAAGTTGGGGCTGAGCATCTAGCTGCTTATTGCATGAGGATGGGCTGATGCACTAGCTGCTGGGGAAACACATCACCATGACACTATTGGATGGAAAAATGTGCAGCTGCATTCTTCTGTTTTAAAAAGAGGTTTCTGGTGTTTGTTACTTTTTATGACTTTACAGAATCTCCCCCAATAGCCTTTGGGGCGAAAGTCCATGCCAGAAACCCCACCCATCAACTCCCAAAAAAGTAATCTAATCTGCCCAGACTTAGTCTCTGCTCTGTTGATTAAATTTTGGCTTCAGAGATAGACAACTCTTGCTCTCCTTTATGCTCTTCTGAGACTAGAGTGTACTTGATACTAAATGTCCACATTTGCATATGTATGGATGAGTTAACTCAACCTTGAAAGTTCCAGGTCCATGTCACTTCCACAAAGAGACACTTCCTCAGTGCCCACTGCTGGGATACTTGGGAATTCAATGCTTACCTTTCTCCCCATTTTATCGCAGTACCCATGCCCTCTGCCAGACCTTGAACTTCCACAGGGAACCAGTAATTGCTGCCTTGGCCTCTGGTCTATATCCAAAAAGCAAGTAAGGAAAGGTTTCAGAGACATTTATGATTGGCATAGCGATTATGTGCTAATCAGAAGGCAACATGTGGGAGTCAGCTCCCTCCTTCCACTGTAAGGGTCCTGGGGATACAACTCAGGGAGTAGACCTTGCCTTTCCTTGATGAGCCATCTTGTAGAACCCGGCAATATTTCATTTGTTTTTTTCTAGTTGTCTTTTGGATCTGAATTTGCTTGATCATTTAGTCACTCTCTTGAGGACAGCGGAGAAGTCTGGCTCATCTTGGCACTCAGACAGGTGATTACAGCAGCAACTTCTTTCATCTGTGGCTGCACAGTAGATAAGTCCAGAAGCAGCTAAGAGGAGCCGAAAGCACAGGCTTCAGCTCAGCTAAAGATCTCCACAGGCAGTTACAAGGTCTATAAGGTTAAGAAAGGCTGGATTGACCAGGGTGTGCTCAACAAGCATGCTGTCCCAGAATCAATTAGTCAATAAATCTCCACTCTAAGTAGATGCCATTGTAGATAAATAAGGAAAGGAGAGAAGAAAGAAAAAAGACACTATTATCATTTGATAGAGGTTCCTAATGAGTTTTGCTCCCTCAGTAATGCAAAATGTCTTGCAAAAATAATTGCATATAAACAGTTACGCTTTCTATTTTGTTTTTAACTTTTAAAAAACATTGTCAAGTCTAGATTCACACTAGGACACTGTGGTCCCCTGAAATGCTGTTCATGTATTTCCATGAGCACCCTAGCCTACAGGAGGATGTCTAATGCTCTGTCCTGCTAACATGATCCAGTCACTTTTGCCTCTCTGTGACTCCCCTGTACCCTTTGTGAAGCTGGTGCATCTGCTTCCTTTCTTCATAAGACAATCATTACTGGCTTGCATAATTTGTGGTTACCCTGCATACATATACGAGGATAAAGTGTTGTATGCTTGATCTCATACTTCAAATAAAAAGCCAGAGATTCTAATTACATGGTCAATAATTTTGAAAAGTACCTAGGAGAACATGTTTGAATGTCATTTGACCAACATGTTATCATCAAAAGAACTGAATTTAAAAATTGTATGATTAAGTACATGAAAACAAGCTTTTGAAACCTAAAATAATTTTCGTCATTTGCCTTGAATTTTCTAGTTTTGAAATACCAGTCTCTTTTCCATCTTAAGCTGACACAAGGAAACTCCTATATCCACCTTTTCTGTCTTTATCTGGTGGTACTAGTTACTGGGATAAGGTAGATTTCCTATCTTTGTTTTCATACAACTAAATACACACACTAATGCATGTTTTAAACAAAACCTATTGCCAGAGTATTCATGTAATCTAATTGTATTTTGAAAATTTTTGGAGAAATTACAAGTTAAACAATATGATGTCTCTGTGTCTTCACATTTTGTAGTTTATGTCCCAAGCACTGATATCATTTCTCTAAATTTCACCCCATCTTCCAAGCAAATAGGAGACTGAAGTTCAAATCCACATTTGTACCCTGATGGGAGATCACGATATGACAATCTCATGAGTGTCTCCACATATTGAAATTAGAGCTTTATACTTGAGAATAAGAGATTGAGAGAATATCCCTTCTCTGAGTTTCTCCCAATGGCAGGAATTACGTAACATATTGGATGTTGTCAGAAAGACCACATAAGTGGGTGGTATAAAGTTAATTTGATCACAGTACCAACCAATTTCTCCTGTGAATACTTGGAGATTGCAGACTAGGTCCAATACTACATGATGTGACAAACTGATGTCATTGTACATAAGATTCATCTCACTCTGACTTTAATGTTTCAGACAAGGAAGGAATGGTGTCCAGAGACTTTGGGTGGTTGTAACATAGAAAGGGCAGAGGTCAAAGCTTTGGCAGGTATCTGACTCCAAAGTGGGTGACTGCAACCATTGTACCCTTGCCTTTGTTGGAGAACAACATCTAGCTGGCTTAGGAAATGACGACCTAGACCTTGTATCCTATAACCAGTGTATGGTGGGTAGCAGCAATCAAGTCTCATTTCTGAAGCACCTACTCCATCGATTGACTGTAATAAGCATACTTCAAGTCTGCCTACTAATAGATAGATCATTATTTTTTTTTATTTTCTATATTTTTTTATTGACATTACCAATGATTTCCCCTTTCCCGTTTCATCCCTCCCCAAAAGTTCCATAAGCCCTCTTCCCTCCCCCTGTTCCCCATTCAACCCCCTCTCATTTCTCTGTCCTGGCATTCCCCTACATCCAGTCTTTCCAGGACCAGGGGTCTCTCCTTCCATCTTCTTGGAAATCTATTGATATGTGAATTGTATCTTGGTTATTCCGAGATTCTGGGTTAATATCCCCTTATCAGTGACTGCATACCATGTGTGTTCTTTTGTGATTGGGTTACCTCACTAAGGAAGATATTTTCAAGTTCTGACCATTTGCCTAAGAATTTCATGGATTCATTGTTTTTAATTGCAGAGTAGTATTCCATTGTGTAAATATACCACAACTTCTGAAATCTATTCCTCCGTTGAGGGACATCTGGGTTCTTTCCAGCTTCTGGCTACTATAAATAAAGCTGCTATGAACATAGTGGAGCATGTGTCCTTATTGCCTGCAGGGGAAGCCTCTGGGTATATGTCCAGGAGTGGTATAACAGG
Source organism: Tokudaia tokunoshimensis (assembly GCA_036184795.1). Taxonomy (NCBI): domain Eukaryota; kingdom Metazoa; phylum Chordata; class Mammalia; order Rodentia; family Muridae; genus Tokudaia; species Tokudaia tokunoshimensis. Next base: position 107,301,232 of record BTHU01000011.1, on the reverse strand, counting down.
ATCCTCCGGAAGTGTCATGCCCAGTTTTCTGAGGAACCACCAGACTGCTTTCCAGAGTGGTTGTACCAGCTTGCAATCCCACAAGAAGTGGAGGAGTGTTCCTCTTTCTCTACATCCTCACCAACAACTGCTGTCTCCTATGTTTTTGATCTTAGTCATTCTGACTGGTGTGAGGTGGAATCTCAGGGTTGTTTAGATTTGCATTTCCCTAATGACTAAGGATATTGAACATTTCTTTACGTGTTTCTCAGCCATTAGATATTCTTCAGGTGAGAACTCTTTGTTTAGCTCTGTACCCCATTTTTTAATAGGGTTACTTGCCTCTCTGGAGTCTAACTTCTTGAGTTCTTTGTATATATTGGATATGAGCCCTCTGTCGGGTGTAGGGTTGGTAAAGATCTTTTCCCAGTTTGTTGGTTGTCGTTTTGTCCTTTTGACAGTGTCCTTTGCCTTACAGAATCTTTGTAATTTAATGAGGTCCCATTTGTCAATTCTTGATCTTAGAGTATAAGCTATTGGAGTTCTGTTCAGGAAACTCTCCCCTGTGCCCATATGGTCAAGGTTCTTCCCTAGTTACCTTTCTATTAGTTTCAGTGTGTCTGGTTTTATGTGGAGGTCCTTGATCCACTTGGAATTGAGCTTAGTGCAAGGAGATAAGAATGGGTCAATTTGCATTCTTCTGCATGGTGACCTCCAGTTGAACCAGTGCCATTTGTTGAAAAGACAATCTTTTTTCCACTGAATGGTTTTAGCTGCTTTGTCAAAGATCAAGTGACCATAGGAGTGTGGATTCATTTCTGGGTCTTCAATTCTGCTCCATTGATCTACATGCCTGTCACTATACCAGTACCATGCAGTTTTTAACACTATTGCTCTGTAGTACAGCTTGAGGTCCGGGAAACTGATTCTCCCAGAAGATCTTTTACTGTTGAGAATAGTTTTAGCTATTCTGGGTTTTCTGTTATTCCAGATGAATTTTTGAATTGCTCTTTCTAACTCTATGAAGAATTGAGTTGGGATTTTGATGGGGATTGCATTGAATCTGTATATTGCTTTTGACAAGATGGTCATTTTTACTAAATTAATCATGCCAATCCATGAGCATGGAAGATTTTTCCATCTTCTGAGGTCTTCTTCAATTTCTTTCTTCAGAGACTTGAAGTTCTTGTCATAGAGATCTTTCACTTGTTTGGTTAGAGTCAAAACAAGATACTTTATATTGTTTGTGGCTATCGTGAAGGGTATCATTTCTCTTATTTCTTTCTCAGCCTGCTTATCCTTTGTATATAGGAAGGCTACTGATTTGCTTGAGTTGATTTTATATCCGGCCACTTTGCTAAAGTTGTTTATCAGCTGTAGGAGTTCTCTGGTGGAGTCGCTTAAGTATACTATCATATCATCTGCAAATAGTGATAGTTTGACTTCTTCCTTTCCAATTTGTATCCCTTTGACCTCCTTTTGTTGTCTAATTGCTCTAGCTAGAACTTCAAGTACTATATTGAAAAGAAATGGAGAGAGAGGGCAGCCTTGTCTAGTCCCTGATTTTAGTGGGATTGCTTCAAGTTTCTCTCCATTTAGATTGATGTTGGCTACTGGTTTGCTGTAAATTGCTTTTACTATGTTTAGATATGGGCCTCGAATTCCTGATCTTTCCAAGACCTTTAACATGAAAGGATGCTGAATTTTGTTCAATGCTTTTTCAGCATCTAATAAAATGACCATATGGTCTTATTCTTTGAGATTGTTTATGTAGTGGATTACATTGATGGACTTCCTTATATTGAACCATCCCTGCATCCCTGGGATGAAGCCTACTTGATCGTGGTGAATGATTGTTTTGATGTGTTCTTGGATTTGGTTGGCAAGAATTTTATTGAGTATTTTTGCATCAATATTCATAAGAGACATTGGCCTGAGATTCTCTTTCTTTGTCGGATCTTCATGTGATTTTGGTATTAGCGTAATTGTGGCTTCATAGAACGAGTTGGGTAGTGTTCCTTCTGTTTCTATTTTGTGGAATAATTTCAAGAGTATTGGTTTTAGGTCTTCTTTGAAGGTCTGAGAGAATTCTGCACTAAAACCATCTGGACCTGTGCTTTTTTTGGTTGGAAGACTTCCAATGACCACTTCTATTTCTACAGGGGTTATAAGATGGTTTAGATGGTCTATTTGATCCTGACTTAATTTTGGTATTTGGTATCTGTCTAGGAAATTGTCCATTTCCTCCAGATTTTCTAGTTTTGTTGAATACAGGCTTTTGTAGTAGGATCTAATGATTTTTTGAATTTCCTCAGTTTCTGTTGTTATACCTCCCTTTTTGTTTCTGATTTTGTTAATTTGGATACTGTCTCTGTGCCCTCTGGCTAGTCTGGCTAAGGGTTTTTCTATCTTGTTTATTTTCTCAAAGAACCAACTCCTCGTTTTGTTGATTCTTTGTATGGTTTTATTTGTTTCTACTTGATTGATTTCAGCCCTGAGTTTGATGTTTTCCTGCCTTCTACTCCTCTTGGGTATATTTGCTTCTTTTTGTTCCAGGGCTTTCAGGTGTGCCATTAAGCTGCTAGTGTTAGATAACCCATTATTAATATCCACTTGGCAAGTGGGCAGGTGGAAACCACAAACCTGTTCCATTTATAAATATATAACCTTTAAGACATCCCAAAGCTAGTATTCCATACCAGAGGGAGGGCCTTGCCCTTAACCTATATGTTTTGTTTTTTTTTTTAAAAATCCTTTCCATGTTATCTGTGACCCAAAGGTGCATACCTCCATCTTGCCCAATCTCAGAAGCACAGAATTTAGTTATGTATTTACTTATTTTTGTTGGTACTTGGAGTCAAGCCCAGGGTCTCATGCCGACTATGCAGTCACTCTACTAACAGAGCTATATCTTTAGCCTTAGAAGTACCGATTTCTTTTAAAAGTATTCTTTCTTTAAATTTACACTTACAACTTCTCACCAACACTTAAGGTAAAGATCTTAGAAAATAACAATGTGAATCATTAGCACAGATTAGTAAGAGGTAAGGTGGACCTTTCTACATTTCTTTTCTTCATGAATTTGAAATTCATAATTCATGTATTTTTAAAACCAGACTATACTATACCCATGCTTGAATGAGTGGAGGTCTCTTAGTTCCACCCAAGAGATGCATCTGTTTCCCTGTTTCCTGTTTTCTCCCCAACCCCTGGAAAATAACATTTTTGCTAGCTAATATAGTTTTTGCAAAAGCAACCTGAGACAAAATTTCCGTTGATAAACAGATAAAAATGAATGTGTTCTTTTCACAAAAAATGTCATGGTGGAAGAGGAGTAAGCCAATTCTTAGCTCCAGTTTCTCTCTTTTGTTTGTTTGTTTGTTTGTTTTTGTTTTTGTTTTTGGTGCCCCTTTGGGAATCTAGTAGCACTACAGATTCTGCTGAGCAGACCACATGGAAAACCCTTGTTTTTTCATGCCATCAAGAGTCTCTTTTATAATATACCAGCACAAATCCCAGAACTTTCATAGCTTTTCCAGGACAAAAGCAGTATTAAAAGTACTGGTAGTCACAGTAACTGAAACTCTCATTTGTTACAAGTCTAAGAATAGTAGAAAATTCTATGCTTTCTGCTCCCTGTCTAGACAATGTCCTAAGTCCAGACATTAAAAGGGAATTGGAGGAGGCCTGGAGCATAGCTCAAGTGGCCATACAAACATGAGGACCTGCATTTGATCCCAGCACCTATGTAAAAAGTCTGGCATAACAGCATATGTTTGTAATTCCAGCACTGGAGAAGTCAGAGATGGGGTTCGCTGGACAGCCAGCCTAACCTAACTGGTGAGTCTCAGGACTGAGTGAGAGAACCTGTGTCAGAAAAGAGAAAAAGATGGGTAGCTTCCAAAAAATGAGACCTGAGCTTGATCTCTAAACTACACACACACACACACACACACACACACACACACATACACGCACATGCATACATGCACGCACACATGCATGCACACACACATACACAATACACTCGGAACTACACATACAGGTACACATAAACACACATGTACACACCTAATATGCTCATAAATACACACACAACTATGTACGCACACTCATACACAATACACTCAGAAATGCATATATAGGTACACATAAACACACATGTACACACACATTTGCACAATACACTCATAAATACACACACACACACACACACACACACCCCACAGGTGAAAGGAGTAAAAAATAAGACACCTGTTCCTTCCCTAACTGTAAAAATGCAAATATGTTACAAGTGTCCCCTAACTACAGGAAGCAATATTTCCAAAGATGAGCAGGAAGCTGTTGGTTGTTGTTGTTTAGAGGAGTGAAGGGCTCTTTATTCCACCCAAGCAGAGTTGTATCTGTAGCCAACATGAAGCAGATGGCCCCTTTCTCCTCTGCCTTTTAGTTTCATGGCTCTGAGACTGGGAGAGTTTTTAGCACTTACAGTAATTGGCTTCATCCATCATGTGTGGCAACGCCTCAGAGGCAGCAGCTTGTCTCCTTCCATTGCGATCCACAGATATGGACTAAGCAAAGATACATGTTTTTACATCAGAAGCTGATGATGAGCGATGTGTGGAAAGACAGCATTAAACAGATCCTTCGCCACTCTCCATTGCTTAGTCCTACTAACTTCAAGAAGGAATTTATGACCGCAGGTGAGCACTCTACTCCAGAGGTGAAATTTATTTTCTGCTATGTCCTTTGGTGCAATGAAACCATATTTTATGCTGTCTGAGGCAGTGGCACTGTCTAGTCTCAGAAATGTTCCTAAGATATTAGCATAGTGAATCTGGGTTCTGTTTGAACTTTGACATTACTATATTATATAGCCTTCACTAATTTCTCTGGGAGGATTATGCCAGTTACCTTAAGGGTGCTTAGCACAAACCAGTTCTTTAAGAAGCCTCTATGGATTGTTAATTCATAGCCTTAGCTGCCCAATAGGATCACTTGGTATAGACTTTGAAACTTAGGGACTGGGAAGATGACTTAGATTCTGTGGCTTTTTTCCTCTAAGCCTCAGAGGAAAAACCATTCATCATGCAAGTATGGAGATGTGAGTTTATATCCCCTGAATCTACACAAAAAGCCAGGCATGTGTGCCATACTTCTATAATCTCAACACTCAGAAGACTTACACCTAGGATCCCCAAGAGAAGCTGACCAGCCAGACTAGCCAAATGAACACTATCTGTGTTCAGCGAGATAACCTGTCACAGTAAATGAGATAGAAAACGGTTCAGGAAGACACCTGATAAGAACTTTTGGTGTCCTCCCCAATATATACATGCACACATATACACATACACATATGTGGACAGTGTTGGTAAAATGCACAATTTGCATAAGTTTGTGTAGATGCTAATGACAAACCAGATACACATTATAGTGCATTATAGAAATGCATTATAGTGTCTATGGCCCAGACTTGGATGAGATATTCAGCTATGTGAGCAAATACATATACATTTTCCTAAAGTAATAATGATCTAATTATGTCTCCACAGAACATGTTTAATCTTATCTTAGGACATATGTCTGGGCTAAGTATGACCAATCACTCAGTGTGATAACTGCATCATAGGAAAGGCCATGTGTTGAAGGGCATGATCATGTGATGTCCTCAGCTGTCTCCTCAGGTTCCTGTAAGGAAATTGTTCCTGAGTAGATGTTTGAGGTTTCTAATTAATTTATCCATTTTCTCTTCACTCTTTCTTGTCCTGTATTAACTCTCTTAAGAAAACACACAGGGCCAGAACAAAGCAACTGCTCACACATTTTCAGTATTCTGTCTCTGGGTTTCTAGGTATATTCAAGAGGAGATTATTAGCAGATGATTGTGGTTAAAGTGGACCAGGAGGAAGCTTTGAGCTCTGACAGGAGGCCAGGCCAGGGAGTGGTGATGTGCTCTTTATGTTGAAAACGATTCTGGCTTATAAAAATGTCAAAAACTCAGAAAAGCAACATGAGTGACTTATAGCGGGCTTAAAGGACACAGAGGATAGTTTTCAAAGACAAGCAAGAACTGAATCTTTCAGAAGATTTCAAAGATGATGACACATACAATGTCAGCTCTTTATCTGGGAAACACTATTGTGTGAAGATGCTTGTGGTCTCCTGAAATGGAAAATGCAATGCCCTGAGACAGGTACATTGAGAGAGTCAAATACCTGACAGCACAGAAGCAGAGTAAAGGCGTCAGGCCCTCTGGCAGTGGTACACAGAAGAGAGGGAAGAAATGCCTGTAGAGAAGGGGCCCTTGTTTGCTGATACCAACTTGACTATTAGGTGGAGTGCTGTAATCCTGTGGGAGGTTAAATATCAGATCCTACTTGACCCCTTTCATGCCCATCTACATTCCTCTCTGGAGGAGCATTATTATTATTATTATTATTATTATTATTATTATTATTATTATTATTATTTTCATCATGATTATTGAAAAAATGAATATCAGAAAGTATTCATTGAATAAAAAGACTATAGAAGTAATAATAGTTCCATGCTACTTGTCCCATTCATTGCTGTTAGCCAATCCTACAGAAGATCATCTCCCAAGTGTTCAGGCCCCCACACAGCAGGCTCTGGACTTGGGGTTCCCAGAAATACCCAGTCATTTCTAGTTATCTGCTTTTCACAACTTGAATCATGGGTGAACTGATAGTAGTAATCTCACTGATTCTTTCTTTTGGCTTGTTTTGTGAGGGATGGTTTCAGAGGAAGACAGGCTAGCTTTGAACTCATGAAAATCCTCATGCTCCAGCTTCACTATATCTGATATTACAGATCTGAGCTATGTACCTAGTACTCTAATCTCATTTTTATATTAAGAAATTAAGGTCTAAGATAGTACCAATCTGGTGTATATTTAGATCATTATATCAAACCCCTAAAATTTTAATAAGCCATTAATTTTTTATTAAACTTGAATGCTTTTATAACAAGCTCTGTACTAAAGCACCTCTCTATGACCATCTAATTCAATTGTCTATGAAGATTTAACTCTAGAATAAACAATGAAAAAATATTAACATGCATTCAATATAGTTGGCAATGGTAGAGACTATGATTAAATGAAATCTTAAGTCAGCACGATGAGATCAAATCAAATTCTTAAATAAAATGCAGTTAAGTCAAAGGAAAACTTTTCATCTATCAGTAGAACTGGATCCATAGCTGCGAATTTTCAACTCCAACTGAAAAATGTGGTTGAAATAAGAAATAAGTCCTAAGCCTAGTGTATATTATGGACAACTTTTAAGACTCCCTTAGTATATAGTTTAATGTTATTAAAAGCAAATAGAGACCTAGTATGGCTCCCAAACTGCAAACATGTAATTGGAGCATTAAAAGGTTATTAATATGCAAGAATAATCCCTTTGCTATGCAAGAATATTTGTGTATTTGTTTACCTTTTATACAGATCCTAATAATTGAGGTTTTGAAAGAAGCTAAATACTACAGCAAAGGCCATTATCTCAATGGCCAATTGAGCATTTGACCAATTCCTTGTCAGTCTGTCCACCCTTTCCACCCAGTGAAATCAAATGATGACTGGCATAATATGAAACATTTATGGTGGCTACTGCACAGGCTGAAGCATGACACTGATATGGTACTAAGAGCCAACATTGACACCTGAGACTAGTTCTGTGACTTGCAGAGAGCTTAGCTCTCTACCCAGTCACCTTCTGTACACAGTAATGAACATTCATGGGAGGCAGCATTCAGTTCTCAGACAGGAGTTAACATGTTGAATGCGTTGTCAGTTACCACAATGACAAGGCAGAAGTCTTGGCCTGTATCCATGGGAATGCACAGTTGCTGCCAGTCCCTGAAGCATAGGATAGTTCTAAGCTCTAGCTGATTTATATACTCTCTGCAAACTTCACCTCCCTCATTTGCAAAATGTCCTTTGGGTATATTGGATTACTGTGAAGATCAAATGAAATGAGATAAGATGAGGACATACTTTGTAGGTTTATCATAATGATTACCCCACACAGCAAAAAGAAGCAACACCTCTGTCACCAACTGTGAGCCACACAACTACCATCTCTCTTCCCCTTTAAATATATTAGAATCTGGACCATTTGTATCAAGGTGTTTTAATCCATTCAGGGTTTTTGGTTCTCCCTGCTATTAGGAAACCTCTTAGTGACAGATTTGTTTTTGAAAATGTCAAGTAGCATGGTCATTTATCAGCATCTGATTTAATAACAATGGCACTCTAATTATTTTCTGATTATTCATAGAGTTTTAGAAAAATTTGGACTAGAGAACATACATATATAATGTAGCACATACATACCTGATAGTTTAGGGATGCAAGTCTAAAGGACATTGAATTGGAGGCCAGACCCCACTAGTGATGGGACCATAGGCAAAACAAATCACTTTCTTATCCTCAATTATCCATAAGATGGGTACTTAGCTCATGGGTATCCCAAGGAGCAGATGATAGTGCTTGCCTATGACACTGTCAGAGTTTCCAATAAATCCACACTTGCATGTACTTGAGAGTAGCATTCCTAACTTGGTTTCCATATTTTGTTATCAATGTGAAACATATTTTTCATATTTTCAGACTTTGTGGAAAGATGTGGTAGGTACAACATTATATTTCCAATTATGAAAAAGAGTTGTTTTTTTTTCTTTTTTCACACAACAGGGAGTGTCAAATTAAAGAAAGGACTCTCCTGTTCTGCAATGTACTGACTGGTCTTGTCTCCATCAAATTACTTAAACTGAGTTGTAGTGTGCCATTCTAAGCCTTGCATCAAAACCATTCACAGGCAGCCAGTTGACACGAAAGTTTTGGCACCCAGCAACAGCTGAGGTGTATTTTTAAGTACTCCGTCTGGCAGCTCAGCAGGAACAAAAAAAAGAAGAGAGGGAGACAAAGGGGGGGGGCAACTGCCAGCAGATTTCTTCCCAACAAATATTTCTTCCCTACAACCTGTCTACTCCTTTCAAGGAAAGAATAGGTTGAGGAATGATACACCAAACGAGGAATATAGTCATGTAACCTAGCAACCAGGTTTAAGGTTGTATGCTAGGCATGCCCACATTTGCAGAAAAGTCTCCTCCAAAGCAAGGAGGCTCTTCTTGGAAGTGTCACTTAAGCTATGAGCAGGAGCATCTAGGTTCCAGTGACTTTAGTGGAAGGTTTGGAAAGATACAGATGGCCACTCTGTTTCTGAGTTCTCTTTTGGCTTCTCAGTACACAGAGGGAGGGCTGGCATTTACAGCCATGTGTAATATTCCAGGTTGTTCCTCTCAAACCACTCTCTGCCCTTTAAGATTTGTGGCCCCCTTTAGGGGGCTTTAGGGGGCTTCTATTCTGAGATCAATTTGATTTGGATGAAAGACTTTACATACCTTTTAGTCATTTTCTCCTAATGATAATGACTTGCACAGTTACCACACCTCATCACTATCAGGAAATAGACAAAAATACAACCAAGCAATCTGAAGTTGTACCAGCTTTCCCTGCATGATGCCACCAGTGTTCCGGAGAACACAAATTCTCTCTTGGTGGAAAAAAAGCATTTCCAGGGTTCTAAAAGGAAATTCTCTTTCCAGATAGCTTTAAGCAATTGTATACATGCAAGAGCAAAATTCCTCCTGTCACAAAAATCTTTCTCAGTGGCTCTGTTTACACCACTCCACTTCCTCTCTCTTCTCTTCTCCTCTTCTCTTCTCTTCTCCTTCTTCTTCTTCTTCTTTCTTCTTCTTCTTCTTCTTCTTCTTCTTCTTCTTCTTCTTCTTCTTCTTCTTCTTCTTCTTCTTCTTCTTCTTCTTCCTCCTCTCTCTCTCTCTCTCTCTCTCTCTCTCTCTCTCTCTCTCTCTCTCTCTCTCTCTCTCTCTCTCTCTCTTTCCTTCACCCTTTATCCTGTCATCCTGTCCCCTGACTGTAAATACTTGGAATGTTTTAAGGTCACATTAAGATTAGGATCCAGATCAGCAGTTCACGTTTCAGTTACTCATAAATCCAGGTCCTTTTCCATTGACTGCTAAAGCCTAAATCCTTTGAGATCAAGGAGCTTGAAATGCCAGTGACTGCCCTCCTTGTGTCTTATGTGCTACTAAATCTTAGGGGTATGACTGGTGTCTGTCCCGGTGAGGGTGGGGTGGGGAGTAGAAGGCAAGTTTGGCTTGGGTCTGTAGACATGACACCCCACGAGGGAAAGAGCTGCTTGGTTTCTGATAAAGCTAGACAGAGTTGTTTTCCAAGTTGAATTTTCTGTGGCCAGTAGAAACGCTATTACTTGTCAAATGGAGAAGGTTTCAGGCTAGCCTCCTAAATAACCAGAGTTTAAATCTCAGCCCTGTCATTAACCAGCAAGGTGGCAAATGGCCTAAGCTTTTTGAACCATCTTTTCTTTATGTCTAAAAGATCAGAGAAGGAGATGAGAGTTTGGGCACATGTAAGACACTTGTGAAGTTTAAATGACAGGGGGCAATGAATCTCAAGCACAGGCCTATATCAGAGTTCCCTGACATATATGAAGGACCCCAGACCAAGAGTTTGTAATTGGGTAAGTCAGGGGTGAAGTTTAGTAATAATGTGTATTCCTACTAAGGTTGCACATGCTGATTCTGATAGTAATGCAGTCACACTTAGGGGGGTCTCATGGTCCCTGATACTATCACACTTCAGCAAACCTCAACATGAGGGCTTAAAGTGCTGGATTTGTGAAGAGAGGTAAGTTCCCCTCCAAGTTAGTAAGGACTAGGAAGTCACTCACACACATACACCTCCAAAGCAGGAGGCCTGTGAATTTCTGGTAGAGAGAAAGGCACATGCAAGTGAGAAACATGAAACAAAATTCTAGAAAGTTATGAAGCTTGTTGGACATGAGCACAGAACTGATTTTGTTGTCTTTCTGCTTAAACTCGATGCTATGAAACCACAGAGGTAGATCAGTGGTCTGTCTGTTTGCCACCACCCACGCCAAACAGCTCATTGGAGCCTATGCCTCCAATTCCAAGGGATTCGATACTCTCTTCTGGCATCCTCTAACATCCTAACACACACACACACACACACACACACACACACACACACACACACACACACACACACACACATACACCTTTGCTGGACATATACAAATGCACCTGTGCACATAAGTGGCCAGGTTTCTTTGGAGCCAGCTTTATCCCAGCTCAGTCATCTCCCCAGGCAGGCCTCTTTTGCACGTTGTCTTTTAGCATGCGTATGTGGGAGAGAATGTGGGAGAAAAAAGTACAGGAAAACAAATGTTCTTAGAAGAACTGCAAAGAACCTCTCATTAGAGAAGCAAATTAAAATATTTCAGTCCCTAGGCTATTTTCCTTAAATACATTGAATTACATCAGTTTTTGATAGAAGACTAAACCAAAGTATCTTTTTAAAGAAATGTGTTGTATTTCACTTATGCTGTGAGAAATATAATGAAAAAAAAACCCACTCTATTATTTTCTTTGCCACTAAGAAGTTTTCTTTAGATTAAAAAAAAAACAAAACCGTTCAGGTATATACCAGAGAGATTATTTTAAAATCTTCAGTATCCTAGACTTACTGACATAAGTATCACCTTGACTTTACTAGTTTTTTCCAATCTCTTCTATGCCTGACTTCCATCAGTTTTCTACCCTCTGAGAAACCTCAGCTGGTTTCCTCTAATCCAAAATTTGCCTTCCATATGTAAGGTGCCATTGAAGCTGAGCTAAACTGGGTTTGTAGACTCCATTTTTAGCACTAAAAACTCATACATATCAGACACATCAGCTGCTTTTCTTTTCTATGAAAAGTTTGCTGGCTTTGAAATATATAGGAACACCAGGATTTGGGGATGTATTTAATCATTTGGTTTTCCCCACAGGTACCAATATAAGCTGAGCCAGGTTTCAAAGTAATTAATACTGGATGACAAGGGCAGTCTCAGCCTGGAATGGCGATTGGAGCGTGACTCTTTGTCTTCATAATCTGGGATTCTTTCAGACCACCTCTCTCTGTGCATTATGTAATGTCTGCTAAGAAGAGCAGAGGGATGGATAATAAGACAAGAGCCAGGGTAGAAAAACCCTCAGTGTTACCTGAGAGTGCTGTGTTTCTTGTAAGCACCCCACCCCCAGACCCAGCAAAGCAGGAGTTTCATATTTATAAGGAGGCTATTTATTGATTTAACAATTCAGCAAGGAATAGGGATAGGGTTTTAATCTTAGCAGCTCAAATATGCCTGTTGTTTTAAAGCAGAGTGGCTACATTAGTATTACTGCAAAGTACCCATTCTGTCTTATTACCAATCACCCAATTGTCTGTGCCAATTAATTTCGTTGTAAAGGTAATATGTGACAGTCCATTTCTCATGCGGTTTGACCACCATGACTCAAGATTCTGGGTTCATTACCTCAACTGTGACATCTGGCACCCTAATCCACACATTCAACTCCTGCCAGAGTTTATTTCTCTGTCTGAAAACAAAGGTCCAATAGGGCAAGACAATGGCTCTCAGTGTTTCTGTACCTGATGAGCAAATGAATAGGTCAAACCAACCTGCAGTCATGAGAAATTTGTCATGTTTACAGCTATATGCCCATTTATTTACATATTTGAATACTTACTGTCTTAACCTTGATGTTTAAGTCAGAGACTGTGAATAAGAGACATTTATCCCTTACACTCATAGAACCTTAACTTGAAACAGACATGAAATTTGGTGTTTAAAGAAGGCACATAAAAGGACCTGATAAGAATGATATCATAGGCAGAATTACAAGAGTGACCCCTAATGACCCCTTTCCTTACACAGTCCCTCTGCTTTGCTTGGGGTTAAAGCTTGTAAATATAAGTATTAATCTCTTGAGTATGTTCAGTTTTATGGCACAAGAGAAGTCTTAGTCTAATTATATGAATCCTTTAAAAGAAACACATTTTCTCCCGCTGTGACCCAGGGGATGTCTGAGAGATGCCAAGCTTAGGATGGATTCCATGCAGATTAACACCTGGAGGGTAGCAGGAATCATAAGATGAAGAATGTCAGTAGCCTCTAGATCTTGAGTGTGTCCTCCAGTTGATAGACACTTCATAGTGTAACAAACTGAACTCCTCTCAGAACTGAACGAACTTTGTAGTGAAGTCTTCCAAAGCAAGAGCCAGCCTAAGCTATCCCCTTGAATTTAGCCTTGTCAGGTAATTCTGGGTTGAATCCTACCTACACAAACGGATATACTGAATTGCTAACCTCTCAGTCCCTATGAGTGCATCTGTTATCATGAGAAGGGTCTCTGCATATTTAATAAGCTAAGATGAATCATTAGAATATAGCTCTCAATCCCATGAATGGTGTCTTTGTGAGAAGACTGATTTTCAGACAGACATAAGGGGAGTTATCGAATGAAAACACTGAGACACAGACACAGGGGACATATGTGAAGATAAAGACTGGAATTGAACCTATGCTGCCACAAGGCCAATGCATGAGGCTACTGGATTCTGGGAGAGGCAATGGAAGTTATTTCTGAGACTTTACAAGGTAAAAATGCATTGTTGGTATAATGGTGACTTTAGCCACCTTCCTAGAGACTTTGCAGAAGAAACTCCTATCAGGACCTCTAATTTGGACTTCAAATCTTCAGAATTCAAGGAAACTACATTTCTGTTACTAAGCAGCCTAATTTGTGGTCCTTTGTTTCAGCTACCCCAGGATACTAACCTTGACCTTCAAATGCAGGGTTTGGTGGAATTCACCCAAACATCTTCCATCAGAACTAGAACCAAGTAGATGCAAATTTAAGCCACTAATATTAGGGTATTTGTCATGTGGCAACATAGAACATCACATGGGAGAGTATGGACAGTAGCTGTGAGAGAGGAGTGTTTCAGATAACGCAGACAAATACTAGTCATCTAACAGGAAAGGAGAATGTGAAGATGGCTCCAAACTGAAAATTACATATGTAGAATTCCTATGGCAGCAAAGAGACAGCCATGTTTGCAAAATTCGGCTACTCTGGCTTTTACCCTTCAAATGGTATTGCTTTCAAGGCCAGGCCTACACAAGGTGCCAGCAATCCACAACCATCCACTATTCTTATAAAGCTCATAGTTTAGTAGGAGACACTCAAATACATGGATGAAGAGACAATTACATTTTATTAGATGGGTTGTGAAGCGATTCATGTAGAACTAAAACAGAAAACCATGGAATTCTGGGTAGGATATCAAACAGGAAGCAAGGAGAGAGTAATGAGTCTGGAGAGGGGAGGCAATGTAGCTGCTGTGATCTTTTCCCTCTAGATTTTGAGAAGGCTTGTCTCTCACTTTAATAAAATGCATAGTAACCATGATTTTCCAATAATTTCAAGACCCTGTATAATAGCTTTCTCTGTTTTCTTGTTTGAGGCCAGCACAGAAAATTCTAGACTAACTTAACACAGGATTGTATTTCTGGGATGGTGATTCTAGCCTGTTCATAGTACCATCCACACTACAGGCAGACATTGTTTCTCTAACTCCAGTCTACTTGTGTGTGCACATGTGTACGCATGCACATGCACACTTCAGGGCATCCTAAAACCACTTCTATTCAGTGATCTATTGAAAGAACTCACAGCAGAAATTCACACGAAATTAAGCACAGGCAAACCATGAGGAGCCCAGGAGAGTCCATCGACAGCTTCCTTGTATCCTCCCACAGAACTCACAGGACATTACTTTCTTTCTTCAGACATAGTGTTTGACCCTCATGCAGAATATGACTAAGCAGGCATCACAAACACCTTTATCCATAACAGTGGTTCTCAACATCAAGATGTCAACTATTTCCTTCACTCTACCAAGTTCCCACCCACCCCTTCATAGCTGGCCTCTAGTTATCTATCCATGCCACCTCTTAAGGTCAATTATCTTTTTTTTTCTAAGTTTTTTTATTTACATTCCAAATCATTTCCCCTTTCCCGTTTCCTCCCTCCCTGAAAGTCCCATAAGCTCCCTTCCCTCTCTCTTTTCCCCATCCAACCCCTTCTCACTTCTCTGTCCGGGCATTCCCCTACATCCAGTCTTTCCAGGACCAGGGATCTCTCCTTCCATCTTCTTGGAAATCTAGTGATATGCAAATTGTGTCTAGGGTATTCCAAGATTCTGGGTTAATAGCCCCTTATCAGTGACTGCATACCATGTGTGTTCTTTTGTGATTGGGTTACCTCACTAAGGATGATATTTTCAAGTTCTGACCATTTGCCTAGGAATTTCGTGAATTCATTGTTTTTAATTGCAGGGTAGTATTCCATTGTGTAAATATACCACATCTTCTGAATCCATTCCTCCGTTGAGGGACATCTGGGTTCTTTCCAGCTTCTGGCTATTATAAATAAGACTGCTATGAACATAGTGGAGCATGTGTCCTTATTGCATGCAGGTAAAGTCTCTGGGTATATGCCCAGGAGTGGTATAGCCGGATCCTCCGGGAGTGTCATGCCCAGTTTTCTGAGGAACCACCAGACTGCTTTCCAGAGTGGTTGTACCAGCTTGCAATCCCACCAGCAGTGGAGGAGTGTTCCTCTTTCTCCACATCCTCGCCAACAACTGCTGTCTCCTGTGTTTTTGATCTTAGCCATTCTGACTGATGTGAGATGGAATCTCAGGGTTGTTTTGATTTGCATTTCCCTAAAGACTAAGGATGATGAACATTTCTTTAGGTGCTTCTCAACCATTAGATATTCTTCAGGTGAGAACTCTTTGTTTAGCTCCCCCATTTTTTAATAGGGTTACTTGCCTCTCTGGAGTCTAACTTCTTGAGTTCTTTGTATATATTGAATATTAGCCCCTGTCGGATGTAGGGTTGGTAAAGATCATTTCCCAGTTAGTTGGTTGCCGCTTTGTCTTTTTGACAGTGTCTTTTGCCTTGCAGAAACTTTGTAATTTAATGAGGTCCCATTTGTCAATTCTTGATCTTAGAGCATAAGCTATTGGAGTTCTATTCAGGAAATTGTCCCCTGTGCCCATATGTTCAAGGTTCTTCTCTAGTTACCTTTCTATTAGTTTCAGTGTGTCTGGTTTTATGTGGAGGTCCTTGATCCACTTGGAATTGAGCTTAGTGCAAGGAGATAAGAATGGGTCAATTTGCATTCTTCTGCATGTTGACCTCCAGTTGAACCAGCGCCATTTGTTGAGAAGGCTATCTTTTTTCCACTGAATGGTTTTAGCTCCTTTGTCAAAGATCAAGTGACCATAGGAGTGTGGATTCATTTCTGGGTCTTCAATTCTGTTCCATTGATCTACATGCCTGTCACTATACCAGTACCATGCAGTTTTTTAACACTACTGCTCTGTAGTACAGTTTGAGGTCCGGGATATTGATTCCCCTAGAAGTTCTTTTACTGTTGAGAATAGTTTTAGCTATCCTGGGTTTTCTGTTATTCCAGATGAATTTTTGAATTGCTCTTTCTAACTCTATGAAGAATTGAGTTGGGATTTTGATGGAGATTGCATCGAATCTGTATATTGCTTTTGGCAAGATGGTCATTTTTACTAAATTAATCGTGCCAATCCATGAGCATGGCAGATTTTTCCATCTTCTGAGGTCTTCTTCAATTCATTTAAGGTCAATTATCCTGTTAACCTTTTTCACCCAGACTTAATTTATGGACTGAAAAGGTAACTTAGTTGGTAACATGCTTGGCATTCAAACATAAAGACCTAAGTTTGATCACCAGAACCCACATGAAAAAGCTGCTCATGATAGCATGCTCTGTGATCTCGGTATTGAGGAGACGAAGACCGGCAGTGCCTTGTGCTTGCTGACTTGCCCGTGTAATTAGAGAATTCCAGATCAGTGAGAGATGTATCTTCAAAAACAAAGTGGATAGTGCCTGAGGAACTACATGAAAGTTAACCTCTGGGCTCCACACCCCTACACATGTACTCACATTAACATGTGTGCATACACGTATGTATTTGTGTGGACACACACAAATACACAGAGACAAAACTTGTCTAAAATTTTTGTAAAATGGCCATATGCTCTTGAAGTATCACTATGCTGTATGTGTCAACAATTTGTTCCTTTCCTTTGACCCTTAAATAGTATAATTATTTGATTGTGACTATAACACAATTTATGTGTTTTGCTTCTGATAGACATTTGAAGTGTTTCAAGCTTAGTTAGATGGAATAAAGTTACTATGTGTTTTCTTATACACATTTTTTGTGGACAGGTTTAAAAACAATGGATTTCACTGTGACGTTCTCATATGTGAGCATAACATACTTTGATCATGTCCTCATTGTCCTTCCGTTTCCTCCTTACTCCCCCCAGTGCCCTTCTTTTATAATGGCTCCCATTCTTTTTTATGTATGGTGTGTGTGTGTGCGTGCAAGCATATGTATGTACATTTTGTGCCTGCAGAGGCCAGAGGAGGATGTCATGTGTTCCCCATTCTTTATCTCACTACCTTGAAACAGCCTCTCACTGAGTGAAGGGCTAGACTGGCACTGAGTGCCCTGGTGAATCTGTCTCCTTCCTGGCAGAATACCATTGCTATAGGCATGTATGAAAACATACTAGACTCTATGTGGGTGCCACAGATTTGGACTCAGATCCTCTCGTTTGTGCAGCAATTGGTAATACCCACTGAGTCATTTCCTGAGCCCCTCATCTATTTTTTTCTCTATTTCATTTGTGGGGAAAAAAGCCACATAATACTTTTTATTTTGAGTCTGGCTGGCTTAAAATGATGATTTCCATGTCTGTCTTTTTCTGAGAAATGGCATTTCCTCCTCTTTTATGCCTGTATGATTTCCTCTATTGTGTATATGGATGAGTTTTTCTTTATCTATATCATTGGTGGACTCCTGCACTACTTCTATGGCTTGATTTTTGTGAAGCATCTTGATAAACACAAGTGTATTTCTGTGGATGATGCTTTTCCCTCTTCTTTTATCATGATACAACTAAATTGTATAATATTTTCTATGGAATTTCCATACTGATGTCCATAGTGACTAAACTAATTCACAATCCTACCATTGTTGAGTGTATTAAGAGTTCCTTCCCCATTCTCATCCTTGCCAGCATTTGATGGGTACTTGGTGATAGCCATCTTACTTAGTTTTGATTTGAATTTTCTTGAAGATGAGAAATAATTAGCATTTTTATGCATTGTTACCCATTTTTACTTTTTTGAGAGCTGTTTGCTTTTTGATACAGAGTTTTGCTATATAGCCAGGGTTAGCCTGGATCTCACTACTGTAGCCTGAGCTGGCTCAAGCTAATGGCAGTTTCCCTGCCTTGGCTTCTCAAGCCTTGGGATCACAGGTATTAGACATTATAATTAGCTTTGAAGTTATTTTTCCCAAGTGTCTTGGAGATTTTTGCTTACATGTTGATTGCATTATTTGTTCCTCTGTTACTCTCTTTTAGTTCTTTGTGTATTTTGTACACAAATCCTGTTAGATTAGTAGACAAAAAAGGTTTTCTTCCATTCTATAGTCTTTACCTAGATTTTATTTTTCTCTGGCAGCTTCAAAGATTCAGATTTTACATTAAGGTCTCTGATCTTCATTAGACTGATTTTTTTAAAAATGGGATTAACGCCCTCCGCCATCTTTGCTCCAGTGACCAGGTAGTTGGGACCGCCAGGCTCAGAGACAGACAGGCATAATATCGCTTCGGTTTCAGGCAGCTTGTGTGTAACCTGCTCCCAGGTGCTGGGCTGATCTGCAGTAACCAGCGCGCCAGTTCCGCGGTGGGACCTTCTGCCTGCTGGAGGGACCCCGCGCAGGGAGGGAGCCCGCCAGCTTCCCTTCCGCGACCTCTGTTCCCGCGGACTGCGCTGGAGAGACCGGTACCCAGGCTCTCCCCCCGATATAACATCACTTGGGACACGGCCTGTTGGGGCTTCCGTCTGTGCCCGAGGGCGGGTTGGCGCTGTAGTCGTCTGGGCGCCAGATCGGCGGGCCATCGTGACCACAGGGTGAGCGGCGCCACGGAGACTGCCCTCCGCCATCTTTGCTCCAGTGACCAGGTAGTTGGGACCGCCAGGCTCAGAGACAGACAGGCATAATATCGCTTCGGTTTCAGGCAGCTTGTGTGTAACCTGCTCCCAGGTGCTGGGCTGATCTGCAGTAACCAGCGCGCCAGTTCCGCGGTGGGACCTTCTGCCTGCTGGAGGGACCCCGCGCAGGGAGGGAGCCCGCCAGCTTCCCTTCCGCGACCTCTGTTCCCGCGGACTGCGCTGGAGAGACCGGTACCCAGGCTCTCCCCCCCGATATAACATCACTTGGGACACGGCCTGTTGGGGCTTCCATCTGTGCCCGAGGGCGGGTTGGCGCTGTAGTCGTCTGGGCGCCAGATCGGCGGGCCATCGTGACCACAGGGTGAGCGGCGCCACGGAGACTGCCCTCCGCCATCTTTGCTCCAGTGACCAGGTAGTTGGGACCGCCAGGCTCAGAGACAGACAGGCATAATATCGCTTCAGTTTCAGGCAGCTTGGGTGTAACCTGCTCCCAGGTGCTGGGCTGATCTGCAGTAACCAGCGCGCCAGTTCCGCGGTGGGACCTTCTGCCTGGTGGAGGGACCCTGCGCAGGGAGGGAGCCCGCCAGCTTCCCTTCCGCGACCTCTGTTCCCGCGGACTGCGCTGGAGAGACCGGTACCCAGGCTCTCCCCCCAATATAACATCACTTGGGACACGGCCTGTTGGGGCTTCCTTCTGTGCCCGAGGGCGGGTTGGCGCTGTGGTCGTCTGGGTGCCAGATCGGCGGGCCATCGTGACCACAGGGTGAGCGGCGCCACGGAGAGTGCCCTCCGCCATCTTTGCTCCAGTGACCAGGTAGTTGGGACCACCAGGCTCAGAGACAGACAGGCATAATATCGCTTCGGGTTCAGGCAGCTTGTGTGTAACCTGCTCCCAGGTGCTGGGCTGATCTGCAGTGACCAGCGCGCCAGATCTGCTGTGGGACTTCTGCCTGGCAGAGGGACGCCCCCTCCCCCCCCCAGGAGAGATCACACACCCCTGCACAGGGCAGGAGCCTGCCAGCCTCCCTTTGGCGACCTCTGCTCCAGGAATCCACTAGGCTGAGCCTTTAGATGTGCAAGGCCTCCCCAATATAAGATCACTTGGGGCAAAGCACATTAGGGCTCCAAAGTCACTCAGGAGCAGGCAGGCCCCAGAAATCGGTGCCAGGGGAATCCTGGTAATCCAGGGGGGGGGCAGAAATAGCTTTGCAGGCTCACAGGAGGTCCAACCAACAGCCAGTGGCAGCAGGACCAACTAACACCAGAGGTATCCAGATGGCAAAAGGCAAACGTAGGAATGTTACTAACAGTAATCAAAGTAATGTAGGACCATCCGAACCCAACTCTCCAACAGCAGCAAGTCCTGGATACCCCACCACACCCGAAAGACAAGATCTGGATTTAAAATCACTTCTCATGATGCTATTAGAGGATCACAAGAAGGACACAAATAAATCTCATAAAGAGTTACAGGAGACCATGAATCAACAGTTAGAAGCCCTTACAAAGGAAACACAAAAATCGCTTAGAGAAATGCGGGAGAACATGGATCAAAAGATGGAGGCGCACAAGGAGACAACACAAAAATCGCTTAACGAGATGAATCAACGGGTAGATGCACTCACAAAGGAATCACAAAATTTGCATAAAGAAATGCAGAAGAATATGGGTCAACAGACGGATGCCCATAAGGAGGCAACACAAAAATTGCTTAAAGAAATGAATCAACGGTTAGATGCCCTTACAAAGGAAACACGAGAACTGCTTAAAGAAATGCAGGAGACGATGGATCAACAGATGGAATCCCATGAGGAGGAAACACAAAAATCGCTCAGAGAAATGCAGGAGAACGTGGGTCATCAGGAAGAAATCCTGAAAGAGGTAATGCAAAATTACCTTAAAGAAATACAGGAAAATACAAACAAACAAGTGAAGGATCTCAGCAAATCCATCCAGGAACTAAAAAAGGAAGTAGAAACAACTAAGAAATCACAAAGGGAGACAACTTTGGAGATAGAAAACCTTGGGAAGAAATCAGGAGTCATAGATGCAAACATCAACAATAGAATACAAGAGATGGAAGAAAGAATCTCAGGTGCTGAAGATTCCATAGAAAGCATCGACTCAACAGTCAAAGAAAATGCAAAATGCAAAAAACGCGTAACCCAAAACATCCAGGAAATCCAGGACACAATGAGAAGACCAAACCTAAGGATTATAGGTATAGATGAGAGTGAAGATTTGCAACTTAAAGGGCCAGTAAACATCTTCAACAAAATTATGGAGGAAAACTTCCCTAACTTAAAGAGAGAGATGCCGATGAACATACAAGAAGCCTACAGAACTCCAAACAGACTGGACCAGAACAGAAATACCTCCCGTCACATAATAATCAAAACACCGAATGTTCTAAACAAAGAAAGAATACTAAATGCAGTAAGAGAAAAGGGCCAAGTAACATACAAAGGAAGACCTATCCGAATCACATCAGACTTCTCACCAGAGACTATGAAAGCCAGAAGATCCTGGGCAGATCTCATGCAGACACTAAGACAGCACAAATGCCAGCCTAGACTACTATACCCAGCAAAACTCTCAATCACCATAGATGGAGAGACCAAGATATTCCATGATAAAACCAAATTTTCACAATATCTTTCCACAAATCCAGCCCTGCAACGGATAATAGGTGGAAACCTCCAATACAGGGAGAGAAACAACACCCTGGAAAAAATGAGATAATAACCTTCTTGAATCAAACCCAAAAGTAGATAACCACTCAAACATAAAGATAGCGTCAAGAATGGCAGATGGCAATAATCACTATGCCTTAATCTCTCTTAATATCAATGGTCTCAATTCCCCAATTAAAAGACATAGACTAGCAGACTGGATACGTAAACAGGACCCAGCTTTTTGCTGCATGCAGGAAACGCACCTCAGTGTCAAAGACAAACACTACCTCAGAGTAAAAGGCTGGAAAACAATTTTACAAGCAAATGGCCCCAAGAAACGAGGTGGAGTAGCCATCCTAATATCGGATAAAATTGATTTTCAACCCAAAGTCATCAAAAAAGACACAGAAGGACACTACATACTGATCAAGGGAAAAATCCACCATCAAGAACTCTCAATCCTGAATATCTATGCTCCAAATGCAAGGGCACCCTCATTCGTAAAAGAAACTTTACTAAAACTCAAAGCACACATCGCACCGCACACAATAATAGTGGGTGACTTCAACACCCCGCTCTCTGAAATGGATCGTTCAGGAAAGCAGAAACTAAACAGGGACACAGTGAATCTAATTGAAGCCTTGGACCAAATGGAACTAACTGATATATATAGAACATTTCATCCTAGAGCTAAAGAATACACCTTCTTCTCAGCTCCTCATGGTACCTTCTCCAAAATTGACCATATAATTGGTCACAAATCAGACCTCAACAGATACAAGAAGATAGAAATAATCCCATGCCTCCTATCAGATCACTATGGAATAAGGGTGGTCTTCAATGGCAACAAAAACAAAAGAAAACCCACGTACACATGGAGGCTGAACAATGCTCTACTCAATGATAACTTGGTCAAGGTGGAAATAAAGAAAGAAATCAAAGACTTTTTGAAAGTTAATGAAAATGAAGGCACAACATACCCTAACTTATGGGACACAATGAAAGCAGTGCTAAGAGGAAAATTCATAGCCCTGAGTGCCGCCAAAAAGAAACGGGAGACAGCATACACTAACAGCTTAATGGCACACCTGAAAGCCCTGGAACAAAAAGAAGCAAATACACCAAAGAGGAGTAGAAGGCAGGAAATCATCAAACTCAGGGCTGAAATCAATCAAGTAGAAACAAATAAAACCATACAAAGAATCAACAAAACGAGGAGTTGGTTCTTTGAGAAAATCAACAAGATAGATAAGCCCTTAGCCAGACTAACCAGAGGGCACAGAGATAGTATCCAAATTAATAAAATCAGAAACGAAAAGGGAGAGATAACAACAGAAACTGAGGAAATTCAAAAAATCATCAGATCCTACTACAAAAACCTGTATTCAACACAACTAGAAAATCTTGAGGAAATGGACAATTTCCTTGACAGATACCAAGTACCAAAATTAAATCAGGATCAAATAGACCATCTAAACCGTCCTATAACCCCTGAAGAAATAGAAGTTGTCATTGGAAGTCTTCCAACCAAAAAAAGCACAGGTCCAGATGGTTTTAGTGCAGAATTCTATCAGACCTTCAAAGAAGACCTAACACCAATACTCTTCAAACTGTTCCACAAAATAGAAACAGAAGGAACACTACCCAACTCGTTCTATGAAGCCACAATTACACTAATACCAAAAGCACACAAAGATCCGACAAAGAAAGAGAATCTCAGGCCAATCTCTCTTATGAATATCGATGCAAAAATACTCAATAAAATTCTTGCCAACCGAATCCAAGAACACATCAAAACGATCATTCACCACGATCAAGTAGGCTTCATCCCAGGGATGCAGGGATGGTTCAATATAAGGAAATCCATCAATGTAATCCACTACATAAACAATCTCAAAGAAAAAAACCACATGGTCATCTCATTAGATGCTG
This sequence comes from Tokudaia tokunoshimensis, assembly GCA_036184795.1. Taxonomy (NCBI): domain Eukaryota; kingdom Metazoa; phylum Chordata; class Mammalia; order Rodentia; family Muridae; genus Tokudaia; species Tokudaia tokunoshimensis. The sequence goes on along the minus strand of BTHU01000011.1, from coordinate 107,277,593 downwards.
AGAAAGCATTTGACAAAATTCAGCATCCTTTCATGCTAAAGGTCTTGGAAAGATCAGGAATTCAAGGCCCATATCTAAACATAGTAAAAGCAATTTACAGCAAACCAGTAGCCAGCATCAATCTAAACGGAGAGAAACTTGAAGCAATCCCACTAAAATCAGGGACTAGACAAGGCTGCCCTCTCTCTCCATATCTTTTCAATATAGTACTTGAAGTTCTAGCTAGAGCAATTAGACAAGAAAAAGAGGTCAAAGGGATACAAATTGGAAAGGAAGAAGTCAAACTATCACTATTTGCAGACGATATGATAGTATACATAAGCGACCCAAAGAACTCCACCAGAGAACTCCTACAGCTGATAAACGACTTCAGCAAAGTGGCCGGATATAAAATCAACTCAAGCAAGTCAGAAGCCTTCCTATACTCAAAGGATAAGCAGGCTGAGAAAGAAGTAAGAGAAATAATACCCTTTACGATAGCCACAAACCATATTAAGTATCTTGGCGTGACGCTAACCAAACAAGTGAAAGATCTGTATGACAAGAACTTCAAGTCTCTGAAGAAAGAAATTGAAGAAGACCTCGGAAGATGGAAAAATCTGCCATGCTCATGGATTGGCAGGATTAATATAGTAAAAATGAGCATCTTACCAAAAGTAATACACAGATTCAATGCAATCCCCATCAAAATCCCAACTCAATTCTTCATAGAGTTAGAAAGAGCAATTCAAAAATTCATCTGGAATAACAGAAAACCCAGAATAGCTAAAACTATTCTCAAGAGTAAAAGAACCTCTGGGGGAATCAGTATCCCGGACCTCAAGCTGTACTACAGAGCAATAGTGTTAAAAACTGCATGGTATTGGTACAGTAACAGACATGTAGATCAATGGAACAGAATTGAAGACCCAGAAATGAATCCACACTCCTATGGTCACTTGATCTTTGACAAAGGAGCTAAAACCATCCAGTGGAAAAAAGATAGCCTTTTCAACAAATGGTGCTGGCTCAGCTGGAGGTCAACATGCAGAAGAATGCAAATTGACCCATCCTTATCTCCTTGCACTAAGCTCAATTCTAAGTGGATCAAAGATCTCCACATAAAACCAGACACACTGAAACTAATAGAAGGGAAACTAGGGAAGAACCTTGAACATATGGGCACAGGGGAGAATTTCCTGAACAGAACTCCAATAGCTTATACTCTAAGATCAAGAATAGACAAATGGGACCTCATTAAATTACAAAGTTTTTGCAAGGCAAAAGACACCGTCAAAAAGACAAAGCGGCAACCAACTAACTGGGAAATGATCTTTACCAACCTTACATCCGACAGAGGGCTAATATCCAAGATATACAAAGAACTCAAGAAGTTAAACTCCAGAGAGGCAAGTAACCCTATTAAAAAATGGGGTACAGAGCTACACAAAGAGTTCTCACCTGAAGAATATCTAATGGCTGAGAAGCACCTAAAGAGATGTTCATCATCCTTAGTCATTAGGGAAATGCAAATCAAAACAACCCTGAGATTCCATCTCACACCAGTCAGGATGGCTAAGATCAAAAACACAGGAGACAGCAGTTGTTGGCGAGGATGTGGAGAAAGAGGAACACTCCTCCACTGCTGGTGGAATTGCAGGCTGGTACAACCACTCTGGAAAGCAGTCTGGCGGCTCCTCAGAAAACTGGGCATGACACTTCCGGAGGATCCGGCTATACCACTCCTGGGCATATACCCAGAGACTTTACCTGCATGCAATAAGGACACATGCTCCACTATATTCATAGCAGCCTTATTTATAATAGCCAGAAGCTGGAAAGAACCCAGATGTCCCTCAACGGAGGAATGGATTCAGAAGATGTGGTATATTTACACAATGGAATACTACTCTGCAATTAAAAACAATGAATTCACGAAATTCCTAGGCAAATGGTCAGAACTTGAAAATATCATCCTTAGTGAGGTAACCCAATCACAAAAGATCACACATGGTATGAAGTCACTGATAAGGGGATATTGACCCAGAATCTCAGAATACCCTAGACACAATCAGCATATCAATAGATTTCTAAAAAGATGGAAGGAGAGACCCCTGGTCCTGGAAAGACTGGATGTAGGGGAACGCCAGGACAGAGTAATGAGAGGGGGTTGAACGGAGAAAAGAGGGAGGGAAGGGGGCTTATGGGACTTTCGGGGAGGGAGGAAACGGGAAAGGGGAAGTGATTTGGAATGTAAATTAAAAAAATAAAATAAAATTAAATTAAAAAAAAAAAAAAAAAAAAAAAATGGGATTAACTATAGGGATCTAATTCTATTCTTCCATATTGAGATTTCTAATTTTTCCAGGACCATTTGTTGAAGAGGATATATTTTCTCCAACACTTTTTGCTTTGTTTTATTTTGTTTTGTACTTTTGTTAAGAATCAGATGGCTATAACAGCATAAACTTATTTCTGGGTTTCCCATTTCATTGTTCTGCATATCTGCTTCTGTGACATCACCATGCTATTTTGGTTACTAAGGCTCAGTTACATAATTTGAAGTGTTTTGATGCTTCCAGCATTGCTCTTTCTATACAAGATTGCCATACAGGTTCTGATGTCTTTTTCAATATCTTCCTTTAGTGCTTCATACATTTTATTACAGAGATCACTTCCTCAATTAGATTTATTCCTAGGTAGTTTCAAGATAAAATGAATGGAATTATTTTTCTGATATCTTTCCCAGGTTATGAATTTTATGTAGTTTATCAGGTCTGTGGAAAAGATTTTCCACAGAACACTATTGTCAGTAATAGGAATTAGTACAGCCACTGTGGAAATCAAGACAGAGGATCTTAAAAGCCTTCTAACAGGATCACATCATCTGCAAATAGGGATAAACTGACTTCTTTCTTCTCTATTTATATACTAATTTTTCTTTCTTTTGCTGTATGCCTATGGCTAAAAATTCAAACACTACACTGAAAAAGAATAGTGTCTTTGTTTTAATTCTATTATCATGATAAGACCATGACCTTAAGCAATTTTGAAAAAAATGTTTAGTTTAGCTTACAATTTACAGTCTATAGTTTATTTTCATCTTTCATCAAGAAAAGTCAGGGAAGGAATTCAAGCCAGGAATCTGAAGAGAGGAACTGAAACAGAGACCATGGAGAAGTACCGCTTACTGGTCTGTTTTCTGTGTCTTACTCAGAGTGCTTTTTTCTGTAACTCAGGACCACCAGTAGCAACATCAGTATACTTGTTGCCTAGCAGTAGCAGCATCCACAGTGGACTCTACCCTCCCCCTCAATCATTAATCACGAAAATGTCCTGAAAGTCTTGCCTCCAGGACATCTGATGGAAGCTATTCCTTAAATGGTATTCCCTCTCCTAGATGACTCTAGCTTGTATTATGTTGACAAATTAACCAACACCAAGAGTGACAATGGTTATCCTTGTGTGGATTCTGAATTTAGAGGAAATGCTTTCAGATTTCCCAATTTGATATGGCATTGACTGTAGGTTTATTGTAAATAGCTTTTGTACTGTTGAGATATGATCCTTATCTTTAGTATGTTTAGAAGTTGAATTTTTCTATATCTGTAGTCATTGAGAGGACCATGTAATTTTATAATTTATTCTATTAATGCTGTGCTATGTTTATTGATTTGTCTGTCTGCAGCCATTCTTGCATTCCTGTAATGATACCAAATTGATCACAATATATGATCTTAATCTGTTGTTGAACTCATTTTGAAATTCATTTTGGTGTGTATGTTTGTCAAAAATATTGATGTATAGTTTTCTTTCTTTTTTCTTTTTTTTTTGGTTTTGTCCTTTTCAGGGAGTTTGGATATCCAAGTTATCAGTGAGTTATATCGTCAGCTCCTTTTCATCTCTAATCTCTTACATTGGATTCTCTCTCTCTCTCTCTCTCTCTCTCTCTCTCTCACACACACACACACACACACAAACACACACACTCTCACTTAGCTAATGATTTTTCAATCTTATGCACATTTGTTTCATTGGCCTTTGTGTTATTCTTTTAAACTTTATTTTAAATTTCAACCAGAATCTTCATAATTTATTTCTTTCCTCTGGGTTTTGCATTGACTGGTTCTTATTTTTCTAAGACTTTGAGTTCTATCATGAAAGAAATAATCAATCTCTCTTATTTTTAATCACTGTCACTAACAGCTCTAAAGTTTTGAGGACATTCTAAGAACTTCTTTATTGTATTCTGCTGATTGTGTTGCTTCCATTTTCACTTGTTTTCAGGAATTTTAAGCTCCCTTTATTTCCTTAAATACTTCAATCATTCAATAGTTCATTCTTAAGTCAGAGATAGTGTCACATGCTCATAATCCTAGCACTAAAGGGGACAAAGAATGAAGATTACCATGAATTTGAGGTATTCCTGATCTATAGAGCAAGGTACAAACCAGCCTAGGCTATAGATTGAGACATTGTCACAAAACAAAATGAAATAATTATTGTTAGTGCTGTTAATTTGTGGATTCATACCATTTTGATCTAATAAGATGTGAAAATTACTACATTTTATTGCATTTGCTAAGAATGGTTTTAATGATACATATCGTGATGTGTTTTAGACAAAGTCCCACAAGATACTGAAAAGAATCATTTATCCTATAGTAATTGAAGTGTATGTTTTCTGACTGTCTCGAATCCACTGATTTATGTTATAGTTGAGCTCTGAAGTTTCTTTTATGATTCTGGTTTAGATTACTTCTGCACTAGAGAAAGTATGGTGTTGACATTACTTGCTATTGTTAAATAGGAACATACCTGTTATTCTGTCTTTTTGTGTCCAGTTGCGCTTGTTTTATATGATTGACTGCACCAATATTTACCTACATATGTATTTATAAACCTATCTTTTGATATGCTGTTTCATCTACCAATATGTAATGGCCATTTTTAAAAAGTCTATTCTGACCTACATAGATGGAAATGTACTTTGTCATATAGGAGTAGAGCTTCATGCTTGATTCTGGATTCCATTTACTTGGAATATAATTTCCCATTCCTTTAATTTCAGTCTGTGTTTGTCTTTTCTGGTGAGATGTGTTTCTTATAGACAGCAAACAGTAAATCTCAATTTTCAATTCAGTAAGCCTGCCTGTGACAAAATTAGAATATTAACATTCATATTCAGGGTCATACTGGTAAGCTGTACTTATTACTGCCATTTTCTTTTCTGTATATAATGATCTGTTCTTTCCTAATTCATGACTTGATTTTCTAGTGAGATTTATTGTTTCCTCTGCTTTCCTAGCTGTGAGTACTTATTCTTCTCTATAATCTTGTATCTTTTGCAATGCTACTCATTAACTGTGATTTGCTTTAGTTTTTGCTTATCTTGAAAGATTTTTTTCTTTCTTTTACCTCAAAAGGACAACTTTATCAAATGACAGTAATCTAGGTTGACAGTTACTTCCCTTCAGAGCTAGAAATACATCTCTCCAAGATCCTCAGCCCTTTAAAAATTCTGTTGAGAAATCCACTGGTATCCTGATGGTCTTGGCATTATAGGTGAGTTGGTACATCAGTATTCTTTGTAACCTAACATTAAGTGTAATATGATGTTGAGAGGTTGTGGTTATGTCTATTTGGGTTCTATAGACCTTCTGCACCTAAATGTCGACATCTTTACCAGTATTTTGGATGTTGCTGAAGAAATTTTCTATGTCTTTAGTCTGTACCTCAACACCTTCTTTATGGAAAGTTATATAAACTTGATCTTTTAATTGTGTCAGAGAAGTCTTGCATGGTATTCATAAGTGTGTTCTTAAGTTCTTATTCTTTTATCGTTATTACAGGCTTAATGTTTTACTTCATCAATGTTGTCTTCATTTCCTTAAAATGATTTCTTCCCCTTGATTCGGTCAATGGAAGTAGTTTGAGTCTAGAACTGGTTAGAATGGCTTTCAAATAAGACAATATGGAATCACACTTCCTTTGTGTAGAGTTTATATCTAATATATAAGCTCCAAGAATCCTTAGAAACATCTTGACAAGGAGCTCTTATGTATTTTGGGATCACAGGTCCCAATGTGAAGCTCATATGAAGAATGAGCAACAAACTCTTCTAGAAACAAGGGACATACTGTGTTCCATGTTTTCAATTGCCTATAAGTGTGATTTTCTGACCCCTAGTTTCTGCATGAAATTGGGAGTACTCCGGGTACCAAACCTCTTTCTTTGAGATTATCAATCTTAAGGAGAAAACAAGCTGCACACTTTTCTAAGTCTTTGATCTAAATTTCACTACATATAATGTTCATCTTTCACTATTGCCACCCTGAAATACAAGATAGGTACAGGCAGGAACAATGTGACAATACTTGACGGTACTAAATGAGAAGTGACAATGTAGTAGTGACTTGTATATCCCAAGGGAACACACTTGTGTGTGATCCTGGCAAGATGATTCCTCAATATAGTGTTAATGTTTTGATCTTGTTTGACAGAGTACTTGGCAAGCAACAACACACAGCACCAATCAAGGATAGCTGGGTGCAGACTGCATTTCTGTTCCTCATTTGTCTATACCACATTCTTGCCCATGTCTATCCCTTTTTGCCTCTCCTGCTGCCTGGCCACAGTGGGCTCAGTACTGAAATACTATTTTTCCCTCTTTTCAGATAACCAGTGTGAGTCTTTCCTAGTCTCTGTCCATACAACTTCACTGGAACCCTTCAGTCATCCATCATGGGGAGATACTGGTTTCTAGTTATTTTGATTCCCAGGTGCTGAGAAGCCAAAAGAAAAAAAATGCTTCTATCATCTTATCTCCTCCAGTAGAGCTCCTCCAACCTTTACATGTGCATTGTGGCATAAATATGCACAAGCATGACACGTGTGTATTATACAAACACACACACACACATTTATTTCTCATTAGCAAATAGGGAAGGGTAAAGTGCTATCTTTTAAAGTAGAGAGAGTTTAATCTTCCAAGCCATTATGCAAGATGGTTCTACGTTTGATTGTTCTAGAAATGCTTGAGATATTCAGTTCGGTCACAATCTCTCTAGCAGTGGACATCTGTCTTTCTCAGTTTCTCAGGTGTCTGTGCAGTAATACCTCATAGTAGTTTTACATTCATTTTCCTAATGGCCAAGATGAACGTGCTTGTTGCCCTTCCATACATCTCCCCACTCAGATGCTAAGTGGTCTGCCTCACCTTGTGCTCCTATCATTAATAAGTTGCCCCAGGCCAAAAGCAACAGACCCATCCGGTCATGGAAAAAAGAAGGCATTAGTATTTCTCTTTATAACTCGACTACTCCAGGTGTTTGTTATAGAAATGTACCCTGACTCTGGGTACCTTATCAGCCTTTGTGTTAGCTTCTTCATCTTAGATTATTTCATGTGATTAACCTGGAGTCTGTGATGGGAAAAATACAGCTGGATTCTTTACTGTATCCCCAACAGCAGTGGGAACACTTCAGTGGGGAAACTGTAGGAACATTTGGCCTCTCACCAGAGCTCTGGCTGCTGGTACATCTATATTTTTTTTTGTTGCTGTGAATGGAAGAGATTAGCAAACTGGAAGCTTAATACAAGATGCTGACATAAGAAACAAGCAGGAGATGCAGTGCTTGGTTTTCTCAGAGAAACTGCAGTTTGTACAACTGTCATCTAGAAATGTAAAGCTTACAAAGCCTACAGAGAATGGCTTCCATGAAGGTAGTGGGTCCTCCTTACCCAGTGCTGCTGGGGACTTTCTTTGTCTAACCACTTGCTTTCTGCCTTTGAAGTTTCTATCAGAGGGAAATATGATCTCTTTTCTCCATTCTGGAACAATGCACTTTTGTAGTTGTAAACGGTTCTAAGATGTAAATTTATTTATTTATTTATCTCTTTCTTTCCTCCTTCCTTTTCTTTTCTTTATAATTTTTTATTTTATGTACATTGGTGATTTGATTGCTTGTCTGTATGAGTGTGTCAGATTCACTGAAACAGGAGTTACAGACAGTTGTGAGCTGCCATGTAGGTGCTGGAAATTGAGCCTATGTTTGTTTTCTTTTCTTTTTTTATAATTATTCACTTTACATCCAGCTCACTGTCCCCCTCCCAGTCTCCTCCCACAATCCTTCCTCCTTCTCCCTTCTCCTCTGAATGAGTGGGGACTTCCCCCCTCCCCCATATCCCCCAAACTTGTCACTTCAAGTCTCTGCTAGGTTAGGCACTTTCTCTCACACTGAGGCTAGAAAAGGCAGCCCAGCCAGAAGAACATATCCCACATACAGGCAACAGCTTTTGGGATGCCCCTGCTCCAGTTGTTCGGGACCCCCATGAAGACCAAGCTGCACATCTTCTCTGTATGTGTAGGGAGGCCTAGGTCCGGCCCATGTTCTTTGGTGAACCCGTTTTGTTTTTTTTTTAGAAGAGCGTCCAGTACTCTTAACCACTGAGCCATCTCTCCAGCCCCTTTTGTTTTCTTTTAAGATCTTCTGCTATTGTCTCCATAGGATGCTCAGAAATGGTTCACTGTAATGTAAGTCACATAAGTGAGAAGCAAATTTATTTTGTAAAGAAATTTGAGGAAAATTGGCAACTGAGAGACACTCTTTGTCTCCCAAATATGGTAATGTCCTTGGGAACTTTGTCCACAGCCGTGGTTGGTGTTTCCCTGTGCCTAAGAAGCTCTGGTTCAGGCACAGCAGGGGTGGGAGAGGCCTCTGTTACTACCTATAGCTTGTAGTAAACATGAGACTTTTAAAATCAGCCTTTTGGCAGTCTACACCAAGATTTTGAAAGAAAGAAAGAAAGGTATATTTGTCAGAAGTGGGATTACAAAGTTTCTGTAAGGCAAAGGACACTGTCAGTCGAACAAAACAGCAACCAACAAATTTGGAAAAGATCTTTACCAACCCTACATCTGACAGAGGGCTAAGATCCAATATGTACAAAGTACTCAAGAAGTTAGACTCCAGAGAGCCAAATAACCCTATTAAAAATGGGGTACAGAGCTAAACAAAGAATTTTCACCTGAGGAATATCGAATGACTGAGAAGCACCTAAAGAAATGTTCAACATCCTTAGTCATTAGGGAAATGCAAATCAAAATAACCCTGAGTTTTCACCTCACACCAGTCAGAATGGCTAAGATCAAAAACTTAGGAAACAGCAGGTGTTAAGAAAGAACAGTTCTCACTGCTGGTGGGATTGCAAGTTGGTACAACCACTCTGAAAAGCAGTCTGGTGGTTCCTCAGAAAACTGGACATGATACTACCAGAGGACTCCATTATACCACTCCTGGGCATATACCCAGAGAATTCCCCAGCACGTAATAAGGACACATGCTCCACCATGTTCATAGCAGCCTTATTTATAATAGCCAGAAGCTGGAAAGAACCCAGATGTCCCTCAATGGAGGAATGGATACAGAAAATGTGGTATTTTTACACTACTCAGCTATTAAAAACAATCAATTCATGAAATTCTCAGGCAAATGGTCAGAACTGCAAAATATCATCCCTAGTGAGGTAACCCAATCACAAAAGAACACATATGGTATGCACTCACTGATAAGTGGATATTAGTCCAGAAGCTCAGAATACCCAAGACACAGTTCACATATCAAATGATTCCCAAGAAGAAGGAAGGAGAGGCCCCTGGTCCTGGAAAGGCTTGATGCAGCAGTGCAGGGGACACCAGGACAGGGAAGTATGAGGGGGTTGATTGGGGAACAGGGGGAGGGAAGAGGGCTTATGGGACTTTTGGGGAGGGGAGAACCAGGAAAGGAGAAATCATTTGTAATGTAAATAAAGAATATATCTAATAAAAAAAGAAAGGAATAAAGGAAGGGAAGAAGGAAGGGAGGGAAGGAGGGAGGAAGAAAGGAAGGAGGGAGGGAGGGAGAGAGGGAGGGAGGAACCCACCCATTTATGTCTTAGTGCCATTTACAACAAGCACATTATTCCAGAGTGAGAAAGAAGACATTTCCTTTTGATAGAAACTTAAAAAATTATAAGAATTCTCAGCAGGAAAGAGTCAGAGTTTCTATCATGCGGTTGTTAATTTGGAGCTTATTAAAATTGCAGGAGGGGGAGGTGGTTCAGCAGAGAAAGTGAATTCCCTGAGCTTAGGAATTCAGATCACTAGACCCTACTAGCACTGTGTGGGTGTGGCAACCCATCTGCAATTCCAGAGCTCAAAGCAGAGACAAGGGATTCCCCTGGAACAACCTTCCTCCTAGATTAGCCCATATTAGCAAGTTCTGAATAATGTAAGAGACTTCAGCAAATATGATGGAAAGTGATCTGGTAAGGTTCTGATGTCATCCTCATGCCTCAGTGTGTGAATCTATTTCTATATTCACCACCCTAACATTTGCACACATACAAACACCACAAACACACACACACACAATTATCCACCATAGGAACAGACCTGTCTTTCTACTTCAGATGGAACTTGGCATGAGCAATTGATGACAACTATTTTTGGTGTTCTGTTCCTCTCACCATCAGAATAATATTAATTCGAGACTTTTGGAGACGCAGGTGTCTATGGTGATTGAGCAAAACATTTACATCCTTACTGATCTCTACTTTGTCTTCAGTCACCTGCTCACTTGAATGACATGGACTTGGGCCTGGGGAGTTAAAAGGAGAGGGAAGAAGGAAGTAGGCCTGGAAGAAAATGCACAAACACACAGGGAATGCAGCAGCTCCTAAGCATTGTTCTGCTTCTTGAAAATTGCAAAGGCAGAAGGAGGTGTAAAGGGACCAGTCTCTGACTGAAACAGGAGGAGGGAGGAAAGGACTCTAGCGTCTCTGTGCATCCAGTTGTTTTGATGTGAACAGTATCAGAGGAAACTGAACCATAGAAAATCACACAGACCTCCCAGTGTGCACCAGTATCATCTGCACCCAGATCAAAGGGGGGGGGCACACCTGCACGCCAGGAGACCCTTTGCTTTTCTCTGTAATCTCACTCTACCACAGATCACCTTTGTCCAGACTTTTAACATCATAAATACATTTTGCCTGCCTTGAACTCTATATAAATGAACTAGCAGTATAAAGTCTCCGTGTTTAGCTGCTTTTTCTCACTTTTTTGTGGGTTTTGTCTGCACTGTTGTCAGGAACAGCAGCTGATTGTTGTTCTGTGAACCAAGTTTTCCACTGGCTGGTTGTAGCCTTTTATTGATTCTATTGCTGAGAGATATTTTGGTTGTTTTTGTAATAGGGCTATTAACAACCACATTGCCTGGATCTAATTTATGAATATCTGTTAGTGAGTATCCATCTATATGAATTATCTCTATTTACCTCACACTTGTAGCCCCAGTACTCACGAGGCTGAGGTAGGAGGATCCTGAGGTCAAGGCCAACATAGGGAATATAGGCAGATAACTCTGCCCCCAAACCAAACCAAAATACCAAGAAGAAGTAACTGTAGTCTCATAAAAGTCAAAGAAATAAAAACACAGGGTTTTTAAAAGCCATATGTTTTTTAAAAGTCAGGGCAGAAACATTTCAAAAGTTCCTGCTACCTGACCAGTCTAAGGTAGGGACCAAGAAAGAGGGGGAGGCTATGAGGTTTATGTCTCTATAGCACCCTCAACATTGAGTTAAATCTTAAAAATGTTAAAATTTGCTAAGTGATGCATGCCATCCACTAATTGCTATGGTCTTTAAACTCCACAAATAGTTGAGACAGAAAGTGGGAACTCCTTGTGCTCAGTGACAGACAGATTCTCTGTGGAGACAGCTGATCTGGAGCTCCAGGTTACCTCCAGGAACAATCCTCCTGCATTTACAGAATGTAGTGGACTAGTTTTGACAGAATTGTACATTTGAGAGCCATAGTAGTTCAGGTTCTTTGTAGCTTCCTACTGTAATTTTCTGGAAAGTTATAAACCCATGCTGAGATGTGATGTACAGGTAACCCACAGACATAAACGCACATGCATACAAGACAGAGAGACAGACAGAGACAGAGGCAAAGACAGAGTGTATGCTTTCTAAAACATAAAAATAGCTCATCAATAACTTTTTATCTTGATTTTTTTCTTTCAGTGTATGTGTGTGCTGTTGGTATGTATACATGTCCATATGTGTGTGCAGGTAATGAATGTGTGTAAGTAAGTATGTGGAGTCCATAAGACAACCTAAAATGTCATTCTTTCCTTTTGAATCTACCTTGCTTTAAGGAGAGACTCTCATTGGCCTGAATGTCACAAAGTAGAATCCTAGAAGGAAAACTCTAACACAAGGAAGATATGTGCACCAAAGAAAGGAGAAGATATTAAGCATCTTAAAACAAAGCCAAAAGGAGAGAACCACAGCACATAAAGCCACCTACAAAAACAAACATATCAGGAACCAACAGTCATCTCTCTTTAATATCTCTGAATATTAATGGACTCAACTCACCTATAAAAAAGACATAGGTAACAGACTGGATACACAAACAAGATCCAGCATTTTGCTGCATACAAGAAATACCCTTCAATAACAAAAACAGAGTAAAAGGATGGGAAAAGGTCTTCCAAGCAAATGTTTCCAGGAAACAAGTAGGAATTGCCATCCTAATATCCACTAAAGTAGACTTTCAACCAAAAGTTATCAAGCATAATGAAGAAATACACTTCATATTCACCAAGGAGAAAATCCACCAAGAGGAAGTCTCAATTCTGAACATCTATGCCTCAAATGCAAGAGCACCCATATTCATTAAAGAAACTTTACTAAGGCTCAAAATGAATATTGAACCCCACACAGTAATAGTGGGAGACTTCAACAGCCCACTCTCACCAATGGACAGGTCATTGAAACAGAAACTAAACAGAGACACAGTGAAACTAACAGAGGTTCTGAAGCAATGGATGTAACAGATACATACAGAACATTTCACCCTAAAACAAAAGAATACACCTTCTTCTCAGCACCTCATGGAACCTTCTTTAAAATCAACCATATAATTGGTCACAAAACAACTCTCAACCAATATAAGAAGATTGAAATAATACATGCATCCTATCAGACCACCATGACCTAAGGTTGGTCTTCAATAACAACAAAATCTACATACACATGGAAACTAAACAACTCTTTACTCAATGATAACCTGATCAGGGAAGAAATAAAGAAATTAAAGACTTCCTGGAATTTAATGAAAATGTTGGCACATCATACCTAAACTTATGGAAGACAATAAAAGCTGTGCTAATAGAAAATTTCATAGCACTAAGTGCCCTGGGAAACTGCAGAGATCTTACACTAACAACAGCACACCTGAGAGCTCTAGAACAAAAAGAAGCAAACTCACCCAAGAGGACTAGAAGGTAGAAAACAGTCAAACTCAGGGCTGAAATCAACCAAATAGAAACAAAGAAAACAAAACAAAGAGTCAACAAAACCAGAAGCTGGTTCTTTGAGAGAATCAACAAGATAGATAAACCCCTAGCCAAGTTAACTAAAGGGCCAAGAGGCAGTATGCAAATTAACAAAATCAGAAATGAAAAGGGAGACATAACAACAGAAACAGAAGGTATTCGAAAAATCATCAGATCCTATTATAAAAGTCTATACTCAACAAAACCTGAAAATCTCGACGAAATGGATGGTTTTCTAAACAGATACCACATACCAAAGTTAAATCAAGAACAGATAAGCTATCTAAACTGGCCATATCGAACAAGGAAATAGAAGAAGTCATTAAAAACCTCCCAACCAAAAAAGCACCCAGGGCCAGATGGATTTACTACAGAATACTACCAGATCTTCAAAGAAGACCTGATACCAATTTTCCTCAAACTATTTCATAAGAGAGAGAGAGAGAGAGAGAGAGAGAGAGAGAGAGAGAGAGAGAGAGAGAGAGAGAATTAGACTTCTCCAGGGATTCCTCTTCTTATTGGTTGTGCAGTGCTAAGTGATCCCACCCAAAAAGATATGCAACCAACACTCAAGATACACAGTAGGTTGTATTTATATATAATATATAATGAAAATTATTAAAGAAAAAGGTGATGAATTTGAAAAGGAGCAAGAAGGAGGTAGCATGGGAGATTTTAGAGGGATAAATGATGTCATATTTTAATCCAAAAGAATTGAAAGTTTTTAAGGCATCTGTATTCCTATTATAGCAGCATCATACTAACATATCTGTAGATCCAACATCATGATAACATATCTGTAAATCACCTTCACTTGCTTGCGTTGGATGCTTGTGAACAGCTGAGGTCATCAGAGTGACAGAAGAAACTATATGCCTTTCTCATTGAAATTATTGCAGTACAGATCTTTGGCCTTGCATGACACATTTTTCTTAGACGCTTACTTCTAATTGTATAGTTATTATTGCAGCGGATCACATATACATTACTAGTGAGGTGTTCAGAGAGCAATTGAAAATAAGATAGAATTTCAAATCTGTACAGAAATAAATATTAATATCTTTAAAGTTTAGTGTGGAGTTCAATGTGGTGTAAATTTTGATGTAAGAAATTACTTGAATTTTTCATTTTAGTGCATGTTAATTGTACACAGTAGATATTTTCATCATGATATTTATATGCATATATACAATGTACTTCATCATGCTTCCCTCCCATTATATTTTCCTAGTCATTCTCTCCCCATAATATTCTCCCTCTCCGCACAAAGTCCCCAAACCACAAACTGTCAAATAATTAAAAAGAAATCTAGACTCACAAAACACATTATTATTGTGCTTTTTAATCTGATTTATTTCACATAACATGATGATCTCTAGTTGCATAAATTTTTCAGCAATCAATACAATTTTACTTCTTCATGACTGAATAATATACCACATTCTCTTTATCCATCTCCTTATGCATTTGAGGGTACGAAGACTGATTGCACAAGCTGGCTATTGTAAATAATGGCAAGATATACATGTGAAGATAGTTGCTGCTATTGTTTCTTTACAAATGGGGTCCTTTTCAGAAAGGTTTCGCCTATGCCTGCCTCTTCCTCTAACAGTTTCAGAGTTTTAGGTCTCACGTGAAGGCCTTTGTCCATGTTGAACTGAGTTTTGTACAAGGTAAGAAAAAATGGATCTAGTTTCTTTCTTCTAGATGTGAGTATCCAGTTTTCTGAGAGCATAGTTGGTTCCAATGGAGATCTCTCCCTTACTATATGCTGTTGACACTTTGTCAAAGATGAGGTGGCCATAGTTGTGTGGGTTTCTTTCTGCTTTATTCCATTCTGTTTCTACTCTGTATACATGTCCCTTTTTGTATTGTCATCTTGTTTTAGTTGCTATGGCTCTGCAGTATATTTGGAAATTTGGTATTGTGGCACCCCATTCTTGTTCTCAGGATCTTTTATAGTTCCATGTAAATTTTAGGATTGCTTTTTCTAGTTTTGTGCAGAATACTATTGGAATTTTGGGAGAGATTAAATGGAATCTATAGATTGTGTTTAGTAATATGCTAATCCATGAGTAATGGAAGTTCTTTCCATTTCCCTTATCTTAGAAGTCTTACTACTTTGGCTACATTTATTCTTAAGCTTTGTTTTGTTTTGAAACTTTTAATGAATGACATTTTGTTCATTTTTAGCACAGTTTTTGTTATTGGCTATTGTTATATATGAAAGCTACTCAATTTTTGTATCTTGATATCAGAACTTAGAATTTTCTGGTAGAATATTCAGGGTTTTGTAGTGGTTTGAATATGCTTGGCCCAGGAAGTGGCACTATTGGAAGGTATGGCCTTGTTGGAGTAGATGTAGCTTTGTTAGAGGAAATATACCATTGTGGGTATGGGCTTCAAGACCCTCCTCCTAACTGCCTGAGAACAGTCTTCTAGCAGCCTTCAGATTAAGATGTAGAATTCTCTGCTCCTCCTGCCTGGATGCTTCCATGTTCCTGCCTTGATGATAATAGACTGAAGCGCTGAACTTGTAATCCAGCCCCAATTAAATGCTGTCCTTATAAGAGTTGCTTTGGTTTTGGTGTCTGTTCACAGCAGTTAAACCCTAAGACAGGTTTTGTGTTTATTCGGTTGATTGGTTGACCAGTTTGTCGTAGATTTACGACTGTTCAGGTGGCCTTTAACCTCTTTTGATGGCCTTGAATTTCTGATTCTTCTGTATAACATCCCAAGTACTCAGATTATAGGTATTTGCCATCATACCTAGTTTGTGTGGTAGACCTCTAGAAAAAGAACTGGGATCTTTTTCTCTTTGAGATGATAATTAATTTGATGAGATTGTGACCCTTGGGAACAAGGCAGACACTGGAGAGCATTTTTAGAAAGAGGTGAGTGGACCTAAGTGAAGCTTTGATGGTTAGGCTATGTTCCACTAACCCTTGCTAATGCCTTTGAAGTCTCTGATGGAGGCCTGTGGGAGTGACGAGCATACTCCTACAAGGAAATGCCTGTCAGAAAGCTAAAGTCATGAATACACAGTGCACATGGAAGCCTTTGTGGAAATGCTGGCTTGTAGCTTTTATTTTTATTTTAGAAAATGGAATTGGTTTATAAGAGAAGTGAATGGGATATGTGGAGAAAAAAAAAGAAGAGAACAATTAGCTAAAAATATTACCAGCATTGTGGAGAGTTTGAGATGATTCATTCAAATGGGCTTTGCATCCAACATTTTGAGCCATTTGTATGACTGAGTGTTAGCTTTTATTGGAACCTTAACCTCATTGAAACTTTGATAATAGCTAAAAGCTTGCCCACTACCCTAAAAGGGATCACATAAATTAATTTCTCCATTTTACTATTCCATGGGTTCTGAGTAAATAAAGGGCTTATTTATAAGCAGGTGCACAGTTCCACAAACTATAAACTATTTTCCATAATTCTAGAGTTGTGCCTCCCACCTCATCCCAAACACACATTGACTTCTTGGGAGTCTGTTTCAGGCCTTTGATTTAAAGAAGGAGCAAGCACAACCCCTCCTCTGTGTGGCTCTCTTCTAGATGCCCAAAACGGAGGAACAGAGGCTCTGCAGAAGTTTAGAGAATGGAAAAAAACATAGTGCCATAGTCAGAAGTTCCAGGTCACCAAGACCCCCCAAGAGTTCAGCATTTGCCTCAGAATACAGCTGTTCACTTTCTGTTACTTAGCATGCAGAGACACTAAGTTCTACTACAAAACAATGTTTCAGGAGACTCATGGAAGTCTTGATCTAGTTATCATTTTACTGTCAAATAAAGGACTCAGAAACAAGAGGCTTTTGGTAAGAACTAGTCAACGTGAAGAAGTTAATAAGTCCAATAGCAGTCCTCCCTGTGTGGCAAACATACTTGGAAAAGCTGTTGCTTATTAACCAAATTTCAACACTAATGACATTAATAATTTCTCAATAGCATAACCCTTCTATTGATAGTTTCTAAGTTCATTATACCCAGGTACTTATATCTGGTGTTCCGTTGAATAAAATCACTGGATTATTTAATTGTAGATAGTATTATTCTTGTCTTTTAAGGGAAACTGAGGCCTAGAATACTTAATAAACTTGCCTATGTCATTAGTTTCCAAACCTATGATTTTTCCTACATTTTTCCAGTGCCTATTAGAGCCAGAAGGAACCATAGAGGCGACCACTTTATATTAGAAAAATAGAAGTCCTTGGAGGTAGAAGCTGACTAACACCACATGGCAACCTAGCAGCAGAAATGGGTACTGCTCAGGAATGTGGCTCCAATTCCATTAAAAAAATAAGGAAGTCAGGGTAAGCCACTTAAAAATGACCTTGGTATGCAAAAACCACCTGTGACTTGGGCTGAGAAGATGGATCTGTGGGTAAAGTATTTGCTATGTAAATGTGAGGACCCTTAGAACCTGCATAAAGCTGGGTGTGATAGTACATACCTACAATCCTGGCTTTTGTATAGTGAGATGAGAGAAAGAGACAAGAAAATTCCAGAAACTCTCAATCCAGCTAGCCTGGTATACACAGCAGCAAAAATAGACCCTGTATCATACAAGGCACATGGTGAGGATGACACCCATGGTTGTTCTCTGACCTTTGTGCATGTGGTACACTTGCAAAATAACTCGCACACATAAACAGATTACACACACACACACACACACACACACACACACACACACACATTTTTTAATGAAATAAAAATTTTAAAAGATTATTTGTTGATTGTCTGGCTGTGTTGTAGCAAGTATAGCAAAATTAAAAAGCAGTGTTTCTTGGTAAGGTTCAGTTGTATGTGTTGACAATGAAAATGCTGAGAGTCAATTAAAGAAATGCCACAGTGCTTTTATATTCTAATGCATGGGTCTTACTAATATGCAGCTCACTTCACAGTCCTCACATCATCCACCATGCAGTTTGTTCACTATTAAGCTGTGGAAACTCATTTTTCTTCTCATGGATCACCCCAGTAGCATTAGACAGATAACTGCTCAATTAATTAATAACCTGTAAAGATGAGATAGTGCTGTGTGCCTAACACACTGGTACAGGTGGACGATATGATACAGAATTCCTAGGTACTACATTAAATTGATGGAGGTAGCATTTAAGCTGAAATTTATAAAATAATTGAGACAATTACATGAAGATGAGAGAGATGAGTGTTCAAAGTGTAACAGTACAATTAAATAACCTCATACAGGCAAACTCTGAGATTGCTTGCTTGAGACAAAGAAGAAGGCAGAGATCATATCATAGGAATAGTCAGTATCTTGATATTGTGGGATTTCCTGGTGCTTTGAGACAGAGACTCATTCTGTTGCCATAGGCTGACCTAAAACTTGTGGGCACCCCCCTATGACTCTCCCTGAGCCAGAAGCATCAGTCTGGATTCTCTTCTAAGTGCAATGGATTTAAAGTCGGTTCATATCCTTGGTTTAGTGATGGTGTGGACCCCACTTGAGATTTTGCACATGCTAGGCAAGTACTTTAGCCTAAGCGCAGCAGGAAGCCACTGGGAGCTCTAGGCAAGGATGCAAGTAGGCTTTGACTTTTCAGGTAAGCATTGCTCACAGCCAGGGTATAGAGGAAGGAAGAGGGAAAAGTAGGATATCATTGAAGCAACAGCAATTCGTCAGTAAGAGCTGTGTCATGGGCTCCAGGGGCAACAACATGGTTGAGGAGAGGTAGATGCATTGTGTGTTTTTTTTAGCATTGTATTCAGTAGAATATGAAAGTGGAGTCAGTAAGGGGAAAAGAAAATGACAATCTAAATATAAGACTTGCCTATTTCAATTTGCAACAGAGTGCAGGGTAGTACTGCTGACTGAGATGAGAGAAGACACTTAGGGTGAGAGTCCAGAAAAATGCATTGAGCTGTTTAAGGTGAGATAGATTTGACTACACTATCCATCCAGTCATTCCATCAGACCTTGAATCTTGAGTCTAGACCTCATTGGGATACTAAGCCTAGAGATACGGTTTGGAATCTCACTCACATAGGAAGGGGCATTTGACCTGGTCAGGTTAGAGGAGAACACGGAGAAAGAGAAAGGGTGTTAACCATGGGAGACCCAAGTCAGGGCACTGCCCAACATTTGATATCAAGCAGAAGAATAAACAGGATTGCTGGGGAAGGAAGGCCAGGGCACTGGGGTCACCACCAGGAGAATGAAGTAATTTGGGGGCTAAAAGAAGTTGTATTATAGAAGTCATGGCTGGTGCTCTCAGGTACACATAGGAGAGGTGATGTGCCTGCAGCAGTGCTCTTAGTCCAGTTGTGGGGCCTGTGGACTTGGACGTCCCTAATGGAAGCAGTTGAGCTGTTGCTTTTCCCTGGTTCTCACCGCTTTTCATTCTTAGCCCCTGTCTTAGGGTTTTACTGCTGGGGACAGACACCAAGGCTGTTATAAGGACAACATTTAATTGGGCCTGACCAAGAGGTTCAGAGGTTCAGTTCATTATTAATAAGAAGAAGCATGCCTGTGTCCAGGCAGGCATGGCACGGGAGGAGCTGAATGCTTTGCATCTTCATCTGAAGGGTGCTAGGGTTTTCAGGAAGGTAGGAGGAGGGTCTCAAATCCCACCTACAAGTGATGCATTTCCCCCAACAAGATCATACCTCCCAATAGTGTCACACCCTGGGCCACACATATTCAAACCACTACAGCCCATCTAACTCATTCCTCTGGAATGACTTTCATAAGACACTCCACCTTTCTTGTGATGTGATCCTTGCTTACAATGATTCTTATTCTGGTTGGGGTCAATCAAGAAGATAATAAACATACCCAAAATTGCCAGATAAGACAGTGTTATCTAAAACACTGTCAGGAATAACACATATAACACCTTCTGGACAAAAATCTCATGTGAAGGTATGGACTCAATATGAAACCCTTTGAAATTTCTAGAGACTAGTGAAAAAAATTATTGTAGCATAAGTACAGTCTTTAAAATCACCATACATAAGATACCATTGGTAAATCAAATATTATTAAAGTTTTTTCTTTCATCTTAATTCATTTACATTTTATTGTATTATACTAGTCACCATGGACTGTCTTCCTGAAAGTCTGTAATGCATATGAAGCCTGCTCCCCTCACTCGCTCACCCCTCCATGTTCTTGTCACTCCTCTTTTTTCCACTATACTCTTGCTTCTACATTCCTGACATATGTACATACATGATTTTATGTCTCATGTGGAATCTAGGACTGGAAATGAAAGAAAACCTGCAATGTTCATCTTTCTGACCCAGCTTAACTTACTTATGTCATAATCTCTAGATCACAGAGGCATCGGGAGGATTGAGAGAAGTGCCCCCAACCAGGCTATATGTTTGATATACTGCCATCTTGATCACTTCTGCCATATTTCCTGTGTAGGCATTTGCCCACATTCACTATGCATAGTGGACTTATTTGAGCTTTTTAGTCTGCAAGGTGCTTGTCCCCCAGTGATGTCAAGAACTGTTTAAGGTAAGGGCCAGACTCTCCCTTCATCCATTATCCTATAAATGACATCATCTTATTCCTTGTTTTTTTACTTATGTGTGTATTTATGTGTACATACTATAGTGCACATGTGAAAGTCAGAGGACAACTTTGGGGAGTAAGTTGTTCTGTCCTTCTAATATGTGGGTTCTAGGGATTCAACTCTGGTTGTCAGGCTTGGTGACATGTGACTTTAGATAAATGTTGAGCCATCTCATTGGTCCAACTGCATAATTCTTTATGTGTGAAAACATTGCTCTCTCTCTCTCTCTCTCTCTCTCTCTCTCTCTCTCTCTCTCTCTCTCTCTCTGTCTCTGTCATTTATCTATATGTGCGTGTCATATTTTCTTTCATTATTTTCTTGATAGACAAAAGTTTTTTCTTTCTTTTCAAAAAGACTGAGCCTACTCCTATGGGGAGGAATGATAAAATAAAAGTACAGTGGTTAGAAATCATTTAATTGTGCTAGATAGGAATTAGATTTAAAAAACATAAATTGCTGAATGACATTTACCCAATGGGAAAAATGTCCTGATACAGAATCTGCAGTGTTGATTTAAATTTGATCAACAATTGTAATCAAGACATTGGTGGCATCCAAATGGTAGGATCAATACCTGGGATTCAAATGTATTTCCTGTCAAAATGTGCCAAGTGTGCCATGTCCTATATTCAGTCAAGTTTCCAGAACAGAGAAGTTCTGGGAGACAGCCCTCCCTTCCCTGGCAGCTTCCTGCCAAGCTTGCAATAACTTCCAGTATGGTAAACTTTGCTGCCTGGTAAGACTGAGTGTAGGGAGGAAATTCCTATTTCAGCAACATATTCAACAGAATTGTGATCTCCTGATGTGAGCAAAGACAATCTCAGAATCAGTCTTATTGGCATCAGAAGCAATGTCTTTCATGCTAGAAATGGTTTTCTCTAATGCAGTTTTATTTGTTTTCTTTTTTATTATTGTATTTGGTCAAAATTGCTAGCAACTGAAAAAAGCTGTGGATACATTATCTTTGGTGTCATTTGAGGTTAATACTAGTTAAGTTCAACTCTACATTGATCTCTAAATCCAGTAATAGGTACAGAGAGAGACTTGTTGCATGGCCTTCCATAGGCTTCCTTGTCTCTCTGATACTGTTTCTGTGATTCTGAGTGGCACCAATGGGATCCATCCCACAGAGGCATCAGGAGGACTGAGAGAAGTGCCCCCAACCAGGCTATATGTTTGATATACTGCCATCTTGACCACTTCTGCCATATTTCCTGTGTAGGCATTTGCCCACATTCACTGTGCATAGTGGACTTATTTGAGCTTTTTAGTCTGCAAGGCTTGTCCCCCAGTGATGTCAAGAACTGTTTAAGGTAAGGGCCAGACTCTCCCTTCATCAGATTCCTTCCCTCTTTTGTATCTGACACAAAGCAGCCAGCTCATACCTTTATGAAGGGACTACTTTTTAAAAAATGAGTGAGAGGACAGTTCATCAAGGATAGTGTGGTCCCCTGGGGCTCTTAATAGCAGGGAACCTATGACCCCCTTGCTTGGAGAGACAAGGAACAGGTGGCAAGTGAGAGCCTGAGAAGGGAAAAGAGCCACACAGGTTTGGGATGTAAACAAATAAGGGTCAGACAGCCAAGCCTGGGCTGAGGGCAAGCAAAGTCAGTCTTTCCTTCCCACCTTCTGAAGTCAAGGTGCTTCTCATTGGCTGAGCCCAACATAAAAGCAGTGGGCAGGGATGTCCACATCTCTGAACACTGCAGTGGAGGAAGCTGGAAAATGAACCTAGAGCAGGCAGCATTAGAATTCTGTAAGTAAAAGCAGTTGCTAGACATGTCATGGGTGCTCACAAGCACCCGGGGAAGAAGATGAGAAAACAGACAGAATCCTCCCACAAAGGGCATTTAGCATGTAGCCTAAAACAGATTCCTGCCCATACCAGTGTAGTGTGAAAGTAAGGTTTAGAAACAAATCAGCCTCAGACTGAATCATGCTTGCTTTCTGACTATGTGGTAAAGCAGTTACTGAATCACCCCATCTCAGTTTCATTCTTAGGAAAGAACCTCCATAGGTTGCTTTTGTTGAATAAATGAGTTGCTCCATTTAGAATGTCTGGCACCAAAGAAAACTCCTATGAAATGTTAGAGTGATCATTCTCTGCAGGAGTGACTCTCAACAGGGGCAGTTTTGATGCCCCTCCTCCATATCTTCTATGCCCATATGATAACCACCAGCACAGAAGGCCCGTAGTACTGAGGTGGCAAAGTCCTGCCTTGATTTATATTTGTATTTCAATCCTTGGGCCTCTGTATACTTGATACTGCTTCATTTTTACCAGTGTGTGTACATGTGCTCACTTGTGTGCAGGTGTAGTACATGCATGTACATATGTATGTAGAAGCTGGAGGCAATCTCAAATGTCATCCTCAGGAACGTCATTCACATTTTTTTGGAACTGATGCTCCCATTAGCCTGGAGCTTGTCAGTCAGGCCAGACTGGCTGCCCAGCAGTTCCTCAGAATCCTCCTGTCTTCATCCCCAGCACTGGGGCTACAACAGTGTGACCTCAGGCCTAGTTTTTTTGGTTTATTCTTTAACATGGATTCTGGGATGGAAAGCATACCCTTCTGCTTGCATGACAAGTGCTCTACTGACTGAGCTCTTTCTCGAGCTCTTCGACACTGATTCTTAACTCCAAGACTGCTACCCTTTGCTAACTTCCAGTAAATGTGAGACTTCTGTCTGTTCCATTTCCATTATAACACACACACACACACACACACACACACACACACCACGGGAGGGTGGGAGAGGGGAGGAGAGAGAGATGAGATTAGTTCTTTACACTTTAACTGTCCTTTCACTACTTAGAATACAAACACAGAATAGACTTGCAGTCACTGTGAAATGCTGTAATCTGAGGTACCCAATAGTGAAGCACTTATGTCAAATACACGCTATAGATCTGCAAAGCAACAATGATACCAAGCTATTTCTAGGGCCACCTCAGAGCCCCAGGGAACAGTGTTTTAGGACACATTGTTATTTCTGCAGCTAAACTCTCTGGTGAGGTGCTTTCAGAAATGCCTCAACTCGGTCAGTGGAAGCAAACATTCCTTTAGTTAAGAACTGTCCTTAAACATAGTTTCAATGTGGTTTTGCCCTGTGCTACTGTTCTGCCCCCCAGATTCGGTCCCATAGGACCAAGAGTCATCCCCTTGGTAACAGCGACCTTTCCTATAGGAGCTGACATAGCGGAATAGGATGTCCATCCAACCTCACTGCAGCACTGGGTCTTGGTTATTCGTTTCTTCTAACTTCAAAGAACAACGACCCTCCCATGCATCTGTTCACTCATGTGCTGCCCCATGACTGTGCCTGTGAAGTGTTTCCTATGGCCTTTGTCTTAGGCAATTGCAGTCTCTGGCCTCATGGAACTCTTGTATAAAGTCAATTGACAAGTAAGAAAATTATTACGTCCTGATTTCAACAGGTTGCATACAGAACCAGGGAACCAGGACAAAAGAGACCATCACAATAGTTCTTTAGAACTCAGAGAAGAGGACAGTAGTGGGGAGAGGAGATGCGTTTCAGGAAATGACTAGGGAACAGAATTCTAAGGAGAAAGGCCAGCGTGAGCAAAGCCCTGATGCAGAGAAGAGAGGAATATGATCAAAGGATAGAATCAGTAATAGAGGCTTCACTGACAGCAGGATGGGGGTGGGGGCAAGGGGGTGGGGCTGAGGGGTAGAAGGTGAAGGATTCAGGACTGAAGCACTCAAGGTTCTTCTAAAGGCAACTGGGGATGCAGGAACAATATTTACTTATGCTTAGTTTAACTTAGTGTGTTTTCTATAGGTAGAGCACACATAGGTAGTGTTATAACTCGCTTAACATCTTTAGCCACCTTGTTTGTATGTATGTAGCTGTGTATGCCCATGAGGAAGCAGAGGGCCTACGAAATTGAGAGTCCCCCAGTTACATCACTGAACAACAGGCATCTCAGACTTCTGTGAGCTGGTCTTTGAAGGAAGGTATTGCAGTAACACTGCCCTCTATGCACTACAGACTTGTAGCAATCTCTGTGGGTCAAGTTTTATATCCTGTGTGAGAGATTATCAAAATCATGTCTGCCTGAGAACTCCTGTAATCATTCCATTTCCCATAGGCAGGAATGACTCTACACCAATGGTTTTCAACCTTCTTAATGCTGTGAACCTTTAATACTTCTTAACTGTAGTTTTTCTACTGTTATGAATCATAACGAAAATATCAGTGTTTTCCTGTGGTCTTAGGGCCATCCCTGTGAGAGGATCATTTGACCCTGAGCAAGGTTGTGACCCACAGTTTGTGAACTACTGCCCTACACTGATACACTGTATGTTCTTTCCTAAGATCTCTTGCTGTTGGCTTCCATTTGTAACTGTTACAGTTCTCAGCTACCTTCAGGATAATGCTTCCTTCCATCTCCATCCCATGGTCTTCCCAACCTCAAAATATTACTCAACCAGAGGAGCAACAAGAGTCACATGCTCAGTCCTCTTGATTATGGAAGATGTGTGTGTGTGTGTGTGTGTGTGTGTGTGTGTGTGTGTGTGTTGGGGAGAGGGAGGTGCTAAGAGGAGACAGGGTATGGCAGAGAGCACAAATCTCTCTCTGTGCTTGAGGCTCTCTTTTTTCTCAGAAGGCTGCCCAGCTCTCTCACATAACCAAGAGACACTGAGAGTCTAGGCAATAGGACCTCTGGATTTCAGGGACACCACTGGTAATGATCTAATTGGGGACAGAAATGAATACTTCTTCTATCTAGATCTATAATCATAGAAAAGAGAAGGCTGACTTGACCCTCTTTAGATACTATTGAGAACAAATAGTATGGCATAGTAAAACTGACTTCAGGGTCTTGATTTTTCAAAGTGTGAAAGCATCTAACTTTAGAAGTATCTGCTTGGAGAGTATTCTAAAAACACATGTCTATTCATTCAATGCTATTCATTCAATACAGCTGGCGCCAGGACTTCAGGGGTGCTGTTAAGTCCATGTCATCTCAATCACATACCCATCAGACGAAGTCTCATCCACAGGAGCCAATGAATGACTCTCTGAGGGGAAATGCACCTTCATTTTGTATCCTTCACTTGTAAGATGTTAGTGCCAAAAAGACTTGATGTAGTCTTGCAGTAAGGGGAGCAGAAGACAGCAAAGTGGAAGTGAAAGCTGATCAGGAATTGGAAGAACCTGTAGGAGTAACTCTGGTAAGGACAATGAACATGAGTAACAGCAGGTTTGAATTGGATGTGCAGAGCCAGTAGGCAAGCTGATTTCATGAAGCACGATGTGCAGACAGTATCACAAGAAATGCAGGAGGGACTGTATTACAGGGTGTGTGTGTGTGTGTGTGTGTGTGTGTGTGTGTGTGTGTGTGTGTGTGTGTAAATGTGTATGTGTGTGTAAGTGTGTTTGCATGTGTTTGTGTGTGTCTGCATGTGTGTGTTTGTGTGTCTGTGTGTGAGTGTGTATATGTCTGTAAGTGTATGTGTGTGGGTCTGGAATTGTGTGTGTATGTATATTTGTTTCTGTAAGTGTGTGTGTCTATGTGTATGTGTGTATGCCTGTATGTGTATGTGGGGTGTGTATGTGTGCTTGCTTGTATGTGTGTGTTTCAATCTGGCTTCACTACCTGCTATACCACACACTCTAGCACCAGGCTGCAATACAGATGAGGCTTGACCATCTGTGTCCTGTGCTCTGGTCATGCTGAGTCACCCTGATGGTCCTCGTTTGCTTTAATAGAATAGACTGCTTCCACGTAAGTACACGCTGGAAGGCAAGGTTGCATGATTGCTTCTGTTCAACTGCAGGAATTCCTCTGTCCAGGCAGGATAGCATCACCTGGGAGCTTGGGCACGATAGGAGTGTTTTACTCAGTCAGGTCTTGTTGAGGCATTGCTAAGAATGTGCCACTCCTGTTATTAGCATAGTCATCAGGGCACCAAGAAGGCAAATGCTATGCTTTTCTTTTAATCTTTCAGAGTTAGTCAAGATCCTAAACATAAAAAGCAGTTGTAGGGCATAAATTGTCTGCAGCTGAGCCTTAATCCCGTCTAGAACTCCTTGTATTAGTGGTATGTACTGTGTGGATTACCTCAGCTTTCAGATTTTATAGGCATTTTTAAAATACTGCTAATAGAGTATATTTTTAATTAAGCCTTAAACCATTGGAATTTGTATTAAAATACCCATTGTATAGATGAGGAAACTGAGGCTCACAGTCTAGAGTTATTCACCATGTTAGTATCTGATGGAACCACAGCAACCTAGTTTTATTTCACTTTGACTCTGCCCTGTGGTTTATTTCATGTCCCCTTAATAAATGCAACTAAACTGTGAATTCTCCTGTCAATGAACAAAGAGGATGTTGTATAAAAGACAAAAGACAAAAAAGAAACAAAAGAAAGAAAGAGAGAGAGAGAGAGAGAGAGAGAGAGAGAGAGAGAGAGAGAAAGAAAGCCAATTTGAAGGCTATAGGTGTAAAAGCATTTACTACTAAAGTCATTAAGGAAAAATGTTTTGTAAATGAATTTCCTGGGAGAGATGTTTTAATCTTTTGCTGGTGTTCTGGTTTATTCCAAACCATTCAGCCATTAGCTGATGTGATGCAGACAGAAAAGATGTGAAGAAATACATTGCACAAACTCCCAGCAGTGCAACAGACGCCACAGAATTGTAATACAGTCATGGCTTCGAATTATATTCCTTCAAAATCAGCAGAAGACAGTGAACCCACTCATCTTAGCAAGGGCAACATAAAGCTGAAATTTGTAACTTAAATGTAATTCTATTATTTTGTCATTCAAGTCAACTCATATCAAGTAAATATCATCCCAGTTATTTTAATTTCCAGTCTTCTAAATGATTCCAGATGGATAATATATCATTAATATAATACTATATTATTTATACAATATATATAAATATATAATACCGTATGTTAAAATGATATGACTGCTGCCTTCAAAGGGAAGCAGGCAAGGATTCTTATGGTTACATGAAGCTGATTATGAGACAGTGAAGGATCTGAGTTGTTGCTCTTACAGATTAACACACACAAGCTTGACAGTAATGTCTAAGTACTGACAAACCACACAGGACAACATGGCAGTGACAGGACAGTGGGTACACATATCCACTTTCATGGATTTCTGTGTTAGTTGGGTCCCATGGGGGAACCAGACTGCAATGGGTGGTGATGCTGAGGGGCCCTGAACTTAGAGAACCCCAATGTTATTAGGCTCTTATCCACACCTGCCCAAGCTGCACCATCATGAGCATTGCCTTTATGTTCATCGCCAGAAACCCTGCAGAGAGAGCCATCCTCTACTGCAAGGCAGCTTTTCAGAGCAGGATCTGAAATCCTAGTCAGGAATGAACGCTACCTAAAAAACAGCAATGGAAATGCCAGTGGGGTGGTCATGGCAGTGGTGATGGTCATGGCAGTGGTGATGATGATGACAGTGGCGGTGGTGATGACAGTGGCGGTGGTGGTGACAGTGGCGGTGGTGATGACAGTGGTGGTGATGACAGTGGCGGCGGTGATGACAGTGGCGGTGGTGATGACAGTGGCGGTGGTGATGACAGTGGTGATGGTGATGGCAGTGGTGATGGTGGTGACAGTGGCGGTGGTGATGACAGTGGTGGTGATGACAGTGGCGGTGATGACAGTGGCGGTGGTGATGACAGTGGCGATGGTGATGACAGTGGCGATGGTGATGACAGTGGCGATGGTGGTGACAGTGGCGGTGGTGATGACAGTGGTGGTGATGACAGTGGCGGTGATGACAGTGGCGGTGGTGATGACAGTGGCGGTGGTGATGACAGTGGCGATGGTGGTGACAGTGGCGGTGGTGGTGACAGTGGCGATGGTGGTGACAGTGGCGGTGGTGACAGTGGCGGTGGTGATGACAGTGGCGGTGGTGATGACAGTGGCGATGGTGGTGACCGTGGTGATGGTGATGGCAGTGGCGATGGTGATGGCAGTGGCGGCGGTGATGACAGTGGCGGTGGTGATGACAGTGGCGGTGGTGATGACAGTGGCGGTGGTGATGACAGTGGCGGTGGTGATGACAGTGGCGGTGGTGATGACAGTGGCGATGGTGGTGACCGTGGTGATGGTGATGGCAGTGGCGATGGTGATGGCAGTGGCGGCGGTGATGACAGTGGCGGTGGTGATGACAGTGGCGGTGGTGATGACAGTGGCGGTGGTGATGACAGTGGCGGTGGTGATGACAGTGGCGATGGTGGTGACCGTGGCGATGGTGGTGACAGTGGCGGTGGTGACAGTGGCGGTGGTGATGACAGTGGCGATGGTGGTGACAGTGGCGATGGTGGTGACAGTGGCGATGGTGATGACAGTGGCGATGGTGATGACAGTGGCGATGGTGATGACAGTGGCGATGGTGGTGACAGTGGCGGTGGTGACAGTGGCGATGGTGATGACAGTGGCGATGGTGGTGACAGTGGCGATGGTGGTGACAGTGGCGATGGTGATGACAGTGGCGATGGTGATGACAGTGGCGATGGTGGTGACAGTGGCGGTGGTGACAGTGGCGGTGGTGATGACAGTGGCGGTGGTGATGACAGTGGCGATGGTGGTGACAGTGGCGATGGTGATGGCAGTGGTGATGGTGGTGACAGTGGCGGTGGTGATGATGGTGGCGATGGTGATGACGGTGGCGATGATGATGACAGTGGTGATGGTGGTGACAGTGGCGATGATGTTGACAGTGGCGATGGTGGTGACAGTGGCGATGGTGATGGCAGTGGTGATGGTGGTGACAGTGGTGATGGTGATGACAGTGGCGGTGGTGATGACAGTGGCGGCGGTGATGACAGTGGCGGTGGTGATGACAGTGGCGGTGGTGATGACAGTGGCGATGGTGGTGACCGTGGTGATGGTGATGGCAGTGGTGATGGTGATGGCAGTGATTATTGTGATGGCACTGGTGACAACTGCTAACGTTTTGTAAGTTACTGCTCTGCAGACATTATTGTAAGCTCTTTATAATCTCTTTCCTCCCTACTACAACAGCTATAGTAGACCCTATCACCTACATCCATACATAACCATGCTTGAGACCCAGGGAAGGTAAACAGCTCCCCCAGGGGTAACATACAGGGAAAGTAGTCATCTGTGTGACATCACCACTGTCATCATCTAGTGGTTTGATGGGTTTTCAAATCTACGCCTGTATCCTGACATTATCGTACTGTTTTATTTAGAGCTAAATATATTCCACAGAGGAAAAATGTTTTAAATAAAAATAAAAGTAAATTTTGAATGTATCCGTAAAGGTATAATCTCTTTTAACCAAGATGCCAAGGAATATGCTTAATTAGTGAAATAGTATTCTTAAGCATTATTTATTTATTTATTTATTTATTGTCTACTTTTATGCTAGCCATATGCTCCTTCATTGTTTTCTATGGATCTTCTACATGAAAGGCATTGATTAGTTGTGCAAATGCCAAGGACTGGAGTCCTTCTCACAAAGAAATCAAACACAACCACAGGGTTAAAAGTACAGGTACATGGAATTCAAAAGAACAAAACCTCTCCCTCCTCTCCCCCTCCCTCTCTCCCTCCACCACCACCTCCACCTCCACCACCACCTCCACCACCTCCATCTCCTCCACCACCACCACCTCCACCACCACCTCCACCACCTCCATCTCCACCTCCACCACCACCATCTCCTCCACCACCACCACCATCTCCTCCACCACCACCTCCATCTCCTCCACCACCACCACCTCCACCACCACCTCCACCACCTCCATCTCCACCTCCACCACCACCTCCACCTCAGCAACAGCAACAACAACAACAACAACAGCATGTGTTGGCAAAAGGCAATTTCCTGGCTATTTCCTCAGGGAAATCCAATAGAAGGAGCTCAAACTGCTCTTTCAGTGAGGAAAACTTTCAGGCTGGATGGAGAGCCGCTGTGCATTGGTGGGTTTCCATGGAGTGTTTCTACTTCCCTCTCCTTTTTCTTTTTCCTTCTTACAGAAGAAAAAAAAAACCATGCAACTGATGAAAATGCAAATGTTTGGAGAGAAAGGATGAGCTAAGATTAGAGAATCCTACTTAATTAGCATTTGATCACTACATATTAAATTAATAGTAACTACTATTTTCATAGCAACTGTTTAAACAAATTTTCTGTCACATATATTTCAATTCTAGCATTTTCTATATTTATTTGAGACATTTTTCTGCAGTATTAAAGCACATAGGCATATTAAGTAGTAGTGCTTATCAAAAATACGCTGATGCTGAATGACTATGAAATATTCATGAAAGTCATTTAAGTTGAATCTGAAATTGTTTCCAATCACAGTGAAATCATCACTTCAGTTTAAGTAAATTATGCCAATATAAAATAGAATTGCCATTATGCAAAAAAAGTTATCTATATCTATATCTGAAAGACCCCTGGAGTAGGGAGACCCTCACTCAAGTCTCAGGATAACGAGACCCCCCAAGAACTCATGAGAGACCATTTTTGCTGTAATTACATGAGGTTTACTACCAGTGCACTGGAGCGGAGACTCATATGCCACGCAGGGGTAGAGGAGTTCGACCCTGAGTAGCAGGAAGAAGGGGTGTTTAAAGGAAAAACCCACAACCCAAGGGAGGAGGGAGTGCGTCACAGGAAAAATACTGAAAATACCAAGGAAAATTACAAGGGGAAACTCCCAGTTTTTCCTGATTGTTAACAAGGTTCTATGTTAACTTTTGTGGTCAGCTAGTTCCTGGAGCAAAGTCATCCTAACTTTGTGACCATAAATTCTCTATGGTCAGCCAGGTCTGTAATAGAAGAATAGAACTGCTGAACTGGCTGAACTACAGTTTTGGCTCCACTCTACTTGCTAGGGGTCTTTTACTTCTCCTGCTAGGGGTTGGGGTCTTTCATATCTTTCTCTATATCTATATTTATATCTGTGTATGTCTTTAAAAGTCACTTGTCATACCATTTGTCTTCTTCTGTCACTCTTTCATGACTTTCATCATTCTTTGTCTTGTCCTAGTAAAGACAGCTGCCCAACAGAGGCTGCAGAGAATGTATTCAGGCTGCTTCTTTTATTTTTTTATTTAAAGAGTTCATTCTTAATGTACAAAATTATTTATTTTTTAAAAATTATTAAGTCAAATAAATTCTTATTTAAGGGATTTGATTCCTTTGCTGTCCATCTAGGTCATCTGAAAATAGCCCTTCCTCAAAGGTCATCCAGCTGTGCTTTTCAGCCTTTTCTTTTTATCTGTCCTTGGTTTAAAGACGGTCATTGACAACTTCTAGGTTCTTAGGCAGAAGATGATCATTTCAGACATCCATGAAAGGAGAGGCCATTGGTTCTGTGAAGGCTCGATTCCCCAGAATAGGGGAATGCAAGTCAGGAGATTGGGGGGGGGGGAGTGAACAGGGGGAGCAGGGATGGGATAGGGAGTTTTCAGAGGGGTAATGCTGAAAGGGGATAGCGTTTGAAATGTAAATAAAGCAAATATCTAATTAAAAAAAAGATTTGAGGGTTTCTTCTATTTACTTTAGGGACCTTTCTTCAATTATCTTTATAAACCATTTTAAGGTAGGCTTCACTTGTGACACCCAACATCACTGAGGATTCTTCTTATATCCATTCCTATAGAACAGTACATATGACTTTAAAAGGATTTAATTTCAGTTATAAAAACTGCAAAGTTTACTCTAACTTAACAACCTTGACCTCAGAAATCTGCTAGTCTCTGCCTCTGGTATTAAAGGCGTGTGCTACCACTGCCCTTCAGGCTGCTTCTTTTTTTTTTTTTTAAAGATTTATTTGTTTATTATATGTAAGTCCACTGTAGCTGTCTTCAGACACACCAGAAGAGGGCATCAGATCTTGTTTCGGATGGTTGTGAGCCACCATGTGGTTGCTGGGATTTGAACTCAGGACCTCTGGAAGAGCAGTCAGTGCTCTTAACCGCTGAGCCATCTCTCCAGCCCCTTCAGGCTGCTTCTTAAACATGCAAAGTACTCAGCACCTACTCCAAAGAATCCATTCTCTTGCACATTGCCATCTGTAGCTCCCCACTGTGTACAAGGCCAAGTTCAGGATTGTTAGCCTATGATCTGGGCTGTGATCGTCATGCTGTTTCTGCCTCACACTGAGCTAAGATTTAACACTTCACCACCTGTACTTGATCTTCTCCCATTCTTCCCCCAGAAGCCAGTTCCTCTTTCATTTCCTTTCCCTACCACCCAGCACTGACCAGAGAGTCCCTCCACATCCTACAAGACCCAGTCTAATTTTCTATTAAAGTCATTGTTCCATTTCTGTCTTTCCCAGTATTAAAAATTCAACAAGGGCAAGAATATGTTTTATTGTCTTTGTGCTCCAACATTTGATATTTCATAGACAATGAATATTTATTGAGTGAATGGATGATAATCTATGAAGAATCATAGAGAGAATATCTTGTGTATTGTATGGATGCATCACTTGTCAATTAAAAAACGCAGGGCCTATAGGAAAGGGTAGATAGAATAGACAGTGGGAGAAGGAGGGACATCAGCAGGCACAAAAAAATTCTGGGATAGTTTCAAGCATGAGAGGAGTCTCTGGGAAATATTTGAGGAGAACATGTGCTTGGTACCTGAGCAGAGGCACCCAGTCGTGTGGCAGAATGTAGATTCGTATAAATGGGCTATTTTAAATTATTAGCTAGTCAGAGAATGAGCCTAGCTAAATGGTCTAGGTATTTGTAAATATTTTTTGAGTTTGAGTCATTATTCTGGGGAACTTGGGAGCAGGAGGAAAACAGCCCATTATAAAGTAGAACCTGAAAAAGCAAAGAAAGAAATTAAAGAAGTAGGAAAGACTCTAAAATTACAAGTCTTGGAAAAGGACTTGCAATTTTACAGGAAGGGAGTTCTGAGGAATACAGCTAACTAAAGGAGTAAATCCACGTATTTGCTGACTTGGTGTGTAGTGAGTGACCACAGAGTATAATATAAGCAGAAAAGAGGAACAAATAAGAACTAATAGCCTCAGTTCATGGGATTTACCAAAGGCATATGCTAATGAGATTATTAATATAAATTATACATTTATATATAAATTGCAAATTATAGTAAATATGAGGACATAAACAAGGTACACGTGATGAAAAAGTTATAGGGAAAGAGGCTTAGAATAGATGCTCAAAACAGGCAGCTGCAAGGTGATCTTAAAGATGTTTCTGAGAACAGGAAGAAGGAACTGACCTGTGTGTGAGTAGCAGTGCTAGCTGGCACATGGAAAGAGTCCATGACAGGACAAAAGTTAAGGTTCTGAGTAAAAGATGTGTTATTATATAGAAATCCATAAGGATGCCACAGTCTTCCCTAGAGCCCAAGTTCAAGTGCCTTGGGAGTGAGTGGGAGTCTGACTCATCAGTCTACAGAGTCTGAAAGTCTGTGAGTCTTCAGCAAGGAGACAGTGCTCTGTAAGAGAGACTGCCATGGGATCTCCTCTGTAGGTGCATTTTGTAAATGTGTGCAAGAGAAGGGGGAAAAGTTCAACTTAGGAAAACCCTTACCTGTCCAGATTGCTCAGCAGAAAGGGCCCTTGCCTCCCTGCTGCTTTGCCCCTATCTTATAAACATGAGGCATAGACTTTGTCATCCACAAAATAGGATTGGCAGCATCTTCTCTCCCCTAGGGCAAAGCAAGTGGTGGAATGATTTGCAATGATTTCCACTTTAGTGGGTTTCTTTTTACATTTGGTTATTGTGTATATCCACGTATGTGTGGGTATTTGTATGTGTGTATGCCACCTTGTGCCTGCAGAGGTGAGAGAACAACTTGAAGGAGTCTGTTCTTTTCTTCCTGCATGTGTACCCAAAGATAGAACTCAGATCCTTAAGTACAGCAGCAAGTGTCTCTACATACTGAGCCAACTTGCTGGTACATTGGACAGAAGTCTAACAACAATGCCAGTAGTTGTCATTGATTACTTGCTAAATGCTGAGATTATATAAGCCTCCCACAGCAAAGACCTTCACGTGTGCTCTTTGGGGTTGGACTCCCTGGGTTCAAATACTGCTTTCCTTCAAGCTTCATAGTTTTCCTACAGGTAACTAAAAATGTGCTTTTTGCTTACCTGATCTGTCAAATAGCCGAGTCAGGGCAGGAACTGTACATACCATGTGTTGCATGAGAGTCATCAAGCTAAATATAAAACTTGCTTAAAACAGCACCTCACCATGCAGGGGTGAATTCTAGATTCCAGTCTCAACTTGTTTCATGACCACAGCTGTCTTGCTAAAATGGTCATCTTCGTTCCATAACATCCTCTCCTGATTGGATGCTCATTCTTGCCATTCTGTACAGAGGAAACTCAAGGCTTTGTGTGACTCACAAGGGCACAGCAGCTAAGAACAGAAGTGGGAACAATATCAATCACAGAGCCCAAGTTTGTTTATTTGTTTTAATCTTCAAACCTTATGTTTTTTTGTGTTAAACTAGCCATATCCAGGCTGGGAAGCAGCCATTGATCCAGTTCACCTTAGTAGATTTTGACAGATTTCTTTTGTTGGCTAGTTTAAGGAGATTGAGAGGAGAGAGACTTAAGTTAGGGTCTTTACTCCTATCCTGACTTCAGGTTTTCAGGACACCCAGGAAAGTTTGGCAGTCAATATCAGACTGGATATTGGAGGAATTTTTGCTCTTCAAGAGATTTCTGCACTGTCCTCTTCAATTATCATGATGACTTTAAGGAAGAGATTCATCAAACATACATGTGTATACACATGCATACATACAGAGACATACAAATACAGGCACGTACATGCACACACAAATATATATGCCATGCTCAAAATGATTTTAAGTTTTACAGGAAGGTATAAATCTAGAAACATATCCATTAACATTCTCTGAATCTAGACTACTGTCTGCAAATGACTCTCTACTCATATGAGGACAAACAAGCTCACTGTTGCTAGAGTCAGAGTGAGTCAGGAAAGAAGATCTGTTATTTGATATAGGCATTTTTGCA
Source organism: Tokudaia tokunoshimensis (assembly GCA_036184795.1). Lineage (NCBI taxonomy): Eukaryota > Metazoa > Chordata > Mammalia > Rodentia > Muridae > Tokudaia > Tokudaia tokunoshimensis. Next base: position 107,241,644 of record BTHU01000011.1, on the reverse strand, counting down.
GCAATGAGTGACTTCAGGATGACCACATTCCAAGTTAAGAGAAATTCTGAACAATGAGTAAGGATGCCTCATGGGATAGCCTGATGTCTATACTGCACCTTCACAGTAACAGCCTTAATAACACCAGCAAAAATCAGCTCTTCCTTGGGTAATTGTGAAATGCATATCCAGGTAGTACACACACACACACACACACACACACACACACACACACACACAAACACATACACATATACTTGAAAAAAATGTTTAATGAAAAGAATCCAGCTAGAAAATACTCACCCAAGTTCTTTCACCTACCTTGCACTACTGCCTCTGGCCCATGCTCTGACAGTCTGATTGCCTGTCTTAGGGGATCTCTGCATGGCCCCAGAGATCTCCTGAAAATGTAGGCTGTCCTTCAGTGGGTATCAAAAGTACTACCAATCCTGTGTCTCCAGTGCCCTGATCATGCTAACAATGCCAGGTTGGGTACCATGTTTTGTCAGCTGAGCTACGTGGTGCTGGATCTGAAGCCCCCACATGCAGTTGTTTAGACTGAAGCAAAAAAAAAAAAGCTCTTCCTGCTCACGAATCACAAGCTGAGTGCTCCGCAGCCACCTGTCCTGCTTGTCCATCATCTTGGAGAGTGCAGATGGAGAGAGTGTTTTTCCCTGCAGAATGTCCCATTGGACTGTGATGCTGCAGAATATTCACTTAGTGGAAAAGTAGAATATGCTTACAGAGTTCTATATTCATTCAGCCTTATCTCATTGGCCCTGAAATTATCTCTACTCTCATCAGCTCTCATTTGCTCCTGTGTGCACCCATCTATACAGAGGATACCCAAATCTTTGGGGAACTGTAATCTTGCACAAAGAATACTAATGAATACACTCTGTTGTATGTTTGCTTAGAGGGAACCAATGTAGAAAACATAACACGTAGTAAGCTTGTCAGGACTATGACAAAAACACAATAACTTTATAGAAAATGTTTTAATTATGTTCCAAAAATATCTGCAAACCTTGAACTCTCTAGCCCCTTTCATTTAAGTGTGACGTTTCCCCATGTTTCCATGATCATCTTGGGGTCCAGAGGCCATGATCAATGACAACAGAGTGGTCATGGCATCCAGTTTTCAGGTGGATAAGAGAATTTAAACTACTAACGAAAGATGAAAACAGAAAGATCAGCTGCATGTGGGTGCCTGAGTTGGAGCTGGTCCTCCGAACACAATGAGTCTGTGCTCTGCCCCCATTGTGCTGTCCATGCTGTGTGCAACACATTAGTCACCGACAGGCCAGACCTCTTCTATCGCTGCACCATTTCAAGGATATACATGCCCTCATTACATTCTAAAGGAAGTGCACATGGATGTTTAAGACTCAGAGAACATTTCTGTGTGAAAAGAAATAGGTTTGTAACACTGGCAGATGTGTTTGCTTTTATGTCTGTGGTAGTTACTCATCATAGGTTCTTAGAAAGTACAAAGTAAATGATAAGGTCTCAGTTACCCACAGTGGACTCTCTGAGATACTGATGTGTGGTTAACAATTGTGGGGACTTCTGATTTTTTTTTCTGTGTGTGATTTACAAAAATCTATGGCATTCTTTTTCAAAGTCACTAACATCTTCCTGTATCCTTTCATAATGTTCAAAATCCTTTCTGATAGCAAAAGTAGTATTCCTTTGAATGGTGATTTTAAAATGAAGCCATTTGAATAGCAATTGTTTGGCATTTTACTGTAAACAATTCTGGATATTATTATAGGAAAAAGTGATAACACTTTGTTTATGATAAATTCCCAAGGTGGAATACTCAAATGTTTTATAAGATTTTTCAACCTTTTGATGCAAATTTTTGATCTTTTCTGCAAAGGCCTTGTATGCTGTATCCACAAGGGAAGTTGATAAGAGCTGATGCCCTGCAAACATGGACTCTGACTGCCTTATGCAAATATCTAGCCACAGAAGCTGAATTGTTACAAACCCCTACTAGGGCTTGCCTGGAAGGGAAGGCTAAGGAGGGGCTCTGTTTGTCCTCATCACCTAGGATATTTGCAAAACTTCTTCTTCACTGTCAAGGAAAACATATATTTATATATTTAAAGGAAAATATAGGCTTCCTATATCAAATACATGTTTGGTAAAATATAATAAGAGGGTTTTTTTTTTGACAATTACCAGCTTAACAACTACTGTGTTACTAGTTTATCTTCTATAAAATCTTGTGTGATGTGTGATAGATTTAGTTTTCTGGATCTAGAATCTTTATTTTTCTTTTTTGGCACAAAGTGTTTGATATTCATCTAGTTTGTTGTCCAAATAAGCAGTTGACTTTTTTCTTTCCACAGTACTCCATTTTCCTAATTGATTTGTCCATTACCAATGATGGATTTGAAGTATTTCTACTATGGAGCTATTAACATAAGCTGGTTTGAAAAGAAACTTGCTTTAGATTGCAGCTTGGAGATAGTCTTTTTAGGTGTATGACTGAGAGTTAATATCCTGTCTCCCTAAGTCTTGGTGCCCTCACTCATGACAGCCATGAATGTTTCTCAGAGTGGTCAAGATAATTAAGATGCCTTAAGATAATTTGTGTGGAACTCTTGACACCAATTCTAGATCAATGCCCAATGATGCTAGAGCTTCAGCAGCAGCAGTGTTTGGGAGATGGAAATGTGCACAGCTTCTGATGCTTCGGCTTTATGGACTCAGCTCTCTCTCCACAGTTGGAGAGATAAGTGCATCCAATTTTTCTGGGCTTGCCACTCAGGGAAATCTTTCAGCCCACTTTATGGAACTCATTTTCCACTAAGAGAAAATGAGACCCAAGTTACACAGCAAATGCATCTGGCATGCCAGAGGCCCAGCAAAAATGCTGAAACTCAGCCTCTTGTGCTCCCACATCAAAGGGTCAGGTTGTTTCCCCAAATACCACTGGTACTGCTGCTGTCCACAGCTATCTCCATAGTAGTCATAATAGGAGCATGAGTTACATGAGTGCAGTTTGAGGCCATCAGCATTTACACATGTGATCTCATTCTAATAGCAACCATGGGCACAGATACCGTTCTTCTGAGAAGATCGATTTATGTTCTAAGTATCAGCTGAGTGGGATCTGCAAAGATGTGATTGAGAACCAGATGCCTCTAACACAGACCTCTGCTTTTCACCACCACTGTCTCTCAGCAGAAGCCAGGAGATTTCCTGACAAATCTCTGCTACCACAGCAGTCATAGTCACATTAGATCCCAAACTCTGCTTCCTATGTATGGTCTTCCTTCAGGCTCTTGAAACATGCCCTAAGCTGCTAGGCTTTTGTATTTGAAGTTTATCAGAGTTTATTTTTATAAAGTCCTCTTGGAAAAATACCCAAGTAAAATGCAGCTTTCTATTCAGGAGGGATTTATTTTTGCCTGTATTCATTAGCTCTCTGATTCAGTACACAATGAGCTACAAAATAACAGGTTATTCAAAGACACCATCTCATTGAAAGACATGAGCCATGTTGTCTTGTAGGAGACACAGTATCTACAGAAAGCATCCAGCCATAAGCCATGTCATGGAGTCCGAAGCTAAAACATTAACTATATATGCAACGCTTTTCTGAATCTTAAATGTGACTGTATAGGTCCCTAGGTTATTGTGATAGGTCCTGAAAATACATGAGTGAGAGGCAAAGATCTTATTTAAGTAGACATTGAGAATCAGAGCAGGTTTCCCTGAGTCAATGACTTCCTAGGTATTCCCACAGTGAACTATGCGTTTAGCTGAACTTCTTAGCTCATTCATTTACTGTGATGTAAGTATAGTCTAATCAAAGAGGTTTAGGTCCAAATCCTCTTCTCCCTGTATGTACTTTCAATACCCCATCATGCTAGCCTGAGGACAGAACTCAGGTCCTCATGCTTACACAACAAGTGCTTTATGACTGACACATCTCCTTGACTTAGACACTGATTCTTCAAGCCATTGTAAACTGATGTCTAAAGATATGGACTGTATAGAATGTGGTTCAGATACATCAGACATTTTCTCCCATGATTATGCAATGGGCAGGGCTCTCATCCTAATAATCCCCGAGTGTGTTTGATGATAAGTAAGAGTGGAAATGTTTATCCCTTTATATTTAGCTTACTATTAACCAACCTCTGTGAGGAGGACTGTTGAGGGAGAGTGGTGAATATTTAATGAGCAGAGATATCACTGTTGTGAACTGGGTTAATTGCATGGTTTGGTAAGAAAGTTACTTTGGATCATCAGTAGTAACACAATCATTCCAGGTCTCAGTGTCTGGGTTCAAGTAATAATATATTTGCCTTAAAACATCAGGATCAGAGTTTGATCCCTAGAATCTACATCAAAACAACAGGCATGATGGTGCATGCTGGTAACTCAGAGCCAGGGAAGCAGAAACAGGATGGTTGAGTCCTAGTGTCCTGCCAGTCTAGCCTACTTGGCAAATATTGTGTCAGAAAGATACTCTGCTTCAGAGGAAGAGGCTGCCATTCCTGAGGATGGCACCTTAGGTTAACCTCCAGCCTACATGTGAATGCATATAAGTTTGTGTGTGGATATATACACATATAGATACCCAGATATGCAGACATACGCACACAGGGGTGGGGAGGGAGGAAAAGAGGGAGGGAGGGAAGGGAGGGAGAAAGAGAATGATGGATAAGGTGTAAAAACCTAAAGTTATGTGGGCAAGGAGGTGTCAAGCGTCTGGGAAGAATTGGGGGAGGAGATAAACATGGCAAATGTATTTCATAAAACTGTTTTCAATAAAAAATCATGGATATAACAGTAAGACTCAGGACATATAGCATTCAAAAAGCAGTCCCCAAATTGCATTAGTTGCATGCAAATTAAATGTATGGTGTTAAGAGATTGAGACTCAGAGTAATGCAGTGGGGACATTCATTTGTTACCATTAAACCTGGTCACCAGTGTTCCCAGCCTTAACCCCATCTACCATTACTCCTTGAGTCAGCTCACATATTTGCTTGAAAGAAAAAAAAGACAACAAAGACCCTACATCTGAATTAAGGAAAGAGCTGTCTGTGTCCATCAGCCAGACCGTGAGTGCTCATCTGGTTCCCTGTCAGTTCAGAAGCCAACATACCTTCTGTGCCCCTGTCTAGATAATGAAATCTCAAAAATAGCATCATTACATCCATACATACACTTGTGCACATGTGTGACTGTGTATGTGTTTCACACACAAACATGCCAGAGCATGCATGTGGTAGGTTAGAGGACAGCAGTTCTCTCATTCCACTTTGTGGGGCCCAGGAATCAAGATCATGACATCATGAATTTGCAAGTGTCTTTACCCACTGAGCCATATTGCCAACCCTCATAGAGAACCTGTCTTGCCAACCCAATAGAAGAACCTTTTTTTCAGACACAGCCCAGAGTACTGCTTATGCATCTGAAATTAGTTGCTTCTTAGTGTCATATATTCAGTTAGTTTCCCACAGAGATTTTTCTGATTGCTTCACTAAAACTAAAAACTTACTTTTCAAATAAGGTATATGTATTATAATGTATTGACATGGTTCTCTGAATTTAGGGGGTTAAGGTGGAGTCACATATAGTTCAGGTTAGTCTCAAAATTGCTGTGAAACTGAAGATGGCCTTGAACATCCTCCAGTCTCTATCTGAGTTCTGAGATACATACGCATGCTCTACCACACCTTGTTTGTGTAGTACTGGAATGGAACCCCAGGCTTGGTGTTGACTCAGTTTCCTCTCCTCTTGTGTTATGCTTGTTTTCTTGTTTATAGGGTCACCTGTCATTGATTGGGAGTGTTTCCCAGTCTGGTGTTGTTGCTTTTGCTACCTTGGCATTGTCTATTGTGATTGTCTCATTCCCTAGAAATTGCTGTTGGGAGTCAGAGATTGACACATCTGGACATGATTCTTAGGGGAACTATTCAGAGGCAGCTCTGTGCTACACCAGCCATTGGTGGTTATCCCTTTTCCGTCTTGAAAGGCATTACTCACCACTGCAGTTGCCTGCAGTCAGTATTTTGATAGGCATTGCACATGGGTGGATGTCTACTTTCCCTTTTGCATGGGTTAGCTGGAGAAAGCTTAAAAAGATAAAGATTTTTCTCATCAAGTATTTATAGGGAAAGTCATTCACACAAAACAAACTCACTGCTTTTCTTTTATTTATACAACCAAGCTACTAAGTCAGTTCCTTCACCTCCTTTTAAAATGATCAGTTTTGTTTTCTTTCCTTGGAGGTAATGCTACATGTACTCTATTGAAGCCTGAGTAGTCATTAGTTGTTTAAGTCTTAGACTTTCTATGACTGTTGGGAGTCTCTTCTGGTATCTGAATCCATTTAGCAGGATTCTGGAAGCCCTTCATTAGCTTCTGGATAGTTTCATTAATTTCTGCGGAGAGAAAGCTGTTATCTATATTTCATGCAACCTATTGCATACTGCACAGAGACTACTGCATTTTGTTTTTGCTTTGTTTTGTTTTTTATTTTGTTTAGTTTGGTTTGGTTGTTGTTGTTCCATTTTGTTTTGCTTTTGAGATAGGATCTTACTATATAGCTCTGGCTGTCCTGAAACTCACTATGTAAACTAGGCTGGCCTGAAACTCATAGTCATCTGCCTGCCATTTCCTCCCAAGTATTGGGACTAAACACATGTGCCACCAGGCCTGGTTCATTCTTGTGTAAAGTTGTATTCAAAGATTATAGTATACAAAGCATATTAATTTTAAGTTTTGGGTTACTGCACATTTTAAACTGTATGTGTTTCTTTCTTTTACATAAAGGCGCAGTAGCATCTACTCCTTACACATGTCATCTTTAACAGTTAACAGTATCTTCCACAGGTCACTCCCATGTTTACATTTACAGTTATTCTGCACTTCTCTACATGACTTTATAGTTCTCCATTGTGTGGCAGCACCATGCTTCGTGTAAACCTTCCTCAGCAGTGAACACCTGCTACTCTCACACTTCAGCAGGAAGCCTTCCCTGAACTTTGCTCCCTCAAATTTTGAGTGTGAATGACAGCTTAGTAAATTCTCTAGAGTCACATGCTGAGCTGGGATCAAGGTAGCACATTGTTTAGCCCTGAAGTGCAGGTTTACATTTGCACATTGTCTCTTCGAAAGCACTGGCCTGGAGTTCTATTATTGACTGTAGAAGCTGTGCTGATCAGAAGCTCAGATCAAGGTCTGCTTAGTGGGTGGTTGATAAAATAAGGGTTACTCTTTGCTGACCACCACTCGATAAACAGATTTTTACTGAAAAGTCAACTTCTAAAACTTGGACTGCAAGAGGAAAAAAAAAGGTTCTTGGGGGTGGAGACAGTAGGACTCACTTTCCAGTTAAGTTGGAAACTAGTACTGTTCAGAGCACATACTGCTGAGTGACCCCATATCTCAGACTTTTTACCTAGGTCACTTTCATTCTGGAAAGACAGGACTAATAAGAAGAAATAGAAGATGCTGTTGGTGGCTAGGCCAGTGGTTCTCATCCTTCCTGATGCTGTGACCCTTTAATATAGTTCCTTGTGTTGAGGTGACCTCCCCAACCATAAAATTATTTCATCGCTGCTTCATAACTGTAATTTTGCTACTGCTATGAATCATAATGTAAGTATCTCATATGCAGAATATATGATATTTGACCCCGTGAGAGAGCCATTAGACCCTCAAGTTAAGAACTGCTGGCCTCGATTATATTCAGAATTCTAGTTCTAGTGCTTAGAGAGCAAAGACAGTCTCTCAGGTCACTGTGCCTGGAGCCCAGGGTTTGGCCTTCTGCTTAGCAAACTTTACATATCCTTCCATCAAAGGGAATGTTACCATGGTTTATAGATCCAACCCAGGAAGTTCTCATGCACTTTGGTTCCTCCAATGAATATCTTAGACAAGATTTACCACTTCCTAGTATACTAAGTGAGAAGTTAGATGTGAGCTTGTAACAGAAGCGGGGAGCAAATTGGGATCTCTGAAAGGCAAGCTCTTTAACATTGTTAAGAACCAGTGAATTTTTAGTGTTGAGTGAAATATTTTTTATATATGGATTCTCAACCAGTAGTTTAATGGGTGTGTGGATGTGTAAGGAATAATTGGGCTCCGCAAGTTTTGTTTGTTTGTCTGTTTTTTTAGAACTGCATGTAAGTGTGTACATGTATATGTGTATGTGTGTTTGTGTGTGTGTGTGTGTTATGCACCTGTGTGTATGTAGGTGCATGCATTGTGAGCATGCAGAAGCCAGAGGAGAAGTTGAATGTCCTAATTCCCTGCAAATGGGATCTCTCACTGAACCTGGACCTCCCCATTTGGTCTAGACTGGCTGACCAGAGATCACCCAGGAATCCCCAGTCTCTTCTACCACAGGTCAAATGTCTAAGGCATATGGTTCTCCCAAGTAGGGACCCAGATTCAGACTTTGGTGCTTGTGAAGCATGTGTCTGTCATATGCAGAACTTGCTAAATACATGAAGTTCAGGTTTTCCCTCTGGCATTTTTCTGTCTCTCACCTTTGAAAATCTCCTCCCCTCTCCAGATCTCTCTAGCCAGTGCTAAAGAATTATGTCTCTCCCTTAGCACCAAATCCTTACTCTCAGAGCAGAACACAAGGCAGTTGAGTGAAGAGAGGAGGGGACGCATTAGGGAAGAATGATGAGAAAATAATATTAGCAATTAGAAGAGTTTCCCAGGGCTCTCAGCCAGGTCATGGTTACAGGAACCAGTGGGATGAATTTCAGAGAAGAGTGTGTAAGCTCTGCTCTGATCTCTTGTTGCTTTACAAAACCAGAGAAACATGGTTTTATTAGTCTCTTAAAGGGAAAGTGGAGTGGTGTGCCCCCCTGGCATCCTGAAACTTTGGATCCTGGATTCCATGGAAAGATCTATTATCTTTCCAGCCATCATCTGTCCCAGCTTTCTCTGGTACATCCTGCTTCAGGGGAGAAGCTGATTTCCAGCTTTTGTGTATCAGAATACTTATAAAGTGCCTAGGGATGGGGGCCATAGCTCAGTGTTGGAGCAACCTACATGTGCCCGAGCCCTCAAGTGCTCATACACAAACATGCACACACACACTCATTCATACCTGGAGCCCTGCCCCTAGGCTTTCAAAACAAACAGGTCTGTGATAGGGCTACATTCATCTACATTTTTAACAAAGGTTCCTGATTTAATGCAGACATTAATTAACATTAATTAGTATTAGGCTGCATTAAGGATTATTTTCTCTATTCTAGGAAACCTTTGAAGATGTTCAACACTTTGTCTTTTTCAATCACTCTCTACCTTGGATTTTTAGACAGAGTGCTTCACTGAACCAAAATTACCAGTTTGGGTATATTGACTGGCATGAAAGCCCCAGGGATTCTCCATGCTGCTGCCCTTGTGCGGTGGTTATGAACATGTTCCACCATACCCCATGCTTTAGGTGAATGCTGGGGAATGAAGCTCAAGAGGCTACGCCAAGCACTTGGCTGGCTCAGATGTTACTGTCTCAGCCAGCACAGAAACACTGAGCAGAAAGTATAGGACTGTCATGTACTCAGTAATTACATATGCCCACACCAACACAATTTTCCCCGTTCCTACCTCTTGCACTGGTGTGGTAAATCTGTTTGTTATAGTTGTGGGGCCATAATCCACTCAGTATTTTTAGCTAATGTCTGCAGTTTTTATTAGAGCATTTCTACCTTTAGTACCTTTCAATTTCAGAATACTTTAAAACTTGGTTCCCATTTAATCTCTCTGCCTTTCTGGACCTTGAATAGGGGTGGTTTGATTAAAGCAGTCAAGACATCTGTGGAATTCCAAATACCTAGCAGTCTGGAGAGTGGCTGTCAATTGTGCCTTTGTCATCACACATGACAGTCAGGACAAGGTTCTTATCAAAATCAATTTCAGTGAGGTGCCTGGTCATCATTCGTGAGATGTTGTATTGAAGAATCATGTGTAGCCTATGTGTAGTCAGTATTCGGGGCTTTCCACCCTATTTTCTAAAAATAATTGCTACTGATAAATTTTCTATTCAATTCCCAAGGCCCTGGATGTTGCTCACGATTATTAATCTCATATGTTGTTGGGCTGCACTTTTTTAACCTGGTCTCCAGTCAAATGGAACTGTCTGTCACCTCACCCTAGTCCTCAGCACATTTACTCTGAGATCTGCACTTAGAAACTGACAAAAGAAATTCTTGATGTGTCCTTCAACTGCCCCCCCCCCATTTTCTCGTGTATCTCCTCATGCATGTTGTACTCCCACCCCAGCAAACCTTTCTCATGCCTTTTCCTGTCGTCCTTCTTATTCTTCCTGCTGCGCTTAGCTCTGAAACCAGAGATTCTGTTCTATTTCAGATCCTCTTCTCAAATGTCACAGCTTACACAAAACATGGTCCTTTTTGAACATTGACTCCCAGGGCTCTCAAACCATGTCCACTCTTGTCCAGTGTATGTCATTGGCTTCTCAGTGAATTAGGAATTAAACCTTCAATTTGGCATGCAAGGTCTGTACCATCATGTTCCATTTCCAGCTCACTGTGTGCTAGTACCTTGCCCTCCATAATCACATCCTCCCCAACTCTTCCTAACTAACATTCGGTATATGTTCAGTTCACTAGTCATGGGTACATGATGTATAGCCATGCCTACCAAGATCTTCAAAGTAATTCTGCTAATGTTGATGAGACACTGTTGGTTTCAATGATGGTGCAGAAGCAGCAATGAGGAAAGTTAGTACTGCCTTAGCTTGACACGGGCAGCAGTGAATCATTTATATGGCTGCAGCAAGGAAAGGATTCAGTGAACACAGCAACTTATCAGCATCCACTGTGTGCCGCAGGAACATGGTAGGGTACCACTGCCTTGGTGATGCTGAGGGAGCAGCATCTTATTGGACATATCACATGCTGTGAGCCCATTCACTCCGTACTCTCTCTTACTCATCTCCTCTGGCCTCTCCCAACTAGTCTTGCTCTACTTCTCGTCAGGAGTATTAGATTACTTGGGATTTGACAGAGATAGCTATGCAGAAATTACTTCATGCTTATATATAACATCTGTAGTTCATTGAGGGAGAGAAGATGAAAACCAGAGCTGGGTTCATGATTTGGAGCCTGTGAATTGTACTTCTGTAACATGGGTGTTCAGCTGTCTCTGTGCTACATATAACTGGATTGTATGGTAGATGTATTTTTAAGTTTTTGAAGTAATGTCCATGGTGACTGGAACACCATCTTTAATTGAAAGAACAGCTAAAAGACAAATTTAAGTATTTCACAGGTATTTTCAGGAAATTAATAAAGGTGACCAATGTTAGGAGGGTATTTTTTATTTTGTTTATGCTAGAGTTGAACAGTTTAACCCACAGCCATGAGTGGGGTAGCTTCCTGACAGCTTTCTTTATCTTTTGCAGGCTTTTGAGTAATAATCATGATGATATTAAGTAATACAGCATTTTTGCACATTAGGTAATAGCATTTGTTGACATTTGAAATACTTGCATGACTCAATGAGCAAATGTTTTTGAATGAACAAATTTCTTTGATTTGCATGGGTACAAATCTTTCAAAGAACAGAATAAACCAATGGATCTGACTGCTATTGAATATAAGACATTTATTGATATGATTTCAAAGTTCATATTTCTACCAATGTGTAAAAAAAAATACCATCCTTTGAGCTTTGTGATGGTGATGGAGAAGACTGTCACATTTACCTAGGATGGCTATCAAAATTTTTGATGTCATCTCCACAGAAGGGCAGGGTCCCTCCACATACCCCAGTCAGAGCAATTCTGGGAACACATTGAATACTGAAGCAGAAGCGAGAATCCACCTGTCGTTTATCCAACACGGATTTAAAATACTATTAAATGCTCCAAATGTTTTCACTATTAACCTTTTAGTGAAATATTTCAATAATTATTACAATTATAAAATAATAATTAATAACAAAATATTAACGTCTTAAAATACTTTCATACAGTGTGTTATTTAGGTTAATGTATAATAAGTTTATTCTTGTTCGTTTTAATGAATTAATAAATATTTTAACCAACTCAGTTTTAATCTGAGCTATAGTAGACATCAAGAGATATAACACAATTTGCCTAATGGAAGCCCTTTGGAGTCCTCAGCCATGTTTCAAGTTATGTGGAGACTTTGAAATGAAAGGTTTTCAGAAGCCTTTGATCTGGGCCTCTTTGTTGACTGGTCTGTCAAAGAGTCCAAGTGACTAATGCCTCAGTGCCTCCAAAGTGGAGGGAAAAACTTATTTCTAAAGAATGTATTGTTTTCAAGGGCAAGAGGTAGACCATGTTTCCCTGTTCTTTGATTTGTAGAAGTGATCTTTATCCTTCCTTTTCTCCCTTTTCTCTTCTCCGTTTTTTATCTGCTCCATTTTTATCATTATGCTACTGTGTTATTTGGGAGTTACTGGGACTGGAACCTGGGGTCTTGCACGTGCTCATTGTGCCAGTAAGCTAGTATCCTATACCCAGAGCATTTCATCCCCTCCTCCATCCAGCTGTTAGCCCCAAGTCCATCTCTAAATTCCTTTCCTGTCCCTCTTCTGATAGATGGCTGTTTTCCAGGAAGGTCCTGTCCTAATCAGTATTCACTTACTGTCTCCAAGCATGTGTCCTTTTAGGTCCTAGAGTGCTTTTTGGTAGTGTCATGTAGTGCTCCTCTGGCTTTATTGTTTCTTTCTTGCCCAAATAGATTTTTAAGAATAATATGACCAGTGGGTTTTTCTATTTCCTAATTATTTAAAAATGCAGACTTAAGAAGTATAATTACATTAAATATATTCAGCTGCCACTTTAAAATTGAAACAAGCATACACAGAAGGTGGATGCACAATGAAAGATCATATAAATTTCAACCATAATAAAAGAAAGCCTATGCTTTTTAGACTATTGCTTAGAACAAGTTTTAATTTTGAAGATGAATTTATTTGAAATGTATTTCAAGCTAAAGCACATGGTTATAGTGAACCATTAATGAATGCATGAGAAGATTCTATCTCAAAAGATGAGGTGGAGAGTGAAAGAAGTGGATGCCCAATGTCCATGTATGTGCACATGCACACACTCACATCACATGAATATATACATATACCAAAGAAGGAAGACAGAAAGACAGACAGACAGACAGACAGAGAGACACAAACACACACACACACACACACACACACACACACACACACACGCACACACACACCCCACTTCTAACATCAAAGGACAGCTTTCTACTCTTTCATCTGTGTTCAGAATGATATATTGTTAAATTCACATTTACAGGATAAATATGGCTTCCTTCTTCTTTTATATAACAAGAAGCATATTAACCAATGAATACTTTAGCAATTGTGCTTTCTTCTGTAGCTGCAGAAAGCCATATGTATAATAGAAAAGCAGTTAGCTACACATAAAAGAAAATATTCAGTGGCAAGGACAAGACAGGGCTCATGCATGGTTCTCATCCTTAAGTCCAGAAATTCGTGTTAACAAAGATTGATTCAGTGATTCACTATTTCTGCAATGTTCATGGTCTTTCACTCCAGCTGTATATACTATAGTTATTTGCTCTGTCCAGAGAATGGGCAACAGGAAGGAAAATATGATGTCTCTGGGTGGACTCCTTTTTGTGAAGATTTCAAATGTGTTCTCCAAAGTCCTTAGAGTTGTCTGGCACTGTCACATGGCCGTCTTTCAAGGAGACTGGACAGAAGTTATGGCTATTTTAACCCCTAAAATGGAAAGGCTAAGGAAGAATCATGATGAAAACCAACCACATTCATGTAATTTCAAAAGTGAGTATGTAAGCAAAAAGATGAAAGGTGAAAGGAAAGTTTAATAATGACAGTAACCCTTTCAATACATCATAGGAGCCATTGCTGTACACTGGCCAGTGTTCTGTATGACTCACATATATCATCTTGTCCAGACCTCATAAAAACCTTGGAAGGACAAAGCACTATTCTTCAAAGAGACAGCACTGTCCTTTGTTTTTAGGGGACAAATGAATTTCTTGGCCAAGATACTTACTGCAGTATAACCAGCATTCAACCACAGCTGGCTCTGACTTCGCTCTTCCTTTCCTTAAGACAATCACATAGAACATGATGTTTCCTCCTGACTGAAATCGATCTCATGCTCCTGCCAAATGCTGCAATGAGTTACAAATGGCCTGAAGGAGAGTGGGAATTTCCAGACCTTGGTTAATGAAGCAGATTGAATCCAGGGTCTCTGAGGGGCTTTTGCAAGAGCTGCAGCACTTCCCTCTACCCATGGCCTGTCCTCTCTACAGGTTTTCTTCTCTTAAAACTTATTGCTGCAATTCTCAGTTCTGACCTTGATTCCTGGTGACTGCTGTACATGTTAAATGCTGTCAGATGCCCTTCTACTTTAGGAGGCTCTGTCGGTAAGTGGCTTGTAAGGACCTATTTGTTTGTTTAGAGTTGGGCTACCATTGTCAGTTAGCCTAGGCCAATTATTTTAGCTTGTGTGTGCAAGATCATCTTCTGGACTATCTACTAGGTCAGTTAACTTTCACCCAGACAGAACCTCTGTCCTACAGACTGACTCTTAGTCTACCTGTTTTTATGAGCATCTAAGATTTTCATTTTGTCAGGCAACAACAATGAATATTAGGAAGCCAAGTAAGTAAATGATCTCTGATCTGACAGATAAGATTGTACCTTTGCAATTTTCCATCTCTAGAACTTAGTATACATGAATCATTCACTAAGTTAATAGAGTCAATCAGCAAATACTTGTTGAGAGCTAATTATGCATGAAGCACTAAGTATATCAGTATGGAGGTAGATGGGGTTGGTATATTTATGAAACATGTTTTTGTGGGAGGTAGATCATAATCAAACACAGAAGACCTAAATGCCCATCAGTAAGAAACTAGATGAACAGTGGCAGATTCATCTTTACTTTGGAACAGTAATAATGGTGAACAATCTATTGCTATACCCAACTCTGTGGCTAGATCTCCTTTTCATGACTGCACCAGCATCACACTAAGAAGCTGGAAAAACTGATCTGTGATGATAGGAGTTGGGCTATTTGTTGTCTTTGGAGACCATTATGATAAAAAGAAGAAGGCTGACGTGAGGTAACTCAACAGGAAAAGTTGGCAGCTGTCAAGTCTGACAGCCTGAGTTCCATCCCAGACCCATATGATAGAAGGAGATAACTGACTCCCATAGGCTGCCTTCTAACAAAAACATGCCCACTGTGGAACTAGTCCATACACATGCACATAGAAATACACACACACACACACACACACACACAAAGTGTAATAATAATAATAAAAAAAAGGTTCTATTGGTTTGCAGAGAAGGAAGTGAAAACCAATTCTTACTCAGAAATGAGCTCTGTTTGGAGAGAGATCTTGTAATACGGGAGTTTGCGATCCAGTCTTGAGATGTGAGAGCAGTTAGTGGGGCTAACATCAAAGACATGACAGGGCCTTAAAGAGATAAAACTTTAAAACCTGGAGAGTACGTTCATTAAGATACTTTAAAAGTAAAAGAGAGAGAGAGAGAGAGAGAGAGAGAGAGAGAGAGAGAGAGAGAGAGAGAGATCATGTACAGCATGATGGGATCCTGAAAGGAGAAGAAGAGAGAAAGGAAGGAAAGAAAGGGGGCAGTAGGGGGCAATCACTTTTATAAGTTCAGGAGAAGGGAGTCTGGCAGTGTAAGCAGCAGAGATGAGGAAAAACATTTGTGTACAAGTCCCTTCTACGTAAGGATTATATCAGTCAGAGATAGAGACCAAAACCATGGTGGAGTCATGGCCTGATTTCTGAGACAGGGAATGGTACCTAGGGTAACTGTGATCTACAGAGAGGACCATGACATTGGAGTCCTATGGCAGTTTCTTGGATCTGGACTCTCACTATTTTATCTTGCTTTGAGATGAGAGCTGGTTACATTGGAGAGTCAAATTTGTAAGAATATATGTATCCTGCTCTTGTGATGTATTTTCGTATGTATGTATGTATATTATGATCCATTCAAACAAATTTATGCTAGATAATATAAGTATTGACAATGGTAATGGTTTTAGGGAAAAATCTTAGGACCAGTGCAATGTAATGTAGATTAGCCTGGGAACATTAGCTTGACACTTGGTCAGGAAAGGACCTCCTAGAGACATGAGGCTGAGTTAGATTCCTGGGTAGTAGCTATAGGGAAAGGCAGAAAGATGACCTCATCAGAGAGCAGCCAGGATAAAGCATCAGACAACAAAGCCTCCAAAGCATCAGCAAGGCAGCAATGTGCTGGGGTGGGGCAAATGTGTTCTGGGGCAGGACAGAATAGGACATGGAGAAGCATAGAGTGCAGTCTCAGCTAGGACTTTAGAAGTGTTTTGTTACTGTTGCCCCTCAGTTAACTTGACTGAATGTGCCAGGCAGTGGGCTAAGTCCCCATTCCCTTTTAATCTTCCAAACAATCCTGGGACACAGGTCTTATATAATCTGCATATTTTTACATGGGGAGCCAAAGCTTAAAGAATGCAGCTTTCCCAAGCTTGGAAATAAGTGGGCACACCAAAATATGAAACTCCACCCTTTTGATCCTAAGTGTCTTGAACTCTAACTCATGCCCCTGTCTCTGAAGGGTAGTACTATATGTGACTCATTCAAAGTGCAGAGAAAATTGTAAAGCTCTACCTGGAGGCTGCTGAGAATGAACAAGTGGGCTGGATTTTGTAGATGTGTACAATTGCTAACAGTTTGGTCCTTTAAGGGAACAACATATGCACTCTTATGGTAAGACCCATCCATTAACAGCTAGCATAGGCTGAACACTCATCCCATGTCAGTCCTCTCTCTGAGCATCCTCACTGCTGACTTAGGCAATCAGCTTTCGTGCCATGACATGGAAGCCAACATGGAGATAAATATAGGTTCCTCTTTGCCTGATGAGACAAAACTGGAGAGTTTACAGATTAACTGCTCTATAGTAAGGAAATGTTAATTGTCAATGGTAAGGAAGCAAGAGGAGAGTTCAGGTTCTGTTATCAGTTATTGTTTCTTCCCTGTGCTGTGAGATTAATGCTGTCAAACGTTTGTTGAAACCAGAATTTGGTCCATGACACCACTGACTTGAGAAGCCAATTGGCAGAGACAGCTGTTGAATCTTAAATGTAATATGTGGTCATCAAATCATACAGGGAAGGACAGCCTCTCATGTCAAAGCTTAATCCTACTCCTCTGGTCAGTGACTAGGCTTTATCCCTGAGATTTATGATGTTAAAATCTTCTTCATCTCACGATCCCACTGTGTGGTTGGACTTTTGCTCACACCAAAGAAAATGAGCCTCAAGTTTTAACTGTATCTAGATCAAAGGTTAATTCAGAGCAAGTAAACCATTATGTAACATGATAGTAAATATACATTGTGTGTGTTCAAAAGGACCCAGATCTGTCCCTTCTTGCTTTTTTTTTTCTTTTTTTTAATTGTATATTTTCTTTATGTACATTTCAAATGTTATCCTCTTTCCTTGTCCCACCCCAAAACACCTATACCATCCCCCCTCCTCCTGCTTCTAGGAGGGTATTCCCTTACCTACCCACCCACTCCCGAATTCCAGCCCTCAAATTCCCCTACACCAGGGCATCCATCAAGCCTTCACAGGAACAAGGACCTCTTCTCCCGTTGATGCCCAACAAGACCATCCTCTGCTACATATGCAGCTGGAGCCATGGGTCCCTCCATGTGTACTTCTTGTTTGGTAATTCAGTTCTAGGAGCTCTGGGGGGGGTCTAGTTGGTTGGTATTGTTGTTCTTCCTATGGGGCTGCAAACCCCCTCAGTTCCTTCAGTCCTATCTCTAACTCGGCCATTGGGGATACCATGTTTAGTTCAATGGTTGACGGAGAACATTGACTTTTGTATTTGCTATGCTCTGGCAGGGCTTCTCAGGAGACAGCAATATCAGGCTCCTTTCAGCAAGCACTTCTTGGCAACCACAATAGTGTCTGGGTTTGGTGACTGTATCTGGGAAGGATTCTCCAGGTGGGACAGTCTCTAGATGGCCTTTGCTTCAGTACCTGCTCTACATTTTGTCTCCGTATTCACTCCTGTGAATATTTTGTTCCCCTTTTGCAGAAGGACAAAAGCACCCAAACTTTGGTTTTCCTTCTTCTTGAGCTTCATGTGATATGTGACTTGCATCTTCGGTATTCAGAGCATTTGGGCTAATATCCACTTATCAGTGAGTACATACTGTGCTGTGTTCTTCTGTGATTGGGTTACCTCACTCAGGATGATATTTTCTAGTTCCATTCATTTGCCTAAGAATTTCATGAATCCATTGTTTTTAATAGCTGAGTAGTAGTCCATTGTGTAAATGTACCACATTTTCTGCACCCATTTCTCTATTGAAGGACATCTGGGTTCTTTCCAGCTTCTGGCTATTATAAATAAGGCTGCTATGAACAGAGTGGAGCATGTATCCTTATTATTTGTTGGAGAATTTTCTGGGTAAATGCCCAGGAGTGGTACAGCTGGGTCCTTACATAACACTATGTCCGATTTTCTGAGGAACCACCAGACTGGTTTCCGGAGTGTTTGTACCAGCTTGCAATCCCACGAAAAATGGAGGAGTGTTCTTCTTTCTCTACATCCTTGCCAACATCTACAGTCACCTGATTTTTTTATCTTAGCCATTCTGACTGGTGTGAGGTGGAATCTCAGGGTTTTTTGATTTGCATTTCCCTAATGACTAAGGATGTTGAACATTTCTTTAGGTGTTTCTCAGTCATTAGATATGCTTCAGGTGAGAACTCTTTGTACCCCATTTACCTCAGTCATTAGATATGCTTCAGGTGAGAACTCTTTGCTCTGTACCCCATTTTTAATAGGGTTATTAGGCTCTCTGGAGTCTAACTTCTTGAGTTCTTTGTATATATTGGATATTAGCCCTCTGTCGGATGTAGGGCTGGTAAAGATCATTTCCCAGTTTGTTGGTTACCGCTTTGTCCTTTTGACAGTGTCCTTTGCCTTATAGAAACTTTGTAAATTTATGAGGTCCCATTTGTCAATTCTTGATCTTAGAGCATAAGCAATTGGACTTCTATTCAGGAAATTCTCCCCTGTGCCCATACGTTCAAGGTTCTTCCCTAGTTTCCTTTCTATTAGTTTCAGTGTGTCTGGTTTTATGTGGAGGTCCTTGATCCACTTGGAATTGAGCTTAGTGCAAGGAGATAAGAATGGATCAATTTACATTCTTCTGCATGTTGACCTCCAGTTGAACCAGCACCATTAGTTGAAAAGGCTATCTTTTTTCCACTGGATGGTTTTAGCTCCTTTGTCAAAGATCAAGTGACCATAGGAGTGTGGATTCATTTCTGGATCTTCCATTCTGTTCCATTGATCTACGTGCCTGTCACTGTACCAATACCATGCAGTTTTTAACACTACTGCTTGAGGTCCGGGATACTGATTCCCCCAGAAGTTCTTTCACTCGTGAGAATAGTTTTAGCTATTCTGGGTTTTCTGTTATTTCAGATGAATTTTTGAATTGCTCTTTCTAACTCTATGAAGAATTGAGTTGGGATTTTGATGGGAATTGCATTGAATCTGTATATTGCTTTTGGCAAGATGGTCATTTTTACTATATTAATCCTGCCAATCCATGAGCATGGCAGATTTTTCCATCTTCTCAGGTCTTCTTCAATTTCTTTCTTCAGAGACTTAAAGTTCTTGTCATACAGATCTTTCACTTCTTTGGTTAGAGTCAAAACAAGATACTTTATATTGTTTGTGGCTATCGTGAATGGTATCATTTCTCTTATTTATTTCTCAGCCTGCTTATCCTTTGAGTATAGGAAGGCTACTGACTTGCTTGAGTTGATTTTATATCCTGCCACTTTGCTGAAGTTATTTATCAGCTGTAGGAGTTATCTGGTGGAGTTCTTTGGGTCTCTTAAGTATGCTATCATATCGTCTGCAAATAGTGATAGTTTGACTTCTTCCTTTCCAATTTGTATCCCTTTGACCTCTTTTTGTTGTCTAATTGCTCTAGCTAGAACTTCAAGTACTATATTGAAAAGAAATGGAGAGAGAGGGCAGCCTTGTCTAGTCCCTGATTTTAGTGGGATTGCTTCAAGTTTCTCTCCATTTTAGATTGATGTTGGCTACCGGTTTGCTGTAAGTTGCTTTTACTATGTTTAGAAATGGGCCTCGATTTCCTGATCTTTCCAAGACCTTTAACATGAAAGGATGCTGAATTTTGTCAAATGCTTTCTCAGCATCTAATGAAATGACCATGTGGTTTTTTTCTTTGAGATTGTTTATGTAGTGGATTACATTGATGGACTTCCTTATATTGAACCATCCCTGCATCCCTGGGATGAAGCCTACTTGATTGTGGTGAATGATCGTTTTGATGTGTTCTTGGATTCGGTTAGCAAGAATTTTTTTTTTTTTTTGAGACAGGGTTTCTCTGTGTAGCCCTTGCTGTCCTGGAACTCACTCTGTAGACCAGGCTGGCCTCGAACTCAGAAATTCGCCTGCCTCTGCCTCCCAAGTGCTGGGATTAAAGGTGTGCGCCACCACCGCCCGGCTTGGTTAGCAAGAATTTTATTGAGTATTTTTGCATCTATATTCATAAGAGACATTGGCCTGAGATTCTCTTTCTTTGTCGGATCGTTGTGTAATTTTGGTATTAGCATAATTGTGGCTTCATAGAACGAGTTGGGTAGTGTTCCTTCTGTTTTTATTTTGTGGAATAGTTTGAAGAGTATTGGTTTTAGGTCTTCTTCGAAGGTCTGATAGAATTCTGCATTAAAACCATCTGGACCTGTGCTTTTTTTGGTTGGAAGACTTCCAATGATCACTTTTATTTCTTCAGGGGTTATAGGACGGTGTAGATGATCTATTTGATCCTGATTTAATTTTGGTATTTAGTATCTGTCTAGGAAATTGTCCGTTTCCTCCAGATTCTCTAGTTGTGTTGAATACAGGCTTTTGTAGTAGGATCTGATGATTTTTTGAATTTCCTCAGTTTCTGCTGTTATATCTCCCTTTTCGTTTTTGATTTTGTTAATTTGAATACTGTCTCTGTGCCCTCTGGCTAGTCTGGCTAAGGGCTTATCTATTTTGTTGATTTTCTCAAAGAACCAACTCCTAGTTTTGTTGATTCTTTGTATAGTTTTATTTGTTTCTACTTGATTGATTTCAGCCCTGAGTTTGATGATTTCCTGCCTTCTACTCCTCTTGGGTGTATTTGCTTCTTTTTGTTCCAGGACTTTCAGGTGTGCCATTAAGCTGCTAGTGTATGCTCTCTCCTGTTTCCTTTTGGAGGCACTCAGGGCTATGAATTTTCCTCTTAGCACCACTTTCATTGTGTCCCATAAATTAGGGTTTGTTGTGCCTTCATTTTCATAAATTTTAAAAAGTTTTTGATTTCTTTCTTTATTTCTTCCTTGATCAAGGAATCATTGAGTAGAGCATTGTTCAGCTTCCAAGTGTATGTGGGCTTTCTGTTGTTTTTGTTGCTATTGAAGACTACCCTTATTCCATAGTGATCTGATAGGAGGCATGGGATTAGTTCAATTTTCTTGTATCTGTTGAGGTCAGTTTTGTAACCAATTATATGGTCGATTTTGGAGAAGGTACCATGAGGTGCTGAGAAGAAGGTATATTCTTTTGCTTTAGGATGAAATGTTTTATATATATATATATGTTAGTTCCATTTGATCCAAGGCTTCAATTAGTTTCACTGTGTCCATGTTTAGTTTTTGCTTTCCTGAACAATCCATTTCAGAGAGTGGGGTGTTGAAGTTACCCACTATTCTTTTTTTTTATAATTTTTTTTTTTTGGTTTTTCGAGACAGGGTTTCTCTGTGTAGCCCTGGCTGTCCTGGAACTCACTCTATAGACCAGGCTGGCCTCGAACTCAGAAATCCACCTGCCTCTGCCTCCCAAGTGCTGGGATTAAAGGCGTGCGCCACCACCACCCGGCTACCCACTATTCTTGTGTGAGGTGTGATGTGTGCTTTGAGCTTTAGTAAAGTTTCTTTAATGAATGAGGGTTCCCTTGCATTTGGAGCATAGATGTTCAGAATTGAGAGTTCTTCTTGGTGGATTTTTCCTTTGACCAGTATGTAGTGTCCTTTTGTGTCTTTTTGATGACTTTAGATTGAAAGTCAATTTTATCTGATATTAGGATGGCTACTCCGGCTCGTTTCCTGGGACCATTTGCTTGTAAGATTGTTTTCCAGACTTTTACTCTGAGGTACTGTTTGTCTTTGACACTGAGGTGCGTTTCCTGCATGTAGCAAAATGCTGGGTCCTGTTTATGTATCCAGTCTGTTAGTCTATGTCTCTTTATTGGGGAATTGAGACCACTGATATTAAGAGAGATTAAGGAATATTGATTATTAGTGATTAAGAATACTGCTATTCTTGACGCTATCTTTATGTTTGAGTGGTTATCTACTATTGGGTTTGAAGTAAGAAGGTTACTATCTCATTTTTTCCAGGGTGAAGTTTCCCCCCCTTGTATTGGCGATTTCCACCTATTATCATTTGCAGGGCTGGGTTTGTGGAAAGATATTGTGTAAATTTGGTTTTATCATGGAATATCTTAGTCTCTCCATCTATGGTGATTGAGAGTTTTGCTGGGTGTAGTAGTCTAGGCTGGCAATTGTGTTCTCTTAGAGTCTGTATGAGATCTGCCCAGGATCTTCTGGCTTTCATAGTCTCTGGTGAGAAGTTGGATGTGATTTGGATAGGTCTTCCTTTATATGTTACTTGGCTTTTTTCTCTTACTGCTTTTTTTTTAATTATTTATTTTATTTTATTTTTTTTAATTTACATTCCAAATCATTTCCCCTTTCCCGTTTCCTCCCTCCCCGAAAGTCCCATAAGTCCCCTTCCCTCCCTCTTTTCTCCATTCAACCCCCTCTCGTTACTCTGTCCTGGCGTTCCCCTACATCCAGTCTTTCCAGGACCAGGGGTCTCTCCTTCCATCTTCTTAGAAATCTGTTGATATGCGGATTGTGTCTAGGGTATTCCGAGATTCTGGGTCAATATCCCCTTATCAGTGACTGCATACCATGTGCAATCTTTTGTGATTGGGTTACCTCACTAAGGATGATATTTTCAAGATCTGACCATTTGCCTAGGAATTTCGTGAATTCATTGTTTTTAATTGCAGAGTAGTATTCCATTGTGTAGATATACCACATCTTCTGAATCCATTCCTCCGTTGAGGGACATCTGTGTTCTTTCCAGCTTCTGGCTATTATAAATAAGGCTGCTATGAACATAGTGGAGCATGTGTCCTTATTGCATGCAGGTAAAGCCTCTGGGTATATGCCCAGGAGTGGTATAGCCGGATCCTCCGGGAGTGTCATGCCCAGTTTTCTGAGGAACCGCCAGACTGCTTTCCAGAGTGGTTGTACCAGCTTGCAATTCCACCAGCAGTGGAGGAGTGTTCCTCTTTCTCCACATCCTCACCAACAACTGCTGTCTCCTGTGTTTTTGATCTTAGCCATTCTGACTGGTGTGAGATGGAATCTCAGGGTTGTTTTGATTTGCATTTCCCTAATGACTAAGGATGATGAACATCTCTTTAGGTGCTTCTCAGCCATTAGATATTCTTCAGGTGAGAACCCTTTTTTAGCTCTGTACCCCATTTTTAATAGGGTTACTTGCCTCTCTGGAGTTTAACTTCTTGAGTTCTTTGTATATTTTGGATATTAGCCCTCTGTCAGATGTAAGGTTGGTAAAGATCATTTCCCAGTTAATTGGTTGCCGCTTTGTCTTTTTGACAGTGTCTTTTGCCTTGCAGAAACTTTGTAATTTAATGAGGTCCCATTTGTCTATTCTTGATCTTAGAGCATAAGCTATTGGAGTTCTGTTCAGGAAATTCTCCCCTGTGCCCATATGTTCAAGGTTCTTCCCTAGTTTCCCTTCTATTAGTTTCAGTGTGTCTGGTTTTATGTGGAGATCTTTGATCCACTTAGAATTGAGCTTAGTGCAAGGAGATAAGGATGGGTCAATTTGCATTCTTCTGCATGTTGACCTCCAGCTGAGCCAGCACCATTTGTTGAAAAGACTATCTTTTTTCCACTGGATGGTTTTAGCTCCTTTGTCAAAGATCAAGTGACCATAGGAGTGTGGATTCATTTCTGGGTCTTCAATTCTGTTCCATTGATCTACATGTCTGTCACTGTACCAATACCATGCGGTTTTTAACACTATTGCTCTGTAGTACAGCTTGAGGTCCTGGATACTGATTCCCCCAGAGGTTCTTTTACTCTTGAGAATAGTTTTAGCTATTCTGGGTTTTCTGTTATTCCAGATGAATTTTTGAATTGCTCTTTCTAACTCTATGAAGAATTGAGTTGGGATTTTGATGGGGATTGCATTGAATCTGTATATTACTTTTGGTAAGATGCTCATTTTTACTATATTAATCCTGCCAATCCATGAGCATGGCAGATTTTTCCATCTTCTGAGGTCTTCTTCAATTTCTCTCTTCAGAGACTTGAAGTTCTTGTCATACAGATCTTTCACTTGTTTGGTTAGAGTCACGCCAAGATACTTAATATGGTTTGTGGCTATTGTGAAGGGTATTATTTCTCTTACTTCTTTCTCAGCCTGCTTATCCTTTGAGTATAGGAAGGCTTCTGACTTGCTTGAGTTGATTTTATATCCGGCCACTTTGCTGAAGTCGTTTATCAGCTGTAGGAGTTCTCTGGAGGAGTTCTTTGGGTCGCTTAAGTATACTATCATATCGTCTGCAAATAGTGATAGTTTGACTTCTTCCTTTCCAATTTGTATCCCTTTGACCTCTTTTTGTTGTCTAATTGCTCTAGCTAGAACTTCAAGTACTATATTGAAAAGATATGGAGAGAGAGGGCAGCCTTGTCTAGTCCCTGATTTTAGTGGGATTGCTTCAAGTTTCTCTCCATTTAGATGGATGCTGGCTACCGGTTTGCTGTAAATTGCTTTTACTATGTTTAGATATGGGCCTTGAATTCCTGATCTTTCCAAGACCTTTAGCATGAAAGGATGCTGAATTTTGTCAAATGCTTTCTCAGCATCTAATGAGACGACCATGTGGTTTTTATCTTTGAGATTGTTTATGTAGTGGATTACATTGATGGATTTCCTTATATTGAACCATCCCAGCATCCCTGGGATGAAGCCTACTTGATCGTGGTGAATGATCGTTTTGATGTTTTCTTGGATTCCGTTGGCAAGAATTTTATTGAGTATTTTTGCATCGATATTCATAAGAGAGATTGGCCTGAGATTCTCTTTCTTTGTCGGATCTTTGTGTGCTTTTGGTATTAGTGTAATTGTGGCTTCATAGAACGAGTTGGGTAGTGTTCCTTCTGTTTCTATTTTGTGGAACAGTTTGAAGAGTATTGGTGTTAGGTCTTCTTTGAAGGTCTGATAGAATTCTGCAGTAAAACCATCTGGACCTGTGCTTTTTTTGGTTGGAAGACTTCCAATGACAACTTCTATTTCTTCAGGGCTTATAGGACGGTTTAGATGTTCTATTTGATCCTGATTTAATTTTGGTACTTGGTATCTGTCAAGGAAATTGTCCGTTTCCTCCAGATTCTCTAGTTGTGTTGAATACAGGCTTTTGTAGTAGGATCTGATGATTTTTTGAATTTCCTCAGTTTCTGTTGTTATCTCTCCCTTTTCGTTTCTGATTTTATTAATTTGGATACTATCTCTGTGCCCTCTGGTTAGTCTGGCTAAGGGCTTATCTATCTTGTTGATTTTCTCAAAGAACCAACTCCTCATTTTTTTGATTCTTTGTATGGTTTTATTTGTTTCTACTTGATTGCTTTCAGCCCTGAGTTTGATGATTTCCTGCCTTCTACTCCTCTTTGGTGTATTTGCTTCTTTTTGTTCCAGGGCTTTCAGGTGTGCCATTAAGCTGTTAGTGTATGCTGTCTCCCGTTTCTTTTTGGCGGCACTCAGGGCTATGAATTTTCCTCTTAGCACTGCTTTCATTGTGTCCCATAAATTAGGGTATGTTGTGCCTTCATTTTCATTAACTGTCAAAAAGTCTTCGATTTCTTTCTTTATTTCCACCTTGACCAAGTTATCATTGAATAGAGCATTGTTCAGCCTCCATGTGTACGTGGGTTTTCTTTTGTTTTTGTTGCCATTGAAGACCACCCTTATTCCATAGTGATCTGATAGGAGGCATGGGATTATTTCTATGTTCTTATATCTGTTGAGGTCTGATTTGTGACCAATTATATGGTCAGTTTTGGAGAAGGTACCATGAGGAGCTGAGAAGAAGGTGTATTCTTTAGCTCTAGGATGAAATGTTCTATATATATCTGTTAGTTCCAGTTGGTCCAAGGCTTCAATTAGATTCACTGTGTCCCTGTTTAGTTTCTGCTTTCCTGAACAATCCATTTCAGAGAGTGGGGTGTTGAAGTCACCCACTATTATTGTGTGCAGTGCGATGTGTGCTTTGAGCTTTAGTAAAGTTTCTTTTACGAATGAGGGTGCCCTTGCATTTGGAGCATAGATATTCAGAATTGAGAGTTCTTGATGTTGGATTTTTCCCTTGATCAGTATGTAGTATCCTTCTGTGTCTTTTTGATGACTTTAGGTTGAAAATCAACGTTATCTGATATTAGGATGGCTACTCCACCTCGTTTCTTGGGGCCATTTGCTTGTAAAATTGTTTTCCAGCCTTTTACTCTGAGGTAGTGTTTGTCTTTGACACTGAGGTGCGTTTCCTGCATGCAGCAAAATGCTGGGTCCTGTTTACGTATCCAGTCTGCTAGTCTATGTCTTTTAATTGGGGAATTGAGACCATTGATATTAAGAGAGATTAAGGCATAGTGATTATTGACATCTGCCATTCTCGACACTATCTTTATGTTTGAGTGGTTATCTACTTTTGGGTTTGATTCAAGAAGGTTATTATCTCATTTTTTCCTGGGTGTTGTTTCTCTCCATGTATTGGAGGTTTCCACCTATTATCCGTTGCAGGGCTGGATTTGTGGAAAGATATTGTGAAAATTTGGTTTTATCATGGATTATCTTGGTCTCTCCATCTATGGTGATTGAGAGTTTTGCTGGGTATAGTAGTCTAGGCTGGCATTTGTGCTGTCTTAGTGTCTGCATGAGATCTGCCCAGGATCTTCTGGCTTTCATAGTCTCTGGTGAGAAGTCTGATGTGATTCGGATAGGTCTTCCTTTGTATGTTACTTGGCCCTTTTCTCTTACTGCTTTTAGTATTCTTTCTTTGTTTAGAACATTCGGTGTTTTGATTATTATGTGACGGGAGGTATTTCTGTTCTGGTCCAGTCTGTTTGGAGTTCTGTAGGCTTCTTGTACGTTCATCGGCATCTCTCTCTTTAGATTAGGGATGTTTTCCTCCATAATTTTGTTGAAGATGTTTACTGGCCCTTTAAGTTGCAAATCTTCACTCTCATCTATACCTATAATCCTTAGGTTTGGTCTTCTCATTGTGTCCTGGATTTCCTGGATGTTTTGGGTTACACGTTTTTTGCATTTTGCATTTTCTTTGACTGTTGAGTTGATGCTTTCTATGGAATCTTCAGCACCTGAGATTCTTTCTTCCATCTCTTGTATTCTATTGTTGATGTTTGCATCTATGACTCCTGATTTCTTCCCAAAGTTTTCTATCTCCAAAGTTGTCTCCCTTTGTGATTTCTTAGTTGTTTCTACTTCCTTTTTTAGTTCCTGGATGGATTTGCTGAGATCCTTCACTTGTTTGTTTGTATTTTCCTGTATTTCTTTAAGGTATTTTTGCATTACCTCTTTCAGGATTTCTTCCTGATGACCCTCGTTCTCCTGCATTTCTCTGAGTGATTTTTGTGTTTCCTCCTCATGGGATTCCATCTGTTGATCCATCGTCTCCTGCATTTCTTTAAGCAGTTCTCGTGTTTCCTTTGTAAGGGCATCTAACCGTTGATTCATTTCTTTAAGCAATTTTTGTGTTGCCTCCTTATGGGCATCCATCTGTTGACCCATATTCTTCTGCATTTCTTTATGCAAATTTTGTGATTCCTTTGTGAGTGCATCTACCCGTTGATTCATCTCGTTAAGCGATTTTTGTGTTGTCTCCTTGTGCGCCTCCATCTTTTGATCCATGTTCTCCTGCATTTCTCTAAGAGATTTTTGTGTTTCCTTTGTAAGGGCTTCTAACCGTTGATTCATGGTCTCCTGTAACTCTTTATGAGATTTATTTATGTCCTTCTTGTGATCCTCTAATAGGATCATGAGAAGTGATTTTAAATCCAGATCTTGTCTTTTGGGTGTGGTGGGGCATCCACGACTTGCTGCTGTTGGAGAGTTGGGCTCGGATGGTCCCACATTACTTTGATTTCTGTTAGTAACATTCCTACGTTTGCCTTTTGCCATCTGGATACCTCTGGTGTTAGTTGGTCCTGCTGCCACTGGCTGTTGGTTGGACCTCCTGTGAGCCTGCAAAGCTATTTCTGCCCCCCCTGGATTACCAGGATTCCCCTGGCACCGATTTCTGGGGCCTGCCTTCTCCTGAGTGACTTTGGAGCCCTAATGAGCCTTGCCCCAAGTGATCTTATATTGGGGAGTCCTTTCACATCCAAAGGCTCAGCCTAGTGGATTCCTGGAGCAGAGGTCGCCAAAGGGAGGCTGGTAGGCTCCTGCCCTGTACAGGGGTGTGTGATCTCTCCTAGAGTGGGGGGGGGGAGGAGGCGTCCCTCTGTCAGGCAGAAGTCCCACAGCAGAGCTGGCGCGCTGGTTACTGCAGATCAGCCCGGCACTTGGGAGCCGCACACACACAAGCCGCCAGAGACCCAAGCGATATTATGCCTGTCTGTCTCAGAACCTGGCTGTCCCAACTTCCCAGTCACTGGAGCAAAGATGACAGAGGGCACTCTCCGTGGCACTGCTCACCCTGCAGACGCGATGGCCTGCTGATCTGGCCTCTCTTACTGCTTTTAATATTCTTTCTCTGTTTAGTACATTTGGTGTTTTGATTATTATGTGATGGGAGGACTTTTTGTTCTGGTCCAGTCTGTTTGGAGTTCTGTAGGCTCCTTGTATGTTCATCGCTATCTCTTTCTTTAGGTTAGCGAAGTTTTCCTCCATAATTTTGTTGAAGATATTTACTGGCCCTTTAAGTTGCAAATCTTCATTCTCATCTATACCTATAATCCTTAGGTTTGGTCTTCTCATTGTGTCCAGGATTTCCTGGATGTTTTGGGTTATACGTTTTTTTGCATTTTGCATTTTCTTTGACTGTTGAGTCGATGTTTTCTATGGTATCTTCAGCACCTGAGATTCTGTCTTCCATCTTTTGTATTCTATTGTTGATGTTTGCATCTATGACCCCTGATTTCTTCCCAAGGTTTTCTATCTCCAAAGTTGTCTCCCTTTGTGATTTCTTAGTTGTTTCTACTTCCTTTTTTAGATCCTAGATGGATTTGCTAAGATCCTTCACTTGTTTGTTTGTATTTTCCTGTGTTTCTTTAAGATATTTTTGTGTTTCCTCTTTCAGGATTTCTGTCTGTTGACCCAAGTTCCCCTGTATTTCTTTAAGCGATTTTTGTTTTTTCCTCCTCATGGGCTTCCATCTGTTGATCCATATTCTCCTGCATTTCTTTAAGCGATTTTTGTGTTTCCTTTGTAAGGGCATTTACCCGTTGATTCATATTCTTCTGCATTTCTTTAAGCGGTTTTTGTGTTTCTTTTGTAAGGGCTTCTACCCATTGATTCATATTCTCCTGTATTTCTTTATGAGATCTATTTACGTCCTTCTTGAAATCCTCTAATAGCATCATGAGAAGTGATTTTAAATCCAGATCTTGCCTTTTGGGTGTGATGGGGTATCTAGGACTTGCTGGTGTCAGAGTGTTGGGTTTGGATGGTTCCATATTGCCTTGATTTCTGTTAGTAACATTCCTACATTTGCCATTTGCCATCTGGTTATCTCTGGTGTTAGTTTGTCCTGCTCTCACTGGCTGTTGCTTGGACCTCCTGTGAGCCTACAAAGCTATTTCTGCCCCCCTGGATGACCAGGTTTCCCCTGGTTCCAATTGCTGAGGGGCTGCCCTGCTCCTGAGTGACTTTGGAGCCCTGATGTGCCTTGCCCCAAGTGATGTTATACTTGGGGAATATCTGCATACCTGGAGAACCAGTATAGTCAATCGCAGGAGCAGAGATCACTAAGGGAATGCTAGTGCACTCTCTCCCGGTGCACTCTCTCCCGGTGCCTGGAGGTCCCAACTGCTTGTGTTGGTGTTTTTGATCTATTATCTTTTGTAGGTCTGGATTTGTGAAAAGATATTGTTAAATTTGATTTTGTCATGGAATATCTTGTTTTCTACATCAATAGTAACAAAGTTTTGCTAGATATAGAAACCTGGGCTGGCATTTGTGTTCTCTCAGGGTCTGTATACCATCTGTCCAGGATCTTCCAGCTTTCAAAATCTCTGGTGAGAAGTCTAGTGTAATTCTGATATGTTTGCCTTTATATGTTACTTAACCTTTTTCCCTTACTGCTTTTAATATTCTTTCTTTGTTTAGTGCATTTGTGTTTTGATTATTATGTTACATGAGGAATTTCTT
Source organism: Tokudaia tokunoshimensis (assembly GCA_036184795.1). Taxonomy (NCBI): domain Eukaryota; kingdom Metazoa; phylum Chordata; class Mammalia; order Rodentia; family Muridae; genus Tokudaia; species Tokudaia tokunoshimensis. The sequence continues at coordinate 107,211,060 of BTHU01000011.1, read as the reverse complement.
TTCTTGTCAGTCTATTTGGAGTTCTGTAGGCTTCTTATATTTTCGTGGGCATCTCTTTCTTTCGATTAGGGAAGTTTTCTTCTGTTATTTTGTTGAAGACATTTACTGGCCCTTTAAGTTGGGAATCTTCACTCTCTTCTATACATATTATTATTAGGTTTGGTCGTTTCATTGTGTCCTGAATTTCCTGGTTGTTTTGTGTTAAGAGCTTTTTGCTTTTTGCATTTTCTTTGACTGTTGTGCCAATGTTTTGTATTGTATCTTCTCCCCCTGGGATTCTCTTTCTTTCTCTTATATGTTGCTGCACAGTAAGGACTCATGCCACCAAAGAGCTGTAACCACATGAGGCAGTAAGCAGATAGAGTGCTTACTATATTCCAAATGGGAAACTAGGTAGTGAGGACAAATGCCTTTATTTAAGGCCAGCCCAATTCTAGAGAAACTTCAGCTCCCTGGTCAACCCAGAATTTAAGTGGCTTTTCCACGATGCCCTGGTGGCCAGACATCATGGTGCCACTGGAAAGTTATTTTTCTACTTGAATTGTGGTTGTCAGGAGCATGTCATCCTTTATTATGAAATGTAATATTTTTCAAAGTCTTTACCTTTTTAGAAGTCAGGAACTTGAACTTTGAGTAGTTTATTAACTTTATATAGTGTCAACAGGAATTAGAAGTGTTTCAAGGCTACCCACAGATAGCATCTTTCCTGAACTTTGTTCATTCAGCTAAATCAACATTAATTGGCTGTCACATGTAAGGCACCGGGGAGGCTCCGGGGAAACCTTAGTGAAAAAGGTAGAACAATGGGTTTAACACATTTTGTCATAACCACTAGTCATAAAGATAAATGTTTGTCTTTGAGTCTTATGTGAGGAAGTCTTAGCTTGAGCTGGGATTTTGACTACTTCTTATGCCAGCGTTGATCATGTTGATGGAAGATGGGACATTCACAAGCAGAGGAGGATAGTCAGCATGGATATTATAGGACTGTTTTCCTTAGAGAAAAGACGATTGGGGTTTTGAGGGCAGGAAGTTGTACAGAAAGGACTGCCGAATATGCCAACTTGCTCCTTGAACCTCAGTGCTACTGACTCCTGGCCACACCTGGGTGTATACCCACACCACCAGAGGTTCCACAGCCTCTGCAGGATACATGCTGCTATGTGTTCAGACCCCTGAAGACCCTGCAGATGGAGTAACTGTTCAGTATGCACAGTGGAGTGTTTTCAATGCAAGGTGGAGTGTCTGCGATGCACCGTGGAGTGTCTGCTAGGCAACATTCCAGCAGCAGCCTCTTCTTTAAAGTTATAAATAAATAAACAAACAAACAAACAGACAGACAGACAGACAGACCTGCTTGTTTGTTTGGTGGTGTTTGCTGATTTCTGCAGTATAAATAGTCCTGTGTAGCTTGCAACAGCAACCAATGATGCATCCATAAGTGTGAATCTGGAAAGAAACATGACCCACTTCTCTACAGATTCTATCTTACAAGCACTGTACCTATAAATAACCATGGGCACAGATCAAAGTAAGATATGGGAGAAAAAGTGAACTTTTAATATAACTAAGCATCATTCCCTAAGAATTGTTTTAACAGCTCATTCTTTTTTAAAAGTTAGGATTAAATAAATAAATAGATAAACCTGCTTGATAAACTTGCTGATTTCTGTGTTAAAAGTATTTCTATGTGGTTGTAAAGCAATGTATTTAACTGTGGCTTGTATTAGTTTTAGCAATGACTGTGTTCCATACAAGTTCAGAAAGTTTGCTCATTTATCAGGCCAGCTCACACTCTGATAAGTGGGCATCTATATTGTGAAGTAGTTATGTTCTTGTTTACATGAAGCCTTCAAAATTCTCTTTCTTTCTCTGCAGATCAGCAAACAGCAACTTCAAACTGTCAAGGACCGGTTCCAGGCATTCCTCAATGGGGAGACCCAAATCGTGGCTGATGAAGCCTTTATGAATGCTGTCCAGAGCTACTATGAGGTAAACACAGCCTGAAGGCTGAAGTGCTGAACCTAAACTATTGATCTGAGAAAGACTGCAGAAGGTGTAGCACCTTGGCTAATGCAGAGGTATCAATAGTCATCTGACAAGGGACACTACAGTTTTGTTGTAGGGAGTGATGCAAATAGCACCTACAGTTGGGCGTTGGATTGAAGACATGGTAGGCAGAGCGCTTGACACACAAGCCTGAAGACTTGAGTGGAATCCTTAGCTCCACATAAAAGTATGGGTTCAGTGTTGTATGCTTGCAACCCTGGTGTTGGGGAGGTAGAGACAGGAGGATTCCTGAGGTTCATCAATGCCTTAGTTAGTCTTCTGTTGCTGTGAAAAGACAACGTGACCATGGCAACTCTTATAGAAGAAAGCATTTGATAGTGGCTTGCTTACACTTTCAGAAACTTAGTCCATTATCATTGTGCCAGGAAGCATGGTGGTGCTCAGACAGAAATGATGCTAGAGATGTAGCTGAGAGCTTTATGCAGTCATCAGAAACTCTGAACTTGGAATGGGCTGTGTCAAAGCCCACTTGCAATGACACACTTCCTCCAGCAGGGCCACACCTTCAAATCCTTTCAATTAATGCCACTCCCTGGTGACCAAGTATTCATATCTATGAGCCTATGGGGGCCATTCTCACTCAAACCACTGCTACTGGTCAACCAACCTAACTCTGAAAGCCTTAGGTTCCTTCCAGTAAGGTGTATCCCTCCCCCCCCAAAAAAAGTGTCCAGAAGAAGATCCAAAGTTGACCATTAGCCTCCACATACACATGTACTCGCACACATATGTGCATGCACATACACAGACAGATGCACATGAAGAAACTGCTGTTTTTCAAACTCATATATGTAATGTGTTAAGTGATACCCTAGAATGTAGAACACTTTTATAGTTGGTTACCAAAGACATTTTCCATTTTATTGATAGACTAAGACTCAGAAAGGGCAAATCAGCCACTCTAATAAAATATTTTGCACAGAAGCTGCCTGGAAATGAAACTGATCCCTCCTTTTCCCCAGATTCCAAAAGCCAGTGGGAGAATAATGTTATCAAAACAGGCAGCCCCTTCTCATGTTTATGTTCATCAACTGGAGTTTGTAAATGTATATATTACAAATCCTAATTAGGACACTCATTTGACTAATGATGCAAATTAAAAGAAAGTGTCATTTCTATTAATTAAAATTGAAAATTAATCGTCATTAGCCTGCTAATGAATCTTTGACAGTGGCTAGTTTTCTATGAAAACGCTCCTTCTGGATCTGATGAGGCTACAGTGATGGAGAAGGATTGAGTCTTTTCTGCTAGGATTTGAGTAGCATAGAAAAGAATGGAGGGATTAGAGGTCCAGCTATGGTCTTCATTAGCTCAGCTTTAGAGAGCCTTAGATTCTCATTTCTGGAAAAGCTAATCCCCTAAAAGGAAGGTGAGAGATCAGGATTAGCACTATGCCCTCGCACACCTCCCAGGGAGTGGCATTCCCCCTTCCTCCAGTTTCCTTCTCCCCTGGGCTGTTGAGAAGCTGGTAACTCTTTCCTAGCCCTAGCAAACCTTCACTTGCACCTCTGTCAGTCTCTACCTCTGCCAGGACGTTGTCTTGCAAATGACCTGCAGCTAGCTAAAACTGGTTTAAACCTAAAGGGAATTTGTTCAGGAATCTTTCTTTCCAGGTTAGGGCTAGCCTAAGGCATGGTTGCATTTGGAGATGCCAACAGTATACCAACAGTATGTCTATAGTATGCACCCTCCCTCCATATTTCTGCTGGCTCCATCCTGCATTCTCTGCATATAGGAGATGCAACCACGTCCTAGCAGGTTAGCAACTGCAGGGACAAAGGGAATACACTTCTTTGCTGAGAACTCTGAGAACTGTAAAAGCGCAGGGACTTTTTCCACAGTGAGTAGGGTTGAATTAGCCTGGCTCAAGGCTTAGACCAGGACCACCTCTGTAACCTGAGTTTAGGCTCAGCCTGTTTCAAGCGTTGTAGCAAAGTGTAGGGGTTTACCAGAGAGAAATTGGGAGCAGTTATCATTGACATTTGGTTAGAAGTGTGTGGCTCTGTTCTTAGCAGAGGGAACCACCAACAGACAAGCTTTTTTTTTCTACTTTATTCTCATTCTCTCTCAACCTATCTCCCCTCTCCCCTTTCTTTTCTTCTCTCTTTCTCTTCCTTCAGTCTATTTTTCTCTTCTGCTCTCTATTTTCCTCCCCACTTCCCTCTCTCTTTCTTCCTCTCCATCTCTCTTCTGTGTTTGCAAGTATACAACTGTGTGTGTGTGTGTGTGTGTGTATGCTTGTATACATACACACCCTTCCCAACCCCACTATATTATTTCTTCCCAATTCAACCTACCAATAATAATTATATTATATTTTAAAGACTAATATAACTTGTCCTCAAAGATTCTGAGAGTACTACAGTAGACAAGTTGGGCATAGCCGTTACCGTTGTGTTGCTAAGGGATAAAGTGTTCACATACTACCTACTGCCATAGTGAAGAGCCATTAAGGGAAAACAAAAGAAGCTTAGCAGCAGCGTGTTCACCCACTGTGTGCCTATCCAGCTCAGTCTGAGATAAACCAGCCATCCTTAGATGCAAGAGGAAAGGGAAAGGACGAACGGAAGGAGGCCAAGTGCTCTAATAGCTGTGAAGAGTACATAGATTTATTTTGTTCCTTCCTAGTGGCCTTGATTGCTAAGGGAAGTCAAACAGGCTGCAAATTATTCCTTTATCCTCTTGAATTACAGCTATGAGGCTCCAGGGCTACAGCAGATTCTCTCAGATGTGATCCAGTCACTGTGTCCTTTCACATCCACATGGTCTTCAGGCCAGGCATCAAGTCACCACCAGGATCCCAAGATTTTTAGATAAATGCCTTTTACGTTTGAGTTGACAATTTCTTCATCTATAAAAGTACCCCCTGCGTGTGTGTGTGTGTGTGTGTGTGTGTGTATGAGAGAGAGAGAGAGAGAGAGAGAGAGAGAGAGAGAGAGAGAGAGAGAAAGAGAGACTCTTATTAACTCATGCTACAGCACACATGTGAAGGTCAGAGAACAACATACAAGGAGCTTGTTATTGCTCTCCACCTTATTTTTGAGACAGAGTATCTCCTGTTGCTTTTGCTTCAGATTTTTATGTGAGTTCAAGGAATTGAATTCCACTTGCCAGACTTGAGCTATGAATGCCTTTACCTACTAGGTCATCTCCTTGGCCAAGAATAATTTACTTTTTAAGACAGGAAAAGATCTACCCTAGCCTCAGTCTGTCAGCAAGAAAGTAGCAGCTAAACCAACCTCCCTGTATGTGCATATCTGTTAGGTATGAATGTGCTCATTCATAAAACAATCTGTTGAGTCCTTAGCAATCATGTTGGAAGGCAAGGCTAATGAATGGGCCTCATGTATCTACATATCTTCCACCTCGCATTGTGGCCTGTCTAGGAGATGTCAGAGGACTAGGGAAGGGTTATGAATCCGTGGCTAGAACTGTTCCCAAGACTGAAGTCTCATATCATAGCCACTAAGAAAGGAAAGCAAATAAAACAAATACAAAGAGATCTACTAGAGTTCACACAAGCTGACTGGCACCTGCTTAGGCTCATTTGTCTTTTGGCACACTAGGAAGCCAGGAAAATGAGTTTCTAGATAGTGCCTTCTCTCTCTGGCTGACTTACCTCCTTCTGACACTCTGTTTTTCCCCCATTTCATCAGTCCTCAGCCTCCCTGTTGATGTACATGTGGCCACTCCTGTAGTGGCTAAAATCACATGGTACATCTCTGAACTGATGGATCACTTTTGGTTTCAAAGTCCCCTCAGCTCTATCCTCATCAAAGATGGAAGGCTGGATTGGCCTCATGTGTTGGTGAAAGACAATGAGGTCCAAATTGGTTAAGTGACTTCTGAAGTCAACGCAATGCCCTTAACACATGCTCTGTTCAAGGAAGGGACCAGGAAAGTTGACTCATCCAGAATGTAGTGTCACCATCCTTTTTGTTCATGGCTATAGGTTCTATAGAATTTTGGTCCTAACTCAATCTGGCTGGACTATAGACCTGACCTTAATACACATCTTAAATCTCAAATAATGAAGGTAAAGTTAGTTTGTAGAAGGAAGCACCATGTTTGAAAGTAATGTCTAATTGAGTGGCAGACAAAGTGATGAATCAGAGGAAGATTTGACAGCATAGGATATACCCAACTCTCATAAAAACAGGGAAGAAAGAAGCAACATAAGAAGGGAAACGAAGGAGAGGCAGATGGATAAAGGAGAGGAGGCAGTTTTACTGGAAGAGTTTTATAGAAATAGGTTAAAGAGAGAACAACTAAACAAAAGTGAAGCTAGAATGAGCCAGAGAATACAAAGGAGCCAGAAGATCAGAACAGATTGCTAGAGTTAGTTTGAGGCCAAGTGGAACAATTCAAGTCAGAAGGGAAAGGAGCCAGATTGAATCAGTTAGCATGGAAAGGTATTTGAGCCAGAACAGATGAATTGATAAATCAGCCAGAGTTCAGAAAGAAAAAGAAAGGGTGAGCTTACTCATCAGTAAGTCTCAAAAGCTGAAAACATTCTAGACCTAGACAGATTGTATGGAGGCTGGAAGTTTCCAGGAGCAGGCCTATGTTAGCAGACTAAGGCTGTAAACCTGAGATGACAATTATATCAGGAGAATAAAAGATACTTTTACACCTACCTACTGGGTTTTCTTTGACCACCCTAGACTTCCATAGAGGCACCCCACCCCTGGATGCTTGACTACCATAGACTCCCAGAGAGCCACCCCTGACTGCTGGGTTCTATGCTGTCAGTGGTCATTCTAGAGTGTGATTATTTTGTATGAAGTTATTAGGTGATTTCTGTTGTATTCTGTGAGTACCCAGTTCTACTATTGTACCATCAGTGCCTAGGGTAGTGTGTCCCACCTAGTATACGCTTTAATAAAGAACTAATGGTCACAAAGACATTGCAGCTGGAAGGATAACACTAAGACTTCATAATTAAACTTTCTCACCCTTCAGATGTGAAATTGGAAAAATCAGAGAAAGAGGATGATTTATCCCAGGTAACACAGAGTCTTAGTTTTGCATCCTCATCCATAATGCTGCATTATCTTCCTAAAGATGCCTCAACTTGCTTTGTAATTTTACTGCTCTTTGGTGAATGTATACATTGTGTGTGTGCATGTGCATGCATGCGTGTGTGTGCGTGTGTGTGTGTGTGTGTATGCATGCGTGTGTGTGTGTGTGTGTGTGTGTGGGTGTATAAATTTAGAGATTGATGCTGACCTCAGGTGTCATCCTCAATACCTCTTCAACTTATATCTTGAAACACGATCTCTCATTGAACCCAGAACTTGTATATTTGGCCAGGCTAACTGAATAATAAGCTTCAAGGTTTATCCTATCTTCACAGTGCCAGTGCTTGTATTATGGTTGCACATCACCATACCCAGCTTTTTTTTACATGACTGCTAGGGATCAAACTCAAGTCCTCATGCTTGCACATCACATGCTTCCTTGACTGAGCCATCTCTCCAGCTCCCTATTCTTTGAGACCTAGACATATAGGTGAGATTGGGAATAAGTCAGGTTAAGCATGTCATCATTAAGCAGCGCAGGCTCCCAAGTGAACTCCATAGCTCATGAAGTCTGGGTCAGACCTGAAAAGTATTTGACATGTTTCCTCTAGTTGACTTAGAATTAATGCTCACATCTAGTTGATTTGTAGGTCCCAGAACATCAAAACATGCCATGGTCTTCACCCAGGAAGACAAACCCTCAAGCCTCTTTTCTAAATCACATCACTAAATGAACAGTAAATGAAGTCTGTATTGGTAACATGTTTTCTCCCAGTATGACTTTGTCATGATGCACAAAGCTGACTGCTTTCCACAAGGCACTAGGCAATACCCTCTCAGAGCCTGCAAGGCAAGTGCTGGCGTCTGGCAAGATGATGAATGTTTGACTGGCCTCTGGAGGACCCTTATGCACCTTTTGGAGCATGACCAAGATACAGATTCAAAGTGTCAGGGTTTTTTTTTCCTCTCTGTAAATACAAAGCAGTAGCACCAGCTCTTTATATTGCATTCACTATGTATGAGCTTGTGTGAGCTTCCAAGTGCAGGCAGTAGAGCAAGAGAAAACTGTCCTTAGTATGTGGTGATTCCCAGGACTCAGGCACCAAAGCTGGAAGGTCCTCTGATTGGTGGAAAAACCCCAAAGAGAAGGAGGAAGCAGAGTGAAGTTAACAGACCATGTGGATGCTGAAGAGAGAGCTTAAAGGGTAAAGGTGCTTGCTGTACAAGCACGAGGACCCAGGTTCAAATCCTCAGAATCCATGTAGAAAGCTGAGTGTACCTGTGCATGTATCTGTAACTTTCTCACTATAGGGACATAGAGACAACAACAATACTGGGACCTGCTGCCTGCCAGCCTAATGCCAGGTTAAGCAACAGACTCTGCTTGTCTCAATGAAGTGTGGTGGAGGGTGATCAAGCAAGACACCAAATGTCCTCCCTGGGCTCTAATTATGTGCTGGAGTGGGTATTCATACATACCTGTGCACATATACCACATACATATACCATGCATATGCTCAGAGGCCTATGGACTGTCTTTCTCTCCCCTCTCTTCCTCATTTTCTTTATCCCCATGTGTCTGTGAGTAGACACTAAATCAGGCAGTGATAGTTATGATGGGCAAGTCCCTGCTCCTCTGTGAAATCTTGTTTCCTATCTACCCTCAGGCATATCCAACTTGTGGCCCATAAGTTATATGTGACAGAGGACAGAATCATAATCTTACTGAAAACTATGAATTTTGTGGGGTTTTTTTCTGTCTTTGGAAGTTGACTGTACAGTTCTTCTGCATTTATAGACAACAGAATCATGTTGCATTGACAAAAGGTTGCACACACCTTTCATAGTAGACTGACCCTAACAGCTGCATTTTTCCTAATTCTCTTACAGAGCATCATGTGCTATCCAGAGACTGGAGAGACTTGAGGAGCACAGAAACACTTCTTGCACATGTAGAATTGTATGTCAGTCAAGGAGACAGAAAATTAGCACATATTTGCCTGATACTAAATTTCAGTTATGATAAGTATCCTTTAGAGAATAAACGAGATGCATGTAGTGATTAATATTTAAGTGCTGTATGCTAGATACTTAATGACAATATTAACAACCCATGAGACGTTTAGGGATCCAGGCACCATTGCACAAATTTTCAAATGACTCACTTAATTAAAACAACCTGTATAGAGTTGAGTATTACCCTGGTCTATAGACAGGAACACTAACGTTCCAAAGAGGTTCACTTATCATAGTTTATATAGCCACTGGGCCGCAGAAGCAGAGGAAAATCCAGCCAGTCTAACCATAGCCTATGCTCTCTCTGTGCCTATCAGAAGATCAGTCCTTGAGGCCAGTTTTGTAAGCTCAGTAGTTCTTCTTTCTGCTGTAGTCTCGACTCTTCACAGTTTTTTTTTTATTTAGACTGAAGGTATTAAGTGAAAAATTCCAGAGTCAAGCAATTCACACACTTTAAATAGCTCTTATTATAATGCACTGCTATAATTGGATTCTCACTGGAAAGTCTTCAAGCAGAATAACCACCACAGTTCAAGTAAAGTACACTACGATCTGTGGTTTCAGGCATTCATTGGGGGTCTTGGGACACACTTATTCAAATAATGGAGCCACTATACTATTTTTCTTCTTGATTTAAGATTTAGGGGCTGAAGAGTGTGTGAAAGGGGCCGCTCCAAAATCACACAGCAAGGGCGAGTAAGTCCATGGTTGCACGGTTGTAAAGGATGCAGTTCAGGGCAGTGGCACCTCCAGGGCTGACTCCATCTTTCTTGGCTGTCCCTTACTCAGGTGTTTCTCAAAAGTGACCGTGTGGCCCGCATGGTACAGAGTGGGGGCTGCTCAGCCAACGACTCTCGGGAGGTCTTCAAGAAACATATCGAGAAGAGGGTGCGCAGCCTGCCTGAGATTGACGGCCTCAGCAAGGAGACCGTGCTAAGCTCTTGGATGGCCAAGTTTGATGCCATCTACCGTGGTGAAGAGGACCCCAGGAAGCAACAAGCCCGGATGACAGCCAGTGCAGCGTCTGAGTTGATTCTGAGCAAGGAACAGCTCTACGAGATGTTTCAGAACATTCTTGGGATCAAGAAGTTTGAACATCAACTTCTGTATAATGCCTGTCAGGTAAGTGCCTCTTCCTTAGGCCTAGAACTCTGGCCAGTAGAGCCACTTTCACATGCCACTTCTTGCTGGGAAAACATTAAAAATCATATTTTATAAGTGTGCTGATGAAAGATTGAATATTTTGAAGACTAAATTGTAATTGTGTTTTATCAGATGTTAAAAGACACTGAAACATTTATGTGAGCCCTTAAGTGGGCCTTGGTCTCATGAAAGATAAAACTGGTCTCATTGTGGCTGAGGGGTAAGTAGGCCCTGTGAGCATTGTGTGGCCTTGGTGTGTAATCAACAGTATGACTTTATTACAAAGATAATTCTATCTTGAACTGGGTAGTGTGTGCAGGGTAAGGCATTCCTATTTCTCTAGCTAAGAATAGAGCAAGACACAAAGGCTGGGTTTCCAGAGTGACTGGCAAAGAAATCCTGTTTGAGTTTGCATTGAATCACAGGCTGATTCCTTCATATCATGAATCTTTGAGAGCATCAGAATGAGAGATGGACCTTGGGTTCTGCTTGGTCCCATCCCCAAATAGACCTCAAATTTGCCTGGGTGGAGCCTTGGACAGCGAGTTATTGGAGGATTCTGATTTCCTACTTACCAATCTGGTGCTATCCATTCACTCAACAAACATTCATTCACTTAGTTTACTTTGCAGGCTTTGAGCCATTTTGTTTATGACACTTGAGAGCATGTTTAGGATGCACATTCCAGCTACATCCTTAGAGAGATTCAACCTGGGGCCAGCCCAGGAATTTGAATGTCAAACAAGGACTTCCCTTTCTGCTCACTATGCTGTCTGTTCCCTCCAGGAGCTGCAGAGTTCCTCCACATTGCTCTAGTTCTGGATCGGTCCCAATCCCTATAGCAGTTTGAACAGAGACACTGTAATAGAGCAGCCAAGAGTGACCCCTGTTGAAACTCACAGTGACTAAAGGAAACTCTCTTCTGGACTCTCACTAGCTTTGAGGCCTTGGGGTTTGTGACCCTTCCTATGACGGTTTGAAAATATAATGAGCTAAATGTTGATTGAAACTTATGAGGGTATGCACTTTATCCAGTGAGAGTTAAAGGACACATCCCATTGTAAAAGTTTTTACTAGCTAGTGCTATGTTGAAATGGCAGAAAGATGGAAAAAACGAAGAGTTGATGGTCCTTGTCTTTACAGGGAAGCATTGGACTTGGTTTTTATATTTTCCATTTGAACTTTTCTATGCTTCTAACCTTCATGTCCTAAGTGTATATTTATTTTATAGATAAAAAATATCGAGGAACAATAATATGTACCAACCAAGTACCCCCCAGAGCTCCCAGGGACTAAACCACCAAACAAAAAGAATACACATGGAGGGACCCATGGCTCCAGTTACATATGTAGCAGAAGATGGCCGTTTCATACAACAATGAGAGGAGAGGCCATTGGTCCTGTGAAGGCTCGATTCCCCAGAATAGGGGAATGCAAGGCAGGAAATTGGGGGGTCAGGGGGAGGGAGGATGGGATGGAGATTTTTGGAGGGGTAACGACGAAAGGGGATACCATCTGAAATATAAGTAAAGCAAATATCTAATAAAAATAGCAAAAATTCTCAGCGAATAAATAGTGAAAATACTGAGGAGAGAAAATGACCATCTGAACCACTCCCTAGTTTTTTGCTATTAACCTTGTGTCTTCCTGCCACTGCCATTTACAAGGTTTACTGGTATGGCAATTTGATACATCTTACTATAGCCTACTCAAATTCACTTGCTTTCTTAGATCATCTTTTCTTTAAGGAGTAATGCTTGTGAAGTTCCAACCTTGATGTACTAGGGTTGGTTGTTTTGTTTTGTTTTGTTTTGTTTTTTTATTTTTCTGTTTCGTTTTTTTGTCGTTGTTGTTGTTGTTCTTGTTTTTTAATACAAACATTAAAGTGAAACAGAGCTATTAAAATAGAAGCCCATCATCACTAAGCCTTCTTAGGTCATTCACAGAACTGAGGATGTGCAAGGTCAGCCAAAACAGCCAGTGCTTTGACAAACTGAGAGTTGAAGGATATCTCTAATGCCACTCCTAAGATAAAGCCCCACTGAGCAGAGCAGCTTTCATTTAATGTGTGCCTAAGTTGGTCCAAAGAAGAGAGAGCATATACTCTTTCCTCCAGCTGCCTGCTAGAGTGCATGTAGACAGGCCAGAGAGGATGCTGGACGTTGCCAAGCCCTGTTCCTAGGAGTCACAGATGAGAGATTCAAACCCTCTCCTTCTCAGAATGCACTCCACTTTGCAAGATGCCGCCAAAGCACACTATTTGTAGCAAACTATTCATAGCATTTTCTTGTTATGCACAACACATCCTGGAGGCAGGGAGCTCTAATCTGTTTTGGGGGGCTGTTTTCTGCAAGTTTGAGTGATATCCCTTTCTGAGAAGCTTCCAGTGATTGCCAGTCTCCTCTCAAAGGAGAGGAGGAATTTATGAAGAAAGAACGATTATATCAGCTCTGAATTAGTTCTGTTGTAACATGAGCTGTCTATCAAAATACACTAAGAAAGCAAGGATCCTTCAAAATAATATCTCTGTTGTGTATTGAATTGTCTAATGGTCCATTTTGTTAGAGAATGTGTGGATTGGCATCACACATTGCTTATAACCCACCTAATATTCCATGTAACACCATTGGCAACCCATTATGATGTCAACATTGTTTCCAGTTTTCAGAGTGCTGGGGAAGCAGTAATCTGGTTCTTTGAGTTGGATTCCAGTGCTAACTCACAAACCCAAGATGATCTCTCTGAGATCCATTGTTTCATGTAATAAATGAGTCAAAGACCATGCAGCTTCCACTCTTCATGAAATCCTAGGCTACTACTGGTTGTAATGATACAGTACTTAAAGTATTTTAAAAATACATCCACTCTCGCCTTTCTCTCATTTTTGTCAATTTAATGCCCAGTTGATCGATCACTTGCCACTGTCTACACTTGTGTTTAACATCATATGTTATCCTGAATTACATCATTCGAAACAGTGTGAACATTTCTCTTGAAAAGCACATTTCAGGGTCTGGGAAGATGGCTCCATCAGTATAGTGCTTCCTACAGAATCATGCAAACGAATCCCACATGAGTGTAAAGCAAAGCAGGATGCTATGCAGTTATGACCCCTGTACTGGGCAGGTAGAGACAGGAGGATCCCTGGGGCTCACTGGCCGGCCAATCTAGCTAGATTGTCAATTCCCAAATCTCAATAAGAGCTCTTGTATCAAACAACAAGGTAAGTAGCATCTGAGGAAAGATACCAATGTTGACCTCTGACCTCCCAAGGCCATATGGACACATACCCACACAAACATACACTTACAAACATTCAAGTGCACATGCATATGTACACATGTATTCTCTCTCTCTCTCTCTCTCTCTCTCTCTCTCTCTCTCTCTCTCTCTCTCTCTCTCTCTCTCTCACACACACACACACACACACACACACACACACACATACACACACATACAAAAAAGAAAACCACCACGGAGTTATGTGGTTATGTGTTAGAAAGAATATAAGCCAGCTAATGTTGAAGAGATATGGATGAAGAAAGATGTTTCTTTTGACTTTAATTCTGTTATTTGAAAAATGCCACACTGATCTTATGTTAACAGCAGTGCCTTCAGAGGCAGCATGCCTTTGACCTTCTCCAGAGTCATTATCTGTGCTCAATGGGCAGTGACAATAACATTCATGTTCTCACTATCAGGAAATGACATTGGTCATCTGTAACTTTCTAGAGTGTTTTCAGATAAAGCTGGAAGACCTGGATAGAGACAATCTACAGATACCTTTACATCTCTAGTACTGAATTCACTATATAATCTAATAGAGACAATCTATAGGTACCTTTACATTCCTAATACTGAGTTCTTTAGACACACCAGAAGAGGGCATTGGATCCCATTACAGATGGTAGAAGCTACCATGTGGTTGCTGGGAATTGAACTCAGAACCTTTGGTAGAACAGTGCTCTTAACCGCTGAGCCATCTCTCCAGCCCTAATACTGAGTTCTTAATCAGTATAGAATGATAATTCTCTTAGCATTTTGTTTCCTTTCCAACAAACCATCATGCCTTTTATAATGAATTTATCTTATTACTATCTGCCTTGGACTTGATTAATACTTGGCAGCTTTTCACATAGTTTATTAGACTCTGAAGAGAAACCTCAAATTACCAGGCTTTCAGCTGTGACCCAGATTGCTGGGTTAGATCATACATCATTACAGAGTCCTTAATCTCCAGCTAACAGCATAGCTTTTTCCTGGGTCACAAGTTCCCTGAAGTTGTATTGGCTGAAAATTTGCTTCTTGGTGCTCGTTCTATTTCTTAATCACTAATTTTATCCCTGGAACAATAATAAAGCTCTTTGTATATAATGGTTTTACAATAAATAACTGTTGAGAAATTTTGAAATTGTGGAATAGGCAGCTGTACTAGCCGTCTGGTAATGCCATTTAGAAACAAACTCTATTATTTATTCATTCTCTGAGCAGATTTTAAAGCATCTGATGTGATCTCAGTATCATCTGTAGTGGTCTGGGGATGATACTCAGACTCTTGCATTGCCCCAGGATGACCAATGGAATAACTCCAGATAGTCTTCTTTGTCCACCCCACCTATCCTCGTGATTTTGTAAGTGTCATTGTGATTGAATATTTTGTGTTTGTTTTATGTTGTTTACATAAAAATGACCACAGATTTAGCAGGTTCAAAGAATATTCATTTATCACCCATTATTAAAACTCAGGCACCTCTCTTCAGATTCTCTGTTTAGGGTCTCACAAGACCAGAATGAAGGCATCAGACAGATTTTCTCAACTGGAGGCTCAGCAAGCAGGAATCCACCTCTGAGCTCCTTCATATTGTCTACAGCATGTCCTTGAGGTTGTACTCCAAGTGATCAACAGAGAGATACTCTGCTGTTCCTGATCCCTGGGTTTCAAACTGTCTTTTAAAGGGGATTAAGTCAGTTACTAAGATAAATCTCCTTAAAATTCAAATGATTAAGACTTTGATATCTGAAAAAAATGCTTCATTTTTGCCATGGAACATTGATTAATAGCAAGTTATCAGGTCTATCTGTGGTGGTGGGAGGGACTATCAGAAGGCATTTGTCATTCTGCGTCAACCTAAGGTTGTTTCCAGTTGCTCCTGTGACTAGTTAGTCCCTGTCCTTGGTGTGCAAGTTAAAGGAAATGCTCCCTGATAAACTTGCTAAAATTGACTTAAATGTCTTTTTGTTTTTTGAAACAGCCCTTCTGAGCAGTATAGCATTCAATGCAATTCAGTTAACTTCTGGCACCACACTCTCATTTGTTTATGTGTGTCTTTTCCTTCCCTTCCTCTAAAGACATTATTATGCAACCCCAAGTAGGCAGCTTTGTAAAAATAGGTGCTCAATTCAAACATGTACAGAAGATAAATCACAAAGAAATTTATTTTAGAACAATTCTCTGTTAAGCAAAACATTTTGCCACTTATTATTGAAGGATGAAAATTGCAGGCTAATGAGATAGGCATGGTTAGTTTTACACAAAAAAAATAATAATAAATATTGGCTTAATACTTGGTACTCATAGACAAAGTATCATCAACATTTATCAGAATTAATCAATATTTTGATTTATAATCACCAGTGCTGAGAACACTGCTTTGCATAAATATCCATTAAAATGTCTGAAATATGTTTGTGACCATCTCAGAGAGCTAGGAGTTCTGTCCTACCCAGAACCAAATTCACTTAATAAGTTTGAGGAAACTCAAGGCAGCGACACAGACTGGTTTTTAAAATCACGTGTGTTAGCATGATTAAGAACCACAGAGGAGGAATGGCAATCATCAACAGCATACAAGGTTTGTTCTCTGTAATTGAACCGTGATGTCCCTGTAGAGATCAGAAACCTTTGTATATGAAGGTTTCTAGTTTGTAGCATACATCAGTCCTGAGCTAGAGCCAAGGTGTCTCAGGCAGCATTTGTGAGCACTGCATGGCATGACAGTGTGTTTGGCACAAAATTGACATGTTACATATTAAGAATGAAGACTACAAGTAAGACATGTGATACAGTAGACAGGTGCAATAAACCCATTGGATGGTTATACATTCAGTTTTAACTAATTTTTTTGTCTTCCCATGTTCCAAAACCTTTACTCTTGCTAAATTTTCCCACTGCCCCTACATTCAGCTACAAGTCCTTATATGGTGTCATGACTCATTCTTTGAGAACCTAAGACATGCCCTAGACAATTTAAAATCAAGACCATACATTTTACATTTATCACTCTGTAGCCAATATCTGACTATGGAGTCAATGCCTGACTCAAGTAAATGTTCAGTTAGTTCCAACAGACTCCTAAGTACAGAAGCCCTATGGGCTTCAACATCTGTGTTACACAGAGTGAGTATTTGCTCCCTTCTTTCTGGTTAGGCAAAGGGCAATAGTGGACAAATCTGGGATGGCAAATCTCAGTTGCCAACCTCATGAAAACTTGAATCTCCTGGGAGAGAGAAGCCTCTGGAAGGCCTCTGAAGAATTATCTTCCTTAGGTTAACTGAGGTAAAATTGTCTGCCCACTGTGGGTAGCACTATTCTTTTTGTTAGGATACCAAACTATATGAAAAGGAGAAAATAAAATAAAAATAAGCATCATTTCTCTCTCTTCTTCCTGGCTGAGAATGTAATGGGATAAGTTACTCCAGGCCCCTGCTGCCCTGGCTTCCCCACTAATAGACCTCACACTGTCTGTCAGTATAAAGCTTTCTTCTGTAAATTGTGTTTGTCAAGATTGTTTTATCCCAGAGACAGAAAATTTAAACACACCCTCTGTCAGTTACTTTTCTGATACTGGGATAAAATACCATAACAACAAGCAATGAATAAAAGAAAGAGTTTATCTTGCCTAACAGATCCAGAGGGATAAGCATCATCATGGCAGAAAGGCATGGCAACAGGATCAGAACTTTGAGAGATCACATCCTCAACACACAATAGAGAATAAAATGGAAGAGGGGTAAAGCTATGAACTCCCAAAATCTGCCCTTAGTGACTCAATTCCTTCAGTAATTCATACTCTCCTCCAAACAATCCTACCTACTAGGGACCAAGTATTCAAATTCATGAGAATGTACAGGACAAGTTCTCATTCAAACCATTACAAGACCAGTTGGCATGTGACATCAATCCACCTGCCAGTGTGGTTTTATGGCATGATATCAACAAAAGGGCCCCAGTGTTCTAGGGATGAGCTTCCCCTCTGATCACATTTGACTTGCCTCTCTCATTACACGGTTGATCAAGGAGAGACAGAAATTAACTCTTGACTTTCTGCAGCCACGTACTGCCTCCAACAGTTGATGGCTGTTTGGTTGCCAATAGAACTTAAAGAGATCAAGACACAGCATATGCAGAAACTCTACTCAGTTTGTGGGGACAAAGATCAAGGCATTGCAGATGTGGAGACCAAGACCAATATCTAATTTTGAATAGCACACCCTGATTTTTATGTTTCTTCCTTGATTGTTCCCAGAATACAGTCAAATATTGTCATTGTACCTGCTGTTTCCAAGAGACTAATAACAGTAGAATGTTGAAATTAGAAGTCAGTAGGTATCCTTCCTGTAATCAGCAAGAAACAGGTTGTTTTCCTGCAGCCTTCCAGATTGCCACAGACATCCCATCACTCTCCTCTCTGTCTCCAAAATGGAATCTTAAGTGTGCTGGCTTCCTCAGTCCTTTATCAAGCATGGAAGAACAGAACTGTAATCAGAGGTGTTAAAGAAGTATAGCTTCAGAAAAGATATAATGATGGTTTTCTACTTTTTATACCTTTTGCCAAATGATGGAGCCTCTTATATAGCCCACACACAGCCTTGCAAATTAAGACAAGTCATCTGACTTCTGATATGTCTCACCAGCCCAGACTCCCTACAGCCTTTTTTGCCTCCTCAATAATGAGAGCTGGGATTTTTAGAAGCCTGGTCAACAGAGTCTAATATCCTGATTGCACTTTCTGGCTCAGCCTTTTTCTTTAAACCCTTTTGTAACTCTAAATAAAAATATTTGTTTTTTTATTTCTTTTCCAGAAGGTGATTAATTCTATATTAATCATTTAGTTTGTGGAAACATTTCGTGCACTCAGTTGGGGGATGTCCTGTGATCCTCCTGCTTCCTCATCTCTAGTTTGAAGAGTAATAACTGCCAAACATTTACTCTGTGAGTGTGTGTGTGTGTGTGTGTGTGTGTGTGAGTGAGTGAGTGAGTGTGTGTGTGTGTGAGTGAGTGTGTGTGTGTGAGAGTGAGTGTGTGTGTGTGAGTGAGGAGTGTGTGAGTGAGTGAGTGTGTGTGTGTGTGTGAGTGAGTGTGTGTGTGAGTGAGTGTGTGTGAGTGAGTGAGCGTGTGTGTGAGTGAGTGTGTGTGTGAGTGAGTGAGTGTGTGTGTGTGAGTGTGTGTGTGTGAGTGAGTGAGTGAGTGAGTGTGTGTGTGTGAGTGAGTTTGTGTGTGTATGTGAGTGAGTGTGTGCGTGTGAGTGAGTGAGTGAGTGTGTGTGTGAGTGTGTGTGAATGAGTGAGTGAGTGTGTGTGTGTATGTGAGTGAGTGTGTGTGTGTATGTGAGTGAGTGTGTGTGTGTGAGTGAGTATGTGTGTGTGTATGTGAGTGTGTGTGTGTGAGTGAGTGAGTGTGTGTGTGTGAGTGAGTGTGTGTGTGTGAGTGAGTGAGTGTGTGTGTATGTGAGTGAGAGTGTGTGTGTATGTGAATGAGTGTGTGTGTGTGTGTGTGAGTGAGTGAGTGTGTGTGTATGTTTATGTGAGTGAGTGAGTGTGTGTATGTGAGTGTGTATGTGAGTGAGTGTGTGTGTCTGTGTGAGTGAGTGTGTGTGTAAGTGAGTGAGTGTGTGTGTGTGTATGTGAGTGAGTGAGTGAGTATGTGTGTGTATGTGAGTGAGTGTGTGTGTGTATGTGAGTGTGTGTGTGAGTGAGTGAGTGTGTGTATGTGAGTGAGTGAGTGAGTGTGTGTGTGTGTGAGTGAGTGAGTGAGTGTGTGTGTGTGTGTGTGTGTGTCTATACATGCCCCATGCACATGCAATAGCCACAGAAACTCAGAAGAGGGCATCAGATCTCTTAAAGCTAAAGTTATGAGCTGCTTGATATAAGTACTGGGAACCAACCAGGTCTTCTACAAGAGCAGCAGGTGGTCTTTACACTTGATCCTGTCTCCAGTCCCTGTAAGGAAGATATTTTAGTAAAGAAGATAAACCTGAGGTCAGAGTGGAGAAAGAAAGAGAGAAGGATAGAGAGAGGGAGGGGAGGAGGGAGAAGGGGAATGAGGTATGGGGGTTGGTATTAATCACTTTTCCAAGGTCAATAACCATGTAGAATTTAAAAGGAAGGTTGCATGGTTTTACTCTTTAGCTGAACTGGTTGAAAATATAAAATTTCCAAAGAATGTTTATCAATATTTCTTTACTCTAGAAAGACAGGTGTTAGTGAGACTCAGTTTTTTTATATGTCTCTTTTATATGACTTGCACTTACTTTGCTCAAAATAATTTTGGGTGAAATAAGCTGAGATGCAATTCTGTGTTTGGGTTAATTATGACTACAGTAGATATTTACTTAATGGTGATGGATTAGGTTTTAGGTGGCTTCTCTCCTTTAGGTTAGATGGTTAGGGACAGCAGCAATGGGGCAGAGGGAGGGGCAATGGGAGGCTACATGTCTTGCAGACCTCAGAAAATTACATTGGTTTGGTTGGCGGTGGCAGCTCCACAGAGGAGGAGCTGGTCAGGAACTGAATGGGTTGGATGAAAAGAGATTATTTGAGACCTCAGTTATCTTTTCTACCCAATAGTAGACAAAAGATAGAAGAAATTGTACTATGAATATAGTGTGGTTGGTTGAGTAATTGGTCTCAGCTCTTTCCATGTCCTGTTTTAATTTTCAATACCCAGTGATGGCTTGAAAACTATCGAACGGACCTCTTTACTTCTTATCTTTGATGCTCATTTTATATTTGCTTTGTTAATGAACTATCAGTGGACTTAAGGAGCAAACGGTTTGACATGTCTTATTGAAAATTCCTATACTTTGATGATCTCCCTAAAAATCATAATTTCTGCCTCCAGCCTTGGCCTCAATACAAGACATTTGAAATTAAAATAACTTAGCACACAGGCTAAAATCAAGCCAACTTAGCCCATAGCTTGAATTGCATAACCATCCCTACTCTAGATGAGCACAGTCCTAGCCAACTTACAAGCTCAGGACAGGATAATAAACACAAGTTTATATAACCACTGAATTCCAGATAGTTTACTATCCAACATTATTGTAGCAATAATAAACATAAAAAGCATTTAAATATGTATACACTGTGAACAGCAGAATGCTGAGATGTAGCTATAATAATAATGGTGTTCTAGTTAATTACTAACCCCTCTTCACTTCTTTTCCCCAGAATTGTTCACTTTTCCTCACTCCTCTGTATTCAACCTGGAGTGTCAAGCTGTAAACTGTAGTTGTGTTTGCTTCCTCATGTTATAGCTGATATATTAATGTTAAAGGGTGTTCTCTATGGTATTGGAATAAAGAACATAGGTTGCAGGATTTGAAGACTCGAGAATTAAAGATTGGTGGTTTTCCTCATCTTCCAGGAATGAACATGAAAGCTGCTCAGATTAGAGAACTTGACACATGACCAGAAATGTGGACTCCCTCTTTATCAGAGGCAAATAGCAAAGCTCTTCCACAAAACCCTTTACTCTATAAAGATCTCTTTACTTTGCTATTGTACATACGTTCCTATTAGTTACCCAGCTCTTTATAATAAACTAATCTCAGTAGCCCAGTATCTCAAAACGACATGTGTTTGCTACAGCTCATAGATCTTCAAGTGATCTGGCTGGTTCTTCTGGTCACTACTGTACTCACATGTCTTTCTTTGGCTGAGGGTTTGATGGGAACTCTGCTCTATGTGGGGATCAAATATCCATCCATGGTGTAATCTAGTATGACTTCTGCTGTAGAGAGTCTACATGCTGAATTTTTTCACTTGGATACTGAACAGGTTCCTAAAAGAAAGAGTAGAAGAGTCCAGAGCCTCTTGAGGTTTCATTCAGAACTGACAGAGTGTCACTCCACCATGTTCTGTTGGTATAAGAAATGGCAGAGATAGCCAAGCTCCAAAGATTGGAGAAGTAGGTTTCTTCTCTAGACTGAAGGAGCTGTAAATCTATGTTGCATATGGCTAGGAACAGAAGGAAGAATAGTTGCCACTTTGGAATCTCCCTTAATTCCTCAGGTCATGAATGTTGTTAACATCCCCTAGTATACAACTGGTTAAAACCAATATAGTTGTCACCAAGGAACCAGTTTCAGGACATAATTCAGTTATTAAACCATGCAGATGATCAAGCCTCTCATGTAAAAATGGCATAACATTTATATGTAACCCATATACACCCTTCAATATACCTTGAATCACCCCTAGATCACTTTTGGTATATAAATGCTGTATAAGCTGTTATTAGACTGTATTATTAGGAAATCATGCCAAGTACAATGGTTTGCTTGATACAGATATGACAGTTCATTCTAATATTCTCATTCTGTGGTTGATTGAATCCATAGGTGTAGAATGCTTAGTAATAGGGGACCAACTACATATACTAAAGTCATTTCATCAACTTCTGCTAGTAAGCAAGTAATATTTTAGAAAATAATCTTTTTATTGCTCCAACACAAATGCTAAAAAGGGAGGGACAACTGAATAAATGACAAAAAATTGGGTCTGTCAGCCATTCTCCTTTCTTGAAAAGAAACTGAAATTCTTCAATGTGAAGGTCCTTTTTTATTTTTATTTGTTATTTTATGTAAATAGGTGTTTGCCTTGCACATGTGTCTATGTGCCATATCTGGTATTCATGGAGGCCAGAAGAAGGCAACAGATACCCTAGAAATGGATTACAGATTGTTATGAGCTGCCATATGGGTATGGAGAATCAAACCTAGGTTCTCTGGAAGTGTAGCCAGTGCTGTTAAACACTGAGCCTTCCCTCCAGAAAGTATTGTTCTCAGAGAAACACTTAGGAAATATAGAAAGACAAGGCCCATTATTGGAATTATCAGAATTAAGAGACTGCTTAGTATCATTCCAAATATATTTCAGAGAACATATTTTCTCTGATTACTTTTGCCACTGAGAGGCATTTTCCACATTATGATCTAACTCTGAGATAAGGATGCATGGCTTTCCAATCTTAAAATATTGGCTTGCTTACAGGAAATCAGGAGGTCCTCATAGAGACCTGACATGACAGGGACATTAGGTATGTACACTACATGGCTAAATTGCATCCATCCATGCACATACTTCATGGGAGTTGAGCCTTCCATTGACAGTGCTCTGGGGAATGATGTGATGCCTGCTCTCACAAAGGTGCTGCTTAATGCACAAGACAAGGAAATGCAAAGTCAACAAATACCATTTCCTGTGAAGAGAGATAAGGGCTGTAGAGAAAGTTGTAGTCAAACAAGAGGACAAAGGGAAATGGGCAAAGTGTCACTAGGGTTTGACTCCTATGCTAAGGTGGAGGCCAGGCAGAAGGGAAGCAGCTTTAGATGAAAGAAAATCCAAGGCATGCTGGGAACAGAGAGTGTCTGCCATCTGTATGACCCTGGGTTTAATCCTAATAAGCACATACACAGGAAAAGATAGGGAAACAAAAGAATAAGGGAAGGAGGAAGGGAGGGAGGGAGGGAGGGAGAAGGAAGGAAGGAAGGAAGGAAGGAAGGAAGGAAGGAAGGAAGGAAGGAAGGAAGGAAGGAAGTGCCAAGTTTGGTATAAGGAGAAGTGAAGATGTCATCAGGGCCCTGTGGCTGCAGCACAGAGACCAGGCTGCAGCTGGGAAGAAGTGCTTCCCCTTATGGGAAGGATCCACAGATTCCCCAGGAGAGCTTTCTAAGTATGGGCTTAGTCCAAGGATTATAAGAAGCTTCTAAAGGGTTGTGAATGAGCATGGGAGGCCTCGTTTACTCAATAAGGAGGTGAAAAGGTCAATGTCTGTGGAAGCTTCTGGGGCTTTCTTATTCAGATTTTAACAGTTTGATATGTCTGTACTTTGGAGAGGGGTTGTTAGCCCTGCTCCTTGAATTTCTGCAAATTATCCACATATGCATTATATAATAGCAAATGCTGTAGAAAGAACCTTTTGTACTGAGTCATTATCTCCCCTGTTCTCCCCAACTCTGCAACTTCTTTTAAGCCAGAGGGAAAAGCAGCAATTAAATCTTTCTAAGTAATGACACTAAACACTTTCCTTAGGATCAGAGTTAGTACTAGGGTTCTTCTATAGAACACAGTGGGAAAATGTGAAGCTAATGTGTTAGGAAAGTTTAGAAGGAAATAATACACATACTCCTTGGCTTTGTCTCTATGGCACACTTCCTGTAAACTCTCCCGTGTATTGGCATGCAGGAATATACCTACTAAGTAATCTGATAAATAGCAGCCATACTATTTATTCAAAAACCTATTGTTATCAACTATGTTTACTTTTTAATTTATTGAAAAATAAGATTTTGTAGAAATGTTTTTCTCTTTGTACTAATTGTCTGCTTTTGTACTCAGTTATGTAATTGGCACAATTTTGTTTGACCTTTATAGCTTCCTAATGATGCAAGAAGGATATCAGCTTCTGTCCCCTTAAAATTGATGACGATGACAGCCAGATAGGGGGAGGAGTGGATCAAGGATGTCACAAATAGAAAAACTTAAAACTTCTGTATGTGAATCCTTACTGTCCACAATGCTTCTGATGTCATACCTTTGAGATCCATTCACCTTTACAATAAACATGGACATTAGTGCCAGATCACTCAGATCATGCAAGGTCGAGCTGCTAGCACAGACTCCTCTATACTAAGGAATCCAAAGAGTTGTATTTTCTGATGAGAAAGTCTGAACTAGTCGTTCTTCAATTTTGTGTCTACACTGTCTCCTAGGGTATTGTGGGTATATACACAACTGAAGCCCTTCTACCAGCAGAATATTGACTAACAGGTGAGGAAGATACAGGAAAGCTGATTCCTTGGTGCTTGTTGGGTTTTGTCAACTTGACACAAGCCTTGACAAATCTAAGAAAAGGCAATCATAATTGAGAAAATGCGTCCCTAAGATTGGTCTGTAGACAAGTCTCTGGGGAATTTATTATTATTATTATTATTATCATCATCATCATCATCATCATTATTGATGATGATTGACATGAAAGGACCCCATTCACTGTGGGTAGTGCCATCCATGTGCAAGCGTTCCTGGGGCATATAAAAATGTATGCTGAGTAAGCTACTAGGAACAAGCCAGTAAGCAGCGCTCCTCCATGGCTTCTGCTTCAGTTCCTGCTTCCAGGTTCCTGCCTCAAGTTATTGACCTGGTTTCCCTCTGTGATGGAATGTGACCTGAAATTTGTAAGCTGAAATAAACCTTTTTCTTCCCAGCTTGTTTCTGGTTATGGTGCTTTATCACAGCAATAAAAACCCTAACTAAGGCACCCTTTAAGGATGTAACCCAGATATTTTCCCGACTCGAGCTCAGGCGTCATTACTAGGAACTTAGCTCTCTGACCACATCTGTAACAAAGATTCCTGATATGAGTAGGCTCTAGATGGAGAGCCACATGCCAGCTAAAGCTTCTGAGGACACTGCAGGATTAAGGTACTGGAACAGGAAAAAAAAAGACAATGAGAATGGACACTAGAAAGATAACATTCTGTTATCTTTCATCATTAGAGACAAAGTATATAAAATGATGCCCGGCTCAGCAGCAACTCCTTCATATATACACATTTGCAGGCTAATGGTAAATGTTCACACTGTAGTTGAAGGCTACTCCCTTACCTTACCTCTCCCTCAAACACAATGCTTACTGCTTCTGCTGTTTGTCCCTCCTATGTGTCTCTTGGCATGCTGTATTCATTAGCAATCTTGGTACTTCTAGGCGTTCTACAGTACTGCTGAGACTCTTTTAAAACTTCATGACTATAATGCAGAACAATTTTTTTTTGCTTTGAATCCCTACAGTGAAGAAATTCATTCATGTTGCTGAATGTGCTCACTTTCCTAGACATAGCTCACTGTGTATTTACTCTCATTTATTGACTTAGTGAAGACATCCCAGTTATGTTTGCAACTGAACAAGAATGCTATTGCAAATATTTCTATACATGTTTCCTTTTGCATCTGCACAAGAATTTCCTCAGGGAACATACCTAGACACATCGTTACTAGTTATTAGATATCAGTGCACACTACATTTAATTAACTGTACATTCTCTTGACAATAAAGTTAAATATTATATGCTTGTCACATAGCCTAACATCAAAAAGGACTTTTTATTAGAACGATGTAACATTTTACGGTGCAGTGGAGAAGATACTGCAATTTTACTCTTCATAGTGCCCACAATTGTCTACTAAAATATTTATGCATACACATTTGTGCAAGTTCTCTCCCTAATAACTAAATATTGGAATGCCTAAATATGTACCACAAGCAGAATGGATCAATTGACATACTGTACACACTAGGACACATTAAAACAAGACACCTAATTGCTACAATCAACAAAAGGAATGAATCCCATATATATTACATTGACAGAAAACGTCTAAACCAAAAATGATAGTCTTTCATTTCATTTACATGTGTACTATATGTAAAAATAAGATATCGTTCAAAATGTGCCTTATTAAATGGAAAGAAGGGATAACAAGTGAAGGAATAGGCAGTGCGAGTCAGATGGCTCAATGTGTAGCAGCTTCCAGCCAAGCCTGATGACAACCTGAGCTTCTTTCTGGTGCTCAGTGTTGGAAGGAGATAACCAACTCCCACAGGTTGTCTTCTGACCTCTCTATATCTTCTGTGATATCCATAGACACACATGCACACTCAGAGACACACATACACAAGCACACATGCATACATACATACACTCACTCACAAAATAAAATTTTAATGCAACAAAATATTTTTAAAGAGAAAAGACAAATCTTTAAGTGCTTTTTAATTTCAATTTTGAGTGTGCTGCATGATACAAACACAGGAGAAAAAGCGTAAGAACTCAGTACAAAAGTCTCAAACCAATATCTCTTTTAAAATAGGACCATTTATCAACAAGTTTAACTGGGCTTCTTCTAGACTTGCAGAATTAACAAATTATTAAATTCAAAATAACGTTCTTGGGCTTGTACTAAGGCAGATTTTCTCAGATTCTGCAGTGCACCTGGCTGCTCCCATAGCCTCCTTGTTCTTGTTGTGTTCCTGTGGAACCAGTTTTTATTGCTAATTCGATTCCATCCTTAAGGATAATTTCCCTCACAGCATCTCTGCTTGTGTAGAGACTCACACACCTATCATTGAGAAAGTACCTACAAAGCCACAACTGAATCAAAGTGACCTGAAGTTTATGAAAGTTAACTAGAAGTGTAACGTTTATCTCAGCCACAGTAACCTGAGTAGTTCATTGCTTTTCTTAGTTGTGTAATGAAGAATTCATTTTTACCTGCTTTGTTTTAGATTCTAGAGAAGTAGGTGAGTACTGTAGACAAAGGTAGTCTTATTCTGGAGTCAAGAATACTCCATCAAAGCTGAGCAGAGAAAAGCAAATGAAGTGTCCTGTGGCCTTGAACACTACATGTGCACATGCACACACACACACACACACACACATACACAGACACAGCCACTTCTTCCTGTTTTGTTTTCTTTTTGTTATTTTAAACTTCCTTGACTTTGGCAAATCTCTTGTTTCATTTCTTCTTGTCTCCACTACACATTGCAACCACAGGAAAAGTACCTAAGCCAGGTGACCTGTCATTTGGGCCCTCAGGCATCATCTCCTCTGAGCCAAGGAGCAACAAGAGACTGTGAAGTACACATTGGCTTCCACAGCATCTAGGCTATGACAGACATGCAGAAAAATGTCAATTTGTTAAATACATGAGTCTATGAATAAATGAATGAATGCTATATTATCTAATGTTATGTAACACATTATGCCCAAACTTACTGGTTTGGAACTGCTTGTCCTTCCTCAACGTTTCTGAGAGTCAGAAGCCTGGGCACAACTCAGATGAGCTGATGTCTCAGTGTCTTTCACACACTGCAGTAAAGGTGTCCAAGGGAGGCAGTATTCTCCTAGCTAGGGCTAGACTTGTGTTCAGGCTCACCTGTATCTTGAGGAGGGTTCAGCTCCTTCTGCGTTATGGAGATGAGGCTCTCAGTTCATCATGTGAGACTCCAACATGACAGTTTACTCCAGTGAGAGAATCTTCTGACAAACCAGAGATCACATTTTTCTGTGACTTAATCCTCACCATAAATGTTACTATGCATGTTTGTAAGAAACAAGTCTATTGGTCAAGACTTTCCTCAGATAGACATGGTTACACAGGGCACAATACCAAGGAGAGCTAGTGACCCATAGGGGCCACACCAGATGCCACTGGTTACAGATGTCTACTTCACAGGACTATATGGAAGTTCAGAAAGAGATTCTAAGAAAGGCTTATTGCTTGCTCTTTCTAAATGGCTCTTTCCCCCTCAAATACACATCATCAACACTCTTCTTATCTTCCATGATTTAGTGTATGTGTCTCCACCCCCAAGAGCAGTTCCCTAAGCATTGCAGTACAGTCCCTGTGGCACCTCACACATACTTTAAGCCAGAACTCTATGGATTTGAAGCCTCCACATATGGTTATCTCACTTGCTTATGGTTAAGCTCTTCCCACAAGACCCAAGCTCTCTGTGGGTGGGACCAAGCTGCTCAAATCTGTCCTCTTACCAGAACCTCAGACAGGTGGATTCTAAGACAGTGCTAGAAAACATCACTCCTGTGTCACAATGAAATAGATTTTCTTTATAAAGTCAGTGCCCAGTAGAGGGAGGGGTTATGTTTAAATAGTTTTTCTGAGGTTGAGAGGCAAAAGGGAGGTAGCCCAGTAGACTTCCAAGATTGGGGATTACAACAACAAAAATCATGTGGGATATAAGTTATTGATAAACTGCAATTGACAAACTTGGATGGCCTAAGTTTGGAAGCTCAAGTGATGCTGGGCCACCATCACATCGGTGTCTTGGATGTTTGTGTTTGAAACCTTTGTCACTGCCCACCCCGGGTTTCTCTATCTGACTTCTTTATTACCAGTCTCTCATTCCTCCATGCTGTTCCCCTCAGCAATGCCTAAGGCCCTGGAAGCAATGGCTTGATTTTCCAGTAGTGGTATATTTTCCAGCTTAGTGAGCAACCATTATCTTCCTAATTATCGACATAAATCTTGCACAAGAGACCAAAATACAAAAAAATCCTGACTCAGAGAGAGAGAGAGAGAGAGAGAGAGAGAGAGAGAGAGAGAGAGAGAGGCTGGGAATTTAGGTCAAGCCTATAAGTGAGTTTCTAAATTCAGTCCCCAGAAGGGGAAGAAACAGAGAGATAGGGACAGAGAGGCTGAAGATTTAGGAAGGAGGGAACAAGCTGGCTTGTTCTGGTCAGAGGACCAATAAGCACGTTATCTTGAGTGTGCCATTTTTAATCCTCCAATATTCAGCCATAGACTTTAAAGGAGTTATTGGAATTCTAGAGCCAGTGTCCCTGCAGATACCTCAATTCCAGGAGCCTAGCCCCAAACAGCCCTCTTATACATCATATCAGATTTCCCTTGCCTTACAAGTTGCCAGAAGAGAGGAAAACATGCACTTGTGCAACAAAGGGAAATGTTTGCCATGGAAGGTCAGAGTGAGCCCTCTTCAGGAAAACTGTCTCTGAGCTTCAGGACGGGTGCAGTATCCTTTACAGGAACCAAACACCATGAAAGGATGCTAATTGGGTCTAACATAGCTCTTAGCACCCTGGGTAACCAAGCATAGTGAGAAATAGTCAGGATCCCTGTGGAGATACAGACATTCTACAAACAGACTTTGATCAGAGAGACTGGGACATAGAAAGGGCAAAAGAAAATAAGGAGCAGAATGCCTAGGGAAGTTCTCTCCTGACAGGGCTGTTCTGTGCACTGGGGCATGTGTAGTAATAACCTTGGCTTCTGTTTTCTAGATTTCAATATCATTCTTACATGTAGGAAAATAAAAGTGTTTCCAGTCAATGCCAGGTGCCCTTGTGATGCTGTTGGAAGTGACTTGCCATCACTGGACCTGGAAGAGGGATATAGTATTAGTTAGCATAGGCTATCATAACAGAAATCCCTAACATCTTAATAGCAAGAAAGGCAAGGGTTCACTTAGAATCTATATATGACCACTGTGGAGTAGCAGGAAGCAGACTTACTGAACAACTGATGCTTTTCCTGCATTGTAGATTGCCCTGCCAGAGGGAACAGGATGTTTCTTACATGGACATTGAAAGGCTTCATCCCAGGACTTGCTCTCCAGCAAGTCATTGGCCAAAACTACACTCCTGCAACTACAAGGACACCAATGGCATATTGTCGCCACAGATGCCAACAAGGTCTCTCTTCCCTGTGAGCATAAAATGAGGGAGTGGTAAAGCTAGGAGATGCAAGGCTCTCCAGAAAGCAACAGCAAAAGCCAAGGCAGGAACAGGTGCAATCTGAACGTGTTGGGTTTACACCCATCTGTCTGCTAACTTAGTTGTTGCACATCAGCACAAAGGAGCAAAATGTTTTTATTTTTTGCATTTCACAGATTGTGGGACTAAGACAAAATACTCCTGTAACTTGAACAAATCAGTAGCCACTGAGTCTCATATTTTCAGGACTGAGCTTAAATTCCCTGGAGACATCACTCTAGCTGCAATGCAAATCTCTTGTTCTTGCTATATGATGAATGTCTCCCCTTTGTGGTTTCTGTTAGAAGTATGATCAAGGCATGTTTGTAAACACATTCCACTCTTCCATGCCCTGGTGTTTCTTTCATAATGAAGTCTTCTATTCCCAGACTACATGGAAAAGTGCTGCCAGTCATTCCATCATGGGAGGTTCATGCTTAGAATCTGTTGTAGGACATTCAAGCACAGCACTGAGTACTCATCGACATGAATGCTAAGAGAACTAGCGCCTATACCCCAAATCAGGGTTAATGTCACCAACTCATTACAAACTTGCTCATATGCAAATGAAGCATCTCTAAATCCCAAATGCCTAGGCCAGAGGACTTCATCACACAAGCAAGCTGTGGACTGGGGACATAATTAAACCAGTATAGTATTTGTCAGGTAGAAATGGAAGCCTGTACTCACTCTCCAGGACACAAGTGAAAAACCTGAGGGAGGAAAACATATGTGTAATCCCAGTCAAACAGGTGAGAGAGGCAGGTCCTGAGGCTTGCTGGGCAGTAACTCTACCCTACTTGGCAAATTCCAAGTTCTGGAGAGAGACTCTGTTTCAAAATCAAGGTGTACGACACCTGAAAAATAACATCAGCAGCTGACATTTGATGTGTACACACATGCACCTGTACACACGTGGACATGCACATGGAAGCATGTTAAGTATTGTAAACTGAGAGCCTTCTCTTTTGGCTAAGTATTGTGCACAGTCCCATTTTATACATGAGAGAGGTGTAGCTGACGTAGGTTACACAGAGGGGTGTGGAAGAATTCCAGATTTGACTCCAAACTATTTGTCTTCACTGGTGGATAATAAAGTTGCTGTGTTTCACACACACACACACACACACACACACACACACACACACACACACTCACATGCACGCATGCACACACATGCACACACACATACATTCTCTCCTCTCTCTCTCTCCCCTCCCTCCTTCTCTTTCTACATCGTACCCCCACCTCCTACCCACATCCCTGGTTTCACCTTTACCCCAAGTCAACCTTAGAATACTTATTCACAAAAGAGAGACTAAAGGATTTATTTCTCATTCTTCTAATGGTCCAAAGAGTAAGTATACATCCATCTAAATGCAAGTTGTAGCTTTCCTAGTCATCTGTAAATGAGAACTCTCTGGTTACTATTGAGAGAACATTTGCCTGAGAACAATGACTCCCATTCTCCAATGGCAATTTGCCTCCTGTGTTTAAGGTACTGCTGAAGATCTTCTATTGGGATTAAGTTCCTGGAGGAAGAGCAAAGGATGAGGGCTGAGAAAGACAAAAGGTCAGAGACATAGAACTCTCAAAAACTTCTGATGAACTCATTTTAGGAAACGTGACATGTGTATTAGATTTAAGAACAACTTCCCTAATTGAGCTGTAAACAGATTGTTAAAGGCAACAAGCTCCCTCCCAGGAGAATCCTGAGAAGAGGGCACCCCTTGCCAAATGGTTAGAGAAGCAGCTGCTGTACAGCAGATAGGCAGGGATGCAAATAAGAACAAAGTGTCTTGCCATGTATGCATGCCATAATTGACACAAATGCATGCCATAATGAAATCTGTGTCTTTGTGTGCTATAATGAAGGCAAAGTCGCAGCTTATGGAATGGAAAGAACATGAATTTCTAGGGCTAAATTTCAATATGACTTGCTGACCTTGAGATAGCACCTCACCTTGGCAGGCAATAAAATGCAACATGTGCTATTTCTGCCAAGCTATACCATGAGCTTAGTGGACAGACACCATGTACTATGACATTAAAAGTTGGCAGGAACTACTTAAGAACATACAGCAATAAGTTGAGCTGATATTTTTTTTCACATCTGCTTTTGCTCCTGAACATGCTTTCAAACTTCCAGTCAGTACACACTCATGTAAGTGATCTAGATGGGCTTCACTGAAATTTCTACTCTTTTAGATTTTTTTATGCATGTTTTGCCCGCATCTATCTATGCGTACCACATGTATGCCCTCAGACATCATAAGAAGGCATCAGCTCCCTAGCAAACATGTTTGAAAAACAGGTCAGTTTTGGCTATACATACCCCACCAACCCCAGTGTTGTAGAGGATTGAAACAGTAGGATCACTGGGACTGGCTGCCAGCCTAGCTCCAGAATTAATGAGAGATACTATCTTACTACCTATCAAGGTAGTAAGAAAGAGGGTAACAGAGTGGACAAATGACATTTTCCTCTGGCCTCCATCCATCAGCATGTCTTCATGTGCATGGGCACATGTGCACATGTACACACATACATACACATACACACACATACATATGCATGCATGTGTGTGCATGCATGCACACACACACACACACACACACACACACACACAATTTTCTGCATCTAGGTCCACTAGATAAATGATATATGTCCATGACACACAGTTGAGCTCACTGCTCTCCCACAGTGGTTATGAAGACCACAAAGCACTCTCACTGTGGTAAGCTACCAACCTTCCACATTATCATTTGCAAGACATCCCTCTAACAGAGAACCATAGGAAGCCCCAGATCTCTGAGTGCCATTTTCACAGGATATTTGCCTCTCTAGGGGTGCCTTTCATTTTCTAATTCCCCATTCTAGAGAGACAGCTGAAACACCAGAGAAAACCTGGCAATTAGGCCTTTGAAGCCAACCTATATCCCAGACCCCACCCACTGGGAATGTTTTGGCACTTAGTTTTGCTTATTTTGGACTTCATTTAAATGGAGGTATGAGACACACACATGGTACCTGATGTAAATGATATTGAGGGGCTCTCTACCACATTGTGTCAACCTCTTGCACCAAGTCACATCTCCCATTTGCTTGTATGATTACAGGGAATGGTACCTAATTCATTACTATGCTTTATTTCAGTGCGTGACTGTAACAACCTCCTTCTACCCATTCTACTGTTTATGAATCTTTGTATTGTTTCTGGCTGGAGCTGCTGTCTGCACAGTTGTCTTGAACCCTCGTAGGCATGTTATTTGATAGATGTTACTGCTTGTTTCTATGTCATCTGGATCATAAGATGGATATGTTCAGCTTCAGTAGCTATTGTAAACAATTTCCTAAATTACTTAAGGTCAGAGAACAATGTATAGGCCATGCATCCTTATACTGCTCTTTTCCTAGTATGTAGATCTAGATTTTAATGTGTGTACGTGTTGTGTGTGTGTGTGTGTGTGTACATGATGTGCATGTGTGTGTATGTTTGTGGTGTGGTGTGTGTGTGTGTGTGTACATGGTGTGCTTGTGTGTATGTTTGTGGTATGGGTGTATATACATGGTGTGCATGTGTGTATATGTTTGTGGTGTGTATGTATACATGGTGTGCATGTATGTATATGTTTGTGGTGTGTGTGTGCATGTATGTGTGCATGCATGTGTATATGTGGCTTGTGTGTACATGGTGTGTGCGTGCATGTGTACCTGTGTATGTATATGGTATCTGTGCATGTATGTGTGCATGCATGTGTATATGTGGCATGTGTGTACATGGTGTGTGCATGCATGTGTACATGTGTATGTATATGGTATCTGTGCATGTATGTGGTATGTGTGTATGTATGTAGTGTGTGTGTGTGTACATGGTGTGTGTGTGTGTGTGTGTGTGTGTGTGTATATGAGGGTGGGTGTGAATAGATCCTGAAACTAGAAAGTGGGCTTTGAGAGGGAAGAAAGGTCTTCAGGGAAAGAGAAGAGGAAGAAATGACACCAGAATCTGTAGGACCAGAACAGAATGGAGGGTAGTGAGGGGAGGGGGAGAAAGAGGGAAGGGTGGGAAGGAGAGGAGTAAGGGAGGAAAATCAATAAGAATGGAAGTGCATCAAGGAGACCCAGTACATTGTATGTTAATTTGATACATGAATGAATAGCTATTATAAAAACCCACGTAGCCACATAATTCTCCCCCAGAGCCCTTGTTACCAAGTAGACACAGGGATATGGCAAGGATTTCCCCCTCCTGTGAGCACTTTTACTAATCTTACTGCAGTAATTAGAATGAAGGAGACTTTGAGGATTTGTTAGTTGGCAGGAAAGATATAAAATAAGCAGAGGGGTTAAGTATTTGAGGATAAATACTGTTCTTAATTCTGTGAGAATCCTATATCATTTGCCATTAGCCATTAATCAATATTCTCCATGGACCACTCAGAGGTATTTCACATCTGGGCTTAATTAGAAACTCAAAGATCTTGGATGCTGTAATTAGGGGTAAAGCCAATTAGATCTTCTAATAGAGTATAACTTGTGTCCTATGATAACCCCAGATATCCTCCGGTAAGGGCTCAGTGTGTAGCTCCTGCTGCCAGGAAATGGGTTCTCAGCCCTCTGATATCTGTGAATAAGGTCCCACCACTGAGGACCTCTGGTTATTCTCTGTGCATTCTGAATGTTGTGGGTTTCTTACTCAGCTGGAGCCATAGTTCTTTCACAGTGAAACATAGCAGAGCCAATTTTTTTTTAATCCGGGGTCGGACAGAATGGTCCATGTTTAGAAACTCAGAGGGCGCCAGGAAAGTACAAGGTCAAACTAATATGGACTACCCAGCAAGACCTGGTTTCCAGTAAGCAAGCTAACACACAAACACACACATTTCAGGCTTGAAAAAGAATTATAAACAATTGTTTGTAGACTGAAGACCTATGAAGGGAATTGGGTGAAAGTATTTGTCCATCTTTGTGAATTCTTAAGTCCTTCCTTGGAACTGTACTGGTTCCCTCACCAGAGTGTATCCTACCAAACAGTGTGACCAACACTGGCTGCAGACAGAATGACCAAGAGTTCTTCTCTACTCCATCTTCAGTTATCCAGGGACAGTGCTTCATAGATGCTCACCTTGGACCCCCTTTGGCTTCCTGGGTGCTCCCTGCTCATGAGTTGTGGTTTTCTCCACAAAGGCATCAGACCAGTCTCTCAGCAGTCAAAGAGAAGGAGCTTTGGCACAGTGTTGATTCCTGGTTGTTGAATACAGATGCTGGCATGTTAGAGTAGTGTTGCCTTGGGCAAACTGCTTATGTATTGTGCCTCTATCCACCCATATTTGAAGAGAGGAGGGGAGATAATAACCCTAGGTCAGTAGTGATACTGAATAAGGTCTTCAGAACGCTTCAACAAACCCCTGCTTTTCTTGTTGTTGCTTCTACTACTAGGAACTGCACAGCATAGTTCTGACAGTGATAGATCTGCAGCTTGATTGGGGCAGTATGAACTTACTCTTGGGCACCATAGATAGGGTAAACAAGTTGCTAATTGCAAAGGCAGTGTGTACTTTACATATGCTCACTAACTCAATCACCACTCACTCCTGTGAGGTTGGAATGATCTTCATCTCTATTTGAACCATAGGGGCAAGTAAGCACACTGTTTAAACATGTGTTAAATCATGGTCAAGATCACATGGTTAATTAATGCTACAGTTAGTGCTTATGCCCAGAGGTTCTGTCTCTACCATGTGTATTTTCCCTTAAGCATGTAAAGAATAACATGTCTGGGGTGCCGTATTGCTATCACAAATGAAATTATGAGACTAAGGAGATGGTCCACTGACTGAAGTACTTGTAAGAGGATGTGAGTTTGAATCCCATAGAGCCCATAGGCTCATTAGCAGCCACCTACTTGGCAAGGTCCAGACCAGTAAGAAAGCCTTGAAAGTAAATAAAGGTGGGTGGCACCTGGGAAATGACATCTGAGGATGTCCTCTCACCTAAACACACACACACATTCTATATGAGAATATGCATACACACTGTACAAACACACAAAGGAATAGAATGTACAAAGAAAGTTCTAGACTCTGTTTACTATCATAATCACTAGGTCTATCACCTTTTAATTTGATTTATTGAAATGTAATACAAATGAACATTCTTTGCTCACATGGGGCTGGTAACTACCCCTGTGGGCATTGCAGATGCAGAATTTTCAGCATTGAACATTAGAGTCCAGATGAAGCAAGAGAGAAAGAGTTTAAGGTCTGAGGTAAAGATGGAGATGGATATCTAAGACTTGTCATCAATGCTGATTGGGAAGGGGAAGAGACAGATGAGTGGTGTAGCATTCTTCCTGAAGCAGGCTGACTGGCTGACTAGCCAGTTGACTGTACTACCTTCTAGGTTATTGCCTCCTATAGACAGATCTTTGTGTTCTAATCCACAGCAGTCAAGAGCTCACTGTGTGACCCAAGCATTTCACTCAGCTTCTCTGTTGTCCTCAGAGTACTGTGCTCCTTACCCAGGGCAGCACAGCAAGCATGAGCTATAATAAGTCTACCCTTAGAACAGTGTTACCTGTGGATTTTGTGTAGAAAGAGACATGAAAGTCAAGCAAGTGAGTTCTGAGACTGGTTCTGGCAAGTGGGAACTTGTACTGGCAACAGATCTTAGCAGAACTTTCAATTTTCAGTAATCTGCAGAAAAATGATAGGAATAAAGGCTCTCTGTGTGTCTATCTCTGTCTTTCTGTATATGTCTCTGTCTTTCTATTTTTCTCTGCCTCTGCATCTCTGTCTTACTGCCTCTCTGTCTCTCTGTCTCTGTGTCTATCTTTTTGTCTCTGCATCTCTTTTTTTGACTCGCTGTCTCTGTCTGTCATTTTGTCTCCCTCTGTCTCTCTATCCCTCTATCTCTGTCTCTGTATCTGTGTGTGTGCTCACTACATCACCCCATATACTTAGAGAATGTTTTCTTATTTGGAGACTACTCTTCTCCTAGTTTTCGACATTAAATGTCTTTTTTATGAAATAATGTTCATAATAGGAATACTGTATATAACTTAGAACTTATAAATACTAGGGATATTTTATGTCTTCAATAGATACAAAAAATGTACAAATATGTCTTCATCTGTGTACTTGTTTTAATTTGTTTACATATTTGTTTGTTTCTATATTTATTGAGGCAGCTATTGCTATTTAGCTCTAGCTGACTTCAAACTCCCTGCAGAGTCCAGGCCAGCCTCAAATTCACAACCCTCCTGACTCAGACTCCTGAGTGATAGGATTATAGTTATGTGTCAATATGCCTAGCTTTAAAAATATTATTTCTTCACTATAAAAGCTTCAAATTGCAGTAGTATCCATGTATGAATGGCTATAGTCTTTGGGAGAGGGAAGGCAGACAAGAGGGCCACTAGAATAAGCCAGTGGCTATGTCTGTGGAGGTTAGAGACAGAGAGAATGCTCCCCAGAGGTGAGTGGTGACTGGAGGGATGGCAAAAGCTGGTGAGTCAGGCTCTGCTACAGCATCTTCATGTTTTCTTCTCGCCCCACAGGAGTCTGAGCAAGTGCCCTAAGCACACAAAGAGCAAGGTTAAAGATGTGCAGTTCCTCCCACCTCACAGAAACCCACAGTGATGCCCACACTGGGGCCGCCACAGCAGTCTCATTCATCCACACCACCCAGTAGTTTCCTCTCCCCTCCCCCGAATATAGGCCTCTAGGCAAGTCTCAAAGGATTTCTGAAGCTCAGGAGTCCCTGGCTATCAAAGGCTCACAGCTAGACTACAGAGACAGGAAGGAAGGCAGCCAGAGTTCAGGGAGCTGCCAGGACCAGAGCAGCAGGCTTCTAGCATTTTAAACAACATATGCAAATTAAATTAGCATGGGTTTCACTTCCCCAGTGTGGTTCAGCCACACTCCCCAGTAGTTCCCAAGCCAAACTGACCCAGTTTGAAATGAAAATCAGGTTTAATTTTAGAGGGATTTATTTATCCTTGTCTTGGGCTCTGCATATTTTTTTCCCATTTGACTTGATAAACATCCAAGTGCATTATTCCCAGACAAGCAGAGTCCTGCTGGCAGGCATGTGATAGATGACCCTGTAGGAGACTGAAACTACATAGCACTGAGGGAACAAGGAAGCTTCTACACTAAGTCATTTTCCTCTGCTGTCTGCCAGTCTGAAGGTTTTCTCCTGTGGTACCCTGAAATGGAAAAATACCACAGTTGAAGGTGATTTTTAAGCTTGGTTACACTGGGGTTTCACAAATGTCTGGTGGCATTCTTTGTAAACCCTGAACATCTCATAAAAATCCAGTTCAGGGCCAGTGAGATGGTGCAGTAAATTACAGCAGTTGTCACCAAGCCTGAGAACCTGCATTAAATCCCCAGGACCCACTAAGGTAGGAGGACAGAACTGACTCTTGAAAGATGTCCTATGACCTCCTTACATATACATACAATTGATTAATTACTTAAGTGTAAAAAAACAAATGTAACAAAAACAATAAACAGCCCATATGAATTGCTCCGTGAATCTATATCCAAAAATACTTCTGACCAGATCAGAGGCACAGTACATTTTTGTTTTGACTGTATGCACTGGGAATTCTGTGCAGAACTGTATCTGTCACTTTTGTCTCTCTTCTGCAAACTGTGAGTTCCCAGGCAGCCCCGCTACCTCTGCTTCCTGCTCCACTGACATGCTCATAGCCCAGTATGATGTTACATCCTCAGGGATGATTGAGAGCAACTTCTAGACCAGTGGCTATTGACTGGGGACAATTTTTGACATGACATGTCAGTTTTCTATTCCATGAAGAACAGAAAAAGAGAAGCTAAAGCCCAGGATGCTGTGAAACATGTGCACAGCACAGAGTAGGGGACAGCACTCTCCTCACCCTCTCAGCAAATATTTAGGCAACCCTACTTCTAAACCAGTCAGCACTGCTAAGTCTCAACACCCGTCACCCCCAAGCCATGGTAAATTTGCTCGTGTGACCAAGCCAACTCAGTCAACAGGGTCTCGAAGGAGGAAGTGAGATTAAAGAAAGAAAAGACAATTAGACAACACTATAACATGACTCCACCCAGTTCTGAAGTGGAAGAGGGTTTATTTTTTTTCCAGTCTGCTCTTATATAATACTAGGTACTTACAAAGAATATGGTCAGTCCTAGGCATAAATAAAGTAGACAAGGAACAAGCAAAGCATAAACAGAGTAGTGAAGGAATAAGCAAATGCCCCATGATTACTGTATTCAGAGTCTTAACAAGAATCATCAAGATACAAAGAACGCATTCCTCAGCTCTATTCATCCTGAGCCTACTTGCTTGTCCTAGCCCAATGCCAAATTCTTGCCAAATTCCTAGAGCCCCAAAAGCTTTCCACACTTATATATGCTTGTAATCTCCTGGCTAAGAAAAGGCATCACTCTTGACTTTGTGGTCCATCTAAGGACACCATCAATCTTATTGAAAAGTAGGTGTTTGTCTTGTTCAGCATGGCTCTGAGTACTGAAGATATGGTTATTTACCTCAAGGGGAACCAGTGAACTGCAGTATCTCACTTCTATGGCCGCTTTCCTGGATTTGGACAACACAAAAACTCAGCCAAAGCCCCTGTCCCCTGTGATCACCTTTGAGTTGTTCACCTGGCCTAGCATCTTTATAGAGACACTTTGGGGTGTTGCATCCCCTGCCACTGCTACTCCTGGCTGTCATTTATTAAGATCACAGAACTTGATAACATTTCTGGAAACCAGAAACCAAAATCTGAGCAACACCACCTCTGAAAGAAAGGTGGAGAAGCAAGCTCCAACCTCCAAGTCTGCAGGAAACTTTGTTCAGCACAGCCCAGGATAGACACTGCACAGCTACATTGCCTGCTGTAAATACAAGGACTGTCACCACTAGCTTGGGAACTGTGGGTAAAAAGCTTCACCACAATGATCCCCAGTTTCCTTGGCTCTATGGTAATGACAGTCCTCCAGTGGACACTACATGAGAAATTCACTGATACTCTGTGGATTCCCACTGCCTCACAGCCAGTACTTATTGGGGAACTTCTGTCACTGTGTTGTGGCAGCTATGTGTCTGCTCTTGTTGTTAGCATTCTGTTGGTTTTGGAGATAGATTGGAATTTACACCCCAGAGCTAACATTTAGTATACATGTAAATGACAACTGAACTTACCAAACCTGGGTTTATTCATTTGCAAACTCAGCATTAATCATAGCTGTGTTATTTACCTCACAAGGTACTGTTGAACACTAAACTAAGTGAGATGCTCAGAGTGAACATCGTAGGCTAGTTCCTGGGGTCAGTCATTATCTCGTAAAATGATTATTTGAGCAATGTTTTTTAAAAGTCTTATTTGGTTGGGTTCTGTTGTTGCATCTAAGTTCTAAAGTTATATCAGTGACTGGACTCTGAAAATACCATTGCTAGCAGAGAAGTCTAGATGCTTAGTTCTGGAAACTTCATAACAGACCAAAAGGAATGCCTACTAAGCTTTTTAGGCTGCAGTTCTGTGATGGTCCAGTGAACTTGCTGTACTCTGGAAAGCTTAGAGCAAGCTACACTTGAATTTTCAGATTCATCAGTAGTTAACAGACAAAGGTAAATCTTCCTGGGAACGAATATAGAACCATAGTAATCTATCCTTCATTATATGCTGGATATAGTACCCCAGTGACACAGTATCCCAGGTTGAATAGTTCTGCTTAACACATTCATTCAGGGGTCTTCTTAGCTTTCTTACTGACTGCACACAGATACAAATATGTTTTACAGAAAAATTGTCCCACTTCTACAAGATGCCACTCTGCCCAAGAACAGAGTGTTTGATGCATCCCCACCTACACAAAAGTCAGAATGTGTGATGCCTTCCATCCTCCATCTCTGATATAACCTTGGGGTCCACAGATAGTTTTTTTTCATCATTGGTTCAATTTAATTTGTGAAGATACTTTTGAGGTAAAATAAGAAGGGAAGAAAGAACCTTCAGGACACAAGTAGTAACTTGTGTTAAGACCCAGGAAAGGATTCAGGATGGAGAGTCCATTCTGTATGAAGGTCCAGGCATGAATTCAGGATGGAGGGAATATCCTGTGTCTTAAGTTCCAGGCAGTCATTTGGGATGGAGGAACACCCTAGGTGAAGGCACAGCCAAGGAGAAGGTCTAGAGGCATGGGGAGAGCAGTGTCAAAAAGTTTGTGTGGCCAGTGCGGCGTCACAGTAGAGAAGGTACTGAAGCACTGGTAGGGACTGGTCCATGCCATTTCCCAAAGTGTTCTGGTTAAGGTCCAGGTCTCGGCTACCCTGAGTTGAAGACACTGGTGA
This sequence comes from Tokudaia tokunoshimensis, assembly GCA_036184795.1. Taxonomy (NCBI): domain Eukaryota; kingdom Metazoa; phylum Chordata; class Mammalia; order Rodentia; family Muridae; genus Tokudaia; species Tokudaia tokunoshimensis. Next base: position 107,169,887 of record BTHU01000011.1, on the reverse strand, counting down.
AGTTAGGATCATAAGATCTCAGATTGTCATGACCTTGACTTACCGAGGGTTCATTGTATTTGAAGGCCTGTCTAGTTGCCTTCTCTCAAAAAAAAATGGTCTCACCTCAGGGACCTGCATGTTTACCTGACACATTTTAGAACATGTATGTATTAGAGCCCATCTCCAAACTTGAACCCCAGGGTTGGCCTCTGCTTACCAAATGTACCTCTTTCTGTCTGCATTCCTCACACTCAAGGAGGCCTCCCACAGACTCCAAAGAAGGAAATGTGCAGTCTACTTGCTGCAGTGCAACCTCACACAGAGGGTAAAATACCCCTGCAGCGACAAACAATATGCTCTCCCTTCTGGCATGTGGGTTGCGCTCCGTCTTCCAGAAATGGAAGAATGGAATATGTCACGTCTCTAACCCTAGAGGCTTAGAGTTTCCCTCTCTGGTGCCAAAGCTGGCTCAACCCATAGGGTACACCCAGGCCTGTGTCTGCACCCTCACATGAAGTGAGAGGACTGAGCCATAGTAACTGCTGGCAGGCAGCTGAGCTCCTCCTGCTTGTATTCTAGGAACTTTCCCACTTGGGGTGCTAGGAGGGAGAAAGCAGTAGTTTGCTCTAGACCTGTCTGGGAAAGCATCTAGTATGGTCATTCCCTCTCTTTGAAAGATAATAGTCTGGAAACCCTGGAAGGGTAAAATTGTTTAGCATTTGTACAATTACAGTAAAGACTCATTTTGTCAGGCATTTTCATGTGTGGCTTTTAAAAAAAATATGTCAATTATACCTGGGACTATCACTTAGAGAGCACCCATTGTCTCAGATAACATGGTGGACGTGAACCAGGTTTTCTCAGTCGTGTGAAACTTTTGATCTATTAGCAGGGAACTAATGGATTAAGATTAGAACAGCTTGGTAAATGCTAAGTAAAAATAAAATGTAATGTCATGGACTGGGAAGGAGCTGTTTTGTTAGCTGGAGTGATCTGTAGGCAATAATCCCTCTAAGAGGTGGGAGATTTACCCTAAAAAGTAAACATTTAGAGGGAGGAAATGTGAGCTATCTGTGAGACCAGCTTCCAGGTAGCAGAACAAAAATGGTGGGGCATGGCATGGTATAGCATGGAGTGCTGTGGAATGGCATGCTGTGGAGTGGTGTGTTGTATCGTGGTATGGCGTGGCACTATGTGGTGTAGCATGGTATGGCATAGTGTGGTGAACGTAGCTGACCACACCAGACAGGGATTGAGGTGATAAGAAAGGAAATCACAAAGGATGGAAAGATCCAGAACATACAGTGACTCATAGCCCTGACTAGGTGGTGGAGTATAAGCCAGTATTAAGATTTCATTTTTACCTTGAGAACACCCTTGTTGTTCTGTAGAAGCTAACTTTTAGGATGGGCACGTATGACTGACTAGGCAGGAGGAATCTGATGGTCAAGTGCAAGAAAGGGGTGGGGGTTACCGTTGGAGTTTCAACCTCTGTCCCTCTCAGGGAAACACAAAAACAAAACAAACAAGCAAAAAAACACCAAAAACAATGAACAAACAAAACACAGGGTGATGAGTACAATAAAAGTGACCGGTGGACTGGATTTGGACCAGGAGAGAAAGTGAATATGCAAATGATTCAACACATTTTAATATGAGAATAAGATAGATAGGGACAATCTCTATAAAAGCATAAAAGGGGGAGGAGCTAGGTTAGTGCTGGAAATGTTACTGTTTCTCCTTTTTCAAGTTACCTTTGGAATTTTGTTACCTGATTCAGTGGCCGTTAGGAGGCATGAGTAGCACTCAGTAACAAGGATTTGAGTTAAGTGTCCTCTTGTATGTCAAATACCACAAGACTGATTTGAAAGGCTATAGCAACATTTGACATTTGTCTGTTCATTCATTCAACAAACACATGTTTAGTACAACCTAGGAGAGTCTGGGGAAGCCCAGCAGGTCTCATCTTGTCTTGGGTGCCAATGAGTGGGTGAGGCAGCTTGCCACTGATTTATCTGGCTGCCTTTCCCTGTAGTGGGTCTGTTGAGTCAGTGGTGAATATGGCTAAGATATTTGCATATAAAAGAAACCCACAAAATCATTCAATTCCAGTTTATAGATTTTCAGTCTTTCTCTGCAAGAGAAAAATCACCTGACCTCTGGGAAGCTCAGATGATGGCTGGGCTGAGGTTATGCAATGTGGACCTCATTTGTCTTTTGATTATCTCTGTCTGTCTAGAGTTGGCCTTATGAACCCTTATGTTTCTAGAACCTGCTTTTATATCACTGGGAGATGAGAAAAGAATGCTCAATTTGAATTATAAATACTGTTTTGTTTGTTTGTTTGTTTTTAGAAAGGACTTTAAATATCCATTAATATGTAGCTGAAAATGCCCATCAAACAACATGATAGAATTAGATAGTCAGCAGCAACCAGTGATGACAAGCCAGTATATCTTGCAGCTAGTTGCCCAATAGCACGTGAGGCTGATCTTAAGGAGAAAGATTGTGCCACCTCTGTGTCCCAATTAGGTTATTTTTAAAAGATTTGGGAAGTCATAGAAACTATCAGTACAGATAGTAGAAAATAGCAGTACAAATGGAGACATGGTGGAGTCAGATGCCAATAATCCCAGCACATGCAATCTTGGGGCAGAAAGGTTGCAAGTTACTTCTCAGGACAGTTTCAGAAGAGAGGACAGAAAGGAGATCAAATGGCAGCATAGTCTTTTCTGACTATGACAGCATGAGACGCCACTGTTAGGAACTGGCAGAGTGCTTTAGTCCCAAGCAAACAATCTGGGACACTTTGAGTTTGTCTAGAGAAATGATCATCAGTCATTTGAACTTTAAGCTTTCTAGAGTTTTCCAGATATTCCTTAGTGCATTCTGTTACCATAACAAAATAAACTGGGTGATTATGAAATAGCCCAGTTTATAAGGCAGAATTCCAAGACTGGTGGACCCATCTGCTTGTAAGGACACCCATAACCTTGTTACCATAGAAATGACAACATGATTGGAGGACATGGGGAGAGGAAGATCACGTATGATGAGACAGAAATCCAAAGGGAGAGGCAGACGTTGAAACTCCCCTTTTTACAACAATCAACTCTAGCAGGAACTAACACAGGACCCTGTAAGAACTGTATCAATACCTTTCAAGGGTGGCCCCCAAATGACTGATTACCATACACTAGGGTTTCTCCACCTCTCACTCTGACATACTGGGAACTAAGCATCCAACACATAAGCCTCTGAAGAACACACTCCACCTCCATCCCCAACATGGTGTCCTAACAGTCTAGGCATGGATGCACACATTGAAAGCCATAACAGGGTTTACAATCTATTATTTTTCTTTATCTAGATATAGGACATAAATATAAATTTATATAGCACTGCGGAAGTCCACATGCTCTACTGTATTTTAAGTAACTGAGCAGAATTATTAGCATTTCATTTTTAAATTCCTTATGTATCTCCAAATGCATTTATGCTGTTTCATGTGCTTTTTGTCTGTTTGAATCATGCTGCCCTAAAGTACCTGCAAACCTTCGGTGGAATGCAGCATTGTGCGATGCTTAGTTTCCCAGAAAAATGTATTTTAGATGTATTTATTTTTATTTTATGTATACGGTGTTTTACCTTCGCTTATGGCTGTTCACCACGTGCATGCAACACCGACAGAAGCCAGAAGAGGGCATGATATCTCCTGGACCTGGAGCTATGCATGGTTGCAAGCCATCATGTGGTTGCTGGGAATGCCACCCAGGTCCTCTTCAAGGACAGCCAAGAGCTTGTAACCACTGAGAATTCTCTCCAGACCCAGAAAAAAAGTTTTCATTCTTTTTTATTTCTTGTCAGAGACTAAGCTAGATTTCATAGAGATGACTCAGTTTTAAAAGACAACCCTAAATCTCAGGAGTTTACTGTATTTCAAGAAAGAACAAGCTTCTTAAGTTGTATTAAAAACATAGCAGGCATTCAATGAATGTTGATTTAACAAAATAATCCAATATTTAAGCATATTGTTCATAGTGACAATAGCAGTTGCAAAATAGGAGTAGACAGTGGCTCAGTTTGTATGTCTTATGCTTCTTATGGATTATTAGTTTGATATATACAATATTTCTAGAGCTGGGGAGATGCCTCTGGAGGCCAAGTGCTTGCCATGCGAGCATGAGGCCCTGAGTTCAGATCCCTGCACCCACATAAGAATCTGGGCACTGGTGTGGTTCTGTGGCCCTAGTGTGCAAGATCTCTGGAGCTCACTGCCCACACATTCTGGCCAGTAGGTAGGCACTGGGTTTAGTGACAGTGCCTCGCATCCAAAAATAGAATGGGGACAATTAACAAAGGCTCCAGATATGGCTCTCTGACTTTCACACCTATACACTTAAATGTATGCACACACACACACACACACACACACACACACGTGCATATCATACATATGTATGTACATGTTGCCACAAATATAATTCTATAAAGTGTATTTTATCGTTTCCAAATAATGGTAAACAAAGTTACCAAATACCTTGTTACCAAATGCCTTACATTTGAGATGCTAGATATGAAGTTTATATAAAGGTTATATAAAGTCTAAGAAATGCATAGACATTGGCAAATCAGTATATATATGAGAGGGAATTAAAAGAGCACGATAATATGAATGACTATATATAGATTATAAAATATTGAGTTTTGTTTAACTTTTCCCATAGATGTAAATGGGAAAGGATTTCTGAATGAGCCCACTAAACTTCCATTCATGTTTTACTACCTGTCACCTAACAGTGATGGCCTCCTTTGTTCCATCTCAATCCCCACCCATGCACCTACCCTCTGGCTACCTTAAATAGATTTCAAGCGCCCTGCCATGAAGAGTAACAAAACAATGGACAATCCTGGAGGGGATGTGTGGGAAAGGGAAACTTCATTCACTGGTAGGATTACAAGCCGCTGGTCCAGCAACTCTGGAAGTCAGCGTAGAGAACCCTCAAAGAGCTAGAAATCAGTATTCTATATGACCCAGCTATTCCCCTCCTTGGCAGAAGCCCAAAATATTGATCACCTCAGATCTTCCTGCACAGCCATGTTGGTTGCTGTTCTATTTACAATAGCTAGAGTGTGAAAACAAGCTAAAGACCCTTCAACTGACAAGTGGGTCATGGAATTGTGGCACCTATACACTACAGAATACTAGTCACGTGTGGATCTATTCACTTACAGGTAAATACAATAGAAAAGATAGTATCAAGTAAGGTAACTCTGGCCCAGAAAGCCAAACTTGCATGTTCTCTTTCATCTGAGATGCTTAGCTCAACATCTTCACGCATGAGTCTATAACATCTAGTAACTACGGAAAGTGACAGGAGGAAGATGGGTAGCCTAACAGAAAGGAACTGCAGGATACACGTTGAAGGAGGATCGGGTGGTCTCTAATTAGAGACGAATGAAGAAAGAGGTAGGAGAGCAAAGTAATAGTCAGGATGTCTGGAAAAGTCAAAAGGAGTAATAATTATCTATGTAAAATAAGATGTAAAGTCTCTCTGTACGTACAGAGCAAACATGAAAACTTCTCGCCTTGGCTGACAGTGCTTCCCCCAAGAGACAATCTAGCAAAATCCAACAAAATCCACAACACAGGCATGAGAATCTTTATTTATTTAAAGTAAGCTTTTCTGACCCCATATGTAGCAAGACATTTTTGTACTGACAAAAACTTAAAATGACAGGAATCTTTCTTTCTCAGTCACCCCCTGCTGTGCAACCCCAGCACATCTTTGTACCTATCTATGTGTTTTGCTGAGTATTACTATTGTTAGCTCATTTTCTCCACACATCTGAGTGGGTCCTGATATTCTTCACCATACTAAGTAAGTAAAGCTACTGTTAGCTTTCTTTTAGAAATCGCTTGCTGGACCTCCCAGCTCCTGCTTCCTTCTGTCCTTGGACCCCCCCTGCCCACTGAATAGTTTTCTTGGGATTTTCCAGCCTCCAGCCATCACACTCAAACAGCTGTTCCAAACCGGCAATCATCACTGCTATAGCCCAAAGCTGGCCACAAACTGTTCTGCTGGATCTGATAACAAAATACACTGCTGAGCTGTGGGATGTTGAAGTGGAGCCCTTGGTGGTGGAAAGAACTTTTAACAGTTACATTCTAAGATTTGCTTGCATGTGTGTTTCCCTCAGTGCCAACTAAACTATATTATATACTTATCAATGTATATAGTTTGATACAATTGGCATTGTATCTAGAAACTCCTCAAAGTTTCTATTATCTTTCCATATTAGCTAAGTAATTTCAATGAAATCAGAGAGAACCTGTTACAGTGGTTAGCTTGATTAAAGAGAAGGATATGGAGAGAATATGGTGAATTTAGAGAATTTAAAAAAGAAAAGACAGAAATGCAGATGTGTATAGGGATCTAAGAAATAAGACCAAGGGGGCGTCCTCATGGTGTCACCCCTGACAAGCACAAGCTCCACCAAGAGTTGTATGTTGCTCAAGACTGATGCTGACTGAGTGTGTTATGGGGTCATGGCTTTATCTCTAGAGAAGCTCTTTAGTTGACAAGTCCTGCCAACATTAAACTTGGTGCAAAAGAGTCTACTTCTTTAAAGAGGGTGGGAGTAGAGAGAAACCCCATTATGTTATCTCAGACTTTGAATGTAGATTAAGAAAGATGATACATCCTAGGGACTGACACTTGATAAATGCTTTATGAGGGTTAGTATTATTCTGATAAGTATGAGGAGACAATGAGCAGTGACTCAGACCTAATGCAAAGTCATACACTCATTAGCAATCCCTTCCCCATGGCAAAGTCTGAGGCAGTAATAACTCCTCGTCTCCAGATTGGCTAGGATGGAGGTTGTCTCATCCCCATCCATTAGCTTCATGACCTGGAGTCCTTGCTCTCCTAGCCAGTTACTCTGTGCTCAAGATGGTCATAATAATATCGAGTTATGTCAGAGAGCTGCTGCAATGCATAATTTATGTCCAATTGTCAAGGCCTTGGAAGAACAGAGAGAGATTTAAGTGCCAAATATCTCTGGGGCCATCAAAAAGATGAACTGAGACAAGTTCTACACACCCACGTTTAACACACTTTAATACGTGCACTTATCTCCTACTTCTGACCTTTGTCCTTGTGTACGTAATATGAATGGCAGTGGATCAAAGTTCAGCTAATCAGAGTTAGGATGAAAGCTAGAGAAATGAAAATTTGGAGGTGAGCAACAAGCCTTCGTTTTTAATTCACTATTTAAGAAACATGCCTTTGCAGTCGGGAACACACAACAGTTGTGGGTGCTAGCACAAAACCTGCAGGCTTCTATGCATTCCCTCAGGGGTGGATGCTCATGAGTTTCTTGCATCTCCTGAGGAGCTTTGAGCGGTTAGTGGTTGCATTTTCCTCAGTACTGTAATCAGAGCAAACTGCTCGCGCTTCAGCAAATAATCCCTTGTTCGTACATGTAATCCTAATTAAACTCGGAGGTTAGCAAAAGAAACAAGAGTGGAGAGAGGATTGCTTAAGAAGAAAAGAACACTTAGAAGAAGAGAAGGGAATGGAGTGAATAAAACCAGTAAGTTGTATATATGTATAAAATTGACCCAAGAAGGGAAAAAGTTGTATCTATAACCCAAGTGAAGAAAAGAACAAAGAGCTCAATTTCTGAAATCTACATACATATATATATATATATATATATATATATATATATAGTCATTATGACTATGGAGGAAATGTCAACATTGCCAATTTCCAAGAAATTCATCCTTCATAAAGATGACAAAAAACCCTGTTAATAGGAAGCCAGGACCGGCACTCTCGCACCTCTCTGGTGTGGTGTATAACTTAGCATAATCCTTATGAAGGAGAAGTAAATATCTGTAAAAGTTAAATACTAAAATGCCCTTTATCCCAATCCCTTTGCTTCTAGGATTTCCCTTACAGATGTATCTGTATATATGATCACAAATATATATTTTTATACATATAAATATTCCATAGTTTACCTTCCATACATTATGGAATATTTAAATTATGGAATAAACATTTGGAAATTAAATATATAAAATAGATAGATAGATAGATAGATAGATAGATAGATAGATAGATAGATAGATAGATAGATAAGGAATTTCAGTGAGGGGTTAGTTTTTATTGACCATAAAATGATAGTTATTAGGTATTATGTAATATCCAGTCCATATATACCAAGTCTAATGATAAGGCATGTTCACTGGCACATACATTACCTAGAATGCTAAGTAATCTTTGTGCTGGGAACACTTGAAATCTTCTTTACCTCTGTTACTATATATGTCTAATTGCTGACAAGTATGGCATGCTGTGCTAAAGATCATTTCAAGTTATCCCTCTAACCCAACTATAGTGGTGGAGCCATTGACCATTCTGTGTCTAGCCTCCCTTCATCCTCAGCTATGTGAATCCCTGTTCTCTACCCCTATGTGGTCAACTTTATTCCTTTAATAACAACCCTGGAGAGGCAGACACAGGAAGATCCTGGCACTGGCTGGCCAGTTAGTGCAAGCAAATAGTTAAGAGAGCCTGTCTCAAAACATAGTGAGAGAAACTCTCAGAAGCAGGATGATAGGCTTATAGGACATGTGTGCAACTTCTTCTTTGCTTGGATAATTAACTTAATTTAAATTTGTGCCATTGTTCCCTATTCTCTTTCACCTCTTGCAGAAATTGCTCGAAGTCAAGTTCACAGATATGGTGGGAGGTAACAGAGGTAGAATGTCCTGTGTTCTAGGAGCTCAGGTAGTGATTCTCAGCCCACCTCAGACCCACATCAGTGGGAGGCACATGAGTAAGAAGAGGTGTAAGAGATCTTTCTAGAAGGCTGGAAACCGTTTATGCCCTGATCTTGACAGTGGTTAAATATACATGTCTACAGATGCCAGTTTCACTGGGTTTTTATATCTGCATGTTTATGACTTTTAAGAAAGAAGCTTTTAGTTTCCACCAGAGAAAGTAATTGATCTAGACACGGCCCAAGAGTCAGTGGTTGTTAATGTCTCCTGCTTTTCCCTTGTCTGTGGAGTCTTATGGTCAGCCAGGATTGAGAATCACCTAGAAACTTCCCAGAATGTCGTTATTCTCCCAGTCATTAAATTCACAAATATCTGAACAGTGGTGAGTAATGAAGATAAGGGGAAGGTTCACTCTGCTTACTAATTTTTACTGTTTTTTTTTTCTTCTTACACTGTGAACTATAAAGGAATAATTACCACTACTGAAGTATTAGCAAGTAACCCAGGCCCTCAATCTTCAGTATCCATCTTCTCACTAACAGATGCCTTTGGCATAGGTTGAAAATATGGTTCCCAATTCCTATAAGGCAGGAAGAACACAAATTTGAGACAAGTTTTGAATAGGTGGACAGTAAATTCCAGAGCCACACATATACCCAGGTTCTCAAAAAAAATCTCTCTTCCAAAGAAAAGGGTGGGGGAGGCAAACAGAGGCAGGAAATAAACCTGGTTCTCAAGTTCCAGTGTAGAATGTGAGATTCAGTACATCTTGGCATGGGTCTAAGGAATCCTTAAAATCTAGCATGGGCCAAGCATGTACCTGGCACAGAATAGAGCAATAGATACTGTCCACAAGTGCTGCATATACAGTATCTAATTTAATACTGAATGTGAGAATATATACTAAATAAAACTTAACTGAGCACAAGGCAAAAAAACCCTGTAGACTGCAGCCTTTATACCTGTGCAGGCTTCCTCATCTGGTAAGCTGGAGGTAGAGACTGGCAAGCCTCTGTAACCTCCCTCCCTCCAAAGCAAAACTCCAGCCAACACAATGTACTGCACCTTGCCTGGGTTTCGGAAGTCTACACATAACTCTAATTCAGACTTTGCCTGGAGAGACCAACTTGTATTTTTTTTCCTCTCTGGGGAAAGTAAGTGACTATAGCTGGAGAGAAGACAGGGAGTCATCAGGGTCTTCAGGTTATGGCTGGACACCCCTCTGTGTGAGCAGAGTCTCAAGCCAATGCTGACCATTAGTAACTGGTGGAAGAGCTTGGGAGCTTTGATTTGAGCTAGCTCTTCAACTGCCTCTGCAGTGGAAGGGAAGTTGTTCAGGCATTAAACTCTATTTCCTCATATTCCAGACAGTCTTTCGGGAGCCCAGTTCTTACAAAGAAGGATGTGGTTCTAGCTCACTGTTTGTGCCTATCCTGACTTTCTGCCTGATCTCTGAAAATCACAATGCACTGGTCAGCCATTGCTGCCTCATCTATCGTGTTCCTCTGCTGCCCATGGTATGGCAGCTTGGCTTTCTGCTCCATCACTGATCCAACAGTTCAGGTAGTTACATCAGGGTTACCAGGTACTCATCGGGTTCCTTCCTAATGTCTCTACAGGCTCCATCTTGGTAAGGCTGAGAAGAAGTTTAGATTTCCTCAGTATTATATTCCCTATATTCTATAGGTATAAAATGCTAAGGCGTTAACTCCAAAAGTAATAATATTCATATAAAATGGATCATATGGTTACATAAAAGTTTACATATAGAGTATTCATCCCTCAGTATCCCCAAAGGATTTCCTTGTATATCAAATTCATGGATGTTCACGTCCCTTATCCAAAGAAATGTAGCATTCACATGAAACCTACACAAATCCTCTTGTATGCTTACAGCCATCTCTAGACTATTTATGACACCGAGTGCCACTCTCAATGGTGTTATTCTCCATTTTTAAGGAATAGGGACAAGAAACAGATGTGTTTCTGGATAGTACAGATGCATTTTCCCCTAATAGCTCTGATCCTCAGCTGACCTGCTGATGTGAAACTTACAGACATGGAAAGGCACCTACACAGAACACAGTGCAAGCTTGTGCACAGCATAAACACATACTATTGATGTGTATACATTGAAGTAAGTACACGAATGCCCACAAAATAAAATTGCTGCTTTCAGACTTCTTCCTGTCTTTATACTTTGTCTATGCTCCAAGCTCTCTTTAACCAGCCCTGTCCAATGCACATGTGATATGGGCCACTTAATATGTCCTAGTAATTACATTAAAGTATAACAGATCAGGTAAAATTTATTTCAATAATATGTTACTTCTCCCAGTATGCTTAAAATACCTTCATTGCAATATCTAATCGGCAGAAAAACAAATAATTTTCTTGTGTTTTCAGTTTTTCAGCCTAAATTCTGGTGTGTATTTTGTAGTCATAGTACAGTTTAAGTTGGAAGGGCCATGTTTCAAGGATTGGTATACCCTGGAGCCAGATGCTGCCTGATCAGTGAGTGACAAACACTGTTCTCTCACCAACTCTGGGAACATCCAGGTCCAGCATCCTTCAGACTTCACTCTCAGTTTCTGCTCATTCATGTGTTCGGTGTTCAGTGTCTACCTTGCTGCAGGTGCTGTCATTAGTGGGAGGAAACAGTGGTAGTTCTTGCTAGTGAGTAAATACTTTCCCCCAAAACTCATGTTGAAGTTTGAATCCACCTGAAGCCAGTCAGGCTGAAATGATGCTCACAGGAAATATCCAATCCCTTGGGATGGTACCACTATGAAGAAAGGAGAGTGGACTCAGAGACAAAGTTGATTTGAAAACACAGTTTAAAAATGGAGGAATGACTCTGTAAGCCAAAATGCACTGAAGAATGAAGGCAATGAGTAAGATGACAGGAGAGGTGCTTGGAGCATTCTCTTCCTCAGAGCTCTCAAAGGCATGCATCCCTGGCTATAAGACCTCTCCTTCTGCGGCCCATGGTACCTTTATGGAAACTGGCGAACAACTGAAAAGGAAAAGTAGCTAGAGAGAAGGAGCTAGGGGCAAAGGAAAGGACTTCCCCAATTTGCCTCTTGAAGCAGCTGCCTAGGGATAATGGTGTTCTCTAAATGAGGCAAGAAAAAGAATCCTAAGTGGCCTTGTTCTAGTTTCCCTGAGTTAGAATGTTGCCAACTATTGAGAGGCTCTTACATAGTGGTTCCATGTGGAGAACTTGAACTATTTAATTCCTCTGTTAATTCCATGAGGGACATTACCGCATTTGGGGCTTTCCAGAAGTGGTCCAATAAAAGCAAGGAAAGGGAATTATTTTGTGGCTATGGTATGTTGACTGACTGATTGGCAGGTAGTTTACAAAATAGCTGAAGATTTCTGGAACAATGTGCATTATCAAGTGTAATTTGATACTAGATCCTCCTGGGTGTGCTGCAATTTTATAGTACTGTATTATGCATTAATAAATTCTGAGTCTGAGCAATGTTGTTCACTGGTACAAGAGGCATAGTTCATCTCAGAAATCCTCAGCATATGTCATTGATAACTTTAACTTCTTTACCATCCTTACTAACAAAAGAGTGAGAGTGAGCAGATGAATGGGAACCTTCCAATCAACAGAAAGAATAACTTAAGGGTTTTGCTTAAGAGCAAAAGTAAAGAAATGGTGATTGAAGTGAATAGTAAAGTAGAGGAGACCTACACCTGCCCTTCAATATCATTAAGTCATATGAGCAATATGATGAGTCAAATAAAAGTCATATTCACCATAGTGGGGTGCAGCACAGGCAGGAATCTCACACTCCTGTCTACCAGAAGAGATGTGTGGGATAGTTTCAGAAAGCAAGACGGAAGGTTTTTCTAAGAGCTGGGGTTAGGAAACCTCATCTCAAACAGGGTGGAAGCCATTGGACTGACGTCCCACCTTGTCCTCTGTTGAGCTCCACATATGAGCAATGGCAGATGAATGCCTGTGGGTCTGTGTACTGGAGGCTTTCCACAGAGATCTCTAGCCTGGCTGGGTGTGAGGGTTCAGGCAAAGGGGAGAGAGTGTCAGCAGAGAGGGGGAGTCGCCTCGGCTGGCTCCACTGTGGCAGCAGGCTCCACCTCAGTCTCCTCCATTACTGCATCACTTGTTCCTCAGCTGCACCCAAGGTCCTGTGCTGAGTTGGGCAGGGCTGAGCTGATAGGAGGCTGACTAGTCAGGAGGAGTGCGGGGGAGCTTCTGGTGGCATTTTGGGAGAACAAACCTCTTCCCAAGTGGCAGTGTTACAACTCTTATGACAGAAGCTCCCAGACGGGTTTGGAAATACCTTATCTGCATGTGGGAGGGCTTAGGGTGCTGCTCTTACACTAACTGATGGCCACAAACCTCTCTACAGGAGACTGTGGGGGCCATAGCTATGTGACAGGAACCAGGATCCCAGGAGCTTGTGGCAAAATCCCTACCGTTCCTTGCAAGGTTATCTCCAGCAGGGTCACCAGGGTTTTAAGTCTGAGCTTGACCAGGCACCAGGCTGCCTATCACAGCCCACTATTCCACAAATGCTTGCACTCTCTCATACGAATGAGTATGTGTGCATGTACAGACACACACACAGAGTAAAAGAGTGACATTGCGTCCGCGACCTCTGTTCCCGCAGACTGCACTGAAGAGACAGGTACCCAGGCTAATATAACATCACTTGGGACACGGCCTGTTGGGGCTTCCGTCTGCGCCCAAGAACGGGTCAGCGCTGGGGTCGTCTGGGTGCCAGATCTGCAGGCCATCACGTCTGCAGGGTGAGCAGCGCCACGGAGAGTGTGCAGAGTGCACTCCGCCATCTTTGCTCCAGTGGCTGGGAAGTTGGGACAGCCAGGTTCTGAGACACACAGGCATAATATCGCTTGGGTCTCGGGCGGCTTGTGTGTATGCGGCTCCCAAGTGCTGGGCTGATCTGCAGTAACCAGCGGGCCAGCTCTGCTGTGGGACTTCTGCCTGGCAGAGAGACGCCCCCTCCCCCTCCACTCTAGGAGAGATCACGCACCCCTGCACAGGGCAGGAGCCTACCAGCCTCCCTTTGGCGACCTCTGCTCCAGGAATCCACTAGGCTGAGCCTTTGGATGTGAAAGGACTCCCCAATATAAGATCACTTGGGGCAAGGCACATCAGGGCTCCAAAGTCACTCAGGAGCAGGCAGGCCCCAGAAATCGGTGCCAGGGGAATCCTGGTAACCCGGGGGGGGGGGGCAGAAATAGCTTTGCAGGCTCACAGGAGGTACAACCAACAGCCAGTGGCAGCAGGACCAACTAACATCAGAGGTATCCAGATGGCAAAAGGCAAATGTAGGAATGTTACTAACAGAAATCAAAGTAATATGGGACCATCCGAACCCAACTCTCCAACAGCAGCAAGTCCTGGATACCCCGCCACACCCGAAAGACAAGATCTGGATTTAAAATAACTTCTCATGATGCTATTAGAGGATCACAAGAAGGACACAAATAAATCTCATAAAGAATTACAGGAGATCATGAATCAACGGTTAGAAGCCCTTACAAAGGAAACACAAAAATCGCTTAGAGAAATGCGGGAGAACATGGATCAAAAGATGGAGGCGCACAAGGAGACAACACAAAAATCGCTTAACGAGATGAATCAACGGGTAGATGCACTCACAAAGGAATCACAAAAATTGCACAAAGAGGCCATCTTTGCTCCAGTGACCAGGTAGTTGGGACCGCCAGGCTCAGAGACAGACAGGCATAATATCGCTTCGGTTTCAGGCAGCTTGGGTGTAACCTGCTCCCAGGTGCTGGGCTGATCTGCAGTAACCAGCGCGCCAGTTCCGCGGTGGGACCTTCTGCCTGGTGGAGGGACCCCGCGCAGGGAGGGAGCCCGCCAGCTTCCCTTCCGCGACCTCTGTTCCCGCGGACTGCGCTGGAGAGACCGGTACCCAGGCTCTCCCCCCGATATAACATCACTTGGGACACGGCCTGTTGGGGCTTCCGTCTGTGCCCGAGGGCGGGTTGGCGCTGTAGTCGTCTGGGCGCCAGATCGGCGGGCCATCGTGACCACAGGGTGAGCGGCGCCACGGAGAGTGCCCTCCGCCATCTTTGCTCCAGTGACCAGGTAGTTGGGACCACCAGGCTCAGAGACAGACAGGCATAATATCGCTTCGGGTTCAGGCAGCTTGTGTGTAACCTGCTCCCAGGTGCTGGGCTGATCTGCAGTAACCAGCGCGCCAGTTCCGCGGTGGGACCTTCTGCCTGGTGGAGGGACCCCGCGCAGGGAGGGAGCCTGCCAGCTTCCCTTCCGCGACCTCTGTTCCCGCGGACTGCGCTGGAGAGACCGGTACCCAGGCTCTCCCCCCATATAACATCACTTGGGACACGGCCTGTTGGGGCTTCCTTCTGTGCCCGAGGGCGGGTTGGCGCTGTGGTCGTCTGGGTGCCAGATCGGCGGGCCATCGTGACCACAGGGTGAGCAGCGCCACGGAGAGTGCCCTCCGCCATCTTTGCTCCAGTGACCAGGTAGTTGGGACCACCAGGCTCAGAGACAGACAGGCATAATATCGCTTCGGGTTCAGGCAGCTTGTGTGTAACCTGCTCCCAGGTGCTGGGCTGATCTGCAGTGACCAGCGCGCCAGATCTGCTGTGGGACTTCTGCCTGGCAGAGGGACGCCCCCTCCCCCCCCCAGGAGAGATCACACACCCCTGCACAGGGCAGGAGCCTGCCAGCCTCCCTTTGGCGACCTCTGCTCCAGGAATCCACTAGGCTGAGCCTTTAGATGGGCAAGGCCTCCCCAATATAAGATCACTTGGGGCAAAGCACATTAGGGCTCCAAAGTCACTCAGGAGCAGGCAGGCCCCAGAAATCGGTGCCAGGGGAATCCTGGTAATCCAGGGGGGGCAGAAATAGCTTTGCAGGCTCACAGGAGGTCCAACCAACAGCCAGTGGCAGCAGGACCAACTAACACCAGAGGTATCCAGATGGCAAAAGGCAAACGTAGGAATGTTACTAACAGTAATCAAAGTAATGTGGGACCATCCGAACCCAACTCTCCAACAGCAGCAAGTCCTGGATACCCCACCACACCCGAAAGACAAGATCTGGATTTAAAATCACTTCTCATGATGCTATTAGAGGATCACAAGAAGGACACAAATAAATCTCATAAAGAGTTACAGGAGACCATGAATCAACGGTTAGAAGCCCTTACAAAGGAAACACAAAAATCGCTTAGAGAAATGCGGGAGAACATGGATCAAAAGATGGAGGCGCACAAGGAGACAACACAAAAATCGCTTAACGAGATGAATCAACGGGTAGATGCACTCACAAAGGAATCACAAAATTTGCATAAAGAAATGCAGAAGAATATGGGTCAACAGACGGATGCCCATAAGGAGGCAACACAAAAATTGCTTAAAGAAATGAATCAACGGTTAGATGCCCTTACAAAGGAAACACGAGAACTGCTTAAAGAAATGCAGGAGACGATGGATCAACAGATGGAATCCCATGAGGAGGAAACACAAAAATCGCTCAGAGAAATGCAGGAGAACGTGGGTCATCAGGAAGAAATCCTGAAAGAGGTAATGCAAAAATACCTTAAAGAAATACAGGAAAATACAAACAAACAAGTGAAGGATCTCAGCAAATCCATCCAGGAACTAAAAAAGGAAGTAGAAACAACTAAGAAATCACAAAGGGAGACAACTTTGGAGATAGAAAACCTTGGGAAGAAATCAGGAGTCATAGATGCAAACATCAACAATAGAATACAAGAGATGGAAGAAAGAATCTCAGGTGCTGAAGATTCCATAGAAAGCATCGACTCAACAGTCAAAGAAAATGCAAAATGCAAAAAACGCGTAACCCAAAACATCCAGGAAATCCAGGACACAATGAGAAGACCAAACCTAAGGATTATAGGTATAGATGAGAGTGAAGATTTGCAACTTAAAGGGCCAGTAAACATCTTCAACAAAATTATGGAGGAAAACTTCCCTAACTTAAAGAGAGAGATGCCGATGAACATACAAGAAGCCTACAGAACTCCAAACAGACTGGACCAGAACAGAAATACCTCCCGTCACATAATAATCAAAACACCGAATGTTCTAAACAAAGAAAGAATACTAAATGCAGTAAGAGAAAAGGGCCAAGTAACATACAAAGGAAGACCTATCCGAATCACATCAGACTTCTCACCAGAGACTATGAAAGCCAGAAGATCCTGGGCAGATCTCATGCAGACACTAAGACAGCACAAATGCCAGCCTAGACTACTATACCCAGCAAAACTCTCAATCACCATAGATGGAGAGACCAAGATATTCCATGATAAAACCAAATTTTCACAATATCTTTCCACAAATCCAGCCCTGCAACGGATAATAGGTGGAAACCTCCAATACAGGGAGAGAAACAACACCCTGGAAAAAATGAGATAATAACCTTCTTGAATCAAACCCAAAAGTAGATAACCACTCAAACATAAAGATAGCGTCAAGAATGGCAGATGGCAATAATCACTATGCCTTAATCTCTCTTAATATCAATGGTCTCAATTCCCCAATTAAAAGACATAGACTAGCACACTGGATACGTAAACAGGACCCAGCTTTTTGCTGCATGCAGGAAACGCACCTCAGTGTCAAAGACAAACACTACCTCAGAGTAAAAGGCTGGAAAACAATTTTACAAGCAAATGGCCCCAAGAAACGAGGTGGAGTAGCCATCCTAATATCGGATAAAATTGATTTTCAACCCAAAGTCATCAAAAAAGACACAGAAGGACACTACATACTAATCAAGGGAAAAATCCACCATCAAGAACTCTCAATCCTGAATATCTATGCTCCAAATGCAAGGGCACCCTCATTCGTAAAAGAAACTTTACTAAAACTCAAAGCACACATCGCACCGCACACAATAATAGTGGGTGACTTCAACACCCCGCTCTCTGAAATGGATCGTTCAGGAAAGCAGAAACTAAACAGGGACACAGTGAATCTAATTGAAGCCTTGGACCAAATGGAACTAACTGATATATATAGAACATTTCATCCTAGAGCTAAAGAATACACCTTCTTCTCAGCTCCTCATGGTACCTTCTCCAAAATTGACCATATAATTGGTCACAAATCAGACCTCAACAGATACAAGAAGATAGAAATAATCCCATGCCTCCTATCAGATCACTATGGAATAAGGGTGGTCTTCAATGGCAGCAAAAACAAAAGAAAACCCACGTACACATGGAGGCTGAACAATGCTCTACTCAATGATAACTTGGTCAAGGTGGAAATAAAGAAAGAAATCAAAGACTTTTTGAAAGTTAATGAAAATGAAGGCACAACATACCCTAACTTATGGGACACAATGAAAGCAGTGCTAAGAGGAAAATTCATAGCCCTGAGTGCCGCCAAAAAGAAACGGGAGACAGCATACACTAACAGCTTAATGGCACACCTGAAAGCCCTGGAACAAAAAGAAGCAAATACACCAAAGAGGAGTAGAAGGCAGGAAATCATCAAACTCAGGGCTGAAATCAATCAAGTAGAAACAAATAAAACCATACAAAGAATCAACAAAACGAGGAGTTGGTTCTTTGAGAAAATCAACAAGATAGATAAGCCCTTAGCCAGACTAACCAGAGGGCACAGAGATAGTATCCAAATTAATAAAATCAGAAACGAAAAGGGAGAGATAACAACAGAAACTGAGGAAATTCAAAAAATCATCAGATCCTACTACAAAAACCTGTATTCAACACAACTAGAAAATCTTGAGGAAATGGACAATTTCCTTGACAGATACCAAGTACCAAAATTAAATCAGGATCAAATAGACCATCTAAACCGTCCTATAACCCCTGAAGAAATAGAAGTTGTCATTGGAAGTCTTCCAACCAAAAAAAGCACAGGTCCAGATGGTTTTACTGCAGAATTCTATCAGACCTTCAAAGAAGACCTAACACCAATACTCTTCAAACTGTTCCACAAAATAGAAACAGAAGGAACACTACCCAACTCGTTCTATGAAGCCACAATTACACTAATACCAAAAGCACACAAAGATCCGACAAAGAAAGAGAATCTCAGGCCAATCTCTCTTATGAATATCGATGCAAAAATACTCAATAAAATTCTTGCCAACCGAATCCAAGAACACATCAAAACGATCATTCACCACGATCAAGTAGGCTTCATCCCAGGGATGCAGGGATGGTTCAATATAAGGAAATACATCAATGTAATCCACTACATAAACAATCTCAAAGAAAAAAACCACATGGTCATCTCATTAGATGCTGAGAAAGCATTTGACAAAATTCAGCATCCTTTCATGCTAAAGGTCTTGGAAAGATCAGGAATTCAAGGCCCATATCTAAACATAGTAAAAGCAATTTACAGCAAACCAGTAGCCAGCATCAATCTAAACGGAGAGAAACTTGAAGCAATCCCACTAAAATCAGGGACTAGACAAGGCTGCCATCTCTCTCCATATCTTTTCAATATAGTACTTGAAGTTCTAGCTAGAGCAATTAGACAAGAAAAAGAGGTCAAAGGGATACAAATTGGAAAGGAAGAAGTCAAACTATCACTATTTGCAGACGATATGATAGTATACATAAGCGACCCAAAGAACTCCACCAGAGAACTCCTACAGCTGATAAACGACTTCAGCAAAGTGGCCGGATATAAAATCAACTCAAGCAAGTCAGAAGCCTTCCTATACTCAAAGGATAAGCAGGCTGAGAAAGAAGTAAGAGAAATAATACCCTTTACGATAGCCACAAACCATATTAAGTATCTTGGCGTGACGCTAACCAAACAAGTGAAAGATCTGTATGACAAGAACTTCAAGTCTCTGAAGAAAGAAATTGAAGAAGACCTCGGAAGATGGAAAAATCTGCCATGCTCATGGATTGGCAGGATTAATATAGTAAAAATGAGCATCTTACCAAAAGTAATACACAGATTCAATGCAATCCCCATCAAAATCCCAACTCAATTCTTCATAGAGTTAGAAAGAGCAATTCAAAAATTCATCTGGAATAACAGAAAACCCAGAATAGCTAAAACTATTCTCAAGAGTAAAAGAACCTCTGGGGGAATCAGTATCCCGGACCTCAAGCTGTACTACAGAGCAATAGTGTTAAAAACTGCATGGTATTGGTACAGTAACAGACATGTAGATCAATGGAACAGAATTGAAGACCCAGAAATGAATCCACACTCCTATGGTCACTTGATCTTTGACAAAGGAGCTAAAACCATCCAGTGGAAAAAAGATAGCCTTTTCAACAAATGGTGCTGGCTCAGCTGGAGGTCAACATGCAGAAGAATGCAAATTGACCCATCCTTATCTCCTTGCACTAAGCTCAATTCTAAGTGGATCAAAGATCTCCACATAAAACCAGACACACTGAAACTAATAGAAGGGAAACTAGGGAAGAACCTTGAACATATGGGCACAGGGGAGAATTTCCTGAACAGAACTCCAATAGCTTATACTCTAAGATCAAGAATAGACAAATGGGACCTCATTAAATTACAAAGTTTTTGCAAGGCAAAAGACACCGTCAAAAAGACAAAGCGGCAACCAACTAACTGGGAAATGATCTTTACCAACCTTACATCCGACAGAGGGTTAATATCCAAGATATACAAAGAACTCAAGAAGTTAAACTCCAGAGAGGCAAGTAACCCTATTAAAAATTGGGGTACAGAGCTCCACAAAGAGTTCTCACCGGAAGAATATCTAATGGCTGAGAAGCACCTAAAGAGATGTTCATCATCCTTAGTCATTAGGGAAATGCAAATCAAAACAACCCTGAGATTCCATCTCACACCAGTCAGGATGGCTAAGATCAAAAACACAGGAGACAGCAGTTGTTGGCGAGGATGTGGAGAAAGAGGAACACTCCTCCACTGCTGGTGGAATTGCAGGCTGGTACAACCACTCTGGAAAGCAGTCTGGCGGCTCCTCAGAAAACTGGGCATGACACTTCCGGAGGATCCGGCTATACCACTCCTGGGCATATACCCAGAGACTTTACCTGCATGCAATAAGGACACATGCTCCACTATATTCATAGCAGCCTTATTTATAATAGCCAGAAGCTGGAAAGAACCCAGATGTCCCTCAACGGAGGAATGGATTCAGAAGATGTGGTATATTTACACAATGGAATACTACTCTGCAATTAAAAACAATGAATTCACGAAATTCCTAGGCAAATGGTCAGAACTTGAAAATATCATCCTTAGTGAGGTAACCCAATCACAAAAGATCACACATGGTATGAAGTCACTGATAAGGGGATATTGACCCAGAATCTCAGAATACCCTAGACACAATCAGCATATCAATAGATTTCTAAAAAGATGGAAGGAGAGACCCCTGGTCCTGGAAAGACTGGATGTAGGGGAACGCCAGGACAGAGTAATGAGAGGGGGTTGAACGGAGAAAAGAGGGAGGGAAGGGGGCTTATGGGACTTTCGGGGAGGGAGGAAACGGGAAAGGGGAAGTGATTTGGAATGTAAATTAAAAAAATAAAATTAAATTAAATTAAAAAAAAAAATTGCACAAAGAAATGCAGAAGAATATGGGTCAACAGACGAATGCCCATAAGGAGGCAACACAACAATTGCTTAAAGAAATGAATCAACGGTTAGATGCCCTTACAAAGGAAACACGAGAACTGCTTAAAGAAATGCAGGAGACGATGGATCAACAGATGGATTCCCATGAGGAGGAAACACAAAAATCGCTCAGAGAAATGCAGAAGAACGTGGGTCATCAGGAAAAAATCCTGAAAGAGGTAATGCAAAAATACCTTAAAGAAATACAGGAAAATACAAACAAACAAGTGAAGGATCTCAGCAAATCCATCCAGGAACTAAAAAAGGAAGTAGAAACAACTAAGAAATCACAAAGGGAGACAACTTTGGAGATAGAAAACCTTGGGAAGAAATCAGGAGTCATAGATGCAAACATCAACAATAGAATACAAGAGATGGAAGAAAGAATCTCAGGTGCTGAAGATTCCATAGAAAGCATTGACTCAACAGTCAAAGAAAATGCAAAATGCAAAAAACGTGTAACCCAAAACATCCAGGAAATCCAGGACACAATGAGAAGACCAAACCTAAGGATTATAGGTATAGATGAGAGTGAAGATTTGCAACTTAAAGGGCCAGTAAACATCTTCAACACAATTATGGAGGAAAACTTCCCTAACCTAAAAGAGAGATGCCGATGAACGTACAAGAAGCCTACAGAACTCCAAACACACTGGACCAGAACAGAAATACCTCCCGTCACATAATAATCAAAACACCGAATGTTCTAAACAAAGAAAGAATACTAAAAGCAGTAAGAGAAAAGGGCCAAGTAACATACAAAGGAAGACCTATCCGAATCACATCAGACTTCTCACCAGAGACTATGAAAGCCAGAAGATCCTGGGCAGATCTCATGCAGACACTAAGACAGCACAAATGCCAGCCTAGACTACTATACCCAGCAAAACTCTCAATCACCATAGATGGAGAGACCAAGATATTCCATGATAAAACCAAATTTTCACAATATCTTTCCACAAATCCAGCCCTGCAACAGATAATAGGTGGAAACCTCCAATACAGGGATAGAAACAACACCCAGGAAAAATTAAGATAATAACCTTCTTGAATCAAACCCAAAAGTAGATAACCACTCAAACATAAAGATAGCGTCAAGAATGGCAGATGGCAATAATCACTATGCCTTAATCTCTCTTAATATCAATGGTCTCAATTCCCCAGTTAAAAGACATAGACTAAAAGACTGGATACGTAAACAGGACCCAGCATTTTGCTGCATGCAGGAAACGCACCTCAGTGTCAAAGACAAACACTACCTCAGAGTAAAAGGCTGGAAAACAATTTTACAAGCAAATGGCCCCAAGAAACGAGGTGGAGTAGCCATCCTAATATCAGATAAAATTGATTTTCAACCTAAAGTCATCAAAAAAGACACAGAAGGACACTACATACTGATCAAGGGAAAAATCCACCATCAAGAACTCTCAATTCTGAATATCTATGCTCCAAATGCAAGGGCACCCTCATTCGTAAAAGAAACTTTACTAAAACTCAAAGCACACATCGCACCACACACAATAATAGTGGGTGACTTCGACACCCCGCTCTCTGAAATGGATCGTTCAGGAAAGCAGAAACTAAACAGGGACACAGTGAATCTAATTGAAGCCTTGGACCAAATGGAACTAACAGATATATATAGAACATTTCACCCTACAGCTAAAGAATACACATTCTTCTCAGCTCCTTATGGTACCTTCTCCAAAACTGACCATATAATTGGTCACAAATCAGACATCAACAGATATAAGAACATAGAAATAATCCCATGCCTCCTATCAGATCACTATGGAATAAGGGTGGTCTTCAATGGCAACAAAAACAAAAGAAAACCCACGTACACATGGAGGCTGAACAATGCTCTACTCAATGATAACTTGGTCAAGGTGGAAATAAAGAAAGAAATCAAAGACTTTTTGAAAGTTAATGAAAATGAAGGCACAACATACCCTAATTTATGGGACACAATGAAAGCAGTGCTAAGAGGAAAATTCATAGCCCTGAGTGCCACCAAAAAGAAACGGAAGACGGCATACACTAACAGCTTAATGGCACACCTGAAAGCCCTGGAACAAAAAGAAGCAATTACACCAAAGAGGAGTAGAAGGCAGGAAATCATCAAACTCAGGGTTGAAATCAATCAAGTAGAAACAAATAAAACCATACAAAGAATCAACAAAACGAGGAGTTGGTTCTTTGAGAAAATCAACAAGATAGATAAGCCCTTAGCCAGACTAACCAGAGGGCACAGAGCTAGTATCCAAATTAATAAAATCAGAAACGAAAAGGGAGAGATAACAACAGAAACTGAGGAAATTCAAAAAATCATCAGATCCTACTACAAAAACCTGTGTTCAACACAACTAGAAAATCTTGAGGAAATGGACAATTTCCTTGACAGATACCAAGTACCAAAATTAAATCAGGATCAAATAGAACATCTAAACCGTCCTATAACCCCTGAAGAAATACAAGTTGTCATTGGAAGTCTTCCAACCAAAAAAAGCACAGGTCCAGATGGTTTTACTGCAGAAGTCTATCAGACCTTCAAAGAAGACCTAACACCAATACTCTTCAAACTGTTCCACAAAATAGAAACAGAAGGAACACTACCCAACTCATTCTATGAAGCCACAATTACACTAATACCAAAAGCACACAAAGATCCGAAAAAGAAAGAGAATCTCAGGCCAATCTATCTTATGAATATCGATGCAAAAATACTCAATAAAATTCTTGCCAACGGAATCCAAGAAAACATCAAAACGATCATTCACCACGATCAAGTAAGTAGGCTTCATCCCAGGGATGCAGGGATGGTTCAATATAAGGAAATCCATCAATGTAATCCACTACATAAACAATCTCAAAGAAAAAAACCACATGGTCATCTCATTAGATGCTGAGAAAGCATTTGACAAAATTCAGCATCCTTTCATGCTAAAGGTCTTGGAAAGATCAGGAATTCAAGGCCCATATCTAAACATAGTAAAAGCAATTTACAGCAAACCGGTAGCCAGCATCAATCTAAATGGAGAGAAACTTGAAGCAATCCCACTAAAATCAGGGACTAGACAAGGCTGCCCTCTCTCTCCATATCTTTTCAATATAGTACTTGAAGTTCTAGCTAGAGCAATTAGACAACAAAAAGAGGTCAAAGGGATAAAAATTGGAAAGGAAGAAGTCAAACTATCACTATTTGCAGATGATATGATAGTATACCCAAAGAACTCCACCAGAGAACTCCTACAGCTGATAAACGACTTCAGCAAAGTGGCCGGATATAAAATCAACTCAAGCAAGTCAGAAGCCTTCCTATACTCAAAGGATAAGCAGGCTGAGAAAGAAGTAAGAGAAATAATACCCTTCACAATAGCCACAAACCATATTAAGTATCTTGGTGTGACTCTCACCAAACAAGTGAAAGATCTGTATGACAAGAACTTCAAGTCTCTGAAGAAAGAAATTGAGGAAGACCTCAGAAGATGGAAAAATCTGCCATGCTCATGGATTGGCAGGATTAATACAGTAAAAATGAGCATCTTACCAAAAGTAATACACAGATTCATTGCAATCCCCATCAAATTTCCAACTCAATTCTTCATAGAGTTAGAAAGAGCAATTCATAAATTCATCTGGAATAACAGAAAACCCAGAATAGCTAAAACTATTCTCAAGAGTAAAAGAACCTCTGGGGGAATCAGTATCCCAGACCTCAAGCTGTACTACAGAGCAATAGTGATATAAACCGCATGGTATTGGTACAGTAACAGACATGTAGATCAATGGAACAGAATTGAAGACCCAGAAATGAATCCACACTCCTATGGTCACTTGATCTTTGACAAAGGAGCTAAAACCATCCAGTGGAAAAAAGATAGCCTTTTCAACAAATGGTGCTGGCTCAGCTAGAGGTCAACATGCAGAAGAATGCAAATTGACCCATTCTTATCTCCTTGCACTAAGCTCAATTCTAAGTGGATCAAAGATCTCCACATAAAACCAGAAACACTGAAAGTAATAGAAGGGAAACTAGGGAAGAACCTTGAATATATGGGCACAGGGGAGAATTTCCTGAACAGAACTCCAATAGCTTATGCTCTAAGATCAAGAATAGACAAATGGGACCTCATTAAATTTAAAAGTTTTTGCAAGGCAATAGACACTGTCAAAAAGACAAAGCAGCAACCAACTAACTGGGAAATGATCTTTACCAACCTTACATCCGACAGAGGGCTAATATCCAATATATACAAAGAACTCAAGAAGTTAAACTCCAGAGAGGCAAGTAACCCTATTAAAAAATGGGGTACAGAGCTAAACAAAGAGTTCTCACCTGAAGAATATCTAATGGCTGAGAAGCACCTAAAGAGATGTTCATCATCCTTAGTCATTAGGGAAATGCAAATCAAAACAACCCTTAGATTCCATCTCACACCAGTCAGGATGGCTAAGATCAAAAACACAGGAGACAGCAGTTGTTGGCGAGGATGTGGAGAAAGAGGAACACTCCTCCACTGCTGGTGGAATTGCAAGCTGGTACAACCACTCTGGAAAGCAGTCTGGCAGTTCCTCAGAAAACTGGGCATGACACTCCCGGAGGATCCGGCTATACCACTCCTGGGCATATACCCAGAGGCTTTACCTGCATGCAATAAGGACACATGCTCCACTATGTTCATAGCAGCCTTATTTATAATAGCCAGAAGCTGGAAAGAACCCAGATGTCCCTCAATGGAGGAATGGATTCAGAAGATGTGGTATATCTACACAATGGAATACTACTCTGCAATTAAAAACAATGAATTCACGGAATTCCTAGGCAAATGGTCAGATCTTGAAAATATCATCCTTAGTGAGGTAACCCAATCACAAAAGAACACACATGGTATGCAGTCACTGATAAGGGGATATTGACCCAGAATCTTGGAATACCCTAGACACAATCCGCATATCAATAAATTTCTAAGAAGATGGAACGAGAGACCCCTGGTCCTGGATAGACTGGATGTAGGGGAACGCCAGGACAGAGAAACGAGAGGGGATTGAATGGAGAAAAGAGGGAGGGAAGGGGGCTTATGGGACTTTCAGGGAGGGAGGAAACGGGAAAGGCGAAATGATTTGGAATATAAATTTAAAAAAAATAAAATAAATAAATAAAAAAAAGAGTGACATTGCTTATACCAAGTACAGAATAAATAACTAAACATTTCATCATTTTCTAAGCAATATAATTAAACATTCTCTCTCTCTCCCTCTCTCTCTCTCTCTCTCTCTCTCTCTCTCTCTCTCTCTCTCTCTCTCTCTCTCTCTCTCTTCAGGGTCTCACTCTAGTTCAGGCTAGCCTCTAACTCACAGTGATTCCTCTATAGCTGCTGAAGTTATATAGTGGCTTGTTTATTGCCTTCTTTTCTATCACTAGAATGTAAACTTTTAGTAAAGAGAGACCCAGATTGATCCATTCATTGCTATGTCCTCAATACCCTAAATCTTACTTAACATGGAATAACTGGTGACCTGTAAAGGAAGAAAGGAAGGCTGCATTTAGTGCTTCGGTGGGATGACTTGGCCTAACTTAGCTAACAATTCATTCCATTCCCAAGCGTTCACTTGAGGACATGGGTTTCTGTTGATATAACCTGCAGTATAGCATACCTCTTTAAGACAGCAAGAGACATGGAGTATACTTTGCAGTTGGTGTGCCCACTGTCTCATTGGAAATCTTTATATAGCTTTCAATACTGCCCACTTGCAACCAAGCATTTCATCCCTTTGTGCCTTGCTTGCCTTTGTTCTTGAAGTAATGTTACATGTTCTTTATTCATCTCCCAAAGCTGTGTCCCACTACTGGAGGAAGCTTCAGTGCAAATCTGAGAGCTGTCATTCATTCTAACCCTCAGCCTGGAACCTGCTGCTTCAAGATTTCTGTCTTTAAATCACCATTAATCCTACCAGAAAAAGCACTGGCATTAGAATTCAATTTCAGCTTCCTGGCAGGACAAGCCACATATCAGCAGTCTCTGAGGACTGCAGCAAGATTTTATGGGAGAATTCCCCAGCCCACACAGTCAGGAGCATGGGTGACAGTTTCCCGTACTGAAGGTCAAAAACTGTCTTAAATTCATAGCAAGACTGTCTTCCAGTGCTATCTAGAAATTCTTCGCTAGATTTAGTGACTTCTAGAACAGCTTCCAAGTCCTTGAAGCTGTATCTTACATTTCCAAAATTTATTAAGTAAGGTCATTTCAGTTGGAGGTGTGAATCATATGCCTATAAATTTTCCAGAGTCAAATCAGGATTTTCACAAATGAATTCATCTAAAGAACAAGCTGCTTTCATACTCTATG
Organism: Tokudaia tokunoshimensis; assembly: GCA_036184795.1. NCBI lineage: Eukaryota > Metazoa > Chordata > Mammalia > Rodentia > Muridae > Tokudaia > Tokudaia tokunoshimensis. Next base: position 107,142,116 of record BTHU01000011.1, on the reverse strand, counting down.
AAGTAAGGCTTCTTTCTATCAGCCCCACAAGCTCCTAATAATGTTTGTTACATAATGGTACTTATCTCTGCAAACAGATGTGTGTGAACAGGATGCTGGCATAATCACACAGCAGCTGAGAACATGAGCTCTGAGACTGAGTGTCTGCTTGGTCTCTCTGACTAGCTCTGTAACCCTGGGCAAGTGACTTCTCATCGCAGCTCAGGTTCCTCAATGAATGGCCACACCTCCTACATCTGGTCACTGTGATGACAGTGTTGCAAGTGCACTATGCTGTTCAGTATGGTAATCCTTTGTCACACTGAGGGTAGCTGATACAAGTGCAATCCTACTTCACTAGCCACATTTCAAGTGTTTGATGACTGCACATGGCTAGTAGCTACCATTCTGAACAATGCAACGGGATAAAATTATCTTTTAAATTTGTTTTTATTTTTAATTATGTATTTGTATGAGGCAGTATGTGCCTGTGAACACAGTGCACCTGGAGGACAGAAGAGAGCATAGGATCTCCTGGAGTTACAGGTGTTTGTGAACTGCTGGTGTGGTTGCTGGGACTAAACTTGAGTCCTCTGTAAGAGCAGTATGTGACCTGTCCTCTGTAAGAGCAATCTTAACTTCTGAGCCTTCACCGAGGGGCCAGTGGTAGGATTATGCCTCTATGAGGCAAACTATCACCACAGACAGATTTACAATAACTATGTTACTCCTGTGTTTCCTGAACTGTTCTCCTCCCACACCCGCTACCAGCTGTTCTTGAGTTGGCAATTTTCCCCCTTCGCATGGAGTGTGTGTGTGTGTGTGTGTGTGTGTGTGTGTGTGTGTGTGTGTACATAGAAGCTAAAGTCAACTGCAGTTGTCATTCCACAGGAGCTTTCCACTTAGTTTTTTGAAATGGGGTACTCTCATTGACCTGAAGCTTTACACAGAGAGAGACTGGCTGGCCAGCAAGTCCCAAGCATCCACCTGTCTCCACCTCCACAGTCCTAGGTGAGATCACAAGCATGTGCCACCATGTCCGGCTTTTTTCATGTGGCTTCTGGGGCTGGGAACTCAGGTCCTCATCTTATACATTATGTACTTTTATTGATTGTAGTCTCTCTAGCCAGGTGAGCTGGAAACATTCATGCTAGCTCCTCTGTGTTTTCATAATCATCTATCCATGCTGTCCTTGACAAGGCTGTTCCTCAGTCCTCTCACATTTTGATTTCTCTGATTTAACTACTGGAACTTCCAAGCTGTATCCCCAAATCTTTTATCATTCATCTGGTATCAGGCTTAGCCAGCACTGTTAGCCTCCTAGGACTGAGATCACATACTGTGAGACCAGATGCCAGGGGGTATCTTTTTCAGGCATCACTTTGCCATTGGGCTTTCCAGGAGACTCTCCAGGGGTGTCTTGGTCTCTTGTCACTGATCAAAATCTGTGAGCTCATCCACAATATTTTCTTGCCTATGCTGTGAAGCAAGGAGGCCCTCAGCTCTCCACTACAATTGCCTAGTCCTGGACTCTCACTCAAAATAACCTCTGACAATAGTGGAAATGAATCTTTTTTTTTTCCAAGCAGCAAACACTAATATCTTAGAAGAATATATATGCAGGCAGCTGTAGTTTCAGTGTTGCTCAAAGAATTTGTTGTTGAAATCTTAATCTCTGAAACCGTGTTCTACAGAGGCAGGTTATTTGATAATAGAGGACAGAGACTCATAAGTAGGACTGATGCCCTTATAGACCAGAACTCCCAAGAGGAGATCCTCAGGCAAGCACCTCTTCCTGTCCCCCTCACCCAGCCCACATATAGAAATAGGGAGAAATTGATACCTGCAGCTTCAAGGAGTTTCTCACCAGAACTCAACAGTAAGGGAATGCTGATCTTCAACCTCCAGTCTCCAAGAATGTAAGTAATGTTTGTGTGAGCCATGGCACTCATGGTATTCTGTTAAAGCAGCTTCCACTGACTGACAGCTCCCTCTACTTCTGACCAAGCCAGCTTAGTCAGTCAACAGGTTCTCCAGCCCAGGAGTGAGGATTAAAAAGAAAAAAAGACAATTAGACAACATTGTAGCACGACCCCAGCCAATTCTGAGGCTGAGGCAGGTTTATTTTTTCCCAATATGCTTTTATACCATTTTAATTACATGCAAGTAATAAGGTCAGTTCTAGGTTAAGGAGCAAGCAAGACAATAGACACAATAGTCAAGGAACAAGCAAGGCAATAAAAAAAGTCCCATGATCCCGCCATCACTGTTTCCAAGAGATTATCACAGTGACCAAGATATCTGAGCCTACTTCCCTGTCCTAGGCCAAAATCATATTCATGTCTGAAGTCTACTTCTTTGTTCTGCCTTAAGATTAGATTCCTGCCTGAACTTACTTACTTCCCTGTTCTAGCCTAAAATTAGATTTCTGCCTGAACTTACTTCCTTGTAATCCACGGTCTAATGTCAGATTTCTGCTTGAAGCCCATTTCCTTGTCCTTGGTCAATGTCAGATTCCTGCCAATCGGCTCCAAAAGGTCTTCACATACTACTTTAGCTCTGGAGACTTAGAAACCCTCTGCTCAGTTCCCTAACTATGAACTGAGGAACTTCCTCCTCCTCATGGTGAAAAATAATGCAGTGCTTGAGACCAATAAGTCAGAGAAAAAGGTTACCAATTCTGTGCTTAAAATACAGAAACCATCCCTGCCTGCATGGCCCAGGATTAGGGGCTCAGAGATCATCACTGGATAATGAGAGCTAATATTCACTTGTACAATGCTTACTGTGTACCAGAAACTCTGATCTTGTCCTGTATCACTTAATTCAGCTCCTCAACAATCCTAGAGAGATGAGGGAGAGAAGGGAGGGGGTGAGCAGAGAAAAAAAGCATGGTGTGTAGTTTACTCTTTGAAGACACCAACTGTTACCTCCGCTGAATATACTTCTCTGGAAACAATATCTATTACTAACACCAGGTCAAGGGAAGAATGAAAATCCATCTATTCAAAAATTTAGTAGACATACCACAGATACAAAACCTTCCATATGATAGATAATGCTTTAAAAAAACTTGAAAGACTTATTTTGTTTATATGTACTTAACTAGCTTGTCAGATAAAAATCATTTGGAATGAAGATATAACTCAGGTGGTAGAGTGTTGCTGCACAAGTGTGGGGAAGTGAGTTTGGTCTTCGGAATCAATGAAAGAGAAGCTGGGCGTGGTGGTACAAGCTTGCAATCTCAGCACTAGGAAGGCAGAGACAGGCTGTGATCCCTGGGGCTCACTAGCCAGACAGCTTAGCCTACTAGTGAAAGACCATGGATAATGCCTGAAGAACAACTTGCAAGATTGTCATCTGATCTCTGTATGTGCATGCACACACCTTAGATTCATAGTGAGATTGTGTATTTCTAAAGACTCCAAGAAAAGAGTTGGCAAGCTTTTCTGTAAATTGTCAGTTAGCAAATTGTTTAGGCTTTAAATGGCAATGTCTAGAACACATTTCGACTCAAATTAATTGCAATCTTTTGGGATTCTTGGGAATGTGGTACCAGATAGTGTTCCCAGGAGATGCTAATGTGCAGTTCACACTAGTAAGAACTAATGATGTAGAGGCAGTCCAGATGGACCTGCTGGTGAGGAGATCTGCTGCCGCTTCAGAAGGAAGCATACGTAGGATTTAAAGAAACAAGCAGGACCAAACAAATGCTTTCTTTTCTTCCACCCTGCAACCTCCCTGAGTGCTCTCTAGTTGCAGAGTCTAGCAAAGTTAGGAGATGGTTTGCAAAACACATGGGCAAAGGACACATTGCAGGACATGAGTGATAGATCTGCAGGTGAGCAATAGAACTTAAGTCAAGCCCGGCTCCATGCCCTTCAGCTGCTGGGCATTCAAATGTACTCTTCCATCCATATCTAATTTCCATGTAACAGGTAAGACACTCCACTTCAACACGAGTAGAAACTAGTCTTCCTGTGAACAAAAAAAAAAAAAAGCATCTTCTGTTTCCTAAATAAATAAATAAGGATCACAATTTCTTTTTTTTTTAACTATGAATGACACCCTATTCAGCCATTTTTTTTGTTTTTTTTTTTTACAACTGAAACTCTGGAAATTCAAAATTAACATCCTTGCCTGTGAGCTTCTTGACACACCAGGAAAAGTTTCAATCTTGTGCTCAATGTTGCTCCTCTATGCTTTGTCTAAATGAACTTTTTTATGAGCCGACAGCCATCCAATTTCACTCGGATCTCCTTTTTTTTTTTCTTCTTTTTTTTTATTAAATATTTTCCTTATTTACATTTCAAATGTTATCCCCTTCCCTGGTTTTCCCTCTGAAGACACCTTATCCCATCCCTCCTCCCCTTGCTCACTAACCCACCCACTCCCGCTTCCCTATCCTGGCATTTCCCTACCCTGGGGCAATGAGCGTTCACAGGACCAAGGGCCTCTCTTCCCTTTGATGTCTAAAAAGGCCATCCTCTGCTACATATGCAGCTGGAGCCATGGGTCCCTCCATGTGAACTCTTTGGTTGGTAGTTTAGTCCCTGGGAGCTCTGGGGTACTGGTTGGTTCATATTGTTGTTCCTCCTATGGGGCTGCAAGCTCCTTCGGCTCCTTCAGTCCTTTCTCTAGCTCCTCCATTGGGACCTGGTGCTCAGTCCAATGGTTGACTGAAAGCATCCACCTCTGTATTTGTCAGGTACTGGCAGAGCTCACTCAGATCTTCTTACCCACACCAAGTCCTCAAGGATGGTGTCATGCCCCTATTGTCAGGGTACAGCTTCTGCTTATATTTTGTACGGCTTTTTTGGGTTGGCTTGAGCAGAATCCTGCTCCTAGCAATGAAGACCACATGTTTTCCACTGGACTTTTTCTCCAATTCACAAACTAGCCAGACTTAGATTTTCTGGAAAGATTTAAGCTGAGGAACTGGTACAAAAATTATGATAGCTTTCTGATCACCACCAATTTCAATTTCCTTGGCTATGGTGATGTTGAGTTCCCAAAGCTGAGCCTTGAGATCTGAATTCTTTTCCAGCCCGAGTAGCACCAGACTTGTCATTGGGCTTCACAATCTTGGTGCACAGGCTGAACATGGCTTCATCCTTATGGAGTGCCGACTTAGAAGGAGACACAACTCTCAGGCGAACAGCTCATATCAGGATCACAAATTCTATCAGGCACTACATCAATGATGGAGATGTAATTCCAATAAGATTCAACACAGTCACCTCTGAGTCTTACATATCTAGAGACAAATCTATTAATGTAACCTCTTCATAATATATTGAGTACCTTACACCTTGGAAACTAGCAGAGTTAAATTATAGGCCAGAGTGATGGTATCCAATGACTGGCCTCTTACAAATAACAGTAAGAGGAGACATCCACTCACTTTCCCCATTGAGTCCTAGACCCATGAAGTCTATTACTTAAGGAAAGAATGCTACATAATTGGCTTATTGGAGCATCTACTGACTCTTGTTAGAGCCCAGTTAAGGATGCTCTCTTCTAATGAGCAGGATAACTGTCTCCTATAAAGCATCCATCCCACCTTCAAAACTAATATACTTTCTGGTGGTTATAAGACTTGAAAGGAGAACTGCAATTCTGTAGCAAGGCCCACGTTGTGCTTTGTGAAAATGGTTCCTTGATAGAGGTGGTTCTGTGTGGGATGCTCTGTTTTCAGACCAGGTTCTTGGGTTATCCCTGAAAGGTGCTTCTTTCAGAAATATTATGCAACAAGAAAACATGTCCATAGCCACAATATCACAGTTAAGACTGCACTGCACTCTGCACCACTATGATCAGCCTGCCACCAGGTTACTAGCTGCTACCTCCCAGATATGGTGCCATGTGAAAGCCTCAGTGTATGTCTTAGTATTGCCAGGTTAGTTACTCAGATCAACCCTGGACAGGAGAGCAGTGGAGATGGGAAATTCATATTAAACCACACATCACATCTATTCCTTTTACCACTGCAATACTGTACAAGGACCATGGAACAAGTGGAGAATGGGGCAGAGAAGAGGATGATTGACAGCTGCAGGAAAGAACAGTAGGTACACCTCATTCAATGCCAGCCCTACCACTATGACCTTTCACTGGACCTTCAGAAGAAACAGGGATGAAATGAGCTAGAACTAATAAACATGATATGGTTGGGAGGTGTGCAACTGTAAATTGTGAAGTTACTGTTAGCACAACTCAGAAAAAATATGCAAAATGGAATTTTGAATGCTTTCCAATGTATGTCTTTTCCCAGAATGTCTTGGAAATCTGCTCTGTGCCTGGATAATGATGGGTATTGTGTACATAATAAACAAGAATAACAGATGTGCCCTTTGTCCTTAGAGTGTGGTGCTTATAAGTCACAGTGGGTATACAGGTGATCAAAGGGCAAACAGTCACCAAGGGTGTGGCTTGGCCAGTGAACTCTTTGTGCAGCAAGCACAACAACTTAAGTTTGGGTCTGGAATCCACATAAAATAGTGAGGCACAGTGGTATATGTTTATTATCCCAGCACTGGAGAAGCAGAGGCAGGTGGATCTCTGAAGATGACCAGACAGTCAGCCTAACCAGACCAGCCAGGTCCAGGCCAATGAGAGAACTTGTCTTAAGAGAAATGAGACTTCCAGTTTGTGTCTGTGCCCAAAGCTATTCCTGTGCCACAGCACTCCATACCCAAATAACAACAGAAGAGAGCTAGTCACCCAGAAGTGCTGACATATCTGTGACCACAGGTAAAATCACCACTTCTGCTCAAATTCCTGGTCAAAGAGGGACCCAGAGCCATTAGGCACAGGAGCCAAGTAACAGCCAGGAACAGGATCTGTTGGCTTCCTTCCACCATATTCTACTTAAATGTTGCTTCCTCCAGGTAGGAAGCAACCTCAACTCAACTCAACTTCCACTTCCCTCTTTGAAGTCTTACTCATCCTCCCATTTAGGAAAAGCTACATCGAGAAGCTTTTCCAGTTATTAAAAGGGCATGTATCATGGGAAAGATGGCTCAAGAGGTTGCGAATTGATTGAACAGCTAGAAACAAAACCATTCTATAATGTCAAGAATACTTGTATCCAAAAGGTTGTACAAACATGGTATTCAAACATGAGCTACGTTTTTATGCCCTACAATGTCTCCTCTCATGAATGAAGGAGTGCTAACAGACTACACTTTATAAAACAATGATCCAGTTATCACTTGGGAATTCTTGGACATTGGCATTTGAATGGAGGTCTTGGCTAACACCCAATCTAGATTTCTGGTCTGCTCTTCTTTCATCAGCATAGGAGCTGTTGGAGGTCATTATCTCAAGATGACATTCTAGTCTCTTGGTGTTGTGTCTTACTTGTGTTTGCATTATGATTTTAAAGTTCATTGTGTAAATCTCTTAGATACATATTTCTTATTATAGGGGGAAGTTTTTATAAGCCACATAGGTAATAATAGAAAACAGAGTGGTGGGATATGGAAATTCATTCTTTTCAGCTCAGGTGCAGCCTGAGAAAAATTAATTGCACTATTTTGCCTAGAGAAAATGCTTTATTACTTGGGGAAAATCAAATGTCATCCTTCTCTTATTCAAGATGTATTCATTGTTAGGACTAGGAGATTTTTCTACAAATAAGTATCTTGAAGGCTGTCAAACCACAGCTACTAATGAAGGAAATCAAAAGAGGCATCATTTATCAACACTGTTGCTCTTATTCATATTCTGGAAGAGTTCCCCCACCTTACAAAATTCATCTCAAGAAAATTGCCGGTCACATCATCTTAATTTTCCTCTTCCTTTTTTCTCAAGTTCCCTCCAAATGCTTCTTCTACAGATGGCACCATACACCACAGCCAGGCATTATCATTCTGTTACTCAGACATTTCAAAGGCTGTGTGATAGATTCTGTAGGTTTCCCATGAGGATAAAAGGGTCACATATAGCCTCCTCATCTGACACTATTTAAATTACCAACTTGAGAAAGTCTTTTCAAAACCTGACCTGTTCTCCGTACTGTAGGTGATATAGAGGATGGTGACAGGAACAGACATAATGGATGTTTCCAGATGGCAATAGCAAAAATAAAATGAGATTCTCTGAGAAGGAAGGCTTAGAAGAGTGGAAGATCAGATGAGTGCCAGATTTGAAAGTTGGAACCTGAATCTACCCCTACCTTCCTGTTTACACCGAATAGTAGGTATTTTGAATTATTGAGGGACCTGAATAAAAGCAGCAATATAGAGAAGCCTCCCTTCCTCTTCAGCCACTTGCTGTTCACTCACTAGCTACCACAATGCCATTACAAGGAAACTGTTGGACTTATTTTAGAGACAGGAACCTAAGAACATGAAATGCAGTTACCTCAGTGGTTAACTGTCAATACAATGCTACTTCTGTCCTACAGGGGACATTTGCCAATGTCTAGAGCTGGTTTTAGTTATTGCCATGAGACTCTAAGCTTCCAATGATAGAAGCACTAAATGCCACTAAACATCCTAAAAGCTCCACATGCCTTAGAAGAAAGACATACCCTTTCTTGTAAGAAGCACTCAAACTGAGAAGCTTTCAACAGTCAGTGGTTTTGTGAAATCCTCATCTCTCATTATCCAAGTGCATTCTCCTAGCTACAGAACCTTCCCATCTTGCCAGTGCAGAGGGAATGAAGAGCAAAACCATGTGTTCAATGAACAGTTGTTGAGTGAATGAACAAAGGGATTAAATGAGTGATTTATTTAGGATTTGTCTGTATTGTTCTGAGCCCCCACTGTTCCTCTCCAGCAAATGGCTTCTTTCACTTTTGCCTGTATCACAGTGAAGGAATGACCTTCTGATAGAATTGTGCCTTTGACATTCTTTACAAATTGTAAAATTAAAATGTGTAACAATAATAGATCTCACGGTAGACAGGTTAGGATAGAAGGGAAAGCAAAATATGAAGGGCAACTGAGAAGCAACAGTTAAGCTCAGTGATAACAAGGAACTTTAAGGACAAGACCTCAAAACAAAAATAAACAATATTAACAGGAAGGAGTAGTCATAATTACCTTGAGCTTTGAAAATATTCAGTGCCATCCACCCAGGCACTCTGGGGTCTTAAGGACCTCCCTTCCTGATAGTTACCTTTTCACCAATTAATGAAGAACAAGAGGAAATGACTTAAGGTATCAACAGTTCTGTGCATCTTTTTAGAACTCTCTAAGAGTCATCAATGCCCCTGCCTGTTGGAAGGTTTTTCTACTTGGTTCACATGGCATTTTGCTATGTTTCGCTTTCTTCTCTGCCAGATTTTCAATTCCCCTAGCAGGTCAATGCTGTCTTAACACAACTGTGAAAATGATATTGGGGGAACTTTTTTCTCCTTGGTGAGTTTTTGAACAATGAAAACTGTTCTCTGATATCAGCCCTTTCAAAAAAAAAGCAGCAGATGGGAGGGATTTATTGCCTATGGTCCCCTCAACCCTAATCTGTAATACCAAGGCTGCCACGCACTCTCCTCTGCTATAAGCAAATCTGCCTGTGGTGTTCTGAGCCTTGGGCCTTAAGCCATCAAGGCATCACCAGCTGTACCAGCAGTACCACTTGGTAGCAGCCCACATGCATCACCATCATAATAATTATGTTATTAAGATCTAGCATGGGGCCAGCATCTTTTGGTCATTACTGTGTGGGGAGGTATATGAGACCAAAGGGTATATATACATAATGACAAAGTTTCTAGTCCTCGACAGCTTAAAATAGGCCTGTCTAATTTCCTCATGCATCCTGGGAAGCTTCCTGAGCAAACGATGCAATCAAAGAAAAGAGTGTTAAATATGTGGTCACTTTGAACTCAGACTTAAGTACAAATGAGTTGGCTAGCATTTATGATGAACTACCAAAGCAGATCAGCCACAGTGCCACTTGAATGCCATCCATAAACAGGACATTATAAAACAGCCTAAAAAGAAGATTGGAAATGACTCATCTTTAAGCACACGTCACTAGATTTACTCACAGGGATTTTATTAGCCTCTGCTTGTCTGCATTCACCACCACCACCACCACCACCACCACACACACACACACACACACACACACTCACACACACACACACACACACACTCATATCATGATTTACAGTGTATATTGACTCCAATTGCTGTGCCCCAAGAAAAAGCAACTTTGGATGCTCAAGAGAATGCAGTTCATCCAAAAGCACCATTTGTGTTTAATCCTCGTTCATCGCTCACCCTTACTGCGCACATCCTCCCTTTGACCCTGATGCTTCAGGCTGCTTGACCAGCTCCTACCCTGCTTCCTGCTCTGGACCCTTGACACATACTTCCTGTTCAGGATGTTCTTCACCACTGTGACCAGACCAAGCTGTACTTTCATTCTTTCTCATTTCAAGAGCCACTGGGCTGGATGTCTGTCTTAAAGTTTCTCATGCTTGTTTTGAGCAACTTTCTCTTGGTAACTTCACACCATGGTGTGTAGCTACTTGATTGACACTTGTGGTTCTGTTTCTCAGATTACCAACTCCAGGAGAGAAGGCCCATCAGTTCACACTCTCTACCTAGTGCACTGATGAACGTAGCCTGTGATTAGCAAAACCTTGCTTGAAAGATGGACAAGACAGAAGGAAAGAATAAACCATCTTTAGTTTATACTCATTCAGGACATGAGTAGTTTAACATAATTTATTTATTTATTCTCTTTACATCCCAATCTCTTTACAGACCTCTTCTTCGCCCACTTCCCTCTTCTTGAGAATTTTGAAAAGTTAAACTCCTTTCCTTCTAACTCCAGTGAATAACAAACTGAAGGAGTATTAACACAGACCAATAGGAAAGTCCTGCAGCTTACTGACACAAGCGGTCTTCAGAGATGAGTTCTAGTGTGGAAGCATGTTGATTTAGTACACAAGTTTTTTCAGTTACTTTCAACCTTCTTATATGAAAACAACTCCCCATCTATTCTCTTCTTCTCTGCCCTTCCTCCTCTTCCTCTCCCTCTCCCCCAATCTCAAATCTCTCCTCTCTTCTCCTCTCCTCTCCTCTCCTCTCCTCTCCTCTCCTCTCCTCTTCTCTCTTCTCTCTCCCTCTCTCCCTCTCTCTCTCTCTCTCTCTCTCTCTCTCTCTCTCTCTCTCTCTCTCTGTTTTTCTCTTGCCTTAGTATTTTTATTTTGCTTGCTTTCTATTTGTTTTATTTAGTTTGTTTTGTTATTGGCGGGTGACTTTTGGTTTGAGGTAAGGTATTTATTGCTCTGTTTTGGTGCATGCCAGTCGAGTGCTCTGCTACTTGGCTTCCTTCTCCAGGTCGGCGAGATTCTATGTCTGTAAACCACTACCTTTTTACTCCCTTTCAAAAGTCAAGTCTGCCTTCAACCATCAATTCCACACCCCATGGAAAACTTCTTTTCTCCCTGTCTCCCTTTGCTTGGACCAGCGTTACCTGAGTCTGAGTAGGAAGGTGGAGAAGGTGTGGGTATGCAGGTACCTTTCTTTAATTGACCTGGTGTCTTCGGTCTGAAATTATGTCACTCTCTTGGTTGGTAAGATCATGGGTAGCAGATTAATGTTGGGTGCTCCTGAGAGGTGCATGCAGGAGTCTGTCTGCTCCCTGTCCTCAGCCACATGTGAGCCTCATTTCTGGGACTCCACTGAAAAGTTTTTGCTGAGTTTACCTAGACCAGCCTTGACCTTCCAGTTAAGATGACCCTAGCTAAGTTCCCTTCCTCAGTTGGAACGTGGCTCACTTGGGAGCCATGTGCCTCTATCACAGAAGATCGTGACTGTGTTGATAGAAGTGCCTGAGGTGGTCCCTCTCTAGCATGCCATAGCTTTCCAATGGTCTTTGTCTTCTAGATCTGCCTGACTAGGCATAAAGGAAGATTCAACCAGTTATCTGCAAAGTACTTGTTCGAGAAAACAGGGAAAAATCTGATACTACCCTCTCACACACATTCCAGGTGCCTTCAGTGATTCTTGAAGGGAAAGTCTAAGGAAGCACAACAGAGAATGCTGGGGGAAAGCCATGGTAATCTCTTCCTCAGCTAATATATGGAAGGAAGCACAGCAGACTTTCTTCTATCCAATTCAGTCCCCCTCAGCTCCAGTCCAGTTTTTCTCTTTCTATATACCTGGTAAGAAAGGACACTGGGATGGTGGCTGGAGATAGCAAGGCCAAACTGGTTTTCTCATAATGATCCTAGGGGGGTATGTATTTTCCAGTAAGGTTTGTGTGCATCCACCTCCTGAGCATCAGGAAGAAACCATATAGACACACTATTTCAGAAGTTGCCTTGGGGCAATGGGAGTTGGGCCTGTCCAGCTTCATCCATGGAAAAGCAGTATGGGGGAGACAGCATTCACTATGCAAGTGTGAGTAAACAATTCAATTCCTAGCACCCACATAATAAAGCAGATGCAGAGGTGCACACTTGTAATCCTGGGGCTGGGGAAGCAAAGACAGGAGGATCTGAGTCTCACTGACCAGTTCTCCTAGCCTAGCTGAATTAGTCAGTGAAAGACCTGTCATAAGAATCAAGATGGAGAGTGTAGCTGCTGGGACAGCAGTCTTCCCTTCCGGCCACCATCTGCAGCAGGTAACCAGGCAGCTCCAAAGCCTTCTGTGCTTAGTCTGCCAGGAGAAAGTGATCTCCCAGCAGCAATTTCACTTCTGAGTGCGGAGGTGAGATCTCCACCTTCTCTCTGGAGGGGTACAGCTAGGAGAGCACAGGGCATACAATCAGTGGAGCTGCTGGGACAGGAGTCTTCCCTTCCAGCCGCCATTTGCAGCAGGGAACCAGAAAGCTCCACAGTCTTCTGGGCACAGACCCTGCCAGAAGAGAGTTGGGCTCTCAGGAGTACAGACACAGGCTTAGAGGCCCATAGGAGGGACAATCTCCAGCTAGAGACAGCAAGATCAACTAACACCAGAGATAAACAGATGGTGAAAGGCAAGTGCAAGAACCCTACCAACAGAAACCAAGGCTACTTGGCAACATCAGAGCCCAGTTCTCTCATCACAGCTAGTCCCGGATACCCCCACACACCGGAAAAGCAAGTGTTGGATTTAAAATCTCATCTCACGATGTTGTTAGAGGATATAAAGGACATAAATAACTCCCTTAAAGAAATACAGGAGAACATGGGTCAAAAGCTCTTAAAGAGGAAACACAAAAATCCCTTAAAGAATTATGGGAAAATACAAACAAGTGAAGGAACTGAACAAAACCATCCAGGATCTAAAAATGGAAGTAGAAACAATAAAGAAATCACAAAGTGAGAATCTCTGGAGATAGAAAATCTTGGAAAGAATTCAGGAGTCATAGATGCAAGCATCAACAACAGAATACAAGAGATAGAAGAAAGAATCTCAGGTGCTGAAGATACCATAGAAAACATTGACTCAACAGTCAAAGAAAATGCAAAATGCAAAAAGCTCCTGAGCCAAAACATCCAGGAAAACCAGGACACAATGAGAAGACCAAACCTAAGGATTATAGGTATAGAAGAGAGCGAGCGAAGATTTCCAACTTAAAGGGCCAGTAAATGTCTTCAACAAAATTATAGAAAAAACTTCCCTAACCTAAAGAAAGAGATGCCCATGAACATATAAGAAGCCTACAGAACTCTAAATAGATTGGACCAGAACAGAAATTCCTCTTGTCACATAATAAAATATCAAATGCACTAAACAAAAAAGAATATTAAAAGCAGTAAGGGAAAATGGGAAAGTAACCTATAAAGGCAGGCCTATCAGATTTACCCCAGACTTCTCACCTGAAACGATGAAAGCTTAGAAGATCCTGAGCAGATCTCATAGAGACCATGAGAGAACACAAATGCCAGCCCAAACTTCTATACCCAGCAAAACTCTCAATTACCATAGATGGAGAAAACAAGATATTCCATGATAAAACCAAATGTATACAATATCTTTCCACAAATCCAGCTCTACAAAGGATAATAGATGGAAAATGCCAACACGAGGAAACTACACCCTAGAAAAAGCAAGAAAGTATTCTTTTTCCAACAAACCCAAAAGAAAGTAACCGCACAAATATCAAAATAACATCAAAAATAACAGGAAGCAACAATCACTATTCCTTAATATCTTATAACATCAATGGACTCAATTCCCCAACAAAAAACATAGTCTAACAGAAATTTTTTCATGTAAATCTTCAATTTTATCAGAAAATATTTGTGATTCCTCTTTCAATTTAGTAATGTTTTTTATGTCTACCATTTTAACTGTATTATTTTCCATGATAATCTTTAATTTTAACATTTTTTCTATATATTTCTTCAATTTTATCAGAAATATTTTCCATGTAACTTTTCAATTTTATCAGACAATGCCTATAATTTTACTTTCAATCAACTTAGGAACATTTTTATACCTACCATTTTATCTGTATAATTTTCTAAGAAATAGTCAGTTTTAACATGCTTTTCTATATATTTCTTGAATTTTATCAGAAATATTTTCCTTGTAGATCTTCAATTTTATCAGAAAATGTTTATAATTCTGCTTTCAATCAACTTAGAAATATTTTTATGCCTACCATTTTATCTGTATAATTTTCCATGATAATCTTCAATTTTACTGTTTTTCTATATATTTTTTCAATTTTATCAGAAATATTTTCCATGTAAATCTTCAATTTTTTCAGACAATGCCTATAATTCTACTTTCAATCAACTTAGGAATATTTTTATTCCTACCAATTTATCTGTATAATTTTTCATGAAATAGTCAATTTTAATGTGTTTTTCTATATATTTCTTGAATTTTATCAAAATATTTTCCTTGTAGATCTTCAATTTTATCAGAAAATATTTGTAATTCCACTTTCAATCAACTTAGAAATGTATTCATGCCTACCATTTTATCTATAATTTTCCATGATAATCTTCAATTTTAATGTTACTTTATATTTTTCTACAATTTTATTAGAAATATTTCCCATGTAAATCTTCAGTTCTATCATAAAATGTTTCTACTTCCTTTTTCAATTAATTTAGTAATGTCTTTTATGCCTACCATTTTACTCTTTAATTTTCCATGAAAATTGTCAATCTTAATATGTTTTTCTATATGCTTCTTCAATTTTGTCAGAAACATTTTCCATGTAAATCTTTAATTTTATCATAAAATGTTTTTCATTAAAAACAAATCAAGATGGAGTTAGGGGAAGGATTGAAGGAGCTAAAGGTGTTTGCTCTACCGGAAGAACAACAATATGAACCAATCAGTACCCCCAGAGCCCCCAGAGACTACACCAAAGAGTACACATGGAGTCACCCATGGCTCATGTAGCAGAGGATGGCCTTGTCAGGGCATCAGTGGGAGGAAAGGTCCTTGGTCCTGTGAAGGCTTGATGCTGCAGTGTAAGGGAATGTTAGAGAGCTGAGGTAGGAGAGGGTGGGTGGGTGGGTGGAGGAACACCCTCATAGAAGCAGGGGGAGGGGTTATGGGATAGGGGATTTTCTCGGAGGGAAACCAGGAAGGGGGATAACATTTGAAATGTAAATAAATAAAATAACCAATAAAAAATTAAAAAAAAATCAAGAGGGATGGTTCCTGAGCACTCTCACGCACACACAAATGCACACACACACATATGTAGCACGTAATTTCATCTACACCACTTTTTGTTCCCAGCTAGTTATACTCATGCACCCACCCAGGAGCTATCTCTGATCCTTGGATGAAATACACACACGTTAACTTATTTTTAATATGCGTTTTAGCTCAATGGTCAGGTACTTCTAAGCCTCCTGCAGCTAACATGCCCTTACCTTCACTCCCAGCTCAACAACTCTAAATCTTCCTTCAGGTTAGTTGCTCAGTTAACTTCTGTGAAGCCCATTGGTCTTGCGGCCCAAAATTATTTCGGGCTGCTTTCCCTTTCTGCCTACATTTTGGAAGATCTCCCCTGTAGCTTCCAGTCTGTTCTGTTTCTTTTTGTTGTTGTTGTTTTTTGTTTGTTGTTGTTGTGTTGTTTTGTTTTATTTTTTATTGTTTCTTCCTCCCAGGTATCTCGATTTTTCTCTTCTCTTCTAGCCTGCAGAAACCTGGAAGTCCTGCCTCTTTTTTTCTGCCAAGCCATTAGCCCCTAGCATCTTTATTGATAAATCATAAACCAATTGGGGGTGAGGATCTTCAGTGTTAGTAAACAGATTACTAATCAAAGCATCAGAACCACCAACCTACAATATATATGCACACATGCATACACAGACACACAGACACAGACACACACACACACACACATACACACACACACATACACACACACACACAGAGGAATGCACTATGCTTCCATTAGTGTTTAAATAAATTTTACATTTAAAGACTGATATATTCCCTCTAAGTCCTCAAAAATCTCCTCCTTGTTCTCACTACAAAGATGTCTGGGTCAGGAAAGAGAACCTGACTTAAGAGATTCTGTTATAAAATGTGCCTGGCAAGCTCTCATCTCAGCAAGGTTTGTGTGACTTCTCATTTAGTGAAAGAATCCTGGGAAGCAGATGTTAGAATCCAGCATCCATCTTTATCTGTGGTTATAAAATAGAGACACTAACCAAAATAGAAGTCAACTAAAAACTAAAATTGGAATTTGATGAAAGTCAGCAATAAATTTTCTTTATTAGGAATAAATTGGGTTTTTCAACACTTAAAACGAACACAGTAATGAGGTAGCCTGATCATGCACCTGGGTCTCAGGCTCTGGCCCTGGTTTGACCCCAGCTCCCCACCCTCTCTTCTGTTTCTCTTGTTCTAATTTGGTTCTGGCTGTTGTTTCAAGCTTTTCCCTCAGGGATAGGTTGGTGGTGTGTGTGCATCAACCTTTTCCTCTGAGCCCCAGCTTGGGGTCCTTGGCCGTCAGAGCACCTTGGTGTGATGGAGGCTGGATAAAAGTGCTCTTGGTCAGTCTACATGCTTTCTCCTTGAATGGAGGAGCTTGCAAGAACATGTGGGTGACCTGTTGAGGCTGGTCTACTCAGAGCTCTCCCAGCAAGTACTGTTTTGCATCCCTGTGTCTCACACATCTCAGAGAAATCTCAAATGTGCAGTCTCACAGCTACCAGTTGAGATTGTTCTGGCTTCCCTGTTGCATTCTTAAACAAGTTTCTTAACCATGAAATGAACTTTCAAGCTTTCCGTTCTTGACTCTTTCTGGCCTCAAATTATTTCATACCTCAGCCCAACTGGTGATATTTAACCTGGAGGATTATCACAGTGAAGTTAAGCCTGTTGGTCTACAACTTACTCTTTGCCACCTTGTACAAATGTCACCATGGCAATGGACCCTTGCTTCTCCACAGTCAGCATCTGCAGCTGGGCCTCTCAGAGCTACACCACTGACATTTTGGACTGGTTAATACCTCGTTGTAAGGGTCTGGCCTGGGAATTATAGGATGTTGAACAGGATGCTTGCCCTTTCTCACAGGAAGTGTAGTAACACTCTGTCCCTCAACTGTGACACTAAACATGTCTCCAGATTGCCATGCAATCCCTGGACTGGGGTGTGGGGAATCGTATCTCATTCCCTATCCAGTGAAAACTATGGACATATGGAGATTGCAGATTTTGATGAGAGAAATCTCACTCTTCATTGGTATCAATTCCAAAACTTGAACTGAGTAAATATCTGTCAGCAAAATGTTTGCTGTCCAAATCTGACAACCTAAGTTTGACTTCCAGGGCTACATTTTTAAAAAGCCAGGTGCAAAGATACATGCTAGAATCCAGTTTCTAGGGAGGGAAAACAGAAGATACCAGGGACTTGCTGGGTGGCCACCTTGGTCTACTTTGTGAACTACAGGTCAGTGTGAAGCCCTGTCTAAATAAATAAATAAATAAATAAATAAATAGAGCTAGAGAGATGATGCCTAAGGTTGTTCTTTGGCCTGATGTGTAGGCAGGAAAATTGATTAGCAAAATATGATGTGCTCGTATGAATTGTGACAACTACTGGCACAGCTTGCGCTGAAGACTGCCTCTGAATTGCTGCAGCTCTGCTCTTCTGGTAAGAACTTGAAAGTTCCCATGAGATTCATCCTTCCTGAGTATCTTTAGAGGGAGGTAGTCATTCCCCAGTGCTGGCCAGTATAAAATGCCAGTGTTTGTTGACTTAGAGATTAATTATTGATGATAAGGAACCTTATTAATTTTTTAGACTTTTTCCCCTTTAGGTGAATGTCTAATTCCCTGTAGTGAGCATAAGATTCCTTCCAGTCATTCTGCATCAAAGTCAGTGGCTGTCACCCAGGGTGTTATCTTGTTCTGTGCAGGCTGGCTGCATATGTTGACTCTAAAGGTTTTAATCAGGCATTTTCCGACTCAACAGCACATGTCAAGCTGTGGAGACAGAATCCATTAGACACTGACTGAAAACAGCAAGGATTTAATGTCATCGTGATTTGATATTTCTATGGTAGAATTTCCCAATAAGAAATTAAGAAAGTATACATTCTGGAGATAGATGAGCAAAATGCCCACAGGATTCAAAAAGGGGAACACGATCAACAAGAAGACTTTCAGCATCTGGAAGAATTTGTGTGTCAATTTAAGTATCTCAATTTCTTCCATCAGTCTTGTATGTTAGCAGATACAATCAATAGGCAATTGTCTCAATTAACCTTAATCAATATACTTGGCAATAATGAGCATTGTGTTTAATGATAAGAACACAGAGGAAGAGCTCGGAGATGGCTCACTCAGTAAAGTGTCTGGTGGGTAAACATGAGGACCTGAGTTTGGATCGATAGCACCCTTGCACATGCCCTGCAAGCCTAGTCATGGGGAGGTAGAAACAGGAGAATCCCTGGAGCTTGCTGGCCAGCTAGACTTTTCCAGTTGGTGAACTCCAGGTTCAGAGAGAGACCCTGTCTCAAAAGGTAAGATGGAGAACTACAGGGGTAAACACACACACACACACACACGTGTGTATTCACACAGGAATACATACACACATGTGCATTCACACAAGAATATATACACACATGTACATTCACACAGAAACACATACACACTTATACACACATATGTGCATTCACACAGGAACACATGTGCATTCACACAGCAACACATGCATGCACACAGAGAAAGAGAGAGAGAGAGAGAGAGAGAGAGAGAGAGAGAGAGAGAGAGAGAGACAGACAGACAGACAGACAGAGACAGAGACAGAAACAGAGAGACAGAGACAGAAACAGAGAGACAGAGACAGAAACAAGAGGGAAGAAAGAAGCACAGAGGGAAATTTTTCAGTTAAATAAAAGCATACAAGCCAGTTTAGAGTAGTGAGAGTTCCTTGTTACACTGAGGCCACCTAGCAAATGCAGATGGAGCCTCTACTGTATCTTAGGCATGCACTGAGCTTTTCATAAAAGCTTGGGCTTTGCTTTATGCTAAAAGCCTTTCTCAATAACTTGTTTTCTCCCCAATAATAATAAGGATCTTGCTGCAAGACATCATTCTAAAAATCAATCCTATTGCATGAAAGAACAGGGCCTTGACTGACTGTGTGTGTGTGTGTGTGTGTGTGTGTGTGTGTGTGTGTGTGTGTGTGTGTGTGTGTGTGTGTTTGGATAGATTTTTAAAAACTTACTCACAGATGTGAATTTGCCTCCCTTGTGCATGAAATCTTTTTTGTAATAATAGTTAATGAGGCCCACAAATACTTTTACCCCTTTCTAGATGGTACAGTATTGTGGAAGAGAAAGAGAAGAAGAATTTGATACAATGACTGCAAAGCCTTGTCTCTGAAAGAGTTTTCAAAAGCATTCTCCTAGCTAAGGAAATTCAACTCGGGGTATTTTACAGATGTAAAGCATTGGCAAACGAGCTGTCTGATCAAACAGAAGTAGTCTGGGCTCTATACTCTAATGAAATGTCAAGGGATGGGAAACCATTTGTTTGAATGGTGGTCAATCACTCAAGTGTTTCTCCGCCCAGACATTTACAGATCCATTAGGAAGAAATAAGATTGCAAGACCCTAGGGCCATCTTGAACTGAACTTCCACAGTGCTAGGTGTGTGCAGTTCAGTCGATACTGTTTTAATTTACAGTGCTTAAATTACTGTTTGTCACAGATTTTCTCTCTCAGAAAAGACCACTACTGTCTTCAGATTCTTTCCTCTAAGCCCAAGTCCTACTTGCAACTTGTGATGCAAGTTTACTTATTCAATACCATGTTCATCTGAGTTTGAGTTGACATAAAACAGTATGTCCAGCCAGGTAGAGCAGAGGAAATATTCTGATACTCAAAATAGAGTCTGTGTCTTAAAATACTTTAACCTGTGGAAACTTTAACAAGTGGTTTTTTTGCAGCAGAGACTTTAATGCTTATGAAATAATATACATGTTTCCTTACATCATCTGGCTTCTTTTGCAGGAAGATCAAGGCCACATGACTGTTCTATGTCAAACCATTTATAGATTCCCCTTGTCCTTGTTTTCCTGAACCTAGAAGCCACATTCCGACATAATCAAGGTGTAAAACGAGGTTCCCACCTGCCCTGATCCTTGATTGTGTCTGAGAGAGTGTTCTATAAGCAGGAGTTGACAGGAAGAAGAAGCAAGAAATGAGTCTACACATTAAACCACTAAGGTTGAATGCCCAGAGGAATAAATTACCTACTGCTGACTTTACCCTCTCAGTATGTGCTTATGTGCTCAATGCAGCCTTGATTATCAGTGCATATGACAGATGTGGGATTATTGAAACTACAAAATCCATTAAAACTGCAAAATCTTCCAACCTGTTGAATGTGGCAAGAGTTGATGTTGACTTATTCTAACAAACAAGAGCTGTCTCCGAATGAATGTGTTCCTTGTGACTTTTGTGTCACACTACATTGTAATTAGCAAGTGTTTAACAAATGCTAATAATCCATTAGGGAGGTATTGGTCGTTCTTCTACCATCTAGAAGAGAGCTTGGGACCTTGCTCTTTCACTCCTCCTCCTTTACCCAGATACTTCAAAAGAAGATTGTGTCTGTGTGTGTGTGTGTGTGTGTGTGTGTGTGTGTGTGTGTGTGTGTGTGTGTCTGTGTGTGAAGGTACATGTGTGGAGTGTGGAGACCAAAGATCCCCCTTAGGTATTATCCTCAGAAACACTCATAGTATCTCTCACAGCCTGGAACTCACCAATTACTCAAAACTAGCTGTGCAGCAAGCAGTAAGGACCCTCCTGTCCCTGTCTCCCCAGCTTTGGGATTACAAACATGCACCACCCAATTTGGCTTTTTAAAAAATATGTATTCTGAACATTGGGTTTAGAGCCTTATGCTTCAAGGCAAGGGCTTTACCAACTGAACCACACTTCCAGCCCCATACTTGTACAAGAATAAAGAAGTGGTATATTGGGCTGGAGAGATGACTGCTCTTCCAAAGGTCCTGAGTTCAATTCCTGCTAACCGCATGGTGGCTCATAACTATCTGTAATGGGGCCAATGCCCTCTTCTTGTGTGTCTGAAGGCAGCTACAGTGTACTCACATAAAATAATTAAATAAATTTTTTTATTTTTTTTTTTTTGGTTTTTCGAGACAAGGATTTCTCTGTATAACTCTGGCTGTCTTGGAACTGTAGACCAGGCTGGCCTAGAACTCAGAAATCTGCCTGCCTCTGCATCCCAAAAGCTGGGATTAAAGGAGAAATCTGTTTTTTAAAAGGTATATTAGTTTGGGTAAGAATTTGATACCGGGAACTGATTGGCATCAAACTAGCTGTTTTTTTTTTCCTAATTTATTTACTTTACATTCCACCCTCTCTTCCCAGTACCCTCTCACACAAGTCCTCCCTCATTCTACCTTGCCCTTCTCTTTTGAGAAGGGGAAGTCCCCCTCTGGGTGTCATCCCCCCTCTAACCACCCCCCAACACACACATCAAGTCACTGTAAGACTGGGCACATCTTCTCCCACTGAGGTCAGACAAGGCAGTCCATTTAGAGAGCAGGATCCACAGGCAGGCAGGCAGGCAGGCAGGAACAGGCTCAGGGACAAACCCAGCTCCAGTTGTTGGGAGACCCACATGATGACCAAGTTGCTCATCTGCTGCATACATGTAGGGGGCTTAGGTCCAGTCTGCACTTGTACTTTGGTTGGTGATTCAGTTTCTGGGAGTCCACAAGAGTCCAGGTTAGTTGACTATGTTGGTCTTCCTATGGAGTTCGTGTCCTCTGCGGGTCCCTCAATCCTTCTCCCAACTCACTCCCCAGCTCAAACTAGTTGGTTTTAACCAAGGTGAAATCCATGTTACATATTTGACTTTGAGCCACAGTGCCACCATGATAGACACACATGGAGCAAGCAAGAACAGGATAATGATATATATATATATATATAGCTAGACAGGTGAGTAGGCCCAGTCTCTAGCAGATAGCTGTGTAATAGTCAGTCTGGGATGGACATGAAACAAGCTTTATATTTGTGACCCACTACCCTGAGGAAGCAGCCTCGCATGTGGCAGTTTTTGTGTACCAGATACCATGTCAGTCCAATTTTAATGGGTGTGGTCAGATTGATGATTTATGGACTTAACTGTTTGCTGCTACTTGTGACCTTTCAAACACAGAAAAATACCCTCACCTTGTAAGCATATACATTTGACAAAGTTATAATTGTAGAAACTGAGGGGCTCAACCTCATTCTGATCATGTGAGTGTCTGGTGCTGCACCATCATTCATATAGAGTGAAGAGCCCTTTTGCTCAAAGAGCAAGCAGATGTAGCAGATGCAATCCATTTCATTAGATCTATTTTAGGCACTGGTAGATTTTCTAGACTTGGAGTTGAATACATTATTCTTGTCACTTCTATCTTTTTTATATATTAAAACTTGATGCTACTGAAAATACTACACCACTCAATGCAGAAAAAGGCATTTGTTTCTTGTAATTTTCTGATCAAATTCTTCAGAAGATAAAATTATCTCTGATTTTTTCTGACAAAAAAAAAGATGGCCAATTTTTGAAACAGAATCTCTGAAGTTAAGATAAGCTCTATCTGGGGCTGAGGCTATGGCTTAGTAGCAGGAATCTTGCCTAGCATATGCCTGGTTTGATCTTCAACACCACGAAAATTAGCTAATTGTTCAATTAAAGTTACAGCACTCAGTCCCAACTAATATATCTATAATATAACCCCAAAACCTAAGATTCAGGGATTTCTGGGAAAAGAGGGAAAGACAGTTTATAAGAGCCAAGAAAACAGAGACTTTGCTCTAAGGTTGGGTCTCCTAGGACCATTCAAAACTACATCCATAAAGTCTCCTCTATGACTACCTGATCATGATCAGAGCAAGAACAGCACTAACAGACATGTTAACATGAATCTGGGGAAGCTCACAGGGCTACACCCATAGACAAAGACCTACAGGCGAAAAGGAATCCTGGGAATGGGAGAAACAGTCTTCCTTGGGGAAGAGCACACCAACTGGTTATGCAGAAGCAAACTGCTAACTCTGCAAATATATCCATACAGTTAATGTTGTACAGACTGAGTAGGTTCTATTTATATACTTAGGGGTGTGTGTGTGTGTGTGTGTGTGTGTGTGTGTGAGAGAGAGAGAGAGAGAGAGAGAGAGAGAGAGAGGGAGGGAGAGGGAGAGGGAGAGGGAGAGGGAGAGGGAGAAAGAGAGAATTAAAGAAAAGGAGGTCATGAACTTAAGAGGAGAAGGGCAGAGGTAAATAGGAGGTCTTAAAGGGTGGGAAAGGAAGGGCATTGTATTACATTCTCAAAAAAGTTAGAAAACTAATTACTGGGCTGGGGTGTAACACAATGATAGAACAGGTACTTAGTACATATGAGTTCACAGCACATACACACTCATACACATGAAAACTTAACAGAAAGAACAATAATTTCTATTTATACAATACAAAATGGTTTTAAACATGAGTGTCTCTTGCTGGGCATCATGGCACACAGCTGGAATTGCTATACAGAGGCAAAGGCAGCTGATTTCTGTGAGTTTGAAGCCAGCCCAGTCTACATAGCACTGTCAGCCACCTGTGTGGTAAGACCTTGTCTCAAAAACAAGATTTTTTTTTCTTGACAAATCATTGTTATTTGTTTCTTTAAGAATCCAAAAAGATATCACTTTCCTTGCGTACTCAGATCTCACCATACCCTAAACAATATAAGAGTTAAGGAAATGTGTTTGGGGGTCAGTGTAGGGCAGAGATAGGAGTTTGAGGACAGGATCTTATTGAGTTGGATCTCACTGTGTATCCCAGGCTAGCCGCAGACTTATAAGGATGCCCCTGCCCAGCCTCTCAAGTGCTAGGATTATTGCAGCCATGAATCACTGTGCCTGGCTTTAGTTATGTTTTTAACAGTAAGAGAAGTCATATCCCAACCCGCTGACATGGACACAGACCCACACTTCTGCTGTTCACACCAATCATCCTCTGATAACTCAGTTCAAATTGTGAGTCAGTTATCCTCCGTCCCTCTGCCCAGCAATACTCAAATTCCATCCAACAGGGATTATGTACTTAGACCATCTGCATTCCAAACTCTACTTAAGAAATATTTTGAGATATCAGATGCCATATCTACTGCTTAGTCTCACAGTATGTTAACCCTCAACACAAATCCTAAGTAAATTTTATTCCTCAGCATCTTAAGTTTAACTGCAGTCATATTTCCTGCTTGCCTACCACACATGTACCAGTCCCCGGTGCTTTTCACAGTGAACGGGAGAGACAGTGCCTTTTCCTCTGAGGTACTTACAGTCTTACAGAAAAGAAGAGAAACAAACCATGCAAAGATGATGAATAAGGAGGCATGTGATGCCAAGGATCCCAGAGGAAACAACCTTGGCCAGGACCAGTCAGGTGGAGGTTTGAGTGAACAATTTAATGTTAGCTAGGCGAAGACAACAGCTGAGGGGAAAGCCCACTCACCAGCCAGGGGTCAAGACACATGGTGTGTTTGAAAACCTAGAAATGCAGATGGAGTTGAGCCTGCAGAGGACAGAGGGTGTGGACTAAGGCAGAAGGTTGTGCCAGAGCCAGATGGCGACACTCCCTAAGCTTTGATGAGTGTCTCACTCTGTCGCCCTGGAGAATGGAAAATTACTAGAGAGTGTGGGATCAGAGCAAATGTGTGCCACAGAAAGAAGACCACACTGCTGTGCTTGATGCCATCATCAGGAATTGACAGGGCCGACTCTTGAAGCTGTCTCCAGAAGTACTGAATCCAAACCCCATAGCATAGACCAAAAGCCTCTGAGCAGCTTCTCCGGCTGATTATGGGGTGCAGCCATGAGGCCCTGCTGGATTTGCGTGGAGCTCCTGGTCTATTGAGCATCTTAAGAGTCACTTGGAGGGCTAAAAATAAACAAACTATAGATGCTTTCACCCTGACTTGAGATGTCTAAGATGGTCTTGGTGCAGCCTGGCCATCTACATTGCTTTTTATCTCTCCTGGGATCCTAATACACAACCAGTACAGAAAGCCAGTACATCAGAGAGCAGCAATAGAGAAAGGGGGTGGTGGTATTGTGGACCAAGGTAGAAAGCCCAGATGGCAACAGTTCCCAGAAAAGTTTAAGAAGGGCTGCAGAGACCAAGACAGGAGAGGCCAGGCCTTATTCCCTATGTCCTCTCTTCACAAAGTGCCCAGTTCCTCCCTGCAACAAGGCAGAGAATGCTTCAGGCCAGCCTGATGGGACACTCCCACTCTCTTTTCTGATGGACTCAAGCTCCTTGCACTATTAGGATACTCCAATATCAGGA
Organism: Tokudaia tokunoshimensis; assembly: GCA_036184795.1. NCBI lineage: Eukaryota > Metazoa > Chordata > Mammalia > Rodentia > Muridae > Tokudaia > Tokudaia tokunoshimensis. The sequence continues at coordinate 107,116,388 of BTHU01000011.1, read as the reverse complement.
TAGGAAATGTCTCCTAGCACCACCTGTGAAAGTCACCAAGATGATCCTTCAAGAAAAGCAAGATGGGAAGGAAGGGCAGAGAAGGGAGGAAGGGGAAGGAGAGAGGGAAAGAGAAGCGAGAGAGACAGGGGTAGGGACAGATGAAGAGACGGAGGGAGGGAGGGAGGGAGGGAGGGAGGGAGGGAGGGAGGGAGGGAAGAGGTGGAAGGGAGTGTGAACAGGATCTTCCATGCTGAATTAAAACCAGTCCCTGGCCTACATAATACCTATCAGAGCTGTAACTCTGTGATTTCTTATCATATTCAGGGCATCACTCTGAGTGCTTTTGGAGTACCATTGTCCTTTATTCTTGTAACAAGCCTGTGCTGTTGACATTGGTGTTTTAGGATTCCTACTCTGAAAAATAAATTTAAACAGGCAGCTCAGTAGATAGCCTAGTGTTACAGAGCTGTTAGAGTCAGACCAAGGCTTTTAGTACAGATGTAACTGTTTACTTTGAAACCTTGTTTAAATAAAATCCCTACAATGGCTCTGAAAGGAGTAGGAAACCTAGGACACAAGACAGGTCATGCTTTAGACAGTCTATGGACTTGCTAGTGATGCTTCTGAAAGGGCAGAGCTACCATAGTAAAGAAGGCTTCTTGAAGAAGCTGACAAGGGAAACTCTTAATGAGACAGAAGCTTGAAATGGGAGAAAAAGAGAGAGCTCCAAGGCATCTGGTGAATGAGGAGCTTCTAGCAGGCAGAAAGTAAACAGAAATGCCCCAGTATAATGCCTAAGCATCTGGTGAATGAGGCGCTTCTAGCAGGCAGAAAATAAAAACAGAAATTCCTCTAATATAAGACTGTTAAGCCCTGCCCTCTCAGAGAACCTCATTTGGAGTTTTTATATTATGTTTACAAAATTGACAAAAGCCAGCAAAATCCATAACTGGTGAGACTCAAAGGAAGACAGGCACTATTCTCATTGGCTGGCAGTAGCCAGGAACTAAACCCTGTGTTTTGCAACCAAAGAGAACTGTGGTTTTTAGTGGAAACTTTGACCTCCCCAAGGTCTTCTCCCTGAGAGGAAATGAGGTCTGGTAAAGAAAGACAGGAGTTATGTGGTTTCAAGGCTCCTGGCTGCTGATTCCTCCTTGAGTAATTTGTATGAAACTGGGTATAATTTAATGTTCAGTAGGTGTCCTGCCCCATGATTTCCCTGAGAATAGCGGAGGCCTTTTCCATATACTTGACTGGGAGTCAAGATTCTCCTATAGTTACAGCAGTTGAGAAATGTATACCCAGAGTGGGCAGCTCCACTGTGTGGAAGCAGGCAGCCTCACTGTGTGGAAGCAGTTAACACTACCATCCTTCTTACTTTGGAGCTGTAGTCACAGAAGCTCAGAGAGGTCAAGTGTCCTGGCCCTAGTCACAGAGAACTGCAGTGTTGCAATGTTCTGGGAAGATTATAGGCAGGTACCTCTATCTCGCCTCAGGTCTCTGGTTCAGCATCTGTGCTGACTTTTCTAAGGTTCTCAGTGTTCTCTGGAACTGTAGACAACTGTCTAACAATCTATAGGTTGGTTTCTCACCTAAAAGGCAAAATCCTGATCTGCCCCATTAAATATTGTTAAAATAGGAATGCATGTGCACTTGTGCTCTTGCGTGCGGGCGGGGTGGGGGGACGGAACGCACATGACTGTGGAAACCAAAGGAGGATGCTAGTAATCTGCCTCAATCATTTTCTGCCTTATTCTCTGTAGAGAGGGTCTGCATTTCAGAAAGGCTGACTGGCCAGCAAGCTGCCAGGATTTACACATCTCTGTTACCCAAGGCCTATGGGTGTCTGTAAGCTGATGCTTACCCAGGATTGCAGGTGTGAGCAACCATGCCCAGCTCTTTACATGAGGTTCTAGGTGTTTGATCTCAGATGCTTGGAAATCAAGTACTCTTACTCACTGAGCCATTTCCCCAGGACCCCAGAACCACTAACCCCTAGGGTAAGAATTTTGTAAGGGAGAAGCTGAGTGTGCAATGCCAAGTCCTGGCTGCTGAGATTGAGGCATTTGCCAAGCTTCACCTTATATTTGCCATATAATTTAACCTCTAATCTTCCTAAGGTAGCTATTATCATCTTTATTCCCATTTTAGAGTTAAAGGAGTTGAAACAAACAAAGCTAAAACTCAGAGAGGTCCAATAGCTTATCCAAGGTCATTCAACTGAAGAGGAATGAGGAGGATATGAATCTGGAAAGTGGAGCAGGGACACAGCTGATCACATTCTCTAGCCTCACCATCAAGAGAGACAAACAGGTGATGTGCAGAATAGAATCGGAAGGACATAGTGTTACATTACAGCTATAGCTCAAACCTCCGTATGTTCTTAAGGCAGAAGCAGGGATGCCAGCATCTGCCGGTTTCAGAGCTGGGTCACAGCTGTAACTTCTCAGCATATACTGTGCCCAGGAGGCAGCAGACAAGGGGAAGCTTGTCTCTGAAGGAGGATGAGAGGCATGGAGGAGAGGAGGGACCAGCCCAGTGACAGCAGTGGTGTGAGGGGCAGTGCCTCCTTACCTCTGTCCACTGCTGAACTTCTCAGCAGCTTCCTTCTCAGGCAAGGAGTCCCTGGGATCCTAGTAGCCATACTATAAAGTAGAAAAGGAGCCAAGTGAGCAAACAGAGCTACACCCAGGACAGCAGGCAGCTGCACACCAGCTGCTTTGTAAGGGTTCTTCATCCGCCCCTTAAAGTCCAGCATTGAGGATGTGTTCTCAGAACTGGGGTTACACTGTAGGCCAGCAAAGAACACCCTTCACTTGTTTCAGCTTATAGCACTTTCTGGAACACAGTCATTGAGTAGCAAGACATGACAAACAAGAAGTTACAGACAAATTCCTTAGCGCTTATGAGTGGCTATGGGCAAGATACTTGCCCTGTCTAGGTCACAGTTGGCTGACTGAGACGTGTCATTGACAGGTCAGGGGTTCTCTCCACTCTCCAGGGACAGAGCAACCAGTTGATTTCCTATCTAGTGAAGGCACAAGTACACTGAGAAGTTCATCCATCCCTGATCTCTTGAACATAACAGTAGATAAGCTTCCCACATGTGTGATAAGTAATAGGCAAGGAGAGATGCCTGTTACTAAAAGAGAAATCTAAGTCTACAGTGATCAGAGACCTGTCGGGTACAAAGCCGAGGGATAAAGGATAAGGTTTATTTGCCATAAAAGACTTCTTCTAGCATGCAGGCCCTGTGTACAAAGACAGTATGATAAGTGAGGAACAAGTCAGCTCTTCTCAGCAAAGGTCCCAGCAAAGCAAACTGGGAGTAGAATATTAAGCCTGATGAAGCCACCCCAACTCAAGAGGAACCACACACACAGCCTGTGGTCATTACTTCAGCTCTATAGTTAGGGATACAGCTCAATTGGTAGACTGATTGCCTAGCAAAAACAAAGCTCTGGTTCCACTCCTAGCAGCACAGGAACTGGATGCCTGTAGAGGCAGAGGGGTAAGACATTCAAGGTCATCTTTGGTAATATAGTGACTCTGAGGCCACATAGGATACATGAGACTTTGTCTCAAAAATAGAAAGAAATAACTAACTCTCTGTCTAATCTCGGCTCAGCATCATTTCCTTTCTTTCCTGAGGCTAAAGTTGTCTCAATTTATTCTGAGATTGAGAAGCATGGATGTTTTCCCACAATGCACAGCAGTTATTTGCATAATGCATGAAGTCCTCTGCATTTTTCTGTTTACATGTCCTGCACATTAGAATCACATCATCTCTTGCCTGACTTCAGGCATGTCCAAAGAAACTATAGCCAAGGATGTCCCCCATGGGGAAAATGTTCACAGCTAGTCCTCCCAGGGACCCCTGAGGCTACAGAGGAAGTTTCCGGCCAAGGTATTTTGATGACATCTTCATCCCTCTGGAGATCAGTAGGGGTCCTTTTTTAAAAAGGACATAGACACATTGAGTCAGAAGAAATGGCTTCAGTGAATCTGAACCTGGTTCCCAGCACCCACACTGGGCATCTCTCAGCCCCTTGTGACCCCAGGGCATCTGATGCCCTTTACTGCCACAAGCATTTGCATTGACTTTGTGGCTTTCTCTCTGTGTCTCATTGTCTCTGTCTCTGTTTGTCTGTCTCTGTTGGTGTCTTTCTCTCTGTCTCTCTGTCTCTGTCTCTCTCATACACACACATACACACACATAAAACTAAATCATTTTTAGAAGATGGATCTGAATAGTGAAATTGCTTCCCCTTCTCCCAATCTTCTTTAAAAATCCCATCCACAGGCATGAGAAAAGTGAAGCATTCAGATTGCCTAGAGAAGCAACATGCTTCTGCAAACACATTAGCACAGTCGGAGCCAGGAAGGCAGTAGGGCAGGGTTTCCAAACTTTACATGACTGTGGCCTCCTTTCTCCCAGTAGAACAGAGGGACCTGCAAATTAACATTCCTCAAAACAGTCTCTGGGGAAATGCCAATACAGGGTCTTCAGAGGATCCTGGCCACAGAGATTTCCTCAGAACAGGGGAAATGAACAGAGAAGTTATAACTTTGGCCTAAGGTCCAACAGTTAAGGTGGGGGACATGAGCTTGCATCCAGTGGGTTCCCAGTCTAGAGTAGGGTAGCCAGAGAAACTCAGCTGTGAGAACTACTGTATGACAGTATCATAGCTTGGGACACATGATATCTAACTTAGTCCTCCTATCGTACTGGCAAAGACACTTTATCCCAGTGCCCCAGCTAAGAACATCAAGGCTCAGAAAGACTCAGGGGTGCATTGAGTCCCTTTCAGTAACCAAACTGCAAAACCCAATTTTGGACCCATGTTGGCCTTACTTCCCTTGTCCAGTACAGTTTGTTGTTTCTTTCCTTTTAGTGCCTAGGAGAAATAGAGAGATTTCCACTTGACAGATGAAGAAACAAAGATTTAATGAGGTTTAGATGCCTTCCATGGTTGGTCACATACCAGTTGGTCATACACTGGAGTGGTAGAGATGGGTGGGTATAACTTCAGTTAGATCTTGGGTTTGCATGTAGATGGCTCTACATGATGAGTTCATTCTCCACTGAATGATGCTTTCACCTCCTGATGAGGCTCCAGAGAGAATCACGGGGCTCAGGCAGCTTGCAGCTGTGGCTTAGACACTTCCGTGTGCAGTGACACAGTTTTGGGCTCGTGTCAGCACTGCTTTGGAAGCAGAGCCTAAGGAAATAGTTGCTTTTGCTTGAGGGATGAGTTAGAACAGAAACTTGCTTGACCTCAACGAGTAGGCAGATGATTTGTCTAATTAGGTAAAGAGCTTTCATGCTCATGTACATTTTGAACTCTAATGAGCTGTCGATATGAAAGGTTTGCCCTTGGCTCAGTTCTGAGGCAGATCTTTCCCTTCCTCAGCGGAAAAGACCAGCGCAGTAAACAGAACCCCGTTTCCATGGAAACTCATGCTCCCTGGCTTTTCCTTGTCAGTACCTTAAAAGGTAATCATTTGATTTCTCTTTATATTTTTGGATATCATGCAGTGGTTAAGGCTGGCCTTCTCAATCATGCCAGGCTATTTTGGGGAGCTTCAGTTACATTTCCCTTTTTATCTGTTCTTTACATCATGAGTTGTCTGGGAAGCAGGGTCCACCTGCTGGCCACTGCTGCTAATGTCCAGCAGAGAAAAGGGACTTGACCTCCAAGAAGGCTAGAGAACTTGCCAATGGTGGGAGTTTCTGGTCAGGATGGTGTCCACTGATAGATTGAGACCCCACATTCACAGCAGGGAGGCACACTGTCCCATCTGGTGCCTTTTTGTCTGACCCTTTGCCGCCCCATGGTGGCTCTTGTCAGAAATGCAGCGGACAAGGACCACTCCAACAATACAAATGGCCTGAAGGCCACCATTTCCTCAAGGTTTGCTGCCTGCTAAATACTTTGTACCTGTTTTTAATTCACTAAGCGCCCTGAATACTAAGACGGGGAGAGCCAAAGCATAGAGAGGACACACAACCTTCCCAAGGTCACATGACTACTAAGGGCAGAACCATGATAAATATATACCCATTCCTGTCAATCTAAGGCCACATCCTACCCAGAAGAAATCTGTCAATCATAATAAGAAACAAGGGCAAATATTTCTCAGCTTCCAAAGACAGTTGAAGGTGCTGAGGGGACCTAAGATACACAGTGCATGTGCAGAGTTGGGTTAATTGCCAAGAGCAAACATTTAAGGAGACCAGCAGGGGACAGAAATCTAGCTCCGTGGTAGAGCATATGCAAGGCCCAGGATTTGATCTCCAGTATCATAGGTAACATGAAAGAAGAAAGAAGCCAACATATTGCTGGTCATGTGCTATTGAATAAGCCAAAAGAAATTGGAGTACCCAGTACCTTTGTCAGTCTGTCCTTCTACCTTCCTGAGGCTCAGTTTGCTCATCTGTAGAGTGGGGATTAGTGTGCTCCCTCTTAAAGTTGGGGTGTCCCTTTTGAGAAGTGCAGAACTTCTCAAATGGCTACGCAAAGTGCTTGTCTTCCATGAAACCATTTTGTAAACAAACAAAATAACCCCAAATTCAGTAAGTAGAGCAATTTCTCAGGATTTGGGTGATGCTTATAAGATTATTAATTTTGAGTAGCTATCTTCTGAACCCAGATTCCCTCTCTGTGGATGCCAATCAGTGTAGGCTTCTCAGCATCTTTACAAAAGGTTGTGAAAAGGCCCTGGGACTTGAACAGGCATCAGTAAATGGTAATCCTCTCTCCTTAGCTGCACCTGTTATTGCTACAGTGGCATGCCAAGGATCAGAGACCTGCCCTGTCCTGGTCCTTTGTGCATTCTTCTCTAAAGACTTGTTTTTGTTATTTTTATTGGTATATATATGTTTGTGTGTGTGACTGTGTGAATGTATGTCATGTGTGTGTGTGTGTGTGTGTGTGTGTGTGTGTGTGTGTGTGTGTGCATGTGTGTGTGCAGGGGCCAGAAGAGGGTATATCCCCTGGAGCTGGAGTCATAGGCATCTGTGAGATGTGCAATGTGGGTGCTGGGAACCAAACCCAGGTCCCCTAGAAGTACAGCAAGCACTCATAACCGTTGAGCCATCTTTCTCTCTCACACCTCCCTTTTATATACTCTACTGTATAGATGTATCAAAAGTTTCATGAATGAAAGGGCAAATGTGTGAATGAATGAACTGACATATGAATGAAGCTCAGGGCTAAATTTGCCTGCTCATCTTCCTCTCCACCATTGGTTCCATGAGACTGGTTGGAGAACTCCAGAGCCCTGGTACAACTCAGCTTCAGGGCTGATTCCAGTTCTGTAGTGTCATCTCCATGAGCATCTGCTTTGCAGCAGAATTTTCAACTTTCACTCTAAACAGTCCCCTCTGCTGCTTTTCAGCACAGCAACTGGATATATCGTTTGCATTTATATTTTGAACAAGACGTTTCTGAGTAGTCTAAGTAGATGTCACACCTGGATCAGAAGTGAAATTGTTGAGAGGAAAATGTTAAAAGCAGCTCTTTGGAGCTTTGGGGCAGCAGGGGACTCTGAATTCCACGTGTGTGCCAATCAGAGGCAGTGATGGGAGGTGGGATTACTGATCGTGGTGTGAGTCTGTGTTCATTTAGAACAGAATTTCTGGCTGGTATCTGTGGGTGTCACAACAAAAATAAAAATTTTTGATCCAGGATAGAAGTCGTTGAAGGGCCAGTGTCTTGCCAGTTTCCTTCCTACACAACTGTTCCAGAGCATTCCGCACTGAAACTTCACACCTCCTCAGGGCTCTGGAGCTTCTCTGGAATGTCTAGCAAAATTGTTCCACAGAGCTACTGTGACATTGCTGCCTCAGGACACATCCACATGTCTCAGTCCATTCTCATGATCAAAGTAAGAGGACTTCTCCCAAAGCCGTGGAGAAGACAAAGCAGTGACAACGGTTCATAAAGTATCTGCCTGAAGATCTGAGCTAAGATCCCAGCACAGAAAAAATCCCAGTACAGTCATGTATAAAAGGAACCTATTGAGGCGGTGTGGAAGCAGAGGCATCCCTGGAGTGCCCTGGCCAATCAGTATGAACAACTGATGATATCCAGGTTCAATGAGAGACCCTTTATCTGTAATGTAGGAGGATATCTATTTCTGGACTCCACAATCATATGCAAAAAAGTGTATATACACCACATGTACACACATATATACTACACATATGTGCACAAACACACATATAAAGTACAACACAAAGTCCAAGAGGACTTTAATACATCCTATAAAGTCTAACAATGAAGACAAATAACCATGGTGCTTCAAAAGCATCGCCACATCATACTAGAAATTGTACATCTTCAGGGCTTGGTCGTACTCTAAACTTCTGAATAAAGTTTGCTTTTAGAGCCTAGAGAGATAGTTCAGTCAGTAAAATGCTTGGCCTCTATCATTCATGTAAAAATCCAGGCTTGGTAGCATTGTCTTGTAATCCCAACCCTGGAGAGATAGAGACAGGAGGATCCTGGGAGCTCCTTTGCCAGCCAGTCTGACCTACTTGGTGATTCCCAGGCTAAGGAGGGACACTGTCTCAATAACACAAGGGGATGACTCCTGATGGCACATACAGTTGACTTCTAGCCTACACATACACATACATGCACTCATGCACACACACACATGCACATACACACACACACTCACATACACACGCACTCACCCCTGCACATGCATGCATGCACACCAACATGTACACAGGGATGTACACACATACACACATTTGCATGTCAGTGCACACATATATACCTGGATATAGGCACACACACATACATGTCACCACATATAGGTGCACACACACATGCATGTTCTTAGAAATTTAAATATTTAACTAGTTGGTTAGTTAGTGGATAGTTAATATGTACTAAGAAGAGGAATGACAGTAGCACTATTTGAATAGCACTGTTTCCTATCAAGATTTTCTGTCATATAACTTACTGAAGAAAGCAGACCCAAGGATAGCCTAAAGTCTAATGTTAGGTTTGCTTAGAAATAAAGGGAAACCTTCAACTCATCAAAAAGAAATTGACTTCTATGGCCTACCACTTATTGTAAATGCAATTTCATTAGAACACATTGGGGTATTTTCATTTAAAAGTCATCTGTGGCTGCTTTCACACAAAAGAAAAGTTGACTCATGAATCACTAAACCCTAAGTCATAACTTAATAGTGCTCTCTAGAACCGTCTTCCAAGCTGCCCCGTAGAATTGTAGAGAGCAACCAAGGTTACATAACTGAACCCTTCATTCTAAGGATGGGCGCATTGAAACGAGAGAAGCTGGAGAATTAACTGAGACTTGACTTTTCTGATCTTTATATACTAGTTGTTCTCCTGGAAAGGGAAGATAAGGAAAGATTTTTTTATTGTAGATCTAAGAGCAACTAATTGGAAGTAGCCATCTGGAGAATGGTTGGAAATATCTCTGTGCTTTTTTCCCCCCAAAGGACAAAGGCTTGTTTCCTTTTAATGACTGATCCATGTGAGACCACAGTCAGGCCACTCTGTACAGACATGAGGGAAGCTTTATTTCTTGGTCTCTTCCTCTTTGGACAGAGTTTTGTTGATCTCTTCCTTCTTGGCCTGGAGATGCTCCTCCCGGCGCTTTCGTGCTTCCTTGGTCTTAAACCCGCGAGCCTCAGCCTGGTCAGCCAGTCGCTTCTTTTGGGCCTTGTCTGCCCTGTTTGTGGATGTGCTTCATGAGAATCCACTTGTTTTAAATACATTCCCTTTGACCTTCAGGTCAGGCTGTGATACATATGGTGGTCAATCTTCTTAGATTCTCGGTATCTTCTGAGAAGCCAGCGCAGGATCCTCAACCAATTCAAGTCACCTTCTCGGGCATCCGAGCATTGACAGTACCCTTCCTCTTCCCTATGCCCATATGCCTGCCCTTCCATCCGGCCAAGGTTTTTCTGGCAGTGAGTCCGGGAATGGACAGTCATAGGCTTCTGGATAATTAGCCAATCTTCGATCAGCTTCCTGATCTGCTGACTGGATTTGACATTGGCGATTTCCTTGGTCTCATTGGGGTCCAACCAGACCTTTTCCTCACAGCAGAGGACACTAGAGGCTAAGCCTCTCCTGTAGCAAGAGCATACTCATGGCTGCAGAGGCAGCAGAGAAAGGAAAGAGCTCCTCAGTGCTTATTAAGAAGTGAAATGACTAATCCTCCACGGACCAGGACAGAAAAGCGCTGTGTGTGCCGTGCCAGGTGTTTCCAAGAGTTATAAACCTAGTTCTTCCCTGAGTGTTCATTGTAAGAACTTGGTCATTGGATCCCAAAAGGTATTAATCAGACCCTCATTAAGAGCATCTCTTTAGAACCATTCAAGTAATTAACAGATCCTGTGCAATGTATTCTAATGTCCAGCCTCACATGCTCTGCCTGGAAAATATTTATCTGGAATTTCACTCAGACTGGATTCATTGGTTATAAGATTTTTTTTTTATTGAAATTAGTTCATAGAGATCAAGATTGGGGCACAGCATGATATAAGATGAAAAGTCACAAGTTTATTGGCATGTGTGGCCTAAACTAATAGTCTCCCTGTTTGTACGTTTGTGTTTTGTGCAGCTGGACAATCCAGATGAGCAGGCAGCCCAGATCAGACGAGAGCTGGATGGACGTCTCCAAATGGCAGACCAAATAGCCAGGGTAAGAAACTTCGTGGACTTTTCACTTGGACCAGGCCACTGTCTTATCCAAGACGTACACTGACTATTAGGACCTTCAAAAGATAAATTAGAGGAACTGGCAACATAGCTCAGTTGGTATGCAGCCCTGGGTTCTGTCCTCAGTACTGCATAACCAAGCCAAGAAAGTAATACACACCTGTAGAACTAGTAGTCCTGAGGCAGAGGCAGGAAGATCAAGAGTTCAGAGTCATTCTTGGCTACATAGTAGCTTTGAGGCCAGCCTTGGCTTCATGAAATTCTGAGGGGAAAAAAAAAGAAAGGAAAAGAGAAGTAAAGGAAAGTGAAGGGAGAGGAGGAGAAGGGGAGGGGAAGTCAGGAGATGGGGAGGGGAGGGAAGGGAAGGGGAGAGGAGGGGAGGGGAGAGAAGGGAAGAGGAGGGAAGGGGAGGGGAGAAGAAGGGAAGGGAATGGGAGGGAAAGGGAGGGAGGGAAGGGAATTGGGGAGGGAAGAGAATGGGAAGGGAAGGGAAGGGAAGGGAAGGGAAGGGAAGGGGAGAGGAAGAAAGTAGAGGGGTAGGGAGGGAAGGGGAGGGGAAAGGAGAGGAAAGGGAAGGTGAGGGGAGGAGAGAGGAAGGAGAGGGAAGGGGAGGGAAGGGAAGGGAAGGGTAAGGAAGGGAAGGGGAGGGGAGGGGAGGGGAGAGGAAGGGGAGTGGAAGAAAGGGGAGGGGAGAGGAGAGGAAGAGGAAGAGGAGAGGAGGAAAGGGGAGGGAAGGGGAGAGGAAGGGAGGGAAGGGGAGAGGAAAGAAGGGGAGGGAAGGGAGAGGAAGGGGAGGGAAGTGGAGGGGAGGGGAAGGAAGGAGAGAGGAGGGGAGGAGAGGGGAGGGGAAGGGAGGGAAGTGGGGAGGGGAGGAGAGGGGAAGGGAGAGGAGGGGAGGGAAGGGAAACAATCCTTGGTTTTTCCAATAGCCGCTAGTGAGTATATGGCTCACTGTGACAAAAACACAGTTGCCATTCTAAAGCCCAGATGTGACAAGCTAAACAAGAGCTTCAGAAACCCTCAGCACAAGCCCCATAGCTCCTGGACATTTCAACCACTTTCTAATGGCAGTTAAGGCTCTTGAGGCAGCAGAGTGTACCATCCTTTGTGTATCATCACACATCCCAATTTGCCACCAGAGCTCCAGGACCCAGCCACAGAATGTCTCCTTCTCAGTGTCTTTGTGCTCAGTGTCTAGGCTCAGTGTCTTTGCCCATTGCTTTCTCAGCCTGAGGTCGTTCTTCTCCCTTCCACTCAGCCAATTTCCCCCTCATCCTTCAGCATTTGACCTCAAGCATGTACGTGAGGACTTAGCAGGTAGCCTCCCTTCTCTCCTCTGTTCTGCAGCATTCCTCATGTGGACCCTTGCTTACCTGACCAAGTCTCCTGATGACTAAGCCTCTTCTAAACTTGGGCTCGTATCTTACTGTTGATACCTATAGCTTGGTATCATCCATTCTTTTCTGTTGTTGGCATTCATGTCTGACAATTAGTCTCCCTGCCAGTAGCATTTATTTGGTCCTGACTCTGCCATATGTGTTGTTTACATGCTCCCTCTGAGTCAATAATTGAACATCTCACGAAGAGCATTTCACTTATCATCTTCGTTTTGGAGAGTGAGATATGTAGCCTGTGCACAATAGGTACTAATGCAGGAACTGTGCTGAACTCTCAACTGACATCTCATGTTAGTAAGTCCTTATAGCTAAGACAAAATACCCACGGAAAGTACTTAGAGGAGGAAGAACCTATTTTCCCACATGACATCGGAAGTTTCAGTCCTTGGAACACGCTTTGGGTTTGAGTTGAGGCAGTAAGGCTGCTTACTTCATGCCATGCAGGAAGCAGAGGCAGACAAGAAGGGTTCAGAGACATGTACCCTTCAAAGAGGTGTCTTTGCTTCTTTTCTGTTGCTATGATAAATCAATCCAGCAAAAGAAACTTAAGGAGAGAAGGGGTTTATTTTGGCTTGGACTTTCGGAGAGATGCAGCCTATCATGGCGGGGAAGATGGGACCATGGGCAAGAAAGGCATGGTCAGAAGCAGGAAGCTGGGCATTCATATCGTATTCACACTCGGGGTGCAGAGAGTGAACAGGAAGTAAAGCAAGGCTGTAGCCTCAAGGCCTTCTCCTGGTGTCTTACTTTTTCAATCAAGGTTCCACTTCCAGAAGGTTCCACTGCCTTCCCAGACAGCACCACAGACTGAGGAGCCCACAGGGGACATTTAACATTCAGACTACAGCCCCCAATGACCTACTTCCTATGAGCAGGCCCTACCTTCTCCCAGTCCACCCAGCAATAATTTAATCAGTTGATTAATCCATTAATAAATCAAAACCCTTATAATCCAATCACCCCTCAAAAGCCAACAGCCAAGCCTTTAATATGTCTAAGTCTTTACACAGATTTTTTTATATCCAAACCATAATAGGCCTCATGTAACAACAGGCTAGCAATAGGCTGAAGCAGTTATCCTAGCAAAGAATTTAAATCCCCCAAGAAACTTCTATTTAAAATGAATAATATTTAATGAAATACTTTAAAAGCATAGTTAATTTCAAATAGCCATTAAGGACAAAATGTCGAACATTTATACTGCTACACCTTCTCTTCTGGCTGTGGGGACAGGTGGAAGCTGTCAGAATTGGCAGGGGGTGGACAGGAGAAAGCCTTGTGCTGAAATTCCCCGCCATAGGGAGAAGTAGCCCAGTTTGGATGTACAGAAAGGAGTCCTGCTAGATGAAAGCCAAGGGAAGATTCCAGGATGGAAACCACTCTGTGCTTAGTTTTGCTGAAATGGTTTGCATCTTGTTTTTTGGACACCTTTAAAGTGTATAGTCAAGTCAGTCTGGTGGCTATAAATAGTGTGCAGCTATGGATTTGGCTAAAGGTAGTGTGGGAGAATCTTGTGTTTTGAAATCTGCTTAATGTGAGAGTAAACATCACTAAGGTTTTAGAATTTACCTCTTCGATAAACTCGGTGTCTCCTTTCAGTGGATTTCCTGGAAAACAGAGACAGCCTGGAGCATTTACTTGCCTATTGGGTAACTATCCCTCCCCAAGAATATGCTTACACCTTGCTTATGTTTTATTTTCTTTGAGGTATAGTATTATAATTCAAGTAGCTAATGTTACACTGATTTTAACTTTTCAAAACTGTAGATTAGCATTTGTTATATAGCAAGTCAATAACACTTATCTCTGAAAAAATCAAAAGACCCCTCCCCCAGCCCACATCTTAAATATTTTCATACAAAGTGAAAAGCATAAACAACTTTAATCTGAGCTTTCTTAGAAAATGAATCAGGCCATTCAGATGACTTTTGGTTCTTATTTACTAGGAATAGAGTTAGTTGAGGCTCCAAGCAGGGTCTCCAAACAGCTAAAGGTACCAAGGACTCCTAAGTGATCTCTTCGCATTTCTATTATCGGTTCTGCTCAAAGCTATCTGTCGTCTTCTGGAGTGGTCTTCTATGCCAGTAACACCCTCATCATAACTCGTTGGCATTGGCCCTGACCTTCATTGCTCTTCCACTGAGCTTCATCCCCAACTCCAAGCTCACTGGTTCCTGGAGTGAGTCCTTCATTCAAAGGGAACCAAATGTGACCCCTAGCCTTCTCTGGACATGATGAACGGGCTAATAAATGATAACTGATGCAAATCAAACTGATGATTCTCTTTCCTGGGCACAACGGACTGCAGGCTACTGATGGTAATGTTGGTGGAAAAATGTCTGCAGAATAAAGCTGCAAGAAACAAATGTAACGAGTGGGAAGAGACGAAATTCACTGTGGTGCCAAGGAATAGTCACGATGCTTGCATGTGTGGTCCAGGAACTTCTGAGTCCTAATTGCATGACTGCTTTTCCCTAAATTTAGTTGGATCCACCAAACATTGGACAAAATATGAAGAGGCTGCTTATCATTCAAACCTGCCTAACTTGACAAACTTCAATCATGCACCTCTGTTTGTCTTTCTTTGGTGGGCCCTGGTTATTTATTACCAACATCACACTGAGTTTTAGTGAGGATGTGCAGTTCAACCTATATCCTGAAAGTCAGCTCCTATATGTGTTATAACCAGAAATTGCTGGATATTGGCCCATCCATCATGTCCAATCCACTCTGTTCTCCCCCATGATGGATTTACAATATGGATTGAGCACCTTTAACTACAAGTTGGAGGCACCAACCAGAGCAAGCTTATGTGAAAGCCAGGGTGAGTGTAAGGGACAAGAAGCATAGCATGATGGGTGAAGAGTAGCCAGACTTCTGGCAATAACTAGAAGCAGAGGACATGGAGGACCAGGACTCCCTGTTGCTGTCTCTGCATCGCATTGGTTAGCCATTCTTCCCCCATAAGGCAGCTGTCCTTGCTTTTCAGATGTCTAGCTATTCCATAGCTTCTGAAATACACAAAAAGGAAAACAGTCAGCCATCACCTACCTCTTCATATCCCTTTCCTTCCCCTTACCTCTTTGTCCCCCTACATTCTTCAAACTCACAGTTCTAAAAATCAAGGCTATGGTTGACCCAATTTTCTTTGAAGCTAACTCTGGTACAGTCAACCAACTAAGCATGCTGCCTTTTGCATATATGGAATCCTGACTGAAGTCCCTAGTACCTCATAAACAGAGCCTGGTGGGTCATGCTGCAATCCCAGCATTCTGGAGGTGAAGGCAGGAAAATCAGAGGTTCAAAATCATCCTCAACTACATATCCAGCCCAAGGCCAGTTTGAACTAAGGAACTTTTCTCAAATAAAAGTAGGGCTTCACTGGACACATAGGTGCTGGTAATATATCCCTCAGGGTGAGAAGGTATTTTAGCATTATTACTACAGGATCATTATGAAACAGGATTGTCCAAGATATACCTAATACTATTAACCGCCCTTCAAATAGTATTTCCTAAGTGCCAGACTGTCTTATAGCTGTTTCACATGATAATCCCCTAAACCCTCTCAGAGACTTATGGACAAGATTGTTCTTTATCAGAACAGGGCCCAAAGCAGAGGTATCAGAAAATTTGACCAAATTTACTTTGATTAAAAACTGTATTCTTGATTAATATGTCTTCTAGATTTACCGAGTTACTTTCCAAATATGGATCTTCATTTCCTTCACCACCCAAGTCTGAGGGTCCAACAAACCTATGCAATAGGCTTTCTTCTCTCTCCACCATTGAGGCCTTTATTGAATGTTTCAGGCACCAGCTCTAAGGTTTCACATCTCTTCTCACCCTGACCAGTTCCAAGTGATCATTACAGTAATTCTCCCAGAATAGCTACATCCGAAGGTTGAATTGCTATGCCTGAGTTCACTCAATGAGCAAGCAGAAAGAAGAATTCTGTCTTCAAAGCAGGAGATGACTCCAAGACAGGATGGGAGGACTGGCCCTTCCGGCCCTCTCTCCCTGACAGCTGCTACTCCAGCAAACAGCTACCTAATGTCCACTGGCATTTCTGTATCCCCTTCAGATATATTGATGCAAAAGAGAAGGAGCAGTGGTTGGTAGAGCTGTCCCTCCTGATTCAGAACGCACACTGCATGATATCTGGACTCTGAGAAAGAGACTGTACAGCCTATGCTGTTTCTGTTGTAAACATGTTCACCATCAGATGAATCAGCATGTGTGTGTCCTCTCTGCTTCAGACAAAAGGAAGACAAGAATAAGTCAGCTTCCCAGCCCATCCACAGCCCTAAACTTTGAACCATCAATTCAGTCACACTAGCATCCAGAATGATCTGAGGAGACAGCTGTACCAGAGCACAAGTCAGGCATGGCTTTACCAAGCACCACTCACACTTCCTCAAAGGCTGAAGGCAGAGATCTGAATATATATATTTAATCTCATAGAAAAGAGATCTTAGTCCCTGTTCAAACATTTTCCCAAATCCTCTCACATTGATATTAAAGAGCCCCTAAAATCTCACCCAGAAATTAAGTCTAAATTATTTAAATAGTGTGATCAAAAGCTGACTTTGGGGCTTAAGCAGGCAATAGCTCAGCTATGATATTTGCCAGTTCTTTTGGCTGTATTTTTGTGTAAAACTCCACAATTGTCCAGCTGGTTATATAACACAAACAGTAGTTTGTGGTATTAGCTGCCAACAATGAGGCACAAAACACAGGTGGTTTCTCAAGCCATCATTTAAATGTGGAATTATGGGAATGGAGATGTTGCTCAGTCTGTAGCATGCTGACTTAACATGGATAGAATCTCATCTTCAGTACCCAGTACCTCATAAACAGGGGCTGATGGTGCATGCCTGCAATCCCAGCACTCTGGAGGTGAAGACAGGAAGATCAGAGGTTCAAAATCATCCATCAGCTAAATATCCAGGCCAGATAGAGCTAAAGAACCTTTCTCAAAACAAAACATGGAGTTCATTTGTTCTTGTTTTAGATCTCTAGTCTGTGCAGAGCAAAGACAACTCACTGTCTTATACCCGAACCACGTAATAAGCATCAATAAGGAATCATACTCAAATATTTCCCTGATAAAGAAGTTTGGCCTACACATAGTTTTGCACCAAGGGTAATGGAACTCTCCCATCAGAAGACTGCATGTTGCACTTGGCACTCACCTTCTGCAGCAGCACCAGTGTGTAGCACACAGTAATGCAGTCATATGGTTGCCTTAATAGATGCATATAGACAGATCTTCTGGTTGTCACCTGTATCAGGCAGTGGAAAACCCAGTAAAATCTGAATCTGAAAAAAATACTAAGTGCTCAGCAGGTTTCCTGAAACCCTTCCAAGTGGAAGGAATCCAAGAAAGGAAGGGAACCCATCCTGTTTACAACAGTTGGAAAGATGAGAACAAATATGGAGGGGCTGACCCAAGAGACTGTTCCTGACTCCAGAATGCTCCTCGCATCTTCTATACTGATAATGACAAACTCCTGTCAAGGCAATCCTTCTTGCTGCTGATGTACCCACCATTCCTCATTACTGCACTTCACCCCACACTGTGCATATTGATTAGGAAAGTGTGGAAATCAGTGTGGCTATTCCTCAGAAAATTGGACCCAGCTATACCATTCCTGGGCACATACCCAAAAGATTCTCCAATGTATAAAAAGGACACATGTTCCACTATGTTCATAGCAGCCTTATTTATAATAACCAGAAGCTGTAAAGAACTCAGATGTCCTTCAACAAAGGAATGGATAGAGAAAATGTGGTACATTTACATAACGGAATACTGTTCAGCTATTAAAAATGATGAATTCATGAAATTCTTAGGCAAATGGATGGAACTAGAAAATATCATCCTGAGTGAGGTAACTCAATCACAAAAGAAAACACAGGGTATGCACTCACTGATAAGTGGATGTTAGCCCAAAAGCTCAGAATACCCAAGACACAACTCACAGACCACATGAAGCTCAAGAAGAAGGAAGACTAAAGTGTGGGTACTTCAGAACTTCTTAGAAAGGGGAACAAAATACTCACAGAAGCAAATATGGAGACAAAGTGCAGAGCAGAGACTGAAGGACAGACCATCCAGAGACTGTCCCACCTGGGGAATCATCCCAGATAGTCACCAAACTCTGACACTATTGTGGATACAAGAAAGGCTTGCTGAAAGGAGTCTGATATAGCTCTCTCCTGAGAGGCCCTACCAGAGCCTGAAAAATAGAGTCGGGTGCTCGCAGCCAACACTGAGTGCAGGGTCCCCAATGGAGGAGTTAGAAAATTGACTGAAAGAGCTGAATGGGTTTGCAACCCTTTAGGAAGAACAACAATATCAATCAACCAGACCCCCCAGAACTCCCAGGGACTAAGTCACCAACCAAGGAGTACACAGGACTCTGGCTCATAGAAGCAGGGAGAGGGCGGATGGGATAGGGGGTTTCCCGGGAGAGGGGGAAACCGGGTAAGGGCATAACACTTGAAATGTAAATAAATTGAAAGAAAGAAAGAAAGAAAGAAAGAAAGAAAGAAAGAAAGAAAGAAAGAAAGAAAGAAAGAAAGAAAGAAAGAAAGAAAGAAGGTAGGAAGGAAGGAAGGAAGGAAGGAAGGAAGGAAAGAAAGAAAGAAAGAAAGAAAGAAAGAAAGAAAGAAAGAAAGAAAGAAAGAAAGAAAGAAAGAAAGAAAGTGGAGCATCCACTACTGTGAGAGAGTCAGCTATAAACAATGTCTGCTGATCAGTGTTGTAAATGAAAAGGGCACAGGGTGTTCATGTAGTGGGGTGTCACCACAGAGCCCCATCTCTCACTCTGCTGATCTTTGGAGCCAGGCTTCTGGGTTTCATATCATAGCCATAGCCTTCCTTCTCATTTGCTTCCTGGAAATGGAGAGAAAGAGCAGCAGTTGTCTCTCTAGGAAAGACGAAAAGAGGTAAATCACATGACATATGCGTGACACATAGAATGCTGTAAAATGTGAGCTAGCCTGATCAGCTTTACTGTAGCCACTGACTGCCTTTTTTGCTAGTAATTCTGCTGGTGAGAGTGGTAGTATAACAGGTGGTGGTGGTGGTGGTGGTGTGTGTGTGTGTGTGTGTGTGTGTGTGTTCAGACAGACAGACAGACAGAGAGGGATGAAACTGAATCAGTGGTCAATAAGTATCCACGTTTCTTAGTGTCTTTTGCTCTTCATGGGAACCCTGAGGGGTTAATTTTATTTTCTATATCACAAATATGAAACCCCAACTAGCTGTAAAACATCACAAAGCTAGCAATCATCAGCCCAGGACACAGAGCTGAGTCACCCTATGCTAGATAAGGTTCCTTGATACCTTCTGCGTTGCCTGTGGATGTCTATAATTTCATGGTATCTAATGGGTAGCTTCTGTTTCATGTGTTCTCATGATTATTACCCCCAGCTGACTCCCTCATTTTACACTGATAGCCACAGCACTTGAAGCAGGGAGGAGCCCAGAAAGTATTAGGGGAATTGGATGAAATAGCTACAAGACTGTTGGTGAGCTCCTCTAATGCCTTTCTGTCACCTTCCTCCTAATCCCCTATGAGAATGTCATTTGAACCTCAGGCTATTCTCTTTGAGTGAGCATAGCCTTGTCAGATTTCACACACAACCCATTCCTTCTTACTGGATAAACATTCAAAACTTGGATGGAAAAGCCAATAGTTAGGAAGTCTTATATTGCTTATAGGTGTTAATTTTTAAAAATGTTCCAATATTCCATTAATGTAGCTAGACATGATTAACCCTGGGACTGTCACCACTGAGCAATAGTGTCCCGCAAAACCAACAGTAAGTGGCCAAGAGAAATTTATCTTGGAGGCTCCCATTCCACCCGACAACGTGCCTGTCTTTCATACAGCAATATGAATAAAAAGTTCTTTTTGTCATTTCTATGCCTGGAAAGAAGACACTGGAGATGCAATGCTACATGTTCTTATTTGGGCACAGCTGGGGCTTTGGATTGTGTTTGTAATGAGTCCACCCCTGAAATTCCACTCAGGAATCACAGCCTAGACTGACAAATGCCATTTCTTCCCAAGGCTCAAGTGCACAGCAAAGGAAACAAACGGCTTTGTCTTCCCTCTCAGACTTCAGCTCTGGAGCTCTTTTTACGATGTCATTTGAAGCTAGCTCTTAGCTTTGATAATTTCAGGTTGGAACATCCTAGGGGATAGGTAGTGTTGATTGAACCCTGAAAATATTTTTCTTTGTTATATTTTTACATATGTTTGTTTTGTTTGCCATCTCTGTTGTTAGAGGTGATTGTCATTGCCCTTCCTAGCTTTGTCTTGCAAGTAATTCTCAATATTGTTTTCTGAGCAAAACATTTAGCATTTCAAGTCTGAAGGAACTGCAGTGTTGTACAGAACTACTCTTTCTTTCTAAGAAAGAGTAAGGAACTCATTCAGACATGAGGGAGGTTTGGTTTGGTTGGTTTTTGAGACAGGGTTTCTCTGTGTAGCCCTGGCTGTCCTAGAACTCACTCTGTTGACCTCAAACTCAGAGGTCCACCTGCCTCCTGAATGCTGGGATTAAAGGCATGTGCCACCATACCCGGTTAAATAAGTTTTTTTATTATAATTTTCTACAAAATCTCCCACAGAATAACATAGCTGACTTGGGTATGTAATAGTATTTTAAATTATTTAAAAATGTAAGTGGTTGTTCTCTGACTTTTTCTAAAATCACTGCATTTCTTTAAAACTTGGCTTTCTAGAATTAGAAAGGAAAATGTCCAATTCTGACATCTTGCTGAATTCAAGTTGATTTAAAGGGCCATGGCTCAAGTTGAACTTCATTTTACCTTAGGCATAAAAATTGTGAAGTGTTCCTGGTTGATTATAATGGGAAAACATGACCTATGTAGCCAAAGAATATATTTGGTTCAGGTAAAACTAGAAGATTAATAATGGACATTCATTTTGCTAGTTTTGAAGATGGATGAAGTGATGTTTCTGTCCTATAGATGTGTATGTGGAAGTCTCTGTAAAGACTGAGAGATTCAGTTGTGATGATTTCCTCCTGTCGAGTGGGAGGTGTGTGACTGACACTAGTCAGCTCCCTGTACCCACTGTGGCCTGCTCTTCACCTGTTCCCAGAACTTCCCAGTTGTGGGAAGGTTTGGATTTCTGGTCCTGTCTGCATTTTTAGGCCTCTTAACTGTTAGGAGCTGTCAGGTGTGTTCTGGCAGCTAATTTCCCTAGCCTGAAGAAATTTACCATATCTGCACTATGTACCTACTGGGGGGTGGGGGTGGGGAATCTGACCTCAAGTGTGCTCTGAGCCCAGGTTTCCTCATGTCTTTCACCATGAAATTATGACAAATTACAAATCCTGGTATTGTGATCTTATTCTCTGCACAAAGAAAGAAGCTCTTCTTGAGCTGTGGTTCAATGGTCACAGAGTGTCAGCACTGCTATCAGTCAGCACGTGTAACATTTTTAAATTTATAAATATTAAAATTTTAAACTTACACTAAAAAAAAAAAAAAGAAACTGTCCAACTTCGGGGACGAGTGATCACTCTTTGGATTTTTCCAGTGTTCTGCTGCAGAGTGTGGTGGGAAATAACTGAGAATGGTGAAGTTTGCAGCCATTCACCGGCTCTTCTTCCAACAGGACAAGACAGAGGAGTTAAAGGGATCTAGTGGAGCTGGGAAGCGGCACAGTAGCGTTTGCTGTACAAGCATGAGGTCATGAAGTCCAAAGCCACATTGGAACCAAGTGCAGTAGAGCATGTCTGTGATCTCAGTGTTCTCATAACAAGATGCAAGGCTTGGGCAGGGTTGGCTGAAAAATCTCATGGGCCAGTTAGCCTAACGTACATGGCAACAAGTAATAAAGAGACCCTGTCTGAAAAGACAGAAAGGACCAGCACCCAAAGTTGTCTTCAAACCTCTACATGTGTGCCTGCACTCACATGAACATGTATGTGCTCACATACACACCACATACGCACACATACACACACATACATCATGCATATAAGCAGTTACATCATATTCAACACATACAAACACGTGTGCATAGACATTATGTATGCAAGCATATACATCATATGTGCACTCAGAGACATAATGTAGGTATGCATATATGTCATATGCATATTCACGTACAACTACATATGTCCCTAGACATTATGCATACAAACATATATGTCATATGTGTACAAACAGACATCATGCATGAGCATATACATCATATGCACATTCATTATGCATGCAAACATATACATCATACACACACACACACACACACACACACACACACCCTTAAGTGAGTTACAAGTAAGTGACAGTAGAGACCAGACTTGATGCATTCTCTCAAAGCTAATTAGGAAAAGGTAGACTATTTCATAAATTCTCCCCATCCTCTTGGCAAAGACAACAACTAGGAGTAAAATTGCAAGATCCTATTTACTAACTTCCCTTTCAAATATCCCATGTATACTAATATTTGAGCTTTAAAATGAAGATAAAGGATATGGCCAGTTCTCCCCTTCTCATGACCAGTTGCTTGAGAGCCACGGGAAGGGAGGAGGACAACTCTCACTCATCTGTGCCACCTCACAGCAGACAAGAGTCAAGGTCGGCTCTCTTGAGCTCACACCCTCAGGGCCAGCTCACCCACAATCCCCATGACCAGGACCAGCTCTACTGTACTGCCCAAACAAGGTACAGGGCCTGCTCTCCCAAATGCTGCAGCAGGTGAGGGGCAGGGCCAGCTGGACTATCTCTAGAACATCAACTACAACACATGGGAGAGTGGGCCGTGCATCTCACCAGGGCAACAGGGCAGAGCTATCCCTGGTCATAGGGGTTGCAGGTAAGACAGTCCTGAGGGCAAGACAGCAGAAGAATTGGCTCTGCCCCTTGGTGGTGGCATTGGAATGGCTAGTCAGGGCAGGACAGGATAGTTCACTCCAGTGGTGTGGGTGCAGGAGAGCTGGCAACTGACCAGTACAGATACCTTTCAGGACCAGATCCAGGGATTTCAATTGGCCCATCCCAACATCTACCACACTGATGAACTGCTAGAGTGCATGACTGGCTGGTTCTACATGCCCAAAGCTATAGGATCTCCATGATACAGGGCAGCAACAGGGTATCCAAGAGGAGTCCCAGTGAGGATCCAGTATTGATAGAGTAGCAGAAACAAGAGGCCTTGTACCAGACCAACGACTTATTGCAATGAACTTTGGCAAGCAGGGAAGTGAGGGAAAAAGGTATTCTGTGGGATACACTGACACATTGCCGCTTCCACGATGAGATATTTTTTCCTTTGTTAGAGAGGAAGGTTGCAAGGGTGGAGGGCGGGTACAAGGGGTGAGGGAGATAAGTGAGATTGGGGTTCATGATGTGAACTTCACAACTTTTAAAAAATAAAGATGAAGGTGAAAGGTCAAAATATCATGCTTTAAACTCTTGGGCTGTAAACTTTGCCATTTGGCAGTCTTTCTGTGATATAGGGACTGTTGAGACTGTGAGACAACCTTCCTCTGTCTTCTTTGCACTCTCCAGAAGGACTATGTGTAGAAAAAGTGGGAAGCACTATGTGGACTATGTTTAGTGATCTGAATCTTCTTGGATGCATGGTTATCTACATCTTCCACTGAAGTGAGAAAACATCAATTGCTCTGTTCTCAGCTATCTGAACCTCAAGGCAAACTCTTTGTAATTGATCAGACCTTTAGCCAAATGTACCTCCTCTATGAAACCCCACCAGTTCTCTCAGGAAGCATCCATATCCCTTGGGTGTCTATTAGAATGTTTATGTTGATGCTCCTGTATACATCTTTGTCCCCCATAACAGTGAAGCTTTGGGGAAATGAGTGTACCTTCCCATCTGAATCTCTCTAGTGACAGCCACGGTGCTCATCTGCTTGTGTGTTCTCTAAGTCAGGATGCCCAGAACTCAAGTCCCCATGCCTTCAGGGCTCTGCACAAAATTTGTCCCAGTTTTAAGGATCCTACTGACCCTTAAGTAGTTTAATAATCAGGAATTTCAAGTATGAGGGGAAGGTTTAGATATTAGGCTTTGAGAAGCTTGTCTCATTGACTCACCACTAACTTTCGTCAATATTGTGACTGCATTATTTCCAGCCTGCTGCTCACACATCCACCTACAGTGTATTCAGAAAGCCCCACACAGTGTGAGTACCACCCTTTAGCAGGAAGTGGTTGAATTCAGAGCTTCTGAAAGGAACCAGAACTCTGGTGTAGGGCATAGGTTTGAGATCCTCATACTCATTCCCTGTGGGACAGCAGAACCCCAATGTTCTTTCAGAACTTAATGGTCATCCTGCCTTCCCTCACTGCTGATTGGTAACTACTTTAACATTTAATATAGATTTTTTGACAAACCATTGACACAGCCACTCAATTCATGTGTACTGAATGCTTACTAAGTGTTACACATTACGGTGGATGTTAAGATTTTTAGTAGGATGTCAAAACTGTATGACCCTGATTCATAAGCCAGAAGGAAAGACAGAGAGTAACCAAATACATCTCATAAATGATTTGTTGATTTTAAGTATGCTATCTTAGTCTATTCAGGCTTTTTTTAAAAAAAAATTCTGAGAATTTGTTTTCCATAGTTCCATAATATTGGAAGATCAAGGTTAAGGGGGACTAGCCCTTAGCAAACACCCCTAGCTAAGGCCAGAGACTGGCTCAGCCCACAGGCATCACTCAGCAAGCCTTAGGGGATATCAGCACCTGTCGAAGTGAAGGCCCTGCACTCACAAGAACAAAGCACTCTTAGCTAACTAGTGGTCAGGGGAGTTACTGAAAGGAAGAGGAGATTCCCAGGTGTATTAGTTTCATGTCTTTTGCTGTGATAAAATCACCTTGACCAGCAGCTTAGGGGAGAAAGAGCTTAGTTAGGCTTACAGTCTGCGACAGATAGAATCCATCATGTCAGAAAGACACGGCAACAGACAGGATCAGGAAGCAGGTTGATGACAGTGCATCTACATTCAGGACACAGAGAGACAACAGCAAATGAAATCTCAAAGTCCATCCCCAGTGCCCTAGTTCCTCAAGCAAGGTTCCACGTCTTAATGGTCCCATATCCTTCTCAAGCAAAAGGATGCCAGCTAGGGAAACAAGTGTTCAAACACATGTCCCTATGGAGGACATTTTATATTTAAATCACAATACCAAGTAACTGACATTCCAGAGAAGATGCTAGACCATGTGGGAATTAGAAAGTTGCTAGAAGCCTAGCTTCACTGCCGTGATTCTGAACAGCTTCTCCTGCTTCTCTTCTGCTTTCTCCTTCCTGTGTGCTTTCCTCCAGTCCTTTCTCTTTAGCCCTCCTTCTCTATAGCTTGCCCTTTCTTTCACTCCTCTTTGCTTACTCATCATTGGATTGATTCAATATTTGTTCAGAGAAATGTTCATTTTGTTTCAGCTTCATTGATAACGACCCATTGCATTTTTGATGCTTCTCAATTCAGTTGCTTAAAACAGTGAATCTGCTTGATTGCTGGTCACTTAACACAATTGGTCAGTTGACTTTAGTTGAGCATTCATGTAATCAACGTCTTACTCCTTGGCATGCAGAATTATCAAACCAATTCATGTCTCATGTGCTCTAGATCAAGGTCATCCCAGCTATATGGAGATTCCTTAATCTCTCACGGTGTTATAATGTCATGATGTGTAGATCTTCAGCAATGTTACAGGGACATTGAGTGGAACCACACTAAGTTTGGAGTCAATTCAGATGTATTGGTTAATTTTCTTGTTTCTAGGCCCAAATATTTGACCTTCTAGAAGCAAGTTAAGGAAGTGGGGGGGGGGGGAGAAGGAGAGTGGGGACGGCGGTGGCGCAGATCCCACATAGGAGAAACACTGGCAGGCAAAGCCCGCATGGGGGATAGGGGAACACCAGCAGGGCTGCACATCACGCAGTGATAGGGACTGTGGGCTTCCACGTACCTGTAGAGCACGAGCCTGCCTGGCTAGTGGGGAAAGAGGTCTTTGCTCAGAAGGCAGTGCTGTTCTGGCGCAGGCCTCCCGGGTACCTGTTGAGGAAGTTACTTGGCTGAGAGGAGGCTTGATCCTTCCCTGGTGGCTAGAAACACTGAGGCCTGCTCCTTGTTCTTATGAGGCGGGTTTTGATAAGAAGAGACAGTTTATAGTTTTAATGTTTTATTATAGAAAGGTAGGAAGAGAAAAGGAGGTAGAAAAGTAAAGAGAGAAAGAGAAGATAGAGGGATGTGGGATGGCCATGACCACGTGGAAAGTGGGAAAAGAATGGAGAGAGAGAGAGGGGGGGGGACAGAGAAAGAGGGACAAGAGAGGGCAGAGAGGGATAAGAGGCCAGAGAGAAATAAAAGAGCAAGGAGGGGCAAGAATCCTTCTTTTATAGTGGGCTGTTGCCAGGTAACCGTGGGGTGGAGAAACCTGACTGTAGCCAGGTGACTGCAGGGGTGGAGTCCAGCCAGAACGCTAGGGTATTGGGGCATGGCCCTATGTGACTGATGGCCACAGGATTACGGAGTTGAGGAGTCAGCAGTCTGGGAGCAAAGTTCTCGGGTTCTGTCACTTGTAGAGTGTTCTACTAAGTCTCCAGAGTGGCCTTGCATCAGCCAGGCTACAGACTGTCTCACATCACGGTCCCACAAGGAAGGAAGGGATTCTTTTGGTTCATACTTTGAGAATGCAGTCCATTGGCAGCAAAGGCCCAGCAACAGGTGGTGTGAGGTGACCAGTGGTGTTGTGTCCAGTTAGGAAGCAGAGAGCAATGAGGGTTAATAGTCACTTTCTTTAGTCAGTCCCCATACCATGATGGGTCTTCGATTACCCTAATACAGAAACACCCACAGACGGTCCCAGGGTTTGTTTCAGTGCTGATAGATACTAATTCCCATTGTTAGCAATCAATATCAGGAACCATAGAGAAAATCTTAAAAGCAAGGTTTGGGGAAAATCTTATTTAGGGTTATAGCGTCTGAACTCTAGTTTCAACCTTACTTGAAACTGAGCTCATCCTGGGACAGTTCCAAGCCAATTGGTTCCTCGAGTTATTTGAACCAGTTTAAATTGGATTTGTCTATAACTTGTAAAATAGAAAGAAAACCAAACAGATTTGGCTTGCCTCTCACTCTATCAATTAGGAGGCTGTAGATTAGGCTTTCATAGGAAATTTCATCTTCCAGCTTAGAAGTAGCTCTTTAATAAAGTCATCAGTCCAATTCAAGGCACTCAGGAAACACAGAGGTCCAAGTGGACAAGCATGTAGCATGATTAGAGTGTTGCCCTCCCTGCAGAAGTTGGAGCTGAGAGGGAGAACGACAGAGGCCAGTTCTTACGCACTGTCACTACTTTCCTGAACACTTGCAATCAGGTTTTTCTTTACTTTGTTAATGTTTTCAATTTTTCTTGAGGACAGTTAAGTATTCATCTTAGAAATAGCCACAGGTTATGGTTGAAACATCTCAAATGAGCTCCTTTTGAATTATGTATGGGAGAAAAGTCTCTACAGATATCCAGAAATAGGGTATGCTTCTGTTCCCATAACTTACAAACAACTCGGCTGCATTTGATGAAGAAAAAAAATGTTGGAACTGGGATTATATTTGAAAACAAACAAACAAAAAAAGTCACCCATTTTTCTTTCCACAAATCCAATTTGCTGGAGAGAACCAGGGCAAAGAACAGAGCTATAATCAAACATTTTACTCTTCTTCCTTACTAGATGTCTATGTCTGTATTCCTACCTGCAGAGAGATTATAACTAACTAGAAAAAGCTGTCTCCACATCCAGATGGAATGTTTTCCCAACACACTTCCATAACACCAGGGCAAATTTGTTAGTGGTTGATATGGTCAAATCTGTTTCTAGTGTGCAAATCTTCTATGTGAGTCAGGTCTCTCTACTTTGATTATACTTTGTCCTTTCTTTTACAAGGAACGCAAATTTCCTAAGTTTGTATCCAAAGAAATGGAAAACATGTACATTGAGGAGCTGAAGTCCTCTGTCAACCTGCTCATGGCCAACTTGGAGAGCATGCCGGTGTCCAAGGGCGGAGAGTTCAAGCTGCAGAAACTGAAACGCAGTCACAACGCTTCCATCATTGACATGGGCGAGGAGAGCGAGAACCAGCTATCCAAGTCAGATGTCCTGCTGTCCTTCTCCTTGGAGGTAAAAAACCCCAAATCTCTGAAAGTGTACGTGTGTGGTAAGATAGCTAAAGAGACCCATGCACTTAGCACAACCATCTTGCTTTCTCCCTTCAGTCCTAGAATAGTTATTAATTTAACAGTTTGCTAGGATGGGTCACTTAATCCGCAAGTATACCGTTCCCTACTCCTGGAGGGGACCATTCTCCTAAGTAAATGCAGTCTGAAGAACCACCTGGCAAATGTAATTTTGAATTATTTTCCCTGTCTTAAGGCAATACTCAAGGATTCTGGAAAGGCTTTTGGCAATTTAGAAAGCTTAGGTTTTAGAAGCCTACATTATCATTCGAGAGTTGAGATCTAGAGCCTTTAGAAAGTTGTTTGTTTTTGTTTATGTTTTTCCTCATTGTCTTTCCTGGGGGCTCTAAGGTAGAGTCATTGTGAACCATTCTGTTTTGTTTTGTTGATCTCAGCCTCCAGAGTAAGACTGGGCCCAGGCCAATGCAGAGGAGTGATCTGCGAGAGTCAATGCATTCCTCTATATCTCTCTCCATGTGGTCTCTTCATGTATTTCTTTTTGAGTGATCCACCAGCATCAGACTTCACTGGGATACTGGTTCAGACAGCTAAGAACTACTTGGTTCCATCTAACCCAAGTCTATAGGGGAATGGAGCCTAAAATGACACAGCTACTTTAGAAATGAAGTTAGCATTTTTTCAAAAGGTTCAATATACAACTGTGATTTATCTAGCTATTCTATGCTTGAAGACCAACCCAACAGAGCTAAAATTGCATGTCCACACAAATGTGTTTAGAGAATAGTAACAGCCTTAATCCTACACAACGGATGAATGGATAAGAGGAAAATGCAACATGTGGGCATAGCAGAATACTATAAAGCAGGTAAAAAGAACACTTATTGATGCACATGTCTATACGAATGAACCTAATCAATATAATTCTTAGTGCACGAAGCTGACTTCTTGCACAAGTGATGTGATACTATGACCCCACTCATATTGAGCACTAAGATATAGAAGGCTAATCTATAGGATTAGAGAGTTTAGTATCAAGGTGATATAAGGATGAAAGTAGAAATGGGCATGAAATGTACTGCTGGGGAGTGAGGCCTACGGCAATTTCAGATGATTGCCTCACAGCTTGGGAAGCTTATTAAAAAGTCACAGAGCTGTACCCCAGAATGGGAGAATTGTATGGCTCCTAAAATGTGCCTCCAGAAAGCTGTGAGGAGGCAGGGCAGCCTGAGGTGTGCTGCAACAAGCTATTCAAGCACAGGGATTGCTTACTTTGCATTTGTGGTGCTGGGGGTTGAACACAGGCTTTGCGTATTCTACCCCAACCCTCTATCCCGGGACCATTATACTTCTAGTCGCTACATTTTATTCTGAATGTAACTTTTTACATACTGCCACCTGAGGTACTGAGTGTTGTTCCTTTGGTGCCTTTGGATTTGATTACTGCCAATTAAAAGTGCCAATTTATTCCCTAGCCACTCTGGGAGTAGGGAGAAAAGTATTTTATTGACTTTCATGAAACTTTTAACTATGTAGCTTTCTAATTCATGATTAGTCCCCAATATTAAATAGCGATTACTTGGAATATAGGCGTCAGTGAGGCCTCAACCATGCTCTCTGCATGCAGGATTCATGTGGCTTTGGCCTGTAAATAGAAACACATATTGCAGTGACCCTGGGTCCCCACAGACTTTTTCACCGGAAAACTAAATGCACACCGCCAGCCAAAGCCTTCGCACCTCTATCCCTGGATGTGTTTGGGGAGCAGGACACAGTGAGTGGAGGCAGGAGCGGGTGGGACAGACCATCCGGTCGTCAGGGCAGAATCATTCGGATAAATGTTTTTCAAATAATCAGAGAATTGAATGGCTCAATTTGTGACAAGACGGAAAAAACAGGCCCAGGGTGCTGTGAATGTGAGCAAGGGAGTGAAGCCACAAACAGCAACAGGTATTTTCAGAAGGCAGCTGTGTGAACCATTTTTCACAAAGGCCCTTGGAGGTGTTTCAGATGTGCAAGCAAAGCCTAACACTTGCAAATGACAGAGTTAACAAAGGCTCTGAAAGTGAGGTCTTTCAGATTCTAAGTTGTTCTCCTTCCAAGGCATATTCACCCTTTTTCTATGTACGTGGTTCTTCCCCAGTATGAAAACTTTGTGGGCAGTGGTGGCTCACGCCTTTAATCCCAGCACTTGGGAGGCAGAGGCAGGCAGATTTCTGAGTTCGAGGCCAGCCTGATCTACTGAGTGAGTTCCAGGAGAGCCAGGGCTACACAGAGAAACTCTGTCTCGAGAAAAAAAAAAGAAAAGAAAGAAAGAAAACTTTGGTTATGGACATTGTCCTTCTAGCCTCACAGGTACATATCATATCCCTACTTCACAGATAAAGTCACTGAGGTGGAGCCAAAGAAAGTTCTTGCCACACACGGGTGGGTACCAGAGTTTAGACCTGTAGAATCCAGCCTGAAGCTGTTGTGAGCATTCTACAGTGATGTGGAAAGCAGTCAGGACTGTACACAGCAGCGAGCAAAGGACCAGTTTCAAACAAGGTGAAAGACAAGGCTTGATGCCTGAGGCTGTCCTCTGACTTCCACATGTACATCTGCAGATGTGTATCACACACTCTCAAGAAAGAAAGAAAAGAATAAAAAGAAGACACTGTAGATTTGAAAAAACAAAAGACTTAAGTGTGACATCATTTCCCAACATCACAGCTGTTGTGATCTCTAAGTGTGGTCCCTGTACCAGCAGCAGCAGCATTAGAGAGGAGGGGGAGTCCTGAGTTCAAGCCAAGCCACTGAGCAGATGCTCAGGAAGGGGAACCTAAGGACTCTGCTTTACAAGAGATCCCTATACACTCTGACTGAGAATATGTGGGCTATCACATAGCAAAATGAGAGCTTATATACCCCAAATACGCTTCCTTGAATCAAAGCCCCTAGAAGCATATGTCTTTTCCAAACATTGCCACTTCTCTCCCTTTGTAATGCCATTACCCCTTTTGTGGAAAGAGTGACTTTTCCCAAATGCTACTCTGTGTAGGTCACTAACATAGGTCACTTTGTTCTGATGGTTAGATTGGTCTCATCTTTTCTCTCCCTCTTGTTCCTGAGGCAGAGCATGCCCCTACATTGGTAACTGTCAGGATAGAAGGTGACTAGATAGAGTTTAGAATGGGGATAAGGCATTCCGGAAGTCTTACGTAACTTTAGGATAGCCTAGAGACACAGAGCTCAAGATTAAATGTGAAAATAAATAAATAAAGTCGGCTTAGAGTATCAGCATTTCTAAATCAAATTTCGGAAAATAATTCTGACTGAGACTTCTCCCTTCTAGCAGGAAAAAGCAGAGTATCTGGTCCTTGAACTGAGGACAGAGAAGTGTTAGGTTCCCCTGTAGATGGAGCTTGTGCTCTCCAGCTTGCCTTAGTTCCTGCTGCTTCCTGCCTGATTCGCAGCCCTAAAGCTACATGATGCTGGTAGCTCTGTATCTTAGGACTTCACTGTTGCTTATCTTACTATCCAGAGGAAAGCTAATTCACAGGCTGACCTTCTACCAAGTGCTGACCCAAGAGCTAGAATATTCTTAAAGAAACTGGTTCCTATTTGGTTAACATGAAAAGAGTAGCCCAGTTCACCTTAACTATCTGACCCTATGAGCAAATCTTGCTAAACTTGGTAGGACAATTGCAGAGCCAGACCTATAATCCTAGCTACTTAGTAATAGTTCAAGGCCTGGACTATACAGCAAATATAAGATCAGTCTGGACAATTAAGTGAGACCCTGACCAAAAATAAAAAATAAAAGAAAAAGAGAGAGAGAGAGAGAGAGAGAGAGAGAGAGAGAGAGAAGGAAAACAAGGGAAGAGGGCAATGGGGAGAGGGAAGAAATAGGAAGAAAGAGACATAGAAAGAAGTAGAGTTATAAAAAAGGAAAGGGGGCATAAAAATGGAGGGGGTGAGGGCACAAAGGAGTATATTTGGTGGAACGCTTACTGAGCAGTGCAAGGCTCCACACAACTCACAACTCTGCAGAGTGAGGGAGTGAGCCACAGTGTCCCTGCTCAACAGCAATCTGCTACCTTGTAAGCAACTACATCTCCAGAAGATCCTGAGTCATTGATAAAGTCTAAGGAGGCCATACCTCCCCCGCTCCAACTGACTTTCACTAGGGAGTCCTTGTTTCTTCACTGTTTCTCTTCCTGCAGGCGATACTGCCCCTGGCATTAGGATTCAGTCCATCTTATGTGATTCCGTTTCAGGTGGTGATCATGGAAGTTCAAGGCCTTAAGTCCTTGGCTCCAAATCGAATTGTGTACTGCACAATGGAGGTGGAGGGTGGAGAGAAACTTCAGACTGATCAAGCAGAGGCTTCTAAACCAACGTGAGTAGAGTTTCTCTGTAATTTATTTCACAGAGGTTGTCGACATTGCTTTTGTTTGTGCCAATTCCAAAAGAAAAGTCTGTTTTCCCAGAAGAACCTAGGAGACCCATACCGTTGTTTTTATCATAC
Source organism: Tokudaia tokunoshimensis (assembly GCA_036184795.1). Classification (NCBI taxonomy): domain Eukaryota; kingdom Metazoa; phylum Chordata; class Mammalia; order Rodentia; family Muridae; genus Tokudaia; species Tokudaia tokunoshimensis. Next base: position 107,083,572 of record BTHU01000011.1, on the reverse strand, counting down.
AATACATACTTGACTCCATTCTTTAAAAAAAAGAACAATTCCATGTAGCCAAGGCTTGCCTCAAAGTCATTATGTAGCTAAGGATGACATTGAGTTTATGAGCCCCCATGCCTCCATTTCCCAAGTGCTGAAATCTCAGGATTATGCCAAGACACCTGGTTTATGGAGTACTGGGATCAAACTCAGAACTTCATACATATAAGGCAGGCAGTCTACCAACTGTTGTGATCATAAAAAGAGAAAGAGGTTAGAGAATATGGTATAGGGTGGTGTGGGAGAAGGGGGTGCCCCAGCGGGCCCATGCTGAGGCATCCCTTCCCCTGAGGGACTAGACAAACACCGGCATAGTATAGAATAGAGTTTATTCAGGGCATTGGGAGGGGAGTTAAGAAGGTAGTAGAGGCAGAGAAAGGCAGAGAGAAGAGAAGCAGAGGCCAGCCATGACCATGTGGAGAGAAGGAGGAGGGGAGGAGAGCCCAAGAGGAGCAAGAGAGAAGCTGAGAGTGAGAGAGGTAAGAGAGAGATAAGAGAGGAATAAGAAAGACAGGAAGGGGTGAGCATCCCCCTTAATAGTAGGCCAGGCCTACCTGGCTATTGCCAGGTAACTGTGGGGTGGAGCTTAGACAGAACCCTAACACCAACCCCAGTGCATCTGCAGCCTTGACACCAGTTTTATTTGGCAGCTATGACAAGAATCCAAGTTCCTTCAAAGCTACAATGGGGAGTTGAAGAAACAGTTCCATTTCTGAAGCCTTTAGCTCTCTCTCTCTCTCTCTCTCTCTCTTTCTCTCTCTCTCGTGTGTGTGTGTGTGTGTGTGTGTGTGTGTATGTGTTTGTGTCTGTGTGTGTGTGTGTATGCGCACACACGTGCGCATGTGTGTGCACACACATACACAAGATCTTGTACTGCCGTAGCCTTTCAGCACTCCCAGTTTAGTGAGGAAATCAGGGAAGCAGTCACAAATGTGTATTCATAAATACAGCCCGCCTATACTTTCTACATCTTTAGATTAAACCAACAGTGGGTTGAAACTTCTTGACAAAACAAAAACAGAATATTGACCAGGCATTGCCTTTAATCCCAGCACTTGCAGGCCGATCTCTGCCAGTTCAAAACCAGTCTGGCTGCATAGCAAGTTGTAGGAGAGGCAGTTTACATAGAAAGAGTGTCTCCATAAAAGAAAAACCGAAACCAAACAAACGAAAAGAATATTGTGAGGGCACAGATTGTGTATACAGTTGTCATTATTCTTTTAACATGACAGTGCAACTCTTTCTAAAGTAGATACCTGTAACCTACAGATGGTTTTGAGTCTATAAACGGATATATGTAGGTTATTTTTAGGTACTCTGTGATTTGATATAAGGACTTGAGCATCAATGGGTATTCATGAAGGGTAGAGGAGGTCAGAACCGATATCCCATGGGTACTTGGAGACAAATATGCTACAAATAAAGGGAAAGGTGGCTTGAGATGAGAGACCAGGGAAACATGAACCAACTTTTGAATAGGCCTTTCTTGGGATACAGGACATATCTGCTCTAATATTATGAAGCACCCATGGGAGTGAAGAGCTTGTGAGTGGTGCTGTGGTTAGCAATGGTCCTGTGGCAAAAAGGAACACATAGATGTGTTGGGAAACATCTTCTGGCTTCCGTTGAAGGGCCCAAGGTAGGGCAGTCCATTGCTGGGGCAGTCCTTTGCTGGGGCAATGGCTGATAGCAGTGAAGACTTATCTATTTTGGAGACAAGGCTCCCCAAACCTCATAGAGCAATGAGAGATCACTGCTCCCTCCCCCCCAGCACCACTGCCCCATCCTTCCTTTCTCTCTCTCATGGACCTGCAGAGTAGAATGAGCTTCTTCATCTTTGAGGCTGGCATTAGTCCATAAAAGTCATCAGAAGGTTACCCTCCCCAGTCCTCCTTAGAGCATTAGGAGCTGCTTGGCAGAACATGAATAACTCACCAGAGTGTTCAAATAAAATAGTTCAAAGAAAGCATTGAATGTTGCTCAGACTGAAGAAAGGCTGAGGGTATTGTGTGCCTTCAAGTGGTTCTTTGTATGAATAGGCAAAGCCTCAGATGGCCAGAAGAGTGTGTGTGTGTGTGTGTGTGTGTGTGTGTGTGTAGGGGGATGTTAATGAACTTTCAAGAGGGAATGGAGACCAATGTGACTTGCTGCATGCTGTCCCCGCACCCCGCCCTGCACCCCCCTTCCTTTTAAACCCTTGTTCTACACTGAAGATACTACAGTTCCTTTTTACTGCCATTGATAAAAGCCTGACAGTCCCTTGAGAAGCCTGATCTCTATCAATGCTATTGTGCTGTTGTGTTTACAGGAGCTTTTCAATTGTGTGTGTTACATGGCTGGGGTTGGGGGAGCAATGCTTCTGCCAAACTTTTTAAAGGAGTGACTCCTCATAGGGCTACAAGAGAGGAAGGGAAGAAAGCTCTGCTTTTTCCCACCTGCTGTTTCACAAGGGACATTTTAACAAGATAACTCATGTCACTTTACTAGGTGAGAAAGCATAAATGATGAATAGATTTCTATGACCTTGGGACTGTCGAGTATAAGATGCTTATGTTAGTGTTAGGGGATGCCTGAAATCTATAGAGGTTATGGAATCCACGCACATAAACTCCTCATGTCAGAATGTTGTGCTTTTGTGGCCAAGGATGCTCTTTTTAGTCTCCTTTCATCAGAGAATATGACAAAACCATCACAGACAGTATCCTGATTTGTTTAATAAACACAGAACACGGGAATCATAATCAAGTTCAAGTTTAACAAATTGCTAGGGGTTACCTAGTGTGGTGTGTTGAGGATTTCAAGATAAATCTATATCCAGAAGGAAGAGAGTGTCGTGATCAGCTTGTAATATCTGCCATGAGAAAGGAAGGAGTACAAAGCTCCGAGTTAGTCATACCTGCAGTGCTGAAGACATATATGGAGTCTAAGATCTCTCAACACTCAAGTTTCTTCCTGTCTCTTTATTCGTGTGATATACCTCCTTTCATCCTCCCCTTCCCCTCCTTCTAAATGCACAGAGCTCTTCTTTACCTTTCCCTCATCACAGTTCAGGGCTGACAGGTTTCCTCTGCTTCTGTCTGCTTTTACCTGGGAGGTTAAATGACCTTTTCTGCGTGACTCTGCAGTCTCCCTTCCTCTTTCATTTGGACTCCAGGGAGTCTTCTTCATCATTTCCTTTCTTTGAAACTTTTATTTCCTCCTCTCCTCCTCCCTCTCATTTCTCCTTGCAATTTTCCCACTGCTGATCTCTGTTATTTCTGGCATTTGATTTTGGTAATCCTAAGGATATCTCCCATTAACTAGCAACCCTGCCTAGGGTAGCCTGACTCCTGTTGGAGCTTTTGCATCTTGTTTTGTTACATCCAGCTGTCACCCATGTCTCATTTATGTGTTTCCAAACTGAAATCCTAATCAAGCCTGTATTGTTACTATAGAGTCTACCTTTGCAGCTACTAAACAACACCAGTGTATCTCGCCCATCATACATCTGCAAGGAAATTTTTTTTAACCAAGTATAGTTACACATCCAGTAACTACATAACTCAGTTTACCCAACAATCTATTCTCTGTATAGTGTTACACAAGAACAGAGGCAGTAACTGTAATAGCATAGTTAAGTATGTTTGGGTAACCGGAGTCATTATATCTCTTGGTGAACTACTCTCTGTCCACAGACATTGAAAAGCCCAGTGGCAAGTAAATCTATGTAGCATGTTTTTAAAATTAAATTATGCTTCAAATTTATTTGAACTGATACCTTTGAACACCTTGAAGACCCTGGTCTATATCACTCAGCCACAGTAATGGGAATCTGTCCTCTCTCCTACTTTTTTTTTAATCAATTATAAAAAATCTTGTGCACTCAGAGCCCCTTTCACATCTCAGCAAGGCCATGTTTGATCAGTTTCATAACCTAACTATCCTGTGTCCACAAGTTAAGCATATTTCATGACATATGGTTAAGAATGTGGTGAGGCGACCTTCCACATTCAGAGCTGACTTGTGGCCCCTGCTCACTGTTCCTCCTTTCATCCATCTGCTTGCTGCATGGGGTCTATTTTTGAGCAACCCACACAACCACTCAGTTCTGGTTTCCTCCTCTCCTGGATTTTTCACGTTGTGAGCCAGCAATATATGCTCCAAAGCTGTGGTGAGCTATACTTATTTGAAATCATGGCTTCCATTTGCAACAGCCTCCAGCAGGAAGACATGGATGAGAAAGCAGAAGGAACTGAAATCCTGTTTAAGCAGAGTCCTCTCAGGAGTCTGGGGAGCACAGGGAGAGGGCAGAGTCTTTGTGCTTTCAGGGCCCTCAGTGTAATCGTTCAACTTCTTTGGGATAGAGCTGTTAGGGTGCCATGATGATATTTGTCAGGTGTCCCTACCTCTGGAGTAACAAGAGATCTTCAGGTATTACCAAAGCATGGCATTGTAGCAAATGGAAGCAACTACTCCTTCTCTACTTCTCCCCTGCCAATCCCAGTGGCCATAATAAGGAGGTAATGTTAATTAGGTGCTAGAAGACCTTTGGCAGCTCCTCAGGCCCAAGGCTCAGAGCCCTCTATAGCAGACAAGACAGTTGGCATTGACTCTGCTCAGTCTCCCTGCAATTACTCTTCTTCGTGGACACTGATGCTGTTGTCACTTTGCCAGCAGGGGAAATGAGTTTCCCTTTTTAGAGAAATATGTTAATATTTCTAGGCTGAATTAACCTAAAGAAAATGCATTGAGTGCATAAAAACACAGATGGCACCTAGACGGGATAAAAGGTTATCCTGCTGACAGGAGTGAATGTGGAGATACAGAAGTGCAGGCTGGGAGCTGGCTTCAACCCCTGTACCCTGGGGAAAAAAAAAGAAACATGACATTTCCCTGAGTAGATAAAATTGCCCAAAGTCACTCTTTCTGGGGGAATTTTGCACAGTGTAAGTTTCTGCTCTAAAATTCCATGCATGACTTGAGAAGGTTAAATACTGGAGCATTCAAATAATGTTTCTGCTGAAGAACATTTGAATAATAACCCAGTGTTTCTCTCACTTACCTAAAACCACACTCCCCTGAATAAATCCCAAGATTCCACTTGGCAAGTTCATTTCTCCAGAGCAAGCCAAGGAATGCATATTCCATTGTTGCCCTAATATCAGACTCTTTCCTGCTGTTTCCAAGAGACTGGGAAGGGAATGTCCCTTGACTGAGAAAGCTTACGGTGGAGCTAGTCTCTTTCCAATGGCACCTTGTCTGCTGAGACAGTATTTTAAAACAAGAGAAAGAGCAGTGCTTTCTATACCATTTTTCTTCTGTGAAAAATATTCTGTGTCCCCAAAGTACAACACAAAGAGTCGGGCTCTCATGACCAGGTTATGCAAAGCTGGGGAGTTCTGCTGAGTCACACCCATAGTCAGCCTACTACAAAGACAGGGAGTTCCAATGCTGAGTCACACCCACAGTGGTCCTGCTATAAAGATGAGAGTTCTGCTGAGTCATCCACTTACTTCCTCCCACTGTTTACCTCAGGAGTCATTTCTCCACATAGTACTTCCCTTCTCATTTTAACCAATATTTTGTGACTGGAGCCTTGGAATGGCTTGAGTATCTTTCCTGCTTGACTCAACTGAAGCAGAGAATGTGGAGGAGTGGTTGTCTGCCCTTCCTCCATGGACTCTTTCCTTCTGTCCAGCACTGGTATTAGGATGGTGAGGTGCATATTCCCTGCTTTGGTACCTTGTGCAGAGGTCCTGAACAAGGGTGTCAGTGGAGACCAGTGTATAAGACAATAGCAGATTTTAATCTGTGCCCCTAAGGGAACAAACCAGCTACCTCAGTAGAGTGGTGAGAGCACAGGCCACTTAGGTCCTGGATGATGCCTTTGAGTTGCAGAATGTTTACACTTCTGTCCAAAGAACGAGGAAGGAAAAGTCCGAGTACCAGGAAGAGGAAAGAGCAAGTGCTAAGGCTTTAAGACAGGAAGTAGTCAGCGGGAAAACAATGTCTCCAGATATTAGCCAGTAAGCATCCCTAAAGATGGTGGGGCCTTCTGAGGCCATGAACGAAGGGTTTAGTCCAAGGAGAAATAAGCATTCTCTGGAGAAAGCTTGGGGAGATTTTAGACCAGACAGCAGATGATTGGATTGCTATCTTAAAACCCAGAACATATAAAAAGTAGAGTAAACTTAGAATCTTAGCTATGTTGGTTGGCAAAAACACAGTAAGCACATACTGCTGGAGGCATTGGTGTTAAAGTGAGAAATCCTGATGTTACCATTGTTGTTAGGATCAGAGTTTGTATCCTAGTAGCACTAGCAAGCTGTAATCAGCCACTTGTCCTCAGCAGGGTAATCAAATAGTGAAAAGCAAGGGGAAAAAATTTATTCAATGTGATCACATGGGCAAGAGGCCAAAGAGACCCAGTGACCATTGTGTCTGTCCATTTTTGCATTCCTGACCCAATGGTCAGAATTATGTGGAACTAAACATTCCTGGTTGTTTTCTGTGTTTCAGTCTCTGCAAGATAGTCTGACACGTCAGAATTGTGTGAACTGTCTCCCTGGAAAACAAGCCTCCTTGTCTGGCTGGAACTAGTCTTTACATTTTCCTTCTCCCAGCATGAGATTCCCTCCCAAAATTCCTATTTCTTAGGGGCCATTGCTTCAGTAGGCTGATGGCTGAAAGGAAGGTGTAAACATTTCTAGAATTCATCATGTTCATCAAGGTAGGTACAATAGAGTTCACCTTGAAGCTGTAGCATCATCCAGTAAAGCAAATGAGAAAATATGTGTTGGGACAGATTGACCAATTGCCCAGGTACCACTGTAGCTTTGAGGACTTGAAACCCACACACAGAAAAACAAACAAGGTCTGAGAGCAGCTCCTTTCCTCCCTGCTTCCTCCACACTCACACAATCCCGAAGTCATTTATGTGAAGGTGCCGTGCACTGGGAACTCAGACACCATTTTTCTTGGTTTTCCTTTCAGAGATAAAGCTTAAAGTGTTTGTTTGTTTGTTTGGGGGTTAATTAAATCACAAAGGGCAAAAGACAACATTGACCTAGAAATTTATTTTGCCAGAATCCCAAAAGACATGTGTGTTCAGAAGCAGCAAAATGATAAGAACCAGTGAGGATGCTCAGAGACTGTCCTGCATGCCAAGACACAGGCCCAGAGGGTTTTGGAAGAGCAGCTTGCATATTAGCTGGAAGGGCAAGGTTAGCTATCTGAGAAACAACCAACAAAACTAGAGGTGAACAGAGGATTGTGTGCTGAGAACAGGCTTTCCACAGGAGACTAGGTTCTACCTCTGACCCTTCAGCAATTAGCCACCCTATCATCAATCGGACACAACCTCCCAGCTTCCCCAAGTCCCAGTAAGCAGTGTGTCAGATCCCTTTGACCTTAGCTGCTCTGGGATGCTCTCATTTGTTGGGAAGGGAGTCACAGTGAGAGAGCATAAGGCAGAGTTAATAAGACCTGCAGCTAAGACTGAATGATGGAGAAGAAGCTGGATGTGGTGGTTAGATGTTAAAACTCCCTCTGAGTGTTAAAAAAAAAAGTAAATTCCAATTATATGAACACTTTAATCATGAGTAGATGGAGAACTAAGGACATGCTTTGTAAACTTTGTTATTTAATAATCAGAAACAGCATAGAAAGGAATGTTGTGGAGTTATTTACTATAATATTGAGATTCAGGCCAGACACTCTAATCCAGTGGTTCTCAACCTTCTGAATGCTGCAACCCTTTAATACAGTCCCTCATGTTGTGATGACTCCAAACCATAAAATTATTTTTCTTGCTACTTCATAACTGTAATTTTGATACAGCTATGAATATCTGTGAATAACTGTGCTTTCCAATTCTCTTAGGTGACGCAGAAGGGAACAAGGCCCACAGGTTGAGAGCCAACACTCTAACCCCTCATTAGCAATAGCACAAGAAATGCTGGCTGTTGATTCAACAGGGAATCAACAATAAGCTGACCATCATGAACAAGGACACACAATCCGGAATCACAGTGCCACATCCCTGCTTCAGCCATGTGACCGTGGGCCCGTGGCCTCCCTCTTTATGCCTTGCTTCCTACACTCATGAAAATTAATTAATATTCTTTAACCTCTGGCAGTTTCACAGAAGTCATTTTGCTATTACAATCTTGGCTTTAATACTGTTGAAGGAAGGAAGAGGAGATGGGGTCACCTAGGACTAAAGCCATAATCCTTAACTTTGATTTAGTCCATTCTACTGACTGGGGGCCAGGCTAAGACCTATAAGATAGAGCTACACACATTTGTTGATGGAAATTCTGAGGTCCACTGACGTTAAGTGGGTTGGTCGAAATGGCATTGATACTAAACTGCTGAGCCAAAACCCAAATAGGAAAATGGTACTTTTCACTACCGTGTTACCTTGTCTTCCTAAAAAGCCAGGCAAGGAAGGCTTTTAAATAGGATTGGGCATTTGGGAAGACTATAAAAGGCTCATTTCCTTTCCGTAAATTCAGCTGTTATGTGGGGCAAAATATTCCTGGTGTTTAAAAAGCAATGGTCCTGCTGTCACTCACATAGCACAGGTGTTCCAGATCAGTGCATCCAGCAGGTGTAACTCAGCACCTGAGCACCAGTACTGTTCCAGTCTCCAAAGATGGGCTGGAGAGCTGTAAGGTACTCAGGAAGTCCTGGGAAAGCTCTCAATACGACAAGGCCCACCTTCACATAACCAATTACGGTCACAGATGCTCTACCAAGGCTTTAAGATTACTGTCAGGTACAAAGTTAGTGGGTGTCGTATCATCAACAGGTAGATATATTCCTAAGTCCTGCCTTTGCCATTCACCAGCTGGGTAAACTTAAGCAAGTAGATGTTCCCCTCTTTTCTTCGATTTCTATATACTTGATAGGAGTGCAACCTGCCTGTGGAACTGTGAAAAACAGACTGTCAAAGGTGGAAGCCTCAGCATTTTGCAGCCTCTCAGAGAGTAGTGTTAATAATAGCCAAAACCCCATTACAGTCTCACTAAGTACCACAAGATTATATTAAGTCATTGGGTTGAGGAGATGAGCTCCATTGGCAAAGTACAACAATCAACAATCTGAGTTCATTCCTAAACATCCATGTAAAAAGTGGGCACACATCACCAAATGTGATCTCAGAGCTGGGAAGGTAATTAAAGGCAGATACCCAGAACTCTAGCCTAATTGGCAAGGGTCAGGTACCATTGAGAGAGCCTGTCTCAAAAAGCAAAGTAGAGGTTCTCAACCACACCTGAGATTGATTTTTGATCTTCACACCCACCCCCGACCCCACCCCACCCCCATATATGAACACACACTCCTGAACATATGTGTACACACATAAGAATCTAGTATGCTTTCATTAAATAGGAAGAAATAGAAGCTCAGAACCTTCCTCAATCCAGAAGAAACAGAACCTAACTCAATCCACCAGCCACCCTTGGAAATCAAAGAGCTTATTCTGCCAAAGGAAAAATGAGCACAGGGTTTTTAGAGTGGTGGGGTGGGGGACTCTTAGGGTGGGTTTATATCATGGCACAAGAGTTGCTTCTCAAGGCAAGAGGAATCCAGAGTGCACCATCTCCCTGTGTCTTACAGTCACATCCCCTGAATCTTAGAGTCCCACACCCTAATGAGTGTGCCTTCACCTGCCTACTCAGCCATCTTCCTTCTGATCAGAGACAGTGTCTGAGAGAGGTTAGAATGCAGCAGAGCTAGTTGAGTCTATACATCCTAAGTTGCTGCTTTGATTTGTTTCCCCTGTGCTGTGATCTAGAACTCAACTCATTGTACTATTGCTGACGAGAGTGGGGCCTCTGAGGAAAACAGAACATGATGGCTGATACCAATGCTCTAAGTGCTATGAGACTCTTGGGCTTTTTATGCTTCAACCCTTAGGTCCTTCAGAGTATCTTGGTTCCCTAGGGAGGCCTTAAAAGCTCTCATTCCATTTCCTTACTTCCAACTTAGAGCACTTGGCCCTGATAGTCTGTCTTAAAGGACAGCAGGTTAGGCACATCGTAAGAGACAAACCTGGCATGAGAGCAATGTTTGGAGAGAGACACCCACTTGGTTCAGATCCCACCTTTGCCGTTAACACTGTTGTATTCGGTGAGTTGTTGAATTCCTCTGAAACTCAGTTCCTTCCCTTACAAAACAAGGTTATTGGCACTAACACTAGCTGTTCAGGGCTTGAAAGTAATGTCTAAGCAAAGCACCTCATATAAACATATGAAATGTTAGTCTTTACCACCACCACCACCACCACCATCATCATCATCATCATCAATGAACCCAGGATATAAATGCAAATAACATAGGACATTAACTAGTGTGAACTAAACAAAAAAGATAAAGAAAAGAAAGGCCTCTCAACCAAATGCCCTCTGGTTATCCTTTCAAAAGTTTATATGTAAATTCTTTGTTTATACTTAGAAAATCTGCATATGATGCTACTTTCATATAAGACCTGGCATGAAAAATAGTAAAGTTTTACTGGTGGAAAATTAAGCTTCAATAACTTCTGTGAAAAGATGATATGATGGGCCAGGTGACCATTAAAGCAATATGGGATCAATCTCATTACTTATATGAATGCTTGCCCTCCACAAGAACAAGATTGGCTAGAAAGGAAACATGTTTGATCGAAAAGCACTGTGCTTGGGTGAAGGGTGTTTGCATGGCTCTGAGGTTTGTTGCTGTTCTCAGTTCTGAGCATTGAAACCAGGACCTTACACATGTTGGGAGGTGCTCTACCACAGAGTTGCTTTCCTTGGTTGAGACTGTATCTCACCAACTTGTTCCATCAACCCTCAGATTTCCCTCTGAAGCCAGAGTTAGCCAGGATTCTCCAGACCACCAAGTAGTTGGGATTTGGAGACCTACCAGGCTCATCTACACATCACTTTTCAAGTATGGAATACTGACACATACCAAGAGACATAACACGTAGCTGTATGGTAGCAATCTAGTCAAGTTTTTCTTGTTTTCTAAATTTTTCTTCTTAATAGAGAAAGAAAAAAAATACAGAGGGGATGTTTGTTTTTACCTTACACAGAGTATAATAGGGTTGTGGTATCAAGATTTGAGGTCATGTTAGAAAAGAAGAGTTAGGTGCCGAGGAGTGATTTCACAGACTGATTCCTCACTGTGATTCCCCATTACAGTCTTCCAGTGTGATCTCCCAGTCTAATATGGAGTTCTCTCCCAGCCCGATATCTCATTGTGATGTCCCAGTCTGGTATCTTGGTGTGATCTCCCATTCTGATATTATGGTGTGATCTCCCAGTCTGGTATCTTGGTGTAATTTCCCAGACTGATCTCCTGATGTGATCTCCCAGTCTGGCATCATGGTGTGATCTCCAGTCTGATATCGTGGCATGAAGTCCAAGGCTGATCTCCTAGTGTGATCTCTTATTTTGATCTCCCAGTCTGATCTTCCAGCCTGACCTTTCAGCTCTACCCTGACAAGGCCATCACCTTGCCTTCCTCTCTATTGTGCCTACTCACACATTCTGTTTCTAAGTAGAGAACATCACTAGGTTAGTCAAACAGCACAATGTGGACCCCTGGAAAATGTCTTTCTTTCCCACTTTCCTGTTTAACAATATCCGAAGGCAAAATAATCTCAGCTATCCTGATCTCTGAGAGTGGAATTCTCTGGAAGTCTCTGAAAGCCTCTGGAAGAACTGGCATATGCCCCTGTGGTCATCTCTGATCAGGATAGACTCATGCTGTGAGCCTACTCTATGTTGACTCCACCAGGGAAGGTGAATCAGGAGTGAATTAGACTGTGAGAGAGGAGTACACGCTGACTTCACCAGCCTCCCCTTTGTCTGTTCAGCTGATCCTTCATTCAGAGATCCACTATATCTGAGTGTCTGCTCTCATACAATATGCCATATCCTAAGGGTGACACAGAGAATGAAGGGGCAAAGGCAAAAGTTCCTGCCATCAGGATGCATACACCAATCTTATGGTGCATACAACAGAGATAGCAACTTGAATAGAGATATACCAGGGTGTGACTTTGACCTCCTTGTGCAGTCAAATCATGTGTATGGCTATGGCTTCTACCTTACCTTTGGAAGATGACTGTTTCAAGGTCATTTCTAAGGTAGGAAATTCTCTGTGGCCATATAATTATACAGAAAACCATTACAACAATTGACAGAAAAATGTATAAAAGGAAGACATATCATTCTGATTAATGTTAGTATAAATTTTCATGTTCAAATACAGATGAGCAGTCAAATGCATATTGGAGTCAAAATATCCTTTTATTTCATGTGTTCTATGTCTCTCTCTCTCTCTCTCTCTATATATATATATATATATATATACATATATTATCAAAAGGTTAATATTTGTAATAACTTAGGAGATAGTTTTTGTGATACCAAATTAATAAGTAAAAGAATACACTAATTTGGTATCTTTGGAAAGAATATTGTATCCATGTTTAGCAAAAACATCTTAATCAAATTTAAATATCACCAGATGGAAGAGTAAAGATTAGATGCTATCACAGCTCTACTCTTGGTACACGTTTGAAATGCTTGTGTTTGTCTGTCTCATTCACAGGAGAAGGCTCACCCCCATCCACGCCTATGACTTAACTGTTTCCGATTGGCACAGTGATCAGAAATTTCCCAAACTGGACAAAATTGTGTCACTTCTCCATCAAGTCCAAGTCAAAGTAACCATTTTTTTTCTGTCTTCCATGGAGACACCACAGGAGACATTCAGCTTGCTGTGCTACCAAATGTATTATTTCTGTACCATGATAGTAAAAGTTTGCATTTTAGGGCCTGAGGAAATGGCTCATCTGATCAAGTTCTTGCTGTAAAACCATGAGACCTAGTTTATTTTCCAGTATTCAATCAAAAAACCAAGCATTATAGAGTATGCATGTACTCCTGGAGCTAGAGATGCAGAGAGAGAAGTATCCCTGAGATGCTCTGGCTAGCATTCTAGCTAATCAGCAAGCTCCAAGTTCACTAAGAAATCATCTATAAATAAATAAATTAATAAAGTTAAATGGAGATAGATTAAGAAAACCATCTAGGCTTTACTTTTGGCCTCCATATGTACACACACACACCAGCACACACATGTGCACACATCTGCAAAAGGAAGAAAAAGTGCACATGCCAATGTACATCAGAACTGATAAAACAAAACAACAAAACCCTTACATTTGACTATTCTAATGATTAAAGTGAGACACTTAAATTATTGATAATTCCATTTTATTTTTATATCCTTAGAAATATGAGGACACTAATTCTCATCTTTAGTCATACATCTGTTTTAAACCCTTGGCCATTTAGCCAAAACATGGTGTGTGTCAGGGTGTGGGGGGGTAAAGGCCATTATTCCATGGAGATTTGCCAAGGTGGAAAGAAGCTATCTGAATTTAGGTAGACAGAATGTTTTCCAAAGATGTAACTATTGAAGTCAAAGTAATGCAAGAAGAAAACAGTAATGAGCAGAGAATGGTGGGAAGAGGAAAATCACACAATCAGCAAACAGGAACTAAGAGGAACTGGGGGGAGGGCAGAAGAGAAGCCAGCTCGGCAAAAGACTGTAAAGGAGCACTGGGGTACAAGCAGGAAGACTGGCCGGAACCAGACTCACAGAGTCAGGGGGTCACAGCAAGAAGGTTGGGCTTTAGTCCAAAAATATCCATCCTGGATTCACCTACTTACAATTTCATTCCAGCACATGAGAGGGGTAGTAGCCATAGTGACAGAGGAATGAAAGAAACATTGGGACACAGGGACAACCCTGACCTCAGTTTGCCACTCTTGCAAGCATAGCACTAAACACTGGACAGTTAACAGTGAATAGCACCTGGCTCTTCTGGTGAACATTTACAGCCCTGATTGTCACCAATCTTCCTCGCACACCCTTTGCCTATATGTAAGTTGCAATGCTGTCCTCTTGGTAGATGACCTTGAGTGAGCCTTGTGAGAGGTCGTGGGTATACAGTGGGTTCTCCAGTAGAGTAGTTCTTCCTATCCCTTCAAAGAGCTCTGCTCAGGCCCACCAAATGTGTTATTTCTCCATATAAACAGAGATGCCATTTCTAGCATGCTACATGCTGACATTACATAATCCTAACACCAAACTCAAAGAGATAACAGACACATTTTTCCCTCTGCCTGTCTTCCCTTCCTATTTGGTTTGTAAGGCAGATTGAGCTGTGCCTGAAGTGCTGCCTACTGCTGATAGAGGCATTAATGAGAGAAGATTCTGAGAAACATCCTACGGTGCATATAGTCCCACCCAAAGAAGGAGCCGCTCACTGCAAGTAATGCCACAGCTGCCGGGTCTGACATTTAATTACATGCAAACCAACTGAGCTGGTCTCTGGTTTTACAGTGGAATTGGACCCACAGTTCTAACAAGCTGCAACTGTGAAGAATCTGAAAGGGGAAAAATGTGCAAACACTTCAAATAATGTGTATATGCTGTGTACCCTTTGTAAGTAGTCTGTGTGGTCTTCACAGTATCCTATTTTTAAAAAATATAATTTGATGTTATGTTTTTTGACCAAAATATTAATATATTGGTTTAACAGAATAGGGAAAATATAAAGAGAATTAAACATCGCTCATCATCTCCACACCCAGAGAGCATCACTGTAAATATTTGATGACGTTTTCCAGTTTGCTTGGCTGTGTCCATGTTTTATCCCAACTTATAGATAATGATGTAATGGAACCCCTTAACATAGATGTAAAGTCAGCTATGACAGTGACTTGCACAAACTCTTAAAGATGGTATTAGTACTTCATTACTAGTTGTTTCTCACATGTTGAGAACTAAGGCCATTAACTCCTGCTGGCTTACCCTGGACTTCTCTGGGGTGAGCTCTGAGAGTCCCACATTTTAGGACAAACTGGGGACATTTGGTCACTTGATTTAAATGAACACATCCAGTCAACCTTCGTTATTTTACATCCTGAAGGGGAAGGCAGTGAGAGTCTGACAAGCACTTGCTGAAATTGGTTTTAGGGAGACCTCTGTCCCTTCAGCTTCTACCTATCAGGAATCTGTCTTTGTTTCTGACAACCTCAGAGAATCCATTGCAGCTTTCAAGTTTGAGTCTGAATTAAGATGCGGTTCAGCTGTTTGTGTACAAACAGCAGGCAAATTGCTGTGCTCAAATGAAGGTCACCCCCTGGCCTCACTGAACAGTCTCAATTCACTCCATTTGTCTGGTTACCAAAAAGAATGGCCTGATTAGAATTATTGTATTAACAGCAGAGTGATGCCTCATGGAGCTAAGCACAGGGAGTGCATGTTTGGACATGGAGGGAAAGCTATTAATGCCTTGGTTATATTTGTGCAGGATCTCAGGTAGAAACAGGAGGAAAAGCTGGCTGTGGATTAAAGTCTGTGAGCAGCAATGCACAGGAGATAAACAGGACATTCTGGACAATCTCCAGGTTACTCTCAATTACTAGTCACAGTCTAAGTCCTTTATAAAACAGGGCAGTCAGGGCCAGAAAACAGCTCAGCAGATAAAGACACTGGCCGCCAAGCCTGACAACCTGAGTTCAAGCCCCAGGACCCACATGGAGTAAACTGAGTCCTGTGAGTTGTTCCACTACCTACACACATACAATGTGACATGTACCTATACATGTACACACACTCACACACATACAATGTGACATGTACCTATACATGTGCGCATACTCACACACATACATAAATGTGGCATGTACCTATACATGTACATACACTCACACACAAATGTGGCATGTACCTATACATGTGCACACACATTCACATGCATACACACACATTCACACACATACAAAGTAAATAAAAAATAGATAAATTAATTAATTAAATTAAATTAAAATAGGGTCTTGTTTTTTCTTAGACAGTCAGTGACCAAGAAACCAAATCTAGATCACATCCATTGTGTCAGGTGAAGATTGTTAGCCAAACAAGTCCTAATACTGAGATTAATCCAATGGAGTTTAATTACAGTTAAGAAAGATCACCTACCAACTTCATCACCTACCACCTCAACTTTTCTCACCCTCATATCCATTTTGTAAGTAGAGAAAAAAATGTGTTATGTGCATAAACATATATATTGAGTATATATATGTATATATGTGTATAATTTTCTTTTTTTCTTTTTTCTTTTTATTATGTTTTCTTTTAATACACTAAGAACATCTGGCCTATAAAAGAAATATTTTGACACAAGAAATAGCTCTTAGACACTCTAAATAAAAAGGTGCTGAAGAGGTGCAGGCTGGCTGGTGGCAAGAGGAGACAGGGGACTCCGAGTAAGCTGGGTAAGCAGACTAGCTGAATCTGTAGGAGTTTTGGGTTCAGCAAAAGACCCTGCTTCAGTACATAAGGTGGTGAGCACCAGAGGAAGGTGTCAACCTCTGGCCTCCATGCACAGTGCACATCTGTGTGGATGTACAACTACACCCCACACACATGTGCACACACACACATACACTCAGAAACATACTTGCAAACACTCATAAACATGCAGCAAGACAGGAGGTAGTTAGTCAGACTTGATGCTAAACTATTATGGTCCCTCATTCCAGCTGCACTGTGCCCCCGTGAGAAGGGATGTGTCACTAGTCTGTAAGAAAATATCATTAAATAGGAGCATACATGGTTTCAGAGCAATACCAGAATGATAGGAGACTGAAAATAGGTGGGGGAGGGTCTCCGTGAGACAGACTTGTCAGGAACAGGCCCCATGAGTTGTGACTACAAGTTGTCAGGTCCGGTGCTGAGGGGAAAGCATGATCAAGCAAGAGAAAGGAGCAGACTCTTAGGCCCAAAGTGATTCAGTCATGTTCACAGACAAAGGGGTACTGTATGGACTCTGTGTACCATGGAGGGGGCTGGGGCTTGGTTTTCTTTCCAATGATATTAAGAAGATCTTATGGAGACCAACTGCTGCATGCTTTGCAGCCCACAGGTTTAGGGGAGAAGCAAAGCACAGAGCAGTTTTTCAGTATTCTAACTCAAGAGTTCGCTGCTAGCTTCCAATGTGTATTTAGAAAACAAACACATAGGATATGTTCTGAGACATGAGAGCACACAGATAAGCGAGAGCATCCAGATGCAACGCCACCTGTTGGGTGCTTTTATAAACCCTAGAGAACATGCAAGTAAGTCCATGGAGACAGTAGTTGTGTGGTTGCTTGAAGTGGCAAGTGGGATTTGCCTTCAGACAGGTGCAAGAGACATTTGAGGGTGGGGGTGAGGTCATGTTCTAATACTGGAGCAGAAAAAAGGCTGCACAGTACCGGAAATATACCAAACAGCATTATGTTATAGACTTGGGATTGAAGGATTTATGGTATCAATTATATTCCAGTAAAAGGCTATTTTAAAACTCTTGAAGAGAGAGTCCTACATGGATTGTGTTCCTAAAAGAGGGGACAGAGGGCAGGCGAGCTCACAAGTGTCATCTGAGCAAGATGTGTTTGTGGTTCAGAGGGGAAGGACTTCAGAGGGCAGATATGGTTCAGAGAGTGACACAAAGGGCGTGTGAGGTATGTGCATGCACGTGGCAAAGAGTGAGCCCTAAAACAAGAGGGAAACAAAGCTTAGCATCCCGGGGCAGCAGGTGAGCCAGCAGCTAGTTGTACAGCCAGCGCCTAAGTTATAGTCATGTGACTCCACCGCTGACAAACCAAGGGCCACTGCAAGAATAGCACTAATAATTACACATTAGATTTTACACACCGAAATGAGAGAGAGAGAGGTGAACATTTGATCTTAAGCATTATGCCTATTGAAAACCTTTCTAATTCTTCCATCACTTTCCAAGCATTTTTCATAGCTGGATGACAGTGGTGATGACTCATAGGTACAATCCCTTCTAATCTGCATGCGTAGTATCTGTGTTATAACCCTGAGCCAGGGGCTGCAGCAACAGAGATACATTAGGCCTATACTCTGCATCCATTTGTATCCAGGAGTGTTTCTTTCCAATCTGATTGTGCACATGGGAACAAACGTCACTGTAGAACATCCTTCTGAAACGCCCTAATTTGTGAATCTCAACAAGAGGAAAAAAAACATGCTGCTTTACCTACAATAAAGAAAAACTAAATATTTTGACATTGCAAACATGAAACTTCGTATTTGAAAATCTTCCTCAGGGCAGGGCAGAGTTCGTCCGGTTCAAGGGCATCTTGCTTATCCTGGGGGGTCTCAGTTAAATTCATTTGGCAGTTTGAGGTGAATATGTTTTAGACCTCAAATAGATCAGGTTCTTGGGGGCAGGGGATCTGGTTTCTTTCCGCTGCTTCTGAAGTGTGGATAGTGTTAGGTAAGAGAGTGAGCTGAGCAGGAGCATGCTCAAATGATCTGCAGTGATTGAGATCTAATTACCCACCATGCTCACAGACTGATGCTTCCTGACCTGAGAGATTGTTTAACAAGTCCTTGGGTGCTGAGCACATGTAACTGCACCCAAACACTCAGTAAATCCTGTATCAACTTGCACAGGCTGTCCTGACGGCTTTGCTCTATTCCTTGGTTTCTGTGTTTACAGCAACAATAGAGTTAATGCTTTACAGCCCCAACTTTGAAATTTCAGTTTAGTAAACAGACTATAAAGTAGGTCTTATTTGCTTTCTAACAAACAAAGCAGAACAGCTTGCCCACGGGGATTTAAATCATAATTTACATTTAAGTTTATTTTTATAGACAGACCATAAGCACAGTTTGCAAAGCTGGATAAAGCTAAAGCACTAGAAAATTGAAAGGAGAGATGAGAGATTTATTTTTTTTCCCCTTAAAAGTGTGCTCAGTTGTAATTTGAAACTTAACTGTTTAAATTATACAGAATAATTGGATTAGATAGAAGTTTGCGTAATTTGTCAGAATTGAAATATGACAGGTAATGTTGAAACCAGGATGTGCATACACACACACACACACACACACACACACACACACACACACACACACTGCATGGAAAGGAAAATGGAAATGACTCAGAGGAATTAAGAACGTAATATTATGTAAGAATTAATCCTCAGATATACATATTAATGATGAGATTTCATAGAAAAATCTATTCCAAATACAGCTTTGAGCAGGATTAGGAGAGATCTGCTTGGAAGAAAACTCCCTTTTCAAATCCGACAGATCTTTAACATTCACCACAGACAAATGTACTGGCTACATTTCCCCCAAAAAGGTCTGTTACTTTGGACCACAATCACTTCATCTTTAAGTACCACTGCTCTCAGTTACTAAGTATTTTATAGTTTTCTTTATCTTTGATGGTGGTGACAGTGAAGGTGGTTGTGGTGGTGGTGGTGGGGTGTGTGTGTGTGTGTGTGTGTGTGTGTGTGTGTGTGTGTGTGTGTGGTGTACTAGGATTGAACTATATATAGAGAGCCTAAGTTATATCTTGTTCCCTTTTTTTAAACATTTCGTTTTAAGACAAGATCCAGCCCAGTCTTAAGTTTATAATCCTCCTGCCTCAGCCTCCTTGAAGCTGGAATTATCAGCCTGGCCCAGCTTTTTGCCATTCATAAGTTAGATATTACAGGTCTAGCCAATGGCAAATGAAGTAACCATAAAATAATTTCAGTAGAAACAATGGTAGTAAATTCTACATTGAAGTGTTCTCTTCTCTGAACTCCAGAAAAACCTACCCTCTTTGTAAACAAGCAAACAAAAACTCACTTTGAGACGCCCATCACACATACTGAGACTCTCAAGAATTTCAATGAAGAAGAGAAAGCCTCTTTGAGACCTGTGCTACCCAAAGTCCCTTCTAAGAGTATACTCTGACAAGCACAGAACTTAATAATACTCCAAATGTTTGTGTTTACATGCATTCTCTCAGATAATTGTTTTGTAGAGTATTCCATGACTTTCTTCTTGGTAGGTCTTCATAGAGCAGCTCATACAGTGAAGAAGATGAACAAGACATAATAGTAACCATGGGATATGGAATTCATGACAAAAGATATGAAACTTATCCTCCATGGTAGGCTTCACCTTTAGTTATGTGAGTAAAAAAGTGGATGCAAGGTCTCCTTCCTGATAGGAAGACCAAAGAAAGAGTTTTAGTTGTGTGTACAAGAGCATTTTATTACAGCCTTAGGAACATCAGATTATCATTATCAAAGTACCTAACCAGCCACAGAGTTTAGGGGGTGGGTTTCTGGTTTTGGTTTTGTTTGACACAAGATCTCATAGGGCCCAGACTGGCCTTGAACTTGCCATATAACCTAGGACGACCTTGTTGAGCCCAGGTCACCTCCCTAGTACTGAGATTCCAAAAATGTACCGCCATATCCCATTTGTACCGTATGAAGATCAAAGCGCTTTGTGCATGATAGGCAAATACTTTACCAACTGAACTATATCACCAGTCCTGAGCCACATTTTTTTTTAAAAAAGTAGTAGCTTGATCAATTTCAGAGAAGTATCTCTGATGTATAAATCATGACTTCATAGGAAGTGAACTCAGATTACAAGGAAAGCTCTTAGGATACATGAATATTCGGGGTGAGGGGATCCTGTGCATTCTTCCTAAATCTAAAACAGTAGGTATTTCATTCTGAGGAAAGCTGCAGAGTTCTCTGTATGGGGGAAGGACAAACACAGCAGGAGTGTAGACAGTGAACACAGTGCTGGCAACTGTAGAGTGGGTGGGAAGGGCATTCCCAAAGAATCAGATACCTACCTCCTGCCTCTGTAGTGCAGGTCTATGCAGGTGTTAAGAGGAGAAAGAGAAGAAAAAATCATCCCTATAAATATATAATGCATCTAGGAGGGAAACACAGAACCTTGGAAATGAAACTCAGAGAGGAAACTTCACCAAATATGTTTAGAGAAGGGCACATGCTACCTAGGAATAGCAAGACCCTTTATGGTAGGATTATGACCCAGTCCCACTGTTTCTGTTGGACTAAGGCCCAGCTCCTGGGATCACCTTTTTCTAAAGTAAGAACCAGACTGGCTTGTCCTATGTCATGTTCTTGTCCCTGGATTAGACAGGTATGGTCAGAATGGCAAATTCACATCTCACACTCTGATGACTATAGAGGCCAGCCCACACCAGGGCATCTGACCATAGGGGTAGGGTACAGAGAAGGGGTTGCCCTGACCCACAGGCTGCATCAACTCTACACACAGCACTGACCAACAGGCAGTGGAATTAGTTCATTTTCTTTTTGCTATAATCAACAGCATGAAGAAGGAAGGCTTAGTCATGGTTTAAGGGCACAGCCTCAGGCAGCTGGCCACATCCAGTCAGGAGGCATGGAGACATGGACATTGCTTCTCGGCTCCCTCCCCACTCCTCTCCCTCACTCCCATCCAGTTTGCCATTCCAGCCCTTAGGAAGGTGCCATTACACAGAGGGGAGTAGTCTCTGCCTCAATTAACCTAATTTAGAAAATTCAAAGGTCCATCATAGACTTTAGCAGAGATTTGTTTCCACTGTGACACTGAGTCCCACTGAGTTGCTAGTAAAGATGAACTAGAGTTACTGCAATCCACGTTTCCTTGAGGGTGGTTGAGGGATCAGGATTATATGGCTGACCTGCCCTGGAGAACAGAAAAGAAATAAGAGCCGATTGAGAAAAGACAAGACTGCACATTGGAATCCATAGGTCTCAGCAAAGCAGGGAATAAGTGCATTTGAAAAGAAGAAAGTGGCTGAGTCTCTAAAGCAGACTCTTCCAGAGGTTGGAGATGCTTTGGGATGGGTTTTTAAAGAACTCTTACCAGACCTGTATTAAATAATTCTATGGAAAGCTGTGTTAGCAAGGGAAAAGTCTGTATTACCCACATCCTAAGACAGATGGATGCTCTGATGCAATCTTCCAACATCTGGAACTGGGACGGGTGTGCAAGTACAGAGGGGGAGGCCTGGGAGCAAGGTTGCTGAGATGCAGGGCCAAACATGCTATCCTAGCAGCTCAGCAGAGACCAGTAACTCCTAGTTCTGTCTGGAGCTCTGTGGATGAAGTTGGAAGAGGTGACCAGGCTTTCTCAGCCCGTCTAGGATTCACATTTTGGGGGCAGTTAATTCTTGATTGCAAGGAGATTAGCATCACCTTCAAAGTCTAATACGTTCCAAAATACTCTTGAAGATGAGAAAGGAAAGACAGAAGAGAAATGAGTCCAGAACACAGGCTAAGTAGATCCCAATAAAATGTACACCCCAGTGGTGCCAACCTGAATGTGTCAACAGACACACTAAATGTCCCCAGAGAGGAAAGGACAAGGTTATCCTCCTTGGAAAATCACCAATTTGGCCAATAATTCATGTTATCTGCTATCTCAAGGCACTTGTATGTTTCTGATGAAACAGGAGCTCAGAAAATGGCTGTATGAGATGTTAGAGTATGTGTTCCTTGTCTTCACTCCCTGTGTCATCAGACCTGGATGCCTGAGGGGTGACTCAGAAAACCATCACTTTAGTATTGATGCCTTTTTACTCTTCAAAAATAGCAGCAGCAACAACATTTTAAGGGGGGATGTGTGATATGCAAGTGTGCATGCAGAGTTGGCTCAGTGGTTAACAGCTCTGGATATTTTTCTGGATAACACAGGTCTAATTCCATGCACTCTCATGACAGCTCACAACATCCCAGGGAGTTCAAAGTACTTTGTGGTCACCAAGGTGCACATATATAGTGTGGGTTAATGGACGGCCTGCGTCCGCTTGGGGCTTGGGGCAAGGTGGGACGCAGGAGTTTTGACTGTGTTTTCCCCACACTGGCGCCTGGCAAGCATCGGGCTATGGGAAACCGCGGGAAGCCACTCCGGGGGTGGTGGGGTACAGTCTGAGGTTCCCCAGGGAGTGCTGGAGCCAGCTGGGGGAGGGGGGTCCCAGGCCTGCAGAGAGGCCAGGACCATCTGGTTCTCAGACTCTTGGGCTCCCAGACACCACTGGGAGCATTGGAAGAGCTGAGAACAGAGTGCCCCTCCCCCACTGGATCTAGGCTGGGCCGAAGGGGAAAAGAGGGGAAGCTCAAGCTGGGATGAGAGAGTCCTTGGCTTGTTCAGGCTTGGCTTGGTGAAGGCCATAGCTGGAAGCGCTGAGAGGTCTCCTGAGGGAAACTAGATGCCACTCTTTAAATGAAGGCCTGTTCCATTGCTCCCCACCATGGATACCAATTGAAAGAGACAGTCCATTGTTTTAAAGCATTTATTGTCATGGCGGAGAGTTGTGATGAGTAAAACAGTACCCCACTTTCTCAGGGCAGGCCTGAGGTTAAATACATTTTGCAGGGAGGAGTGTCTGGGAACTGGAGTTTATTGGCTAAGCCCTTCAGACCTTTAGGTACCTCATTAAAATGGAGAGCTGTCTTGAGGCTACAGTGACCTGTGGTCACATTTTCTACCTGTGGAGGGGCTTGGGGCATTGCTCTTACATGACTGATGGCCACAGACTATGAAGAGCTGCTATATCATATCAGGGATCTGGTGTCCAGGAGCATGGCAAAACACCTACCATCCCTTGCAGGGTCACCAGGGTTTCAAACCTAGCTCAACTAGAAACCAGGCTACCTTTCATGGTCCCACAACATACATGCAGTCATGCAAACTCCTATACACATAAAATAAAAAATAAAATCTCAAAAAAAAAAGACAATTATAAAAAGATGGCAAGTGAGGTACAGCTAGGAGCAAGGGGTCTAGTGAGGCACAACCAATCAAGCTCAGATGACTCTCAGCTTCTATTATCTTAAGCAGCCAAATGAATACAAATTCATTCTGGCCTAGGCTGTTTCCTGAGGGCATCCAGGAGTAGAAATTGATTAAAGTGCTTCAATTTTAAAGTGGTCTCAGATTTCATTAAAAGTGAAAGAATTATCAGTCACCTACAAAGAAAAAGCAAGTTCCTTCTCAGCGTCCTGTGCCCTGCCTCTTGCATCCCTGTCTAACTGTCCAGGTGCTGGAGAATAAGGCCTGGGGCAGTCTTGGTGTCTGTCTCTGTGGGATCAGAGACATGAGCCTGGGACAGAGACATGTCATGTGGATGCATCCTCAGAAACAACTTAACAGCACCCCCATCTGTGGGGCTCTCCTCCAGGGAAGGACATGTGCTTTCTATATTCTGTTGTGCTCTAAATAAACAGATCAAGAGTCACGTGAATTTTAGGTACAATTTTAGGTCAATTAACTCACTGGATTCAAATAGTAGCTAAGAATGCAGAAGTCTTGCTGTGTCCTTAAAGATTTCTAAAGGGCTGAATTTTTTCTTAGCCAAAATGTCACTGCAGTAGATGGAAATATACTTGGCAATGTGGAATTTGAATGCACCATAGCTGAATTGTAGCAGTCTCTCGAAGTTGACCAAGGACGAAACTGGAGACACATTTACAGCCCAGGACTGCCATCTCGTGGCTAAGTTCTGTCATAACTCCCTGGTTTCCATTTCTTGCTTTGTTTTTGCTTTTGATTAATTTTTCTGCATTTCACCAACTTTTTTTATATGTCTCACACTCTCTTACAAAGATGAAACAATTCATAAGTCATATCAGTAATGCATCCTTGGTTATGGTTTAAGTAGTGAAAAATCATATAAGAAGGAACCAGAATCTATTAAAAAAATATATCAGTACCCAGTGACTGATCCTTTGGAAGATACTTCAATGCATTTTAAAATTTGAGCAATACTCATTATCTACTTTTAAAATCCTAGCTAAAGTGGGAGATTCTGTAAGCATCGTGTTATGGAAAAATAATTCTACCTGCCTATGAGTATGGGCTTGATTTTCTTTTAACAGGACTTAGAGGATCTTAGGGAAAATGGGAGTCTGGTACCTTAGTGATGATGCTCGGTTCATCTAGATGTCTGTAATATTCCTGGTCCTGAACATTCCACATTAAAATAAATACAACCAATATTTGTGGTTGAAAGTGCAGGATGTTCAAAAAGTCAGTCGTTTTACTCTGTCTGCCTTTCATGCCTCAAGTCCTCTGAGATATGAGGAGGGCCTCCTGGACAAAGCCACATTCCCTGGAGATGGGGACCATGTGACAGGCCAAGGCGACACCAGGGACCCAATTATAGGCAAGTGAGAGATAACCACATCACACAGATGACTACGAGAGTGAGATGAATAAGGTCTGGAATTTTCCAGAAAGATGCATTGAGGATGGGGGAGTTGGACTTCTGTAAAAGTGGAGATGAGGAGCAGAACATGGCATCCAGAGATGATAAAGTGACCATTTAGACCAAAACGGAGAATTTGGGGAAGCACCTCCATGCTTTGAGGTTAGTGTTCTGGTAGGACTCCGTGGCATCTACACCTCTGTTTCCTGTGAACAGTTGTTTGCCCCAACAACCTCTTGGTATTCCTCTCTCCATTCTCCATCCTTCCACTTAGATAACAGGAATAGGCAGCTCCCAGGGTGCACCACTGAGAGTTCACTTCTGGGAAGCATTTCTGATTTCCCTACCTCTGTGGACTTGCCTGGACCTTTCATTCATCCATATTGTATAAAAAAGACCTGCCATTCCATAGATAGAGATTAAGTGACCAGAATAAAGCTGCTCACTGAGCAGGGCGTGTTCATTCATCTTGTCTATACCCTGAGCTTTACAGATTCAGTGACAGACCAGAGGAGGGGCAGACTTACTCAGCGTTACAGAAATAGAAATGCCTCCTCATTCTCAGCCGATTACACCCAACAGTCCACTGCATGCATCCTGAGAGAGACAAAGGGAGGCAAGTCTCTCTCCTGGTCTGGAATTTCTGCAGTGGGAGAGGGATTCCAGCCAAACCCACAGCTGAGAGATCATTCCAGAAGCAGATGATGGCAGTCAGCTCTAACTGAAGCTCCAGAGATGTTTTAGAGCAAGGTAAACTCCCAATAAGTAGGTCAAGCTACATTAACATGGGCTTGTACTTCAACCCCACGGAGGCCTTTGTCTAACTTCTTTGAACCTTGTTTTTTCAGTTCTATAATGAAGTAGTATTCATTTCTGCTCCATAAGTTTGTCAGGACAGTTAAACAATATAGTGAAGTATTTAAAATGGCTCCTACTGTACTGACCACTGAATAAATACAATAATCATCATCATTGTCTTAGTTGTTGTTTAGGTGAATGGCTTTGGCCAAGTTATTTACACTCCAAATCTCAATGTCTCCATGTCAGGAGTAAAAGCTCTACCTTCCAGCACTGGTTTAATAAGATCTAATTAATAAGCACAAACACATGAAGCTCCATCACTGTTCTAAAGTAGCCTTGACATGATGGTAGCCTTTCATCCCTGTTTGACATCTTGTCCTGCCAAAAGGAGTGTCTGGATCTGTCTAACTAAGGGATTTTCTTTCCAGTGGGGTTAAATGAAGCATAAAAATAGGAACATATCTCAATCCCTCAAGAGTTAAAAGAGGTCACCAGCACCGATAAATAATAAATGCTCTTTTTACATAGGAAATAAATGCAGTGTTCAGACTAGGCAGCATAGGCTTTTTGCCACTGAACACACCAAAGAAACAAAGCCAGTAGAACAATCCATATTCACCACTTCAAGCCAGGAGGTGGATTCCTCAGACATCTCTTCCTGTAGTGATGTGCTCTGCAAAGCCCCTCAAAGATGGAGGACCAGAGAGAAGGACAGGAGACACAGATATTGACATGGAAAAGTGTCAACTATGAATAGGGAAAGAAAATGTCAACAAGGTACACATCAAAAAATGCTTTCATGGCCCTTATAAATTGCAGTTAGACCTAGGGAAAACTAGAACCAAAAGTCAGGGGACAACGGACCTCGATAACTGTGTTGTATTCATCTGCATTCTATTGTTGTTAAAAATAAGTGTCTGGTTTCAGGTGATCAAGAGGTGGAATATTGAAGACAAGTATTCAAATATAGTCAGGACCCCAGATAGAGCTTACATCAGCAAGTGGGTAAGAACTCACTTTTGTGTCTGAAGTCCAAGGCTCTGAATGGGCTGGTCAGGCCTTAGCTAGCTGAACCCACCCTGTGGCCATCACCAGACTTCTCAGGTATCCAGCTATATTCAATGTGAAGTAAAAAATATCCCAAGTCTTACATCAAAATACAGGCTCTGACTCAGAAGTATGAGTTTAACTTTCTCTTTATATAGACAATTGGGGAAGGGGATCAAGCCTGAAAAACAGTAACACTTATTTTGGCAAGATAGCAACCAAAATCTAAACTACAAGCTATTATATCCAAATTAATAGGCATTAAAGAATAAACCATAATATTGGGGAGGGGAGGAACACAAACACAAGATACAGTATGTCTAAACATCTTGAAATTATAATTTAAGGGTAAAAGTTGAAAAATTATGCTGTTTTAGCTAGAGATTAAGTGCACCTTTTTTCCTGTTTCTCCCAAATAGAATCAGAGCTTACGATTTAATCACACCTCAAAGCTTTTCTCTAATACAAAGCAACCACTAGATACAAACATTTGATAAATCTTTATTTTTTTTATAACTGCATAAATGTGATCCAAATGTGGCCACCACTAGTTTTTCCGAAAGAAACATGCTATAAATCAGCACACTACAACTGCTCACTGGTATGTATGGACTCCCTAGATGTCTCATTGGGCTTAATCACAGACCACTCACCGTACTAGCTTTTTAGTGTCAAGTGCAGCACGATGTTAAGCCACTTTAGCTCTTGCACACATGATGCACTTCTGGCTGACAAGGGAGAAAAATTTGCAGCATTGCACTGTTAAGCTAAGTTGCATCCATCCTTTTAAATGGCGTCAATATCAATGTCATCATCCTTGTTGTCAGACTTCCCAGTTTCGACTTTTGGCACACTGGCAGTCTTCGAACACACCACCTCAATATTTTCATCTTCGTCTTCTTCCTCACCCCAGAAGATTCTTCCTTCGCGCTTCCTTCAACCATTTAATAAATGACTCTGCTTTGACACAAATCTCTTTGGCAAGTTCTCTTGAGACATATTTCTTAGAGGCCTTTTCTGACCAGCTGATAATTTGTGTGTGGATTGCTAGCTCGTACATTATTTGGCTCTTACTCCTTGTGTCATCCATCTCACAGATTATAAAATTTTAATAAACATGTAAAAAATTCTGCATTAAAATCATACAAACATTTGATAAAACTTTGAGAGTCGGAGTGTGGGACACAAGCCATACACTTGGAATGATAACTAAGGAATGTGCTGTGTCACACCAGAGAAGTGGTACTTGGAAAGTCACTTGTCTCCTGGGTTTCAAATTTTTTTGTTGCATGGCCAGCCCATCCATTTGTCATCATTTTTTGAGATTCTCAAGTAGATCAGCACATTCAGCCTCAGGTTGGCAACTTTTTGTCTTAGAGCTGTTGCTTTAAAGGGAAACAGTCAGGTCTTAGAGACTTAGGAAGGTCTTGGGCTTCTGTCCATTCTGGTGCCAAACCAGTAGGATTTAAATTTCACACAATCTGGATTTTATTCATGGAGGTTAATCTGATAAGAGTAATCCTTCATTGCTCTACTGAGGTGTCTTAAAAAGTTTCCTGCTTCAAACAGCTACATTACTTGATTAAAACAATTTAAAAATTAAAGTTCTGTCTGCTTTAATATTAGAAGAAGAAGAAGAAGAAGAAGAAGAAGAAGAAGAAGAAGAAGAAGAAGAAGAAGAAGAAGAAGAAAGAAAGAAAGAAGAGAGAGAGAGAGAGAGAGAGAGAGAGAGAGAGAGAGAGAGAGAGGTGGAAGCTCCAAGGCTACAGCCCTAGAGGCAACACAGCAGATCACATTATGTGGCAGCATTGAACAAACATCCTAGCTCTAGTCTCATTCCCTCTTCTTAAAAAGACACTAATAAGCCACTAATAATCCAGCCAGGGTGATATAAGTCTGTGGCAGAGCTGCAAGTTTGAGGTCACCTGGCCTACACAGGAAGACCTGTCTCAAACAAATAAGCTACCGCAAATGTCACAATAGGAACCCACCTCATGATCTGACTAAATGCCAACCATCTCCCCAAACCCCACATCTCAGTACATTTACTGTATATTTAGGAATTACAGTTCCAGCACATGAATCTTGGGAAGGCATATTCAAACCATGGCAGAGTCTTTCTTTGATGGGAGACAGAGGAGTGGCAAGTATCAGGGAAAGCATTGGCTTGGAAAGTATCACAGGGAAGATATGTTATTTCTTTTTTTAGTTAGCATTAAACTGAATTACAGGAAAGACTAGGCTCCACTGTGATATTGTTATGCCTTCATACGATGTGCTTCCATAACACTCATTCTCCTTTCATTTCTTTGCCCCCAACCCAGTCCCCTCTAGTAGGCTGCTTCTCTTTCTTTTTTTTTTATTCTATATATTCTTTATTTATATTTCGAATGATTTTCCCTTTCCTGGTTCCCTGCTCCCCGAAAGTCCCATATGCCCTCTCCCCTCCGCCTGTTCCCCAATCAACCCCCTCATACTTCCCTGTGCTGGATCCACTACACTGCTGCATCGAGCCTTTCCAGGACCAGGGGCCCCTCCTTCGTTCTTCTTGGGAATCATTTGATATGTGAACTGTGTCTAGGGTATTCTGAGCTTCTGGGCTAATATCCACTTATCAGTGAGTGCATACCATGTGTATTCTTTTGTGATTGTGTTACCTCACTTAGGATGATATTTTCCAGTTCCACCCATATGCCTAGGAATTTCATGAATTGATTGTTTTTTTAATACCTGAGTAGTATTCCATAGTGTAAATATACCACATTTTCTGTATCCATTCCTCCGTTGAGGGACATCTGGGTTCTTTCCAGCTTCTGGCTATTATAAATAGGGATGCCTTGAACATAGTGGAGCATGTGTCCTTATTACATGCTGTGGAATCCTCTGGGTATATGCCCAGGAGTGGTATAACAGGGTCCTCTGGTAGTATCATACCCAGTTTTCTGAGGAACCGCCAAACTGATTTCCAGAGTGGTTGTACCAGCTTGTAATCCCACCAGCAGTAGAAGAATGTTCCTCTTTCTCCACATCCTCCCGAGCACCTGCTGTCTCCTAAGTTTTTGATCTTAGCCATTCTAACTGGTGTGAGGTGAAATCTCAGGGTTGTTTTGATTTGCATTACCCCGATGACTAAGGTTGTTAAACATTTCTTTAGGTGCTTCTCACCCATACAATATTCCTCACTTGAAAATTCTTTGTTTAGCTCTGCACCCCATTTTTAATAGGATTATTTGGCTCTCTGGAGTCTAACTTCTTGAGTTCTTTGTATATATTAGATATTAGCCCTCTGTCAGATGTAGGGTTGGTAAAGATGTTTTCCCCATTTGTTGGTTGCTACTTTGTCCTATTGACAGTGTCCTTTGTCTTACAGAAACTTTGTAATTTTATGAGGTCCCATTTGTCAGTTCTTGATCTTAGAGCATAAGCTATTGGTGTTCTGTTCAGGACAATTTCCCCTGAGCTCATGTGCTCAAGGATCTTCCCCAGTTTCTTTTCTATTAGTTTCAGTGTGGCTGGTTTGATGTGGAGATCCTTAATCCACTTGGACTTGAGCTTAGTACAAGGAGATAAGAATGGATCAATTTTCATTCTTCTGCATGCTAGCTGCCAGTTGAACCATCACCATATGTTGAAAAGGCTATCTTTTTTCCACTGGATGGTTTTAGCTCCTTTGTCAAAGATCAAGTGACCATAGGAGTGTGGATTCATTTCTGGGTCTTCAATTCTATTCCATTGATCTGCCTGCCTATCACTGTACCAATACCATGCAGTTTTTAACACTATTGCTCTGTAATACTGCTTGAGGTCCAGGATACTGATTTCCCCCAGAAGTTCTTTTACTGTTGAGGATAGTTTTAGCTATCCTGGGTTTTTGTTATTCCAGATGAATTTTTGAATTGCTCTTTCTAACTCTATGAAGAATTCAGTTGGGATTTTGATGGGGATTGCATTGAATCTGTATATTGCTTTTGGCAAGATGGCCATTTTTACTATATTAATCCTGCCAATCCACGAACATGGAAGATATTTCCATCTTCTGAGGTCTTCTTCGATTTTTTTCTTCAGAGACTTGAAGTTCTTGTCATACAGATCTTTCACTTGTTTGGTTAGAGTCACACCAAGATACTTTATATTGTTTGTGGCTATTGTGAAGGGTGTCATTTCCCTAATTTCTTTCTCAGCCTGTTTATCTTTTGAATATAGGAAGGTTATTGATTTGTTTGAGTTACTTTCATATCCAGTCACTTTGCTGAAGTTGTTTATCAGCTGTACGAGTTCTCTGGAGGAGATTTTTTGGGTTAAGTATACTATCATATCATCTGAAAATAGTGATAATTTGACTTCTTCCGTTCCAATTTGTATCCCTTTCACCTCATTTTGTTGTCTAATTGCTGTAGCTAGAACTTCAAGTTCTATATTGAATAAATATGGAGAGAGTGCAGCCTTGTCTAGTCCCTGATTTTAGTGGGATTGCTTCAAGTTTCTCTCCATTTAGTATGATGTTGGCTACTGGTTTGCTGTATATTGCTTTTACTATATTTAGGTATGGACCTTGAATTCCTGCTCTTTCCAAGACTTTTAACATGAAAGGATGCTGAATTTTGTCAAATGCTTTTTCAGCATCTAATGACCATGTGTTTTTTTTTTCTTTGATTTTGTTTATGTAGTGGATTACATTGATGGATTTCCATATATTGAACCACCCCTGCATCCCTGGGATGAAGCCTACTTGATCATGCTAAATGATCATTTTAATGTGTTCTTGGAGTCAGTTGGCAAGAATTTTATTGAGTATTTTTGCATCAATATTCATAAGGGAAATTGGTCTGAAGTTCCTGTTGGATCTTTGTGTAGTTTTGGTATCAGCAAAATTGTGGCTTCATAGAACAAGATGGGTAGTGTTCCTTCTGTTTCTATTTTGTGGAATAGTTTGAAGAGTATTGGTGTTAGGTCTTCTTTGAAGGCCTGATAGAATTCTGCACTAAGAACATCTGGTCCTGTTCTTTTTTTTTTTTTTGGTTGGGAGACTGTCACTTCTATTTCTTTAGGGGTTATGGGACCATTTAAATGGTCTATCTGATCCTGATTTAACTTTGGTATTTGGTATATTTGATGTCTGTCTAGGAAATTGTCCATTTCATCCAGATTTTCCAGTTGTGTTGAGTATAGGCTTTTGTAGTAGAATCTGATGATTTTTTGAATTTCCTCAGTTTCTGTTGTTATATCTCCCTTTTCATATCTGATTTTGTTAATTTGGATACTGCCCCTGTGCCCTCTGGTTAGTCTGGCTAAAGGTTTATCTATCTTGTTGATTTTCTCAAAGAACCAGTTCCTGGTTTTATTGATTCTTTGTATAGTTCTTATTGTTTCTACTTGGTTGTTTTCAGCCCTGAGTTTGTTGATTTCCTGCCTTCTACTTCTCTTGGGTGTATTAGTTTCTTTCTGTTCTAAAGCTTTCAGGTGTGCTGTTAAGCTGCTAGTGAATGCTCTCTCCAGCTTCTTTCGGAGGCACTCAGAGCTATGAGATTTGCTCTTAGCACTGCTTTCATTGTATCCCATAAATTTGGGTATATTGTGCATTCATTTTCATTAAATTCTAAAAAGTCTTTGATTTCTTTCCTTATTTCTTGCTTGACCAAGATATCATTGAGTAGAGTATTGTTCAGCTTCCATGTGTATGTGGGCTTTCTGTTGTTTTTGTTGCTACTGAAGACCACCCTTACTCCATAGTGATCTGATAGGAGGCATGGGATTAGTTTGTTCTTCTTATATCTGTTGAGGTCTGTTTTGTGATCAATTATATGGTCAGTTTTGGAGAAGGTACCATGAGGTGCTGAGAAGAAAGTATATTACTTTCATTTAGGATGGAATGTTCTATATTCCATCCTAAATTATTAAATCCAATTGGTCCAAAACTTCTATTAGTTTCACTGTGTCTCTGTTTAATTTATGTTTCCCTGATCTGTCCATTGAATAGAGTGGGGTGTTGAAGTAACCCACAATTATTGTGTGAGGTGCGATGTGTGCTTTAAGCTTTAGTAAAGTTTATTTTATGAATGAGGGTGCCCTTGTATTTGGAGCATAGATATTCAGAATTGAGAGTTCTTGGTAGATTTTTCCTTCAATGAGTATAAAGTGTCCTTCCGTGTCTTTTTTGATGACTTTTGCTTGAAAGTCTATTTTATTGGAAATTAGAATGGCTACTCCAGCTTGTTTCCTGGGACCATTTGCTTGGAAAACTGTTTTCCAGCCTTTTACTCTGAGGTAGTGTTTGTCTTTGACAATGAGATGCATTTCCTATATGCAGCAAAATGTTGGGTTCTGTCTATGTATCCAGTCTGTTAGTCTATGTCTTTTTATCAGGGGAATTGAGTCCACTGATGTTAAAAGATAGTAAGGAATAGTGATTGTAGCTTCCTGCTATTTTTGATATAATTTTTATGTTTTTGTGGTTATCTTCTTTTGGGTTTGTTGAAAGAAGATTAATTTCTTGCTTTTTCTAGTGTGTAGTTTCCCTCCTTTTGTTGGTGTTTTTCATTCATTATCCTTTGAACAGCTGGATTTGTAGAGAGATACTGTGTAAATTCGTTTTTTGTCATGGAATATCTTGGTTTCTCCTTCTATGGTAATTGAGAGATTTGCTGGATATAGCAGCAGTCTGGGTTGGCATTTGTGTTCCCTTAGGGTTTGTATGACATCTGTCCAGACTCTTCTGGCTTTCACAGTCTCTGGTGAGAAGTCTGATGTAATTCTGATAGGTCTAACTTTATATATTACTTGACCTTTTTCCCTTACTGCTTTTAATATTGTTTCTTTGTTTAGTATTTTTGACGTTTTAATTATTATGTGACAGGAGGAATTTCTTTTCTAGTCAAATCTATTTGGAGTCCTGTAAGCTTCTTGTATGTTCATAGGCATCTCTCTCTTTAGGTTAGGGAAGTTTTCTTCTATAATTTTGTTGAAGACATTTACTGGCCCTTTAAGTTGGGAATCTTTGCTCTCTTTTATACCTATAATCCTTAGGCTTGGTTTTCTCATTTTGTCCTAGATTTCCTGGATTTTTAGGGTCAGGAGCTTTTTGCATTTTGCATTTTCTTTGACTGTTGTGTCAATGCTTTCTATGGCATCTTTCATATCTGAGATTCTCTCTTCTATCTCTTGTATTCTGTTATTGAAGCTTGCATCCATGACTACTGACTACTTTCCTAGGTTTTCAGTGTCCAGCATTGTTTCCCTTTGTGATTTCTTTATTGTTTCTACCTCCCTTCTTAGATCCTGTATGGTTTTGTTCAATTCCTTCACCTGTTTTGTTGTGTTTTCCTGTAGTTCTTTAAGGGCTTCTCCCTGTTTACTTGTGTTCTCCTGTATTTCTTTAAGGGAGTTACTTATGTCCTCCTTGAAGCCTTCTATCAGCATCATGAGCTGTGATTTTAAATCCAAATCTTGCTTTTCTGGTGTGTTTGGGTATCCAGGACTTGCTGTTGTGGGAGAATTGGGTTGGGATGGTGCCATATTGCCTTGATGTGAGGATGTGAACTGGCAGCCACAACCCACCCCTCAGGAGACTGCATATCAGCCTTCAGAGCTTCTCCTCCTGGGGTGGGCTCAGGGGCAGCCTGCTGGGACTGCCACACCCTGGCTTTTTATCAGGCTGATCTCTGTTTGCATCTCCTGAGAAAGGCATCCCCACTTACATTTCGACTCAAAATAGTAACAAAATGACTGTTATGAAGGCAGCCTTTCAGGAGCTTATCAAGGACTTATCAAGCTGGTTTCAAAGCACAGAGTCCAAGTAATTTACACCAGAAACACAAAGGGTGGAGACGCCCCAGCTGCTGGGGAAGATGCGCGAACAGGTTCAATCAGCTGTACATTTGGGAAAATAAAGCTTTATTGAATCAAAAAAAGTATCAATGAAATAATCTGTTGTTGGGAAAGGGGGGTTCACCACAACATAAGGTTCTGTATTAAAGGGTAGCAGCATTAGGAAGGTTGAGAACCACTGGTGTACAGCAATAATGTCATAAAAAGTTTCTATCTATCCTCTCAGCTGTGCTCTCTGTGTGGTCCCCCTTTCCTTTGGAAGCAAGATGCTTACTGCTAGCTCTTCCTGGATCACATTTGATGATGTAGTGACTGGAACAGAAATAGTCTCCTACCCCCTGATTGCAGACATCCTGTGATTGATCTTACTGAGTGAACTGAATTAGGAACCTAGAAAATGTAGTGTCAAAAATATCCAGCTTTCAATTCAGGAATGAGATCATCTTTACCTAAAACACATACAGAGTGAAGACAGGTGATTCTCAAGGAAGCACTGGGATGCTGCACCGGCAAGAACGTAGAGCAGACAACAACAGATGTGCATGAACACTTCATCAAGTTCTCCTCATCCTCACAGACCTGGATCTCTGCCCTGTGGACAGCTCCTAAGTTGACCTCACTCTACAGCTATCAGCACTTCTGAGAGGGGGCTGACACTAGATGCTAATGTGGAGGTCATAAGCAGCCTTTCCTCTCATTCTGATATCTCTTAGGCTCCCACAGTATACACTTCCTTTGCAATACAGCATGAATTCATTATACACAGTAAAAGATTTCATTATGACATTTTCATAAATGTGTATCATATCTTTTGCTCATATTCACACCTCCATCCATGAACTTCCCTTGTCTCTCTGTCCCTGCCTTGATGCCAGTCTACCTTCTCTTCCTGGAGTGTGTGTGTGTGTGTGTGTGTGGGTGTGTGAGATGGACACCTAAATTGAATCCATATAATGGCTACACTGATGTAGCAGTCAAGGAGGTTTGGATACTGCTGTGTTATGTGAGCTGCCATGTAGGCGCTGGGATTTAAACCTGGGTCCTCTAGGAAAGCAGTCAGTGCTCTTAACTGCTGAGCTATCTCTCCAGCCCACTTCTGTGTTATGTTGACTAAGAAGCATGCCAGTCTTTATGCAGGAGCAGTAGTTCTGATTTTAGTCTTTTGAAAAACTACACTAATTTCAATGCCGACTATAGAAACAACATTCCTACCACTGCTATATTAGGGATCCTTCCCCCACCCCACCCCATTCTCAGCTTCTTGGTTTGTTTCTTAGTTGGTGACCATTCAGCTAGAGTGAGATGGAATTTCAATGTAGTTTTGATTTAGGTGTTTCTGATGACTAAGAATGTTGGGGTTTTTGTTTTGTTTTGTTTTTCCCTCATGTATATATTGACCTTGTATGTTCCCATAGCTCCTCTTCTCTCCTGTTATAGATCAGATGGTGCATGCTTCGTTCATTCTGAAGCTTCTGTACCAGCCTATGTGTTCTGTGAGAGTGGCAACCGTGTCTATAATAGCTCTAAGCAGAGGAGGTGCTTGGTCCATGATACTGGTTCAGAAACTGCAAAGCTCATCACACAGGGAGAACCCTGAAGGACACTCAGTGGCTTCCTGGAACACCTCTATTGTGCATCTGGAGAAATTCCTTTTCTGTACTCATTGCTTCCATTGTATCTATCCTTACCACCCGCTGGAGCTGTGGCATAGGGAGGAATTCCCACACTATCCACCACCACTGTGTCCATCTTGCTCTCCTCTGAGCCACAGTGCTCATTATATCTATCATTCATCAGCACATTAGAGGCACCCTTGGGACATTTCTGGAACTATATTAAACTGTTTAGGTACTCTGTGCAGTGATTGATTTAATTGTTCAGCTGATTACTCGGTTTCTCAAATGAACTAGGAGAGAAACTGTAAGGTAGACATAATGCATTGCCTCTTAACTTTATTTTGTCTTATACATGGTACACAATCCAGTCATGTTAGTAACATTAAGGATGTAATAGTGCATCTTTTCCTTGGGTTATCAGGGTATCATAATATCATAAAATATATAAAATCAATAAAGGATTGGATACAGGAAAGAGTGGGAAAAGACCCGAGTTCCAATTTAAGCTGCATGGAAAGCCCCATCTCAGAACCAAAAGAACAAGATAAAATACACACCGAAAATATCAGGAAACACCATGGTTGAGTGGAGAACCCAGCCTGGAGCACAAGCATGTCCCTCTTCTGACCTCCATGTTGACCCTGGAGCAGCCATGCAGTTATCCTGTTCCTGAGACCTCACTCTAGCCTGGCCTCCAACTCAGTAAGTAGAAGCCATGAAGGAATGCTGCTTACTGCCTCATTTTTTTCTCTAGGATTTTAATGTTTTAGAGTTAAAGAGATATTTAAGTAAAACACATATTTTTCTTATAAAATGAGTCAGATTTTACTCCATTTTAATAAAATTTAAGCATCATAACAATATGCAGACTATGCATTATGATAATCTATAATATGACACTGAGAAATGTTAATTAGCATGTAAAGAACAGTCAGACCTACAGCACAAAGTTGTTGCAAGGAGTCAAAAAGGTGATGTGTGTCATGCTGGATTCTGTCTATAGGACAGTTTCTGTTAACATTATGCACAAATGTAGGATTACATCTCAGACACACTGTAATGTGATCCATCACTATAGACCTATCAAGCCGAGGCCCTTAGATATGACCTCCAAATGACAATATGATTTTCCGTGGAAAATAGTGACTGCCAGGCCAACTTTCAGACTGACCCTGAATCCCATTCCTTCAGAAGGGCCAAGTGTGTATCAGTCAGACCCTTGTCCCACTCATCTGACTTTTCTTGGAATTTTTTCTCATTCTCTCACTCCCAGATAGAGCTTTATTTTATGCCACCCTCTGTAAAAAGGGAGGAGATTCCTTCAACACCCTAAACATCATTAACATTGTGCCTGATACAAGCAGAAGGTGGGACAGGTCTGCCCAAACAACTCTGAATTCTCATGGTAGATACATACTGAATTTTTAATGATGCAAAAATTCATAAAAATTTACAAATGGTCATAATGAGTAATAAAATTATCATCCTCTGCTTACAGTGATGAGACTAATGACCACAATTCTGTGAGTTTTCTTGGATGATTGATGGGAAGAATAAACTTGATTTTATTGTGCTCATAATGAACTTACTGCCAGAAGTAGAAGCTATGGTAGTCAGCTTAGAGGAAGAAGAGTTTTAGGCAACAACAACAAAAAAAAACTTTTTTAAGTCACATCGGTTTCTTTAGGGGAGAGGAAGCTGAAGTGTAACAGGAAAGTGGCTCAGAATGTCTTATAAGAGGTGAAGCCAGGGGTCGGTGTGCAGAATGCCATAGAGTTACTGGTTTTATAGCCTGGAAATTATGTGAGGAGGGTATAAAATACAAGTGGAAACAGGATCTTGATTCCCCACAAATGACTTTTTACTTGCCATGTCCTGTTCCCTCTCCAGTCCCTTCCCTTCTCCTCTGCCCCCTCTCCAGTCCCCTCCCTTCCCCTCTGCCCCCTCTCCAGTCCCCTCCCTTCCCCTCTGCCCCCTCTCCAGTCCCCTCCCTTCCCCTCTGCTCCCTCTCCAGTCCCTTCCCTTCCCTGCTGTTCCCTCTCCTCATATCTTTTGGTCACAATATTATGAAACAGAAAATGACATGAAGCCAGAGTGCCCTTCTCAGTCTGGCAGTTTTCTCAGCATGGCATCCTCTGGGATTTTTGGCGTACTTCATGAATCAAGCACAACTTTGGTTGACTTTTGACCAACTGAGACATGTGGGCTGTGTCAGATACTCTGTCCAATATTAAAATAGTCCCTTCAACTTGCTTCCTCTGTCCATTTGCATGGAGTATCCTCCTCCACCCTTTTATCTTAAGGTGATGTCTGTACTTGATGATAAGATGTGTTTCTTGAATGCATCAGAAGGATTGATCCTGTTTCCCTACCAAGACTGTGGATATTGAGCTCTTTCATGAGTAATGTTTGTTGACTCTTTTTATTGTGTTGACTCCCATAATCCACTCCAGCAGAGGCATCTTGGAAGTCTCATGAAATGAGGCAGGGTATTTAGAGATCAGCCCAAGTCCTGAATGGCCAGTTCTGTACCTACCAGAAGCTTCATCTCTGTGTATTTACCTCTACCTGGGCCTCTACTTGACAAAGCCATAGATAGATATTGGGGTCACATGTGTGATGCTGTGCTTATTTCTTTGGAGGCTTGGTTATGAGTGCCTTTGCTGTGATTAGGTTCCTATGTGAGCTCTGGACCCTGAGGTTTGAGAGACCCTGGTTGCCTGTCTTAGCCCTGGATGGTGTCAGTACACTTGGTCATTAGGGAACCTCCATAGTACTTGAGGCAGTCTTAAGCTGGGTAGTCAGGCTGCAGTCTAGCTCTTATATGGTGGTTAACTCTACCACATTATAAAAAGGTTATTTTGAATCCAATATTTTTTATGTGGATGTTCCTTGAGTGGTTGCCAGAGATACATATCACAGTGAAGTAACCTTATGATGTGTCTGGATTCTGTGGGATGTTTTTTTCTCATGGAGGCAACCCAGACCAATCTATAGAGCATAGAATGGAAACAAGATGTCTTAATTATGATTGCTATTACTGTGAAGAAGCACCATGACAAAAGCAACTTGGGCGACAAGGGGTTTATTTGGCATATGCTTCCATATCACAGTTCTTCATCAAAGGAAGTCAGGATACTCATGCAGAGCAGAAACCTGGAGGCAGGAAATGATGCAAAGACCATGAATGGGTGCTTCATACTGGCTTGATCCTTATGGCTTGCTCAGTCTGCTTTTTGTAGAACCCAGGACCACCAGCCAAGAATGGTACCACCCACAATGAGCAGGGCCCTCCTCCACAAATCACTAATTAAGAAAATGCCAGATCGATTCAGATAATTCAGTTTGTGTCTCAAGTTGACTTAAGACTAGTCAGCACACAGGATGATATAATTAAGTATCAGAGGGCTGTATCATTGAGTTATGGCCTGACTTGATACAGAGTGGGCTTTGTATTGCCTTGAGTCTTTGGGATGCTACAGGGAGTGACAGCTGTGGAATAGTTCAGTTATTTCCAGGAATTACAGGCTGCAGCCATGATAACTAGCTCAGATTACAAAAGTCATCCTAGGAAAACAACCAGTGTTAGGAATGCATAAGGAGGTGGCTGTCTGATACACCAAGAGGAGAAAAAGATGTTTAACTCCTGGGCCTATGTTGCTTGCAGTACGCATCTTTTCTTCCTTCCTTCCTTCCTTCCTTCCTTCCTGCTTGCTTGCTTGCTTTCTTTCTTTCTTTCTTTCTTTCTTTCTTTCTTTCTTTCTTTCTTTCTTTTTCTTCCTTCCTTTCTTTCTCTCTCTCTTTCTCTCTCTCTCTCTTTCTTTCTTTTTCTGGTAAGGACTTAATGTAAGCATGTTTACAGGAAAGCAATTAACAGGAGTTCCCTGGACTAGCTAGGAGAAGCCATCATTACCAATGGTAAAGATATTCTCTGTGGTCCAGATAATGATCCCATAGGGAGAACAGGACCAAAAATGGGGGGGGGAGGTGACAGAGTCATATGGCAAATCCCAGGAAATCTTACTGTGGTGACCAGCATCAAGGTACAGATC
Source organism: Tokudaia tokunoshimensis (assembly GCA_036184795.1). NCBI lineage: Eukaryota > Metazoa > Chordata > Mammalia > Rodentia > Muridae > Tokudaia > Tokudaia tokunoshimensis. Next base: position 107,043,088 of record BTHU01000011.1, on the reverse strand, counting down.
TAAGTTTATTGTCCAGTTCATAAGCTTATTCAGAGTATTTGAGCCAATTCTAACCCCCTAAATCCTTGGCCAATCATATCTCGCCACACCATCACCATGTTCCAATGAAAGTCATGTCTGATGTGGTAACTCAGAAGAAATAGGGGGAATATTGTCACCTGTGAGGCCTTCCTTGAAGATGGGGGAAGTGTCCACTGCCCTGGCCTTGGTTCCTTTTTGCTGTTTCACTGGCGTGCCAAGAGTCATCTTAGATCTAATGCCTTGTGTGGTAGATCAGGACTCTCCAAGGAGAGCCGGTGGTCTCGGTATCTCTCTCTCTCTCTCTCTCTCTCTCTCTCTCTCTCTCTCTCTCTCTCTCTCTCTCTCTCTCTTTCTCTCCATTCTACTATTTTCTCCACAGGATTGACTTGACTTCCTTATCCCACACACCCCATACTAACCTGTTTCTTTGCTCTGACCTTAGGGAATTTAGAGTTTTCTGTTGACCACTACGTTCTTTCCCATGAGTTTACCTCAGGGAGTAAGCAATGTGACCCAGGTTCTCAAAGCTGGAGACAGTTTCATGATACCCAGGCTGGGTGGGACTTGTGGTTTCCAGTGTGACATATGAGGAACCTAAGCGTCCTTCTCAGCCTCACAAGAGAAAAGGCTGAACAAAAAAATTCATCAACTCCTCTGAGCATCAGCACAGAACTCTGGGTCCATAGCAAGCCAGCAAGCCAGCAAACTCTGTCTCTGACTGCAGCTTCAGAAACTCAGGGCTTGAGGGATGCAGGGGTGCGGGAAGGGAGATGAGGTGACAGTTAGGGACAGAAGTTGTGTTGGAGCAGGGCTTGAACTGAGTTCCTTGTCCCCCCAGGAGGAATTGCAAATGATACTAAAGCAAACTTTTGGAAAACCTTTTCATAAAGAGACAGACAAAGCATAAGAACCAGACACAGGGCAGGAAAGTTGAAATTATCAGACCAGGCATTCCTAACTATAATGTCCCTATGTTAGGATAAGTTGACTCTGTTTTCAACTTCACAGAGGCATACAAGCAGCATGCATGTATTTGATATGCCCTCAGAAATGACACTTCAAGTCAGGGCAGTTCACCATTGCCTGGGCTATTGATTTGTAGTTCTTTCTCAAGACACTTGCAAAGAGTAATGAGCCCTATTTTCCAGACAGTACCATAATCTTGAGGGACAGCCACAAGGAAGCCATAACATACCACACTGCAAAGCTGTAGCCTTTGCTAGTTGACATACTCAATGTGTTTTCATCATACACTAGTTTCAGCTTCCAAAGCATTTGTTGAAATGTAACTTCTGTGGTGGAGAAGCATTGATATAGGTAAGATGAGATATTTAAAAGTAGCATAGACAGAAACTTCAACTAAAAAGGAATCAAATGAAAACTCTAGCAATCTAATAACCAGGCACCCAGGCACTTGTTTTTTTCCACAAAATCAGTAGTACCTTTCCTATTGTATAGTAAGCAATCAGTTGAATCACTTGTTAGTGAGATCTCTTGTATTTGCAGTGTTATACTATCTCCTCCAGTCTTGGTCACATGGGCATTGATTCAGTGATCCCTCTGCACTGGGCACGGAGCTCAGTATTGGCAGCCCACAGTGAAAAGGGTGGGCTCAGTCTCTGCCCTTAAGAAGCTTATTGATTTTCTTACTCCATCAACCATGCCAAAGAATTCCAATTGGTAGCTGAGTATTGGTATATTTTGCTCATACCTTCAGTCTTCCCCATATATTTACACATGTGGGGGATTTACTGTCAGTGACTGAGCACCCACTCCTCATGCTTATGAGTCTGCCTGCATGAGAGACCCTGCGCTAGATGCTGGGAATTTGGAGACCTTTTCTTTGCCAGTTTTCAGTCAAGCCCAAAAAGACCAAGAGAAATGGGGCCAGAATTAAACCCTGATGTTGAGGCTTCTGCTGCCCCGCCCACACCCAGCACTCTCAACCTGCTTTCGTTTTCCTAGAATAAGCACACTTGTGCCCAGTCCACAAGAGGTCTGAAGGAGAAAATAAGAAGGATGTGTGGGTGGTCGGCACAGTCTGATTGGCTAAGCCAGGGAAAGTCTTAGAACAGAGGCAAGAGCCAAGTTCACACTGATGCTTGGATATCATGGGTCTCGGATCCTGAGGGAGGAGACCCTGCAAAGGAAATGCTAAGGAGGCTAGCAAAAGCTTTCATCTTTCCACCTCCCAACAACCTGCTTTCTACAGAACTCTCACCTCTATGTAGATTAAGATTAGCTTCCCTAGTACTCAAAAGGCCCCAGATCGCATCCTATCAATTAGTCTGCACAGGACACACTGTGATGGCACAATTGATTTGCTTGGAGTAAGTTATCACACAATCAGCTGAAAGGGAGGCCAAAAGATTTTAATACAGTTGCCTCCAGGCAACTATTAACATTCTCTCTTAGCAGCAGGACCAGGGTACTTTTATTCCTCAAAATGATAAGAGGGGGTTGAACGGAGAAAAGAGGGAGGGAAGGGGGCTTATGGGACTTTCGGGGAGGGAGGAAACGGGAAAGGGGAAGTGATTTGGAATGTAAATTAAAAAAATAAAATAAAATTAAATTAAAAAAAAATGATACTCCTCTCTTGTTAAAGCCCAACACCCAGCCCACATGAGCCATATACCTTGAATAAATGAAATCTAATCTCTGCGGCATGAATTATGGCCTTATGCTGAGCATCGCCATGGCAACTAATGACATCGTCCCAACCCCAACCCCAGCCCCCATACCAACCTGCACAAAATCCAGTTCCCCAAGGGTCTTTATATGCCTGGCGTGGGTATGTTCTTGGCTTACACGTGCATTCATAAATATTACTGTTGTCAAAGGTTTGTGGTGGATGTTTGCTGTCATTTGGGGAGGTATATTCCCTTTGTGGCAAATGTGGGGTTTTTTGTTGTTGTTGTTCATGGGGGGGAAATTCTAATGAAAATTACTGTGTGTATTTGATTAGCAACATTTGTTGATAACATATGGTCCAAAGAGGCTTCTGCAAATAAGACGCTTTAAATAGTAAACAGAGATGTAGCTGAGACGGAGCAGATGCTCTTGGCACACTCACAGTACGAGGTTGTTTTACTGGAGAGCCCTCCCCGCCCTGCACTGCCTTTCTTCCTAGATCAAAGTGTCCATGTTCAAAGCATTGACACCAAGCAGTACATTTGCAGAAGTAATGTGCTGTGACTTTAGAGTCACTCCTGCCCCCTGAAATATGAATTGCCTGCGACTCCTGCTTCTTGCTAGATATTAGTAATAATGCAATGTGAGCAAGCGAGTCAGCGGGTTCAGGTCAGTCTGAAGCAGTGTTTGTAACTGGATATTTTCTGCTAGGCTGACTAGCAAGCAAGTTCCAGCTGTCTTCCATCTCTACCCCTCCCCCTCCAACACACACACATTGCTGGAGCTTATTACAGGTGTATGTGTTTAGGGGACACGCTTGGGTTTTTACCTGGATTCAAATCCTGGTCCTCACGCTTTCCGAGCTGACACATTAAGTCCCAGGGTCTGATCTTTCAGTGCACTCCAAGTGCTGCAAAGAGCTCCATGAGGAATGCAAGATGGTAGATTAGCTCAACATGGGCTGAGCTGTCCTGGCAAGTGTTCATGTGCTCATGTGGGGGTGCTAGGTGAGCACACCTTTAAGGTACTGATGAGAATAAACATGGTTCCACTGATGAGCAGCCAACTCCACCCCTTATAACAGGGCTTGCCTTTTCTGTAAGGTCCAAGAGGATGTATTTCAGGTTCATGGGCCATGTGATCTGAGTCACAGCTACTTAACTATGGACATCCTGTAGTGACTAAGCATAGGCATGTGCTAATAAAACTGCTGTTATGCTTCAAAACCTGAACTTCAATGGAGCCCTCATGTATCACAAAATAGTATTCTTATTTCACTGTTTTGAATCATTTAAAATTGCAGAAGTGTGCTTGGTAAGACCAGCAGCTGAGTAAGCGTGAGAACCAGGATTCAACTCCGGTAAAAAGCTGAGCATGTCCCCTAACCACATACACCTGAAATAAGTTCCTGCAATATGAGAAGGGGGTGGAGATGGGACGATAGATGGAACTTCATCTTCCTCTAGCCAGTACACACGTACACACAGGTAAGCATATACGCAACACTTGAACATATAATACACATATGCATACACAGAAGAATTCTTGAAAAACGTAAAAGCCATTTTTGCTTCATGAGCTATATACACATAAGCAAGTAGACAATTGGAACTGACCCACAGCAAGACTTAGCAACCCTTGTCCTACATCCCTAAAGTGAAGGTTCTGTTCACTCTGCATGCACACTACTGACTTAAACACAGTGTGTGCAATATCTCTCTCCTGTAAGTTCCTCCCCTAACCTTCTGGAATCAGTACTGCTCTTTGTATTATTATTGTTATTTTATTTATCATACATATAAATAAATGTACTTTACTTATATCTTCTTTATCCATCCCAATTGGTTTTATACATATTTATATCATATATTATAAGTGTATCATACATGTATATGTAACTGGTCCTGTGTATATATATATATATATATGTATGTATATATGTGTGTGTGTGTGTGTATTATATTTTTTCCCTTAGCCTTTCTTGTTCCCCTTCTACGTTTTAGATTCTTACCTCTCCTCTCATATTCTACTTTCCTCTCTTTCTCCCTCTCTTTCTCTCTCTCTCTTTCTCTCTCTCTCTCTCTCTCTCTCTCTCTCTCTCTCTCTCTCTCTCACACACACACACACACACACACACACATATTATGCATATGAGAGAAATATGGTATTCATCTTTATGATCTTGAATTATTTTGCTTTACATGATAATCTCAGTTCTATCCATTTTCCTCCAAGTGACATAATTCCATTCTTTTTAATGGCTGATCTAGAATTCTACTGTGTGTATAGGTATTTTCTTTATTTTGCTAACAGGCATCTAGGCTGGTTCCATATCTTGGCTACTCTGAATAGTACACTAGTAAAGATAGATGTGTCCTTACATTAAGGACTTGGGGTCCTTCAGGTTTATACCCAGTTGTGCCACACTAGGTCATGTGATGTTTGTTTGGAAGAAGGCCAACACTGGTCTCTAGGGTCTATACTGACTGGCATTCTAAGCAACAGTGTGCAGGGGTCTTCTATCCCCCAGTCCTCAGTGGCTGCTGCTCTTTGCTGATGCTGATACTCTTCTGACTGTAGTAAAATGGAATCTCAATCACATCTGCATCTGGGCTCTCTCCAAGGAGAATATGGCACCTATGGGGAAATAGCCTACTGATGCTGGACCTAGCAGACCTGACACGGTGGTAATTTGCCTGCGGTGGATACTTAGAAATCACTTCACCAAAGAAGGATTATTTAGGCACCCACCATAACCTGTGAAGCTTAGGAATTACTCAACTTGGTTGTCCTCCAAGTTAGACTCTTGCGCCTCCTTACAAAAGGACTTGAGTAGGTGTCCCACCACGCATGCTTTCATATTCGGAGGTACAACGACAGGTGATAACTTTTCTATAGTCTTCATTATGTGCTGGTGGCACTTTTTAACCTTGTTGTCACTGGCATCCATGTTCCTCCCAGACCTTAGCTTTGTGAACCAACCATTGTTTGAACTACAAGCATCCATTCCTGGCTCCCGAGAGAGCTCTCATATGGTGTGCTCTGCATGCTGCCTGACATCACCAACACTCAGCCACTGTACTCTAAAACACTGCCATCTCTTACAGGAGATGAAGACCCAGGTAAAGGAGGCTACTACAGGTTAACTCCTGCCTCACCTCCACAGCCCCTGAACATACAAAGTGATGGTTCCAAGTCTGTTGCCCCTCCCTTTCTAGTTAACAATCAAGGATGTATTTGTACTAGTTTACTTACTGCTGTTCTTGGTGCAGGCAGTAGGATGCACTGAAAATTTCACTTGCCCCCTAACACCTCAGTGTGTGGAGAGGAAGACAGTTACATAGAGGTACCTGTCAGACCATGGGGCATTGCTGCATTAGGAGTGCCTGAGAGATAGAGGCCTTAGAACTCAATACTGAGGATTTGAGATCAAAAAACTCAAGAGTTTATATCCCCTATTGAAGTCCTCTCAGGATCCTGGCCTGAGATCCTGGTCCAGTTGCATAACATCCTCAAGTGTAACTTTCTCCATCTATGAAATCGTGATGCAACAGGGATGAGCTGTCAGGAGGCTTAAATGAGCCGATGCATACAAAGTACTAAGACAAGGGTCTTGGCAAACATAAGCCCTCTGTAATTATTGGCTTTTTCATTTTTTTGCAAGCTAACTGAACAGGTGACTATGGTATCAATGGGGATAGAATCACAGAGAAAGGACACCTTACCCGTTGGATTTTATCTACCTTGTATGCAGATGGAATTCAATCAGTTAACCTTCCCAACCTTGGCTTGATAAATACTATCAGCTTCTGGTCTTTCCAAATAAGAGTATTCCCATTCTGGGAAGCTTTTAAAAGGAGGTTTTCATCTTAGCAGCCACAGTCAATTTCACAGCAGGAGAAAAGGGCAGAGAAAACACAACAAAGAGAAATAGACTCATTTATTGATCTATGGTCCACCAAAACACAAAAGTTTATAATGCAACTCCACCAGCTTATTTGTACATGTGTCAAATGTAGCATTGTGGAAAAGTACATTAAACGTGGGCAATAAATCCAAAAGCTACAGTTCAGTGAAGGTGAGTCACTTAGTCAGTGAAGGCTGCTGCAGGCTATCTCCTATCAAGAAGGCTTAGTTCTCAGACCCTCCCTATACCTCTATCCTATAAGGGGTGGAGTATGAAAATGTCTACTCTTTGCCTTTTGCCAGCTCAGGCAAGAACTGACTCCTTTATCATAATTGTTACCCAGACGGCTCCATGCTAGGAACGTATCTATTTAGAAGCATTATATTTGCATTTTTTAAAGCCTGTTAGGTATCCTGTGAAATGCCTACACGTATGAACCCATAGTTGCAGAGGAGGAAACTGAGCCACTTCAAGGTGACTCAGAATCCCAGGAGTCTCAAAACGAAGCTTCTCTGGAGTTGCAAGGATAATTGATTAAAGTACTCAAGAGTGTATGTGGAGGAGGCAGGGACATAGACGTGTGTAATTACACTGCCATTTACTTCCTGTGAGTATCATGGCACGCATTACACAATCCATTTGACTATGGGTTCATAAGTGTAGACATCTCATAGAATAGCTAGCAGGTTTCTTAAAAAGATAATATGTAAATATAACTAGCTCATAATGCTTCTAAAATAGATAACATGCCTAGCATGTCTGGGTACCAATTAGAATAAAGGAGCCAGTTCTTGCCCAAGCTGGAAAAAGACAAAGAGTAGACATTTTCATAACTGTAGGAAGAGCCTGAGAATTAAGCCTCCATGATAAGAAGGAGTCTAGCCTTCCCTGAACCCAGTCCTTCCTTCAGGCAGAATAGAAGTTTCCCGTCAACAGCCTAGGATAGCCTAGACTCACTGCACATCCCTCTGGCATCCCAGGGAGATTCACTCAGAGACCTGGGGCAGGGCATCTGCAGAGGCCTTTGGCTCAGGAAGGGCCTATTTTACTCTAGTCTTCTCCTGTGGCCATTTTGCAGTTCATGGTGATTTTATCTGTGAAGGTATTTGTGGAAAGAAGTCCCCCCCCACCCAAGGGAATGGAGCGGAAGTACTGAGGAAAAGAAAAATCCATGATGTTCTCACACCATTTTATACATATTTATGCATGTATGTCTGTGAGTCTTTATGAATGTGTGCCTATGTGTATATGTGTGTATGTCTGTGTGTGTGTGTGTGTGTGTGTGTGTGTGTGTGTGTGTGTGAGAGAGAGAGAGAGAGAGAGAGAGAGAGAGAGAGAGAGAGAGAGAGACTTATCCCTGTAGATCATGTTTATTAGAATATAATCTCTTATTTTGCCTGCTTCACTGGGCCAGGTTACTATTTTTAAAGTCTGAGAGATAAATTGGGGTTCATCTGTGACCTGACTACATGGTGTGAGCCAAAACTCCCAGTAGGAAAGCAGTCAACTCTAATGGCTTATTCAGTTATTCAGTTTTTGGATCTCTGAAGCTGCCCCTAAGTCTGAATCATTTTACAGACCAATGAGCAAGGCATCCTTGGGGAGCTTCAGAAGTCCAGGCAAATTGAGTTACTTTCTACTAAACAACCCAGGCTATCCCTAAGGCCCAAGCAGACCCTGCTACACAGGTGGTACAGGCCTGAAATTCAGCTCCTGGTAAGGCTAAAGCAGGAGAGGCTTCTCTGGACCAGCTTGTGTATACCCCAAACACATCTGTACTACACATGATTACATGCAGGCAAAGTGCTCATGCACATGAAGCAAAAATACATAAATCTTTTTAAAGGATACTCATAAAACAATAATGGCCAAATAGGCCATAGAAGCAATGTCCTGTGTGAAGTAAGAAGGATGCCCTTGGTTTATACTCAACTCCAGACATAGGATAGTTGCTGTTTTTACATAAAATGCCTGAGGAATAGGTATCACAGACCTTGAGGATGTTCACCACTATACATGAGTGATAAAGGTATTTCCTGATGAAGAAACACCTCCCATCTAGGTCTTTATCCCTAGGAAATAATGAGAGGCAAATTCTTTAAGTACCCTCTATCCAACTTGGTTGCTATAATAGACTAATAGTTACATAAGTTTCAATGTATTTATACAATGTAACACTGTAGTCAATAAAATTAGATGTTAACAAATGCCTGACAGAATGGGAAATTGGTTACATAATGCAAAAACAATCTGTAGATGAAAGCTGTTGTCTGTACTATTTCCTGGCCCTGTAAAAGAACATATATTTGATATTATTTATCTGTTCAAAAATATTTATTCCATGCCTTCTATGTATGAGGCACCATGCTAAGTTTTAAGGACTGCGATATAAATGAACAGCAGAGACCCGGGGCTCAAAGAGCCATGAGAACCAAAGACAAGCAGGGCTGAGTCAGTTAACCTCACATCACTGGGGGTGAAATGCCTGCTGTACTGAAGACAGGTTGGCTGTCTGGGCCCAGCTTAGACTGTGAGATCAAAAGTCATGCTCTCCCTGAAGGTGACATTTGGACCAACCCTGAAAAGGCGTGAAAAAAGAAACATTGCCAACAGAGAAAACCAGTCAGGTGACAAGCAGGCCAGAGATAGCAAAAACAGAAGGACTTTGAAGGGAGCAAATGAGAAGGATTGCCCAGGGAAGGGTCAGCACTTTTAACAGTGCTTGGGATGACATTGAAGGGAAAGGCAGGCTCAGTGCATATCATAGCAGGTCCACAAAGGTACTCCATTTGTAACTACATAATGGATGGAGGTGGGGGGGTGGGGCGTGGCAGAGGGGTGGAGTGGGGATGGTCTCTGAGCATGATGACAGGTGAGTAAAGAAAACACAACTGAGAGGCCACTCCCCAGTGCGAGCCACGCCCATTGCTCCACTCACATGCTGGGTAAACCAGATTCTCTTCTGTGGTTGAGACTTGATTACAGAAACCATGAGCAAAGAAAGGCACTCCCATATTCCTGGCCTTCCATCTTCCAGACCTTCTTGTTAGCGGAACTCCACTCAGTCCTGTTTTCCACTTTTCCTGGAGAGTAGCTCCAACCTGTGACCTATGGCTGCCTGTAGGGTGAGGAGTTAGCCTAGTCTCATGGTCCAAAATTCCACTGTCTATGAAGCAGGCATTCCAGGGCTGAGTTGAAAGGCTGGGGAATGCATGATGCTGTTTGCTGAGAAGGGAGCAGCAGTGGGAAACTCTGATTTCCTCCGGTGCTGACTGCAAGGCACTCTGGGAAGGCCCATGGCAGCATCTGCCTCGTTTTCATCTCACAAGTTAATCAACACTTTCTGTTGTTCTGGCAGCTTTAGGAGCACTGGGAGTGGGTGTGACAGTCTGCACTGCCTTGGGTTAACCCTGCATTTGCTCTTCTTGGGGAGACAGAGAAGAGCTACCCGTTGTTGAGGGGTGCCTGTCTATACTGACTCTAATATTCTCTCCACAGCTGGGGCACCCAAGGCGACTTCTCTACAACCCACGCGCTGCCAGCTGTTAAAGTAAAGCTATTTACAGAGAGCACTGGTGTCCTGGCCTTGGAAGACAAGGAACTCGGGCGGGTGAGTGCTCCCTATGGTACGGGCCACATGACAGAACACAAACAAGGGTATCTGTGGCCACCTTCCTGCCCCAAAGTCATGATGAAGTACTGAGGGGAGGATATTTGGAGCTACATGCTTTACTATAAGAGACCTTGAGTTAGTCTCTCAACCTCTCTGAGCCACAGGGTGTCCTCCATAAACTCTGGACAAGTGTGATTCAGCAGGCAGGCTGGAGAGACTCCTCAGCCACACACTCGGGCATTATTTATAGCAAAGATGTGCAATGCCACTGATCAGCTTAATATGAAACTCATTGGCATTAAACCACCTAATCTCGTGGCAACATCAAAATCAACATAATAAGATAAAAGAGGAACAAAAAGAAATTAACCCATGTTTTAATGGGGACATTCAGAATGTAAGTAATTGAAGTGTTCTGACTACCCAATGTGGAGAACATTATGTAAATGGCAGGTTCGAGATCTGCGGTTGGAGGCAGATCCACAAGCCTGGGTATCAGTGAACCAAGTGACTGATCCATTAAACAACCTCAAGTAAAGTCTTCTTTACTGCCCTAGAAACAGGCCACAATGCCTTGCTCTAAGATGTCACACATAGTTAGGTAAAAAATTGACACACACACACACACACACACATCAGGAGGACATAACAGAGTAAGGCAGGGTACAGGGTGCTCCTGTCAGGAAGGGCTCTCCCTCCTTAGCAAGTGCTGAGCACACCCACCCCATCCATTCTGTTGCTGGGGCACAGAGAGCCCAGTAACCCCAACTGCCAGCCCCTGGGATGCTGATCTAGGGATGTTATTAGGCTCAACCCTTCAGGGACTTCATAAGTGTACCCAAGGCAGAAGCTCATGAAGCCCACAAGGATAAAATAACTTGTCAGAAAAGAACTGTGGACAGCTCACCAGTCATCTTCAGCTGTATCGCCCCTGTGGAGAGAGCAGGGCTCTGCTGGGGTGATGGAGGCCTAGAGCTTTCTGCTCTCCACACACATACTTGCATCTAGATATCTAGACACACTTTTTCTTCCTTCATGCTTCAGAAACTCTCTACTTCCTAATGTAGGCCAGGCTGGCCCTCTGCTGACTGTTCTTTTGGGCTGGTGCCCTCTGCAGGTGGTAACTCTGAAGATAGCAAATGGGGGACATGGCAGCACCATCTTTTTCAAGTTCAGCCATTCAGTAGACCATCTAGAGTGCTCTAATGAGTCAATTCTACCAAGCTGAACAGAACCTTCCTCCAGGGTCCTGGGGTTAACTTGATTCCTTACGTCATATTTCATTTATTCATCTGCTTTATGTCTCATGTTTGTTTAAAAATAAACAAATTTTTTTAATATACTCTAAGAAAAAAAAAGAATTAGAATTCCTTAAGGGGAGGGAGAGGTTGCTACCACCCATGCCTGCCCTTACTTCCTGCTCCAGCCTCCAGTGTGTCTATGTGGGAGCAATTTACACAGTTTCCCACAGTTTCAATCAAATGAACCCTATCTAAGAGAACAAGAGACTCGGAGAGATCATGGTATATATGATTATATATGAGCACATTCCCTCTTTTAATAAAACAGGCACAGTGGCAGCCCCTGCTGGGTCTGATCGTTACTGCTGCAGGCAGGGTAAACAAAAGTAACTCAGGCAGAAATCTTTAACCTGCAACATTACAGGGCACAGGCATAAAAGCCAGAAGTTACAGTGCAGTGTGGGAATCCCTCTGTCTGAGTCCTGGGAGGAAAGCACACAGCAAGGGGTGGTCCCTCTGTGAAGGAAGAAAGCCTTTCTCAGGAGATGCAAACAGATAGGAAGAGAGATAGGCCCAGGCCACAGATCAGCCTGATAAAAAGCCAGGGTGTGGCAGTCCCAGCAGGCTGCCCCTGCGCCCACCCCAGGAGGAGAAGCCCTGAAGGCTGATATGCAGTCTCCTGAGGGGTGGGTTGTGGCTGCCAGTTCACATCCTCACATCAAAACACAGCACATAAGGCTTCAGCAAAGAGAACAGAGTGCTCAGTCAGCAGCCTGGCATGCCCAGGTGAGATGGGAGGTCACCCTGTCGCTCCCACACATCCAGAAGGTCCTTCATCCTCCCAAGGTGCTGACACAGAGGAGGGGACTCCAGCCCATCTCAGACTTGGCAGCTGCGGGTGGAGACAGAAGAACCGTCCTCCGTCCACCCTGCAGAGGCTTCACCAGAGAGTGACTGCAAGGGAACCCGGGAGAAGGCTTTGTGGAGTGGCCAGTGATGAAGTGGCCATCTGCATTTTGAATAGACACCATATTGCCAGTGGGAACTGAACCGGTGATCTATGTGGTGGAGGGCTGTTAACGAGCTCCCTGTGTACAGGGTGCTGCTCCTACTCTAACTTTACCAAGCAAGCAGGAACAGAAGGGAGCCACTGGCCTGGTCATAGTGCTCTTAACAGCCCTCCTTTTGCTGGATATCTGATATACGACCCCTGTGAAAGTGTTGTCTGATTCTAAAGGGGTTGCGACCCACAGACTGAGATCCAGTGGTGTATGCTGCCCCAACTATGCCTGTGGCCCTGAGGCAACCAGTTCCATGACTGATGGAACCAGCCCTCCCTTTGCTACTTGCCAGCATGTTCCTCCTGACCGTCTCTCCCACCAGACTGACTAAGGACACAGATGGATGGATAGCTCCCTTCCCTCTGTTTCCAAACAAGGGCAAAGATGCTTCTGGAGTTGCAAAAATCTACTGCAGAGACCAGTGAGATGGATCATCAGGCAAAAGCACTTGCCACCAAGCCTGACACCCAGATGTCAATCCTCAGAACCCACAGAGTGGGAGAAGAGAACTGACTTCTGCACTTTTTCCTGACCTATGCATATACACACACATAAACACATATATACACATATCTCCCATATATATATACACATACACACTACCCACACATTACACACAGTATACATATATACAATATACATACACACCACACATACTCTACACATACTACACACATATATGTGCATTATATATAAACATACCACACACACTACACACATATATGCTCACACACTATACACTCATACATACATACTACACACACATACACACTACACACATTGTAGAACACAGTCACATATTCACACACTCATATAAATAAATAATAAATAAATATAACTTTAAAAATGTTTTAAAGAATTCTCTAGATACCACTCTCAGAACTAGCTTGCAGATTTCATTAGCAAGCTGAGTCCTGGCAAAGAACAAGGCAATGCTGGGACCCCTGGCCTAGTAGCATTGTGCCCTCAGTTTAAAACCAGGTAAATGTCACAGGCAGAGAACACGCTGTCAGTCAGAATGTCAGGCATGGGGTAATGGAGCCCTGTAGCTCTCTGGCACAGCACCTGTCCCTAAAGATAGCTGAGTAACACCACCAGTGTCACTGTCACTCAGCACCCTCTGAGGCTGCTACCAGGAAGCCCTGCAGATCCCAAATCCCAGGAGCTCCACCCCTTATGTACATTGTTGCTATATTCACATGTCTTCTCATAGTCTTTATCAAGTCATACATCCAGTAACAAATACAACATAAAATTCTAGAGTGCTGTTGTCAGACTATGTGATCAAAACTACTTCCCAGCAGTGGAGTGTGTTGGATTCCTCGATGGCCTCCTAGCTTTGCCCCCACCCTCCAAACCCTAGATTCAAGGCGGCACGGAGCCACAGCAAAGTGTGTCTGACATGCTGCCAAGAGGCATTTTCCAGGGCTAAATGGAGGCTGCTTGGAGCTTCTTCCACCCACAAAAACAATGAGGAGCTAGAAGAGAAAAATCCCAGTCCAGGTGCTACTGACCCCTGACCCACATGGGACCCGACACAGACTCTTACCCTGCCTAAGTCTCTCATTCCCCACTATTCTGTCATCCCCGCAGGCTTTGAGGTGTTTCTCTTCTTGTAATGTGAAATTGTAGAAATTGGAAAAGGAAGGAATAGCTAAGAGCTGTCTATTGCAGACACACATCTCTCCACTAGTGGCTGATATAGTTAATGGGAGATGGACAATGTTCTCTGTCTTAGGTTACCCTACTACTTCTGAGTCTTAGAAAAAACAAAGTAGGACCATGACATCACCATCATGTCACCATGACGTCACCCTCCTTGCTCCTACAGACTTAGCCAGTGAGGAAAAAGAAGGAAACCAGAGGGCATTTTGTCCCATAGATGTGACTGTGTGATCATGAAGGAGTAGTCTCAGAAATGGAACCTGGGCTCGTGGTTGCATGTCTTCACATCAAAGTGTCCAATTCTAAAAAACATGACTGTGGGCTGCTTCTGTCTTCTGACATAAATGTATGCTTTCTCCTTGCAGGTTATCCTCCATCCCACCCCAAACAGCCCCAAACAATCTGAGTGGCACAAAATGACAGTCTCCAAAAACTGCCCTGATCAAGACCTCAAAATCAAACTTGCTGTCCGAATGGATAAGCCTCAAAACATGAAGCACTCTGGGTAAGTGTTTCTTTCCCAATTTGAGATAAGTGTATATTCATTTCTAGAGACAGCAATAGAACAGAAGAGAGGAATATACCTTGGGGACAGATCACTCGTCTGGCACATATAAGGCTCAGGTTTGGATCTCTAGAAGTGCAGAAATTAAGCAAAACCCAAAGGGATTCATAGAACTGTGTGGAAGGAGCTAGGAGGTGCCTGCTAGTAGCAATGAAAGAACACGGTGCTGACAGTTCCCACAGGCTTCTTCAGCTACAGTCACTGCATCTCCATTTATACCAAAGACTAGTTCCCCGCTACCTCTAAGTTGACTCTCCCAAAACAGTTAAAATATGGACACAGCATGCTGGGGTTTGCACTTGGAGAGGTCCTTTGGATTCTGTATTCCTGCCAGAGGCCTCCAGGAGTCCCTCCCTCTCACCTGTGTGGACAGCCACTTTCATGAGGTTTAAGCGAGTGCCTAAATAGGTCAAAAGTGATGTCAGGTTGACTGAAGTAATAACTCTCCAAAATGAAGTATGTGTGGCCTTCATTCTGTGAAGGTTTGCAAGAATAGTCAGTTGAGTGGCTTCAGGCTGAGCAAAAAGAACGGGGAAAATGTGGTTTCACTTTACAGAACAAAGCAAACCAAAAGGGTTGTTAATGACTGGTTTTCTGTGGAGCCACTGCCTGCTAAATTATCTTTTAAAATGTGATCCTTTGCAAAGGAGCAGGGCAGTATAATTATGAAGAGGGAAGGGTCTAGAGAGCTGAAGAAACTTCATCTTCGTCGGATGCTCTGTAGGTGCTATTTGTCAACTGGCTATCATTCTCCATGACCTTCAAGTGGCTAGGAAGCTCTCCTCCACTCTCTTGAAAACTCAAGGTTACATATGTGGCCCTGAAGTCTGTGGAAGTAAGAAGCCCTGTGCCAAGTGATGGCCAGCAATGGGGGCCAGTTTAAAAGAAGCCCGCAAGAAGACCAAAGTAACAACCAGGACAGGAAGTGGGCATCCTTGCAAAATAGCAGAGTCCACATCATTTGGTCAGCAGCTGCCCGTGATGCCTTTCAAAGGCTGCTCACAAGCCGGACACCACTTCCTGAACGTCACCCGTGACTTAGACTTGTAGAAGTTACACATCGTATTGTTGAAACCAGGCTATTCCCAAAGCCAGAGGTGGGCTTGAAGTGTGAGAAGTCTGTAAGGAAGGATACCAGCTACTTAACACATAGTCTGTAGTCATCCACCACTAGTGAGTGCAGCCAGGTTTTCCTTATTTCACTTAGTAGCTTATCATGTAACTATGGCACAAGTTCAAAGTCAACCTGGGCTGAACACTCAAACCATGTCAAAAAAAAGTTGTATTGATGAAATGCCCCTATCAATGAAGTGCTTATTAGGCAAGCATGAGTTTGATTGCTTGCTTTGCAAGCATGATCACATCTTAAAAGATAATTTGGCAGACTGTGGCTCCACAGAAACCGTGACATGAGGCGGTGCTTGTCTGTAATCCCAACACTGGGCAAGCAAGAGCAGGCAGATTCCTGGAGCTTACTGGTCAGCTAGTCTAGTCAGTTGGGTGAGCTCCAAGTTCAGTGTGAAAAGCTGTCTCAGAAAAATAATGTGGGGCGTGATTGAGGAAGATGCCTCTTGCAAGCATGCGCGCGCGCGCACACACACACACACACACACACACACACACACACACACACACACCTTCACATGAGCCATGTGTCAACACAAACATACTACAGGCATACTCACAGATATGTTCCTGAGGTCAGATTTTTCTCCTCCCTATCACACTCCTAGTACATTTTTTTCAGAAATATAAAGAACAGTTTTCTCCAATATCCCTTCTCCTTCCAAGCTGAGTAGTCCTGGTTTCAAGATAAAAAGAATTGAAGATCGTAAGGTCCTTTAGTATTTGAGGAAATATCCCCCATCTTTAGCACAGCTTTGACTCAGAAATAGTAAATATCTATTACAGGAAGCAGAGTGTGAGTAAGCAGAAGAAGGGGGGAAAGAGAAATCATGGGGGAAGGTGACCAGGGGAAGTAAGCGAACAGAAGCGCCATCCTCATATGACCTTTATAATGTCCTTGGAGGAGCTAGTGCCTCAGCCTGCAGGCCAGGCTTCTATAAACCCCTCTCCAAACACTCTATCTGTCACTCCTGAGCAGACACTCAACACAGTATTGTTTTCTCCATTGAACAAAGCCCAGTTTCTCCCGTTTTCCTCATGTGCTCTGTAGAGAGAGCTCTACGTTATTTATATTCAGGAACATTTCTGTGGACTCACTGGTGAGTGTGCTAGCATATTGTAGGCTACCTTCACAGTATGAATGATGCAGGAGATACTTAGCTCATGTTTGTCAGGTTCCCCAATGATTGAAGCACTAGGTTGCCATTCAAAAATTGCTCCCTGCCAAGAATATACCAAGAGAATCTAGAATAGTCTCAAAGAGTAGACAAAGGATCCACTGACATCAAGTCAGAACCAACGTGGCCCAAACTGGGGCAAATGGCCTTAGCTGCATAAGGAATGAGTCAGGAAGAGTAAAAGCATTTCTGTTGGGAGCTGGGGGAGATGGCCCGTTTTATAAAGTACTTGCCCTGCAGGGACAAGAACTGAGTTCATTACCAATATTCATGTAACCAGGCTTGCTGGGTGACACACTGTGGTATTCTCAGTACTGGGGTGATAGAGACAGCAGGGTCTCAGGAACTTGCAGTCTCCTTGGTGAAATCAAGGCTACTGAGAACTTGTCTCAAAAAATTAAAAAAGGGACAACACCTGAGAAATGATATCCAAGAGTAATATCTGAACTCCAGAGGCCCACATGCCTCACACACATGCAGGCAGATACACGTGAACACGCACAATGTTTATGGACATTTTTCCCATGTGAACACAGGTAGTAGGGATGTTGATCCCTATAGCATGGGGATGTCAGAGTAAAGTCACAGCTTAAATAGTGGGGGGAAGGCCTTGAAGGTACACAGCTGAGACTTGGGTTATAGCTGCTTTAGCATGTGAGCAGAAAATCAGAAGTCTTGGGAAGTCTTCTTGATCAGACACTGTGGTTTCATGAATGGGATCCTGGGCTATCCAGAACAACTCTAAGGAGTTGTTTTTAAAGCTGGGGAGTTCAGCTCAATGCCGTTTCTTTCTGTTTTGAGCATCACCATCAGTGAGTGTGTGAAAATTAGGCACTCCAGGTATGTTTTGACTTCTCATCACCCTTCTATCCCTCCAAGTGTGGAAGTTCATGGCCAGGGGTACTTCCCATCTCTCTACCCATTTTATCTCTGTAACGACCCTACATGACGTAGAAAGTCCTGCCATCCCATCTTAACAGACAGCCCCTCCCTTCAGCCCTGAAGTCATGCTGGATGTCTCACACTTTCTGATCTCAAACTCAGCCCATCATCAAATCCCTTCTACTCTGTTTCCAAGCTGAATCCTGACTCCAGCTCCTCATCCCCACTCCTCTCTGCTGGACTCCAAGCCTCCCTTGCTTTTCCCCTCTTGTTCCTCCTGCCTCATAACCTCTTGCACATTCTTTGCCTCCCTTGCAGCATATTCCATACTCTGAAATTTTCTTTTTAAACTTGGTCCTGTCACTCAAGTGCTAGAAAACATCTAGTGAACCTTCATCTCACTCAGAGCTACAGCCCTGTATGTTGCTATGGCAACCTCTCTGCACTCTCTTGAGTACTGCTGCAGCCACATCGGCATCCTCCTTTGGCATTAGAGAAGTGCAGGCTACCTCAGGGCCTTCGTGCCCTCCTGCCCACCCAGCTTACTTGTGATGCCCCCATGCCAGTGGGAAAGCCATCCTTCACTCTCTTCAGTGTCTTAACATTCCTTCCACCTCATTTTCCTCTCCCTCCTGCTTTCATCATAAAATAAGATTCTGCATGATACAATACGTGGATTTCCTGTTCATCTGTTTATGTCATGTCTTCCCTTCTAGAAAGTAAGTTAATTTCCAGATGGCCACTTGTCTTCTTCAGTCACAGTACCTATCACAGGACATAAGTTTTATAAAAGTTTCATGTATTGTTTGGAATCCCACTGTACAGACAGAGAAACTGAGGCTCATCATAGTGAAAATCTGGTCCAGCTCAAAATTTATCCAGGGAGCCCCTGAGGACACCAGGGATAACCCACAGCATCTCACCCCCCACTCTGCACTAGCGATGAGGTGGAGGTATAAAGTCAGTCATTCAGATCACCCTTTACTTTCCATTGTCTTGCTTCAGCCAGCATAGCCCTCTCGTTCTTTAGCTCCATCACAGCCCTTTGCTACCCACAGGTCCCCAAGGCACACACCATTCCTGCACAGGCTGTCTACCACTCTGCCGGACAGACTGATGGAGTGCTCACAGGACTCTGAGTTCTTTGCTCTGTTTTGAGGACTTCTGCATTCACAACTTATGTCAGTTAGGTTGGGATGTTTGATATTGATCAGATGTTCTGTAGCACAATTGTGCTCTCTCTCTCTCTCTCTCTCTCTCTCTCTCTCTCTCTCTCTCTCTCTCTCTCTCTCTCTCTCTCTGTCTCTGCCAATATTTTTGCCTTGAGATTTGTTTTCCATGACAGTAATGTGGAACTGTAACACTTGGAAGAGGATGACTATTGGCAAGGCCTTTATAGCGTTTTGTTTTTAACTTACTTTTGACTTTGAAGGCATTTCTTGCTTGCTGGATGTGGTGGCACAAACCTCTGACCTTAGCACTCAAGAGTCTGAGGCAGAAAATTAGAAATCTCTAGGCTAGCCTGGGCTACAAAATGAAACTCTGTCTCTAAAATATTAAGTAAGTATAAACTGCTTTTCTTGTTGACAATACAGAATTAGGTCTGGCTCTTAATTCTTACCTTTTAATTGAGATATTAGCCTATGTATGCTTAATATGAAACTGATATGGCAGACACAGCATTCTGCTGTACATTACTGTAAAAATGTACATATATGAGATGAAGAAAAAAGAGGAGAGGAAGAAGGAGGGGGAGGGATGAACGGGGGAGGGGGCACATGTGTGTGCTACAGTATGCATATGGAGGTCAGTGGACAACTTTTGGGAGTTGGTTCTCTCTTCTGCCGGCATCCAAGGATGAAAACCAGGTTCTCAGGCTTGTACAGCACAGGTCCTGATGGCCTGGCCCTCACTTGTCATCTTGCTATGTTCTTCTCCTTGTCACATCTGGTCTTTGTGTCCTTGTTATCTTGTGATTTTTGTTTTGTTTTTGTTTTCTGTTTCTTTTTGTATTAACTGAGCATTTTTAGAGCTGTATTCTACCTTCTTTATTACAGATTTTCTCTTAATAAGCTGAGATGGCTAAGGACAGTTGTGTGCACTGAGTACTAGCTACAGGAAGGCAGTGGCCGCCCTGTAATTCCCTCTGCTCATATCAAATGGAGATAACAGTCCTGGCTTCATGGAACTATTGTAAAAGATTAAAAGATTTACTATATGTAGTATATTTATATAGAGTTCTGAATTATACAAGTATATTATACAAGTTCTGAAATGTGGAATAAACTTTAGCTTCACAAAAGAATTGGTGGTGATGGTGGTGGTGGTGGCCATACCTGCTGCCTGCTTTCATTCTTTTCAGATGGGGGTTGTTTCCTTTTGCTTTGATTTTGATGTAGGGTCTCACTATATAGCCCTGGCTGAAATGGAACTCATTGCATAGGCCAGGCTGGCCTTGGCTCACAAAGATCCATCTGCTTCTGCTCTTTCTTCCACTATTGGGACGTTCCCCAGCACACATCTTCCCCTGAACACTTCCAAGCCTTTCTGCTGTTCTCATTCGGTCTGCAGGGCGAGTGCAGAGAGGGCCCTGGCTCCTGCTGCACTTTCTTCTCTTTCTAAGAAGGAATTGCCTGCTGACAAAGAGAAATGAGTGCAAGAGAATTGCGTAGAACATGGCAACTATGGTTAAAAGTACATCATCACTACACCCGAAAAATCACTGAGAGTAGACTTTAAGCATTCTCATCATTTAAAAAAGCCAAGACTGTGCAAAATGATAGGCTAATTAGTTCAATTTAACCACTTCATACACACACACCAACCTTCTGTGTACCAAAAATATATATAATTTTGTCAATGAAAAAATAAGTTTAAATGCTATTTTAAAAACCATAAAATAGTTATAAAGACCTGACCAAAAAAAAACCACCCTGCCTTATAGCCTCTTTTGAGGCACCAGATACCAAGAGATCACAGAAACCCAAGAAAGCAAGGGCCACAGCCCCTCCCATTTTACACCTGGACCAGAGCAGCACTAACACCAGGGTCAGGGCTCCACAGATGTAGTGTTGGTCAGTTTCTCAACCACCCTTCCCACATAAGAAACCCAGAGGCTAGGGATTCTGGAAAATGCCCTTTTTCTGCACTTGGTGCCTATGAGTAGGTAACCTGAAAGAAGATACACAATAAGACATTTTCGGTTTTTTTTTTTTCAAGACAGGGTTTCTCAGTGTAGCCCTGGCTGTCCTGGAACTCACTTTGTAGACCAGGCTGGCCTCGAACTCAGAAATCCTCCTGCCTCTGCCTCCCAAGTGCTGGGATTAAAGGCATGCACCACCACCACCCGGCTAGACATTTTCACTATTAGACACTGTGAGCACCTGCCACATTCGAGTTTGGTGATAAACATGGATGCTTTTTAGTAAACAGAGTTAGTTCCTATCACATAGTAAAATCACAGTGCTGAGAGAGCAAAGGCTTTAAACACGCACACAAACACACACACAGAGAGAGAGAGAGACATAGACAGACAGACAGACAGACACACACACACACACACACACATACCAGTTGCAGGCATTGCCACATGACTGTCCTCCTATACAGTCCTTAAGACAGAGGGACACTGAGACCATGGGGAATGGCAGTGAAACATCTAGTTTGGGGGATTCCTGCAATGAGTACCAACCACATGCACTACCCTCTTCTGTTTGGTGTTTGTTCGTCCTTCGTAGATCATTCCGGCCTCACCTGTAACTCTCACACTCAACAAATGACAGGAATATCAGTGACCCAGGGTTCCAACACCAGGTGTGTCACCTCACTATTTTTTCCCAAGGAGATAGGTACCCAAAAGCTAAATGTGAATTCGGATCAGGCCTGTTCACTATAGCGCTTGCTATTGTTAGTAGTGGTGAGCATAAGAGCACCTAACATCTACCAGACAGTACCTGCCCTTACCGTGCTATGCACAGGGGAAGTGTGTCTCTGCAGCCCCATGATGTTATTCCCATATTACAACACAGGAGACTAACTCAAGAATAGTTGGTGACTGCACCACAATCCCCTCATAGGTGTCACCTTCAGTCCCAGACATAAGCACTGGGCTATGCTTCCACTTGCTACACACCCTGGTCTACTGATTTATCTGATGGTCAGTCCAGGCTTCCAGACAGCAAGAGAAAGCCTTGGAAAACTAATGCTGCCACATTGATCAGTGTGCTGGGAGTGGGGCTCCAAGTGGGAAGCCACCTGTGTGTCTGTAGTCTCATGGCGTCCATCTGCTCCAGGTACTGTACATTCTGTTCCGGGAGGAAGCGACTCGGGGCTCACTAGACAGACACGGTGCCTCACAGCCCTCAGAGCGTCTCAGTTTTGACACCTTCTGGCATGCGCCACATTAGTAATCCATTCTGAGGAAAGCCTCAGAGGGAGAGCCCCACCCTTACACAAACCAACTGATACTTTCCAAAGAAGAACTATGAATTTCCTCTGATCCCACCAGCTTTTCACTCTTCAGATGCCTTCAAACAGAAACCCCTCTCCAGTTAGAAAAGCAATTTGCAGGGTTTGTTTCCTCATTTTGTAAATGTAAATGTATTTAACTGATAAGTAAAATCAAAAACATATGCACAGTTATGGGATACCAGGTTATTCTCCGGTGCATGTAAACACTGCAATGTGCATGTGCATGTGTGTGAAGGAGGATGTTGGTATATATGTATGCAGAAGCCAGAAGTCAGCCTCAGGCTATCTGCCTTGCTTTAATTTTAAGACGGGGTCTGTCATTGATTAGTCTGGAGCTTACCCATTGTGTTGGGAAGGCTGGCCAGCAAGTCCCAAGGATGTGTGTGTCTCTGCCTCCCCAGTGCTGGGGTTTCAAGCATGCACCATCAAACCCTGCTTTTGTATGTGGTTCTCAGGGAAGCAAACGCAGGTCCTCATGCTCGTGTGGCAGGCGCCTTATTGACTGAGTCATCCCTCAGGCCCACACTGTAATTGGCATCAGGATAATAAACACACCTGTCTCCTCCAGTGTCAATCATTTCTCCATGATAAAACATTTACATGGGTTTTCTCTCACTGTTTAAAGTGTGTAGTACAAACGACTGCCTCTTGTGATCTTACCATGCAGTGTGCACCAGTACCTCTGGCCCCTCCCTCTGTAGTTCCTCACTAAATCTCCCCAGCCCTCTTATATATATATTCTTACCTTTTATTGACCCTAGATGGGGAAGCAGACCCTAGAAGGGCACAGGGGAAAGCTGCTCTACAGTGATGTGACTCTGAGTTTAAATCTAGGTCATGTCACTAAGTGGTGATGCAAACTCCATGTAGAATGGTTCCATACTCCCTCCATGCTGTAGAGTTCCTTATTCAAGGTCTCAATTCCTCTCCAGGGTTATAATAAATCCATGCCAAGTGCCTGGAGGAAGGCAGAGTTAACCATTCAAAGCAAATCCTAGTACATTCTAGTGAACTTCTCCTAACGTTCTCTATAAAAACTGCAACTTTCTTGCTACAAACAGTAGCTGGGTACATTGCTAGATAGATATGTAGGCATGGACAGTACAAGATGATGGGGGTTTGAACCTGCCACATAGAAAAGCAGAGAGTAATAACCTTAGCCTCTCTCTTGTACCATTGTGTATCTTGTGTGTGTCAGTCCAACAATGCTCATAATTTCTGAGCAATCACTCTTTGAACACAGTGATACTCTATAACAAGGATCACACTTGGTGTGCATCTGTTATTTATTCTTTATTTATCTGTTGTCCTTATTTCCTTAAAGTTTTGATAAAATACCCTGACCATAGCAACTTAAGAGAGACAGAGTGTACCAATTTACAGTAACAAAGGGACTCAGGTTCTTATTAAGGGATGCGTAACAACAGGGCGGAGGGCTTGCTGGTCACATTGCATCTACACTTAGGAAGCAGACAGTGGACAAGAAATTGGGCCAGGCTATAATGCATCAAGGCCTACACCCAGTGGTCCAGTTCTTCCAGTGAGACTCCCCCTCCTGAACACTCCACAGCCCTGCCAAACCACCAACTGAGAACCTAGCATTGAAACATTGAGCCTGCGGTGAGCATTTCACATTCAAACCATATTTGTTTGCTTATCCTTTTACTTATGTATTCATTCGTTCATTTGTTTGTTTACTGTGGTATTGGGAGTGACATCCTGGACTTTGCACATGCTAGGAAAGTCCTCTACAACTGAGCTCAATCCCTAGCCAGTGTCAAGACTCATGTTTATACTTCAACAGCCTTGTCTAACAGAATCCTTCCAGCAGCAAACATCAAAATTGAAGCCAGTTGCCCCACCTCTCTGGATGATTGACAGAACAAGAACCAGGAGACTAAATGCCACTACATGACAGTCACCCTCTCTCTCCCAAGCCCTGACTGAACCTCACTTTCATGCCCATAAATTCCATGGATATATTTATACCCGCTTTCAGCGCATAGTGCAAGAATGCTGACAGGATCAGCTGAGTGATGGACAATAGCA
This sequence comes from Tokudaia tokunoshimensis, assembly GCA_036184795.1. Classification (NCBI taxonomy): domain Eukaryota; kingdom Metazoa; phylum Chordata; class Mammalia; order Rodentia; family Muridae; genus Tokudaia; species Tokudaia tokunoshimensis. The sequence continues at coordinate 107,018,680 of BTHU01000011.1, read as the reverse complement.
CTACTGACTGAAGTGACGTCAGCTGTAACATGGGGCCCACCAAGCTTCCGGTGACCTGGCTGCCACTCTGTCTCAGCTGTGCTTCCAGTCACCATCTCTTCTTCACATACTCTCTTGCTCCCTCTCTATGCACAACACCTTCTCCACCTGCAGCTAGTGTGCACATCTTATATAGGACCTTTGCCTAAGCACCCTGCCTAAGGGCTTCCTATCCTTATTTAGAAGGAGAAACTTATGGGATGATTTGCCCTTTTAGAAAACCCTGTGGCTTCTGTGTTGTGTCTGGAGCAGAGGCCAAGAGTAGGGAGAACAGATAAAGGTTCCATCATGGTCCAAGATGTTAGTCTTTGCCCCACAGACTAAGCCTGCCCCAAGTGTATTCATAAAATTAGTAATATATAACCTTGTTTCAGTGTTCCACACAAGTATGGATTATTATATCTTTTAGTGTGCTCTGTATAATGAATATATCAAATCCATGTTATAAAGTTTCTTTCAAAATGATTTGATTCACGATGTCATAGACAATTGGAAGAAAATAGCAAGTGAATCATAAACTATGTCGATGTAGGATGAACTGTGAATGTTGAAGGAGAAAGTCTAGAGGCTGAGGCTTCCCTTCACACTATCTGGGAGTGTTTGGGCCTCTTAGTGGATGAGGGCTAGGCTTCCTGGTGAGTGGGGTAAACAGTGCATCAGGAGTATTAGTCAGGCACTAATGCAGTGCTGGTCTTTGTTTTCCCTCCAGGTACTTATGGACCATTGGTAAGAATGTGTGGAAGAGGTGGAAGAAGAGGTTCTTTGTGTTGGTGCAGGTAATGTTTCAACTCTGTCATCAGTCTCAAGAGCTATCTGTATTACAGATGCAGCAGGATGAATGCATACTTTTGACCTGCAGTATAGCACATGGAGGCCCAAAGCCTGAGCACTGAGCTCCACAGTGATTTCCAGATTATAAACTCAGAACCACACAAAGGGGTCTTCCTCCCATACCGGTAAAATCTTTCCTTTTTAGTGGACCTCTGGATTTTGCCAGTTTGACTTTGACTATTGCTGACAATACCACACACACACACACACACACACACACACACACACACACACAATCTGTAGATACACAGACCTGTACACAGAAGTAGATATATACACAGAGACCAATAATGTGTTACTAATGTTTAAAATAATATCTTCGCTCTCCCAGATGCATCTAAAACTTCCCCACAGACTTGTAATAAACATCCTCAAAAAACTTCCTCGACCCATTTTGCTGTTGGTTTGTTTGGTTTGCGCTTCAAGTTTTTTCAGTTTCCCATTAAATTTGCCATTAACTCTATCCAGCATGCAGCCTCCACCAGGGCACAGAAGCCATAACTCAGGCTCCCAAATGTTAATTGCAGTGCTCTCTGAAATACATCTCAAAGTGGGGCATCTTGTAATCATGCTTCTTGAGCTCTTTGACTTTTGTTTGGAGCCATGCCTACCCTGACCCTTGCTGGGTGGCAGCTCCCTCTTGGTTCTAAGTGACTGTAGAAATTTCTGGCAACACTTGTCAGGCCTACACCTGTACAGACCTTCTCAAGTATGCCCTTGACATCTTTGTGCTGCTTTGGGGCTAACTGTATTCCAATCCGTCTGTGTGACCCACACCACACTCACTTCTTCCCAGTGTCCACAGACGCCTTCAGCAGCTGCTGGAAGGAAGAAGAGAGGAGCCATTCCTGGCAATGCCACGTGGTTCTGAGGAAGTCAGATCATGTGGTCTAGGCAGTAGCTGATGACATCTTCCCAGAGAGTAAGCAAGCCCTCTCTCGCCAGGACATGGGGTCCCTCTGCATTCTGAGTACCCAAGAGTACTTTACTCAACATGTGGCTTTTCTCTGAGAATTGTTTGAAATGAAAGGATGTTTAGAAGCAGCTGATCTCACTCTAGGAGAAGACTCCTCCAGGAAAGTGCTTGCCATTCAAGCATTTGATTCCTAGAACTCATATAAAAACAAATAAATTAAAATAATTTAAACTGCTGTAAATCTCAGTGCCAGGGAAGCACTTGGGGCTTGGGAAGTTCTCTGGGGCTCACTGGACAGTCAGTCTGAATGAGTTGACTCTCTTCAGTTTCAGTAAGGGACCTTGTCTCCAAAACTGAAGTGCAGAGTAATGGCCTCCAGGTGAACTTGTGAACATAATGCACATTTGTACGCATGTGTGTGCACACACACATATACACACTCATACAAGTAGCTGACCTCTCTCTTTAGAAAAAGAAGCTTCAGGGGAAGAAACTGGGTGGGCAGGGTGGGGGAAGATTTGCAGAAAATGTAAGAGAAACTGTATGCACACCATGTACTGAACCCAAATGAAGAGAATGGCTTTTTCTGGACTGTGCAACTGGAACACAGATGTTTTGGTGCCTTCACACACAGACTTCCTTTAAGAGGAGATGAGAATAACACCATGGCTTTAAAATAAAAAAGCTGTGTGCTGACTTTGAAAAATCATAGAAGGGCACAGGCTGTCTGAGGCTCTGTGGCATTCCTAGAGAGCAGGAGAGATGCATCGTGGGATGCCAAGAGGTTTTCTCATGAGTAAGGGGTGCTCCCTGCCTTTTATGGTAGCATACTCACACACTAATCAAGCCTCTGCCTCAGTGAGATCAGATCTTTTATCCTTTACCAGTAAGCAGCCTCTGGAGGTGGCATGTCAGTTCCTTTATCACAGTGATGGGGAAGCCTCTATGTCCTGTCTTATCTCATGGCATTGACTACAGACTGCCTGTTCCTGTTGTCCATGGAACTGAGGATCAAGGAAACTAAGTGGAAAATTATATGTAAACAGCATGCCAAGGCCTCTTCACCCATGGTCTCAGAAATCCCTACGCATGCCCTGTAAGTTTAGCTGCAGCCTGTAACCAGAAATGACAGGGGTCTTTGGCATCTTGAATCAGGAAGTTCCTTGGGACTCACTGTCAGTCTGTGGGAGTGTGACAAGGACGAGATGTGTCTTCATCACTATAACTGACCACACTGTGGGCAAACCATTGGTAACTAGAAAGACTCCAATTCCACAGAGCACCCTGTCCTGGGAATACAAGTGCAGAGTAAAAGGGAAACGTATGCCCATTCCAGATCATGAAGTCTCATCTCTTCTCCATTCATACCTTAAAGTTGTTTTCCTTGGAGCTGGAAATATAGCTCAGTTAATACAGTCAGACTCCAACATGCATGAGGCTTTGGAATCTCTCCCCAGAACATCATAAACAAACTGCTGTAATGAATGCTTGGGAGGTGGGGGCAGAAGGGTCAGAAGTTAAAGGTCATCCTAAGCATTCCTAAGCAGCAAGTTCAAGATCAACCTTGAGAACCTGTCTTAAAAAGTGTATTGTTATTCTCCAATGTGAAAACTATGTCTGGTTTTAAAGTATTTCAGCCCAATGTCTGTACTGCCAAATTATATTTTAAATGTCCCCTAAAATGCTAATAAGAGCATATTTCTGTAGTTCTGTGGGGTTCATAAAGTGTTTGTGAAGCTGGTCTTTGCAGATGTCTATACTACAGGGAATATAAATTTTCTCCAAATTTAACATTAGGGAAAACTGAGGCTCAACATGCTTATATGACCTGTTCAAAGGTAGAGCCTGACAGAGCTAGAGAGATTGTTCAGTGGTCTTGAGAAGACCCAGGTTTCATTCCCAGAACCCATCTGGTGTAACTTCAGCTCCAGGGAACTGATACCCTCTGCTGGCCTGTGGTTCACAGACATACATGCACATAAAACATCTACACAAATAAATGAAATTAATTTAAAAATTAAAGATGGTGACTGATAAGCAGCTGGCTCTGAGGCACAGTCCAGGTCTTCAGGCTGCGTCTGCCTCATCCAACTGGGTACCTCGGTGGGCCTGGTACCCAGAGAAATTGGTACACACAAGAGTTCCTAGGATGCATTTACTTTACATTCATGAAGTGTATGCTCCCTAAATCCACACTCTCTGTTTCTGGTTTCCTACAGACATCGTGACTAAATTTCTCATTATTCCAGCTTTCAGCTGAAGAAGATAAATAGCATTAGTAAATAAAATGCCTTGTCTAGCAGTATTTTGACAACCCATCGAGATTCACTATTATTTCAAAAATGGATTGTAAAACATATAAATTGAGAGGTTTACAGTTGTAAGAATGTGTTTCACATAGTTCTAAAGGATGTACATGGAGTTACATTCCAATTACAAATGACAGGAAATGAGCCAAACTGGCTTTCTAGTGACTGCCCTCTTCATCTTCTATTTTTGTTTGTTTGTTTGGATAGTTTTTTTTAGATAGTCTTTCTGTCTCTCTCTGTCACTCTTTCTCTCTGTCTCTCTCTCTCTGTCTCTCTGTCTCTCTCTCTGTCTCTCTCTGTGTCTCTCTGTCTCTCTCTCTGTCTCCCTGTCTCTCTCTCTCCCTCCCCCCCCCACATGCACACACATACAGGCTCTCACTGAATATATATATGTATATACACATATATATACATATATATGAATACACATATATGTAGGTATATTCAGCCTGCCCTTTAACTGGTGGTCTTCCTGCTTCTGCCCCTCAAGTGTTGTTATTAAGGTTGTATAATACACCGCACCTAACACCTTGATTTGTTTTGTTTTGTCTTATGCTTTTGCTTTTCAGTTATGGGGATCAGACAAGGGTCCTGGACCTAAGCTTGGACTATCATGCTCTACCGTTGAGCACTCTTGCTTCAGCCATCTAACTAAGGCTCTGATTCACTCATCTGATTTCAAAGAGTTTACCTATTTGGACTTTTCTCTGACCCAATATACACACAGATGTTAATGTTGGCAAACCGTTGCCCACTCCTTTATAAGCCCCTTTCTATTTTAAAAGGAGCAGAAAGTGAGCCAAAGTAGCGAAAGTCTGGTCACCTGTAAAAAAGTCTGATCAAAGCCTCGGGAATTCCAGGAGCCCATCCTCAATTCTGCCCAGAGGGCTGTTGCTTGACATAAAATAGGACTCTTCAAGTTCTGGGCCTGTCACTCACGACCATTAAACCTCTGCTCTGTGTTGCTTGGACTCTCTGACTTCAAAACTCAGCTCTTGGGCTCTGCCAGTGGCATGATTCAACAACCTTCCCCAGCTCTGCAGCACGGTGGAGATCACTTGCCTAACGTGTGAGAACCTGAGTCCATCCCAGAACTCAAAGTGAGCAAATTTGAAGTTTAGGGAGAAACCTGCATTTCACTGGGAATAGCTTTCTATTAGTAAGATGTGGCAGCTTTAAAAATTTAAAGTTCCCAAATCTTTGTCAGGTCCTTGGTGACCTCCAAGCATTCTTGGAAAACTGAGTTGCATCTAAAACTCAGGATAATAGTCCAAGGACATTCTCCCCTTTTGAATCTTAAAGTAAATTGTTGGATCTTAGAGAAAAAGGACTCCCAGTGAGCCAAGTCGGGTTTGTTTAGTTTGTGTTGTTGTTGTTGTTGATGTTGTTGTTGCTGCTGCTGCTTTGGTTTGGTTTTGTTGTTGTTGTTGGGAGGGAGTTGTTGTTTTATTTTGTTTTGTTTCGTTTTTTTTACCAAGTCACACAGCCTCAGCCTGTGGGAAGTACTGTCATCAGTACTTCCAGAAGAGGGCAGCAGCAGACAGCACTGCAGAGAGGGAGCCACTAAAACAGGAAAGAAAAACATGAAGGGTTCAGAAGTAGTAGGAGCTTGCATCTCAGACATTACAGATGCTGTGGGATTTATCTGGACCTCAAGTGCATATTGGTACCTTTCTGGCTGACCTCACTAACAAACTCTACCCTGTCTCCTGTTGCCAGGTGAAAGAACTAGTCTAAATCACCATGGGGGAGATCTAGCTGTGTCTCCTGTCATTGTTCTGTGGTGAGAGCATCATGGAAAATTTTTTGTGGGTAGGACCAGCCACAGGTCAGAATGGCCTGGTACTGTACACGGAGAGACACTGTAAATCATGGAGAAGGATGTCATGGATTAAACATATGTTTCCCCATGTGTCAGATTCATTTAGCAAATGCCCATTATTAATTGCTTGTGGAACTGTAAATAGAACAAAGGTGCTCCTTCAAAGAACTGGTCACCTGGAGGGAAGTCTTCTTTGAGCTGCATGATGGGCCCATATGCATAGGGACTACTTAGCTACACCCACTGATAGAGTGATTGCTGTACGGGTCTCACACATGATGTGGGGATCTCAGTAACTACATAATAACAAGATGATGCACAGGGAGAAGGGGGAGGAAGAGGAGGAGGAAGGGAGGAAGGGAGCACAACACATACGAGAAGTTTGAGGCTGAAAGATGACAGTTTACTGGACCTGGCCAGGAACCCAGCTTCTATAACCACCACCACCCCCATTTGCACTCAGATATCCGTTATAGGAGAAGGGTAGGTTTTGGGGTGCTCTGCTTGTTATAAGGAACTAGTTCGTGTTCCCTTATGAAAGTTTTCCTTCTGGTCTAGCCTGTGAGAGGGTACGTTCATTCTTCAGAATCCCAAACTGGGCAATAAAATTCTCATGTAAAGCCAACAGAGGGCAGCAGCAGACAAACCAGCCACGTGAACGCGCTCTTTCCTCTTACTCTGAACCTTCAGGACTCAGGACAGCGCAACCTATTGTGGAGCCTGAAAGCACCAGTTCCTTAATTGCCCTTAAAAAGAGATCAGTCTCACTGTGGAGGAGACTACAGTTGTCCCTCACTGGGTTCAGTCTTAGAATTGTCTCTTTCAATAAAGGGAAGTAAGGGGTGAGGGATGCGGCAGTCCTTCACCGAGGCATTTGACATACGTGGATGACGGTAAATGTGCCTGTGAGCTTGGCTGGAAGCTAGGGGTAGGTCTGCTTTGCCACGGGCTCCCTGCCAATAGGCCAGATGTAGAAAAGGGAAGCATCCTCATCAGTTCTGCATACACAGTGACAACAGGGTCCTGAAGGCAGGCCTGCAGCTTGGAGCACCACCCTGCTCTGCCATGGAATGCCAATATCAGTAAAGTGAGGGCTGCCATTTAGGGCACCAGTGACAACGGCCATGCCATCGGGGCTTGGGGCTGCCTCGCTGTGACTGGCACCTAGCAGTCGAGTGTGCTCATTGCTTGTGACAGCATGTCACTGCAGCACTTGTCTAAGACAGAGGGGAGACTCTACCAAGTCGCTGCAAGTGCACCCTCAATAGCAGTGGGTAGCCAGAAACAAATCAAGAAACTCAACAATTATGAAAGCAGCACTTGTTATATATGAATGTGGGGAGTATGTGTGTGTGGGGGGGGCATACCTTTGTGTGAGTTCAAGTTCATAAATGCCACAGAGCAGGTTAAAACCCAACCTTGGGCGTCAGTCTTTGACTTCCACCATGTTTGGAGGCAGAATCTCTGTTGCTCTTCAGCATGTATGGCAGTTTGACCATCCTGTGGGCTTCTGGGCATCTCCCACCTCTGCTTCTCCTGTCTCCACGGGGCACTGTGCTTGCAGATTCTCACTACCAATTATGGCTTTATGTGAGTTATAGGGAACAAAATGCTGCTCCTCGTGCTTGCTGGACAAGTGTCATACCCACCAAGCCATCTTCCAAGCCATCTTCCTAGTCTTCTAAACAACTGCAAAGAAATGAATATTTTTTTCTCTAACTACTGGCCAAGATTATATTGGGTAACATGCATAGAACTATTGCCAGACTGTCAGCCTTGTGTGACTGAATCACAATGTGTGTGTTTTAACCCAATCTCTGTAAGAACAACAATGTGGACTGAGGTAGTGTGCAGTGTAACCCCAGAACCCAGAATGTGGTGGTGGTGGTAGGGGGGAATCAGAAATTCAAGGCCAACCTGAGACGTAGGGAGACCTGTCTCAAAATAGAAAGTAGGAGGCTGGAGAGACAGCCCAGAAACCACATTAAAAAGAGCTGACTGGCCAGTCAGCGCAGCCTAATCTGTGACTTACAGGCTGATGAGAAGCACTGTCTCAAACAACAGGGTGGATAAATGTCACCTGAAACTAACCTCTAGCCTTCAAACACAGGTTCACATTTATGTAAATATACCCCCACCTCCACCACATACACGGGTATACATGGACACCCACAGGAAATGTATACAATCGACAAAATTCAAAGCCAAACAAGCACAATGATAACAGCTGACTGTTCCTAATTGCCTACTAAGTGCCAGGGATAGACTCTTACTTCCATTCTACACAGGAACCCACTCTAACCTCATGGGCCACTGTCAGATGATATATCCAATGTGAATGAGACAATGGAGCTCTGGGGCGTCAGTTTGATGTGGACGGTTTCCAAAGGGGGTTGAGCCGTGATGGGACAGTTTCACAGTCTGCCCTTCTGTCCTGCAGGTCAGCCAGTACACTTTTGCCATGTGCAGCTATCGAGAAAAGAAAGCAGAGCCTCAGGAACTCCTGCAGCTGGACGGCTATACCGTGGATTACACTGACCCTCAGCCAGGTACCCACCCCATCCTTGGCCATGCACCTACAAAAGACAAGTTCATGTTGGCAAGATGGTCCATGTTAGGCTACACCAGAGAGTCTCTAATTCAAATCCAAAAAGAAAACATACACTTTGACATTTATGCACCTGGAATCACATCAGTGTGTACTCTACTGTGTGCTGCTGAAAATATCCATGAGAAAGAATAGATACTTGTCTACCTACCAGGGAACTGCATTTGTGTGAGACTATGGTCTGTGTGTGTGCTTGTGTGTATATGTGTGTGTTCATGTGTACATATGAGTGTACATGTTTGTGCATGTGGAGACCACAGGGTGGAATCAGGAGTATTCCATTGCTCTCATTATTGAACCAGGAGCTCAGTGATTGGCTAGGCTGGAGTGATGGCCATCAAATGCCACTGTCTCTGCCCCCTGACAGGTATAAGCCCAGCTATTACATTGGAGCTGGAAATGTGACCCTCACTCTTGCATGGTAAGCACTTTACCACACAGTCAGTTCTTCAGCCCCTAGCTAAGCCATGGCTTCAGCCTCAGAGTGCGTCATTGGTTTGGTGTCCAAGAGAAGCCATCTCCCAGCACACTCGTCCCCTGGCCAGAGTCCAAAGCCACACAAGGTTAGCTGGTGGAACTGGAGGAAGAAACTTGTGCTACCCACTGTATTCCTTACAAGATGCCTCTCTCTGAATCGACGCATTGACACGCTTGGGCTTAAGTAGCAAAGCACTTTGCAAGTGGTGGTATTTCTTGTAAGTTCTACATTGCATACATTCTACATCCTGCCCCCTCACACCTCTCCTCGTATCCATTTTATATTTTTTTCCAGAAAACTGAATAGAAAATCAGTCTCAAAGAACCTTCAGAATGGGGGTGGGGGGAGTGCAAAATCCTTTCAGCATATTAATGAACAACGAGCACCAGCGGCCTCTCCCGGAAAAGTTCATTTTTATGCCAAATCTGCACAAGGCTTTTCCAACCACACTACATCATTTGGCCAAAAACCTTATTTTCAACTCCCATATTGCTCTTCCACGTGCAACAAAATACACAGGAGGGGGCAGAAAGCAGAATTTGCGAGAAGATGAGGCATTATGGGGTATTAACCCAAAAAGGTATGACAGAGAAGACCTGGTTCCTGCCCACCTAGAGCAATCCATCCCCTCAAAATCCTGGCCCCCAGGGGATTCCAGCAAGGCAGACCCTTTCCAGTTTCCATTTGTAACTCCATCCTGCCGGAGTATCTATCCACTGTACAGTGCTGAGTTCATGGAATCTGAATTCAAATTTTGCCCAGAAGCTTTCCTAATGAACAGGAAGGAGGTAGAAATGAACATTCTGTGCAACATGTCAGAATGACAGGATTCTGCACTATAAAGGCAGCAGTTGGGACACTGTGAGGTGGTTTGTATTCTCTCAAGTTTTTCTTTTCTCTTTAAGGGTTTCTTTTTACAAAGGAAATCAGTTGTACCTAAGATGTATATCTTAGAGACAGAGGCCAGAAGACCAATATGACAAAGAAAACCAAGGCCATTCTGTGCCAGGGATTCCTGCTGAGCCAACCCCACCCCCTCTTCTGTATGGCCACCACTGTATGTCAGGGACTCTTAACAAGTCATTCCCAACTCCCTCTCTCCTGTGTGGTCACACTGGACCCTCGTCACAGTCCCACAAGTGAGTGGGACCAGAAATATCATTCTGTTTTTCAAATTAAAAAACAGATTGGAGAGGTCTCAGGTTATCTGGCAGTGGAGGCAGGCCCTGGGACCAACCCATGCTACGCTCTTGTTCTTGTCACTGAACAATTACATCAAGGCTACCTACGGAATTTACAGATTAAATCAGGATTTCCATGGTAGAAAGATGGAAGTAGAGAAGCTTCTGTTTGTCTCACAGGAATGACATGTGAAGATTCTCATTTTTAAGTTTATATTTATTTTTACCTTCTGCGTATGAGTGATATACCTGCATGTATGTTAAGTATATCACGTGCTGCAGTAGCCACAGAAGCCAGAAGAGGGTGTCAGGTTCCCTGGAATTAGGGTTAGATGTGGTTGTGATTTGCTGTGTAGGTGCTGGGAACTGAACCTAGGTACTCTACAAGAGCACCAAAAGCTTTTAACCACTGAGCCAATGTACCATCCCTGCATGTATATTCCTAAAGCTTCATTTATTGTCTCCACATTGATCTAGTGAGATTTAATTTCTTCATGAGAAATGTAAATAGAGAGTTAATTGACTGTGTTCTTGAAGGTAACAAGCAGTTGCCTCTCTCTGACTTCTCCTGTGCTAAGTCCTATTCATTTCCCAAATAATTTTTAGTTGAAAAATGGAAATTTAATATTTCTATTGTCCTAACTCAGATTATTGTTTTCTTTCTTGTGATCTTGGAGATGGACACTGGGGTCTTAACACGGCAAGCACTCAGCCACTGAGTTAATGTCCCAGCCCCTAAGCTCTGCATTCGAGTTAAACTCTCTGGTCCTTCCTGAGGAGCCAGAAAGAAGTAGGGCAAAACTTTGATACTCCCCTAAGCACTGGATGCAGTTCTTGGATACCATGTACTTGGCCAACTTTATCTATGGAGGTGCAAGCAAATTAATAACAATTTAGTCATATCTTCAGAGATCAGGGGATGCTCTTGCACAGTGAGTCTATTAGTCAAAAAAGACAAAAGAGTCTGTCTTCTCCATCCTCCTTTTGACCTTATGCAGGCTTTATAAAGTTGTTGGTGGTCTCAGCACCATCACAGCCTATTCTTTTTTGCTTTAAGGAACTCCTTGCAAAGCTTGATGCAGTAGGAAGTACCTCTCACATGAGGCTATCCTGGTGTCTACTGATTGCAGCAAGGTGGCACATCTCCAAGGTTAGCATGAGAGTAGGCACATGATCTGTTGACTGACTCTTCCTCTTGTCTCCTTTATGCTCACTGAGGCAACCCACAAAGTTCTTCCTCCACTTCTAAATTTTCCTTCTTTTTGTGTCATTCAGGTTCCCAGTGTGTTAAGTGCTTGCTAGAGCACCCATTTTATACAAGTTATGAGAAACCAAGTAAATATCTCCTCAGAATGAAAACCACCAGAAATCTCTTAAAGCTGTTTTGATGCTGAATCACTGGATCTTCTTTGTAAAGAAATAGTCATTGCTAGAGAGATCGTCCTTTGTTAAGATCCTTGCTGTTCTTGCAGAGGACAAGAGTTTGGGTTCCAGCACCCACATGAGTGGCTCACAACCAATTGTAACTCCAGATACAGGGAAATGATAGTCTGTTCTTGCCTCTACAGGCACACATATGCACATGCCCACATAAGCAGATATATGTGTCTAAATAAATAACTTAAAAATAAAAGAAAGTAGCTATTTATCCTAGTCCCGGCCATTATCAATACAGTACCCCTACAATGTATAAGCACTTGTAAAAGAGATAACTGTATTAACACGATGAGCTCGGTGTAGAAGTCTTCGCACCACTGCAATGACACCTAGCACTGCTCTACTACAGACAGACTCCTGACTGGCCTTGCTGGCAGCTTGGAGATGTTAATCAATCATTCCTGCACCTCTTGGCTCTCAGCTAATGGGGAGATGATATGTATCTGACAAAGGTATGACCTTATATCTAGCTAGAGAAACACCACCTCACTGAAAATGCAAGCTTTAGAATATGTTGATGGACATGAGCTAACTTTGGCCTTGTTCTAAGTGTTGACCTTGAAAACTACTATTAGAAAGACTGAGACCATTTTTTCAACAAATATTTTTGAACACCTACTTTGTGCTGAGTTAGGCTAGATACCAAAGAAATGGAAGAAGTTAAATCAGATAAAACCTTGGTTCGTATGATGCAAAGTACACTACAGAGGTTAGTAGAAGTTAATAAGAGCAATAAATAGCTGCAGAGATGGCCTAGCAATTAAGAGCACTTCCTGTTCTTACAGAGAACCAGAGTTGGGTTCCCAGCACCCACATTGGTCAGCATACCACCTGCAACTCCAGATCCAGAGGATCTGACATCTTCTTCTAGTTTCCAGTCTACATGTGCGCGCGCGCGCGCGCGCACACACACACACACACACACACACACACACACACACACACACTCACTCACTCACTCACTCACATACACAAATAAAAATAAAATAAATCTTTTGTTAAAAGACTAATAGAGAAAAATAGCCAAGGTAAGAGAGATCATCAGAGATAATTATCAGAGACAGAGGTCAAAGAAGACCTCCTAAGAATGTAACTTCCAAGTAAAGATATGTAGAGGGAGGGTCATGTTCCTCTGCAAGAGCATCAAGGAACCTCTGCGAATCATGGAGATACAAGGTGCATACATGAAAGAAGAGAGGAAAGACTGAAGGTGTCCGAGTCAATGGATGTGGATTGCAAACCTTGAGAGAACCTGGGGTCTTGTTTTAATAGGATGGGGCCTCTGGTGAGCTGAGCAGAGAAACAGCATGATTGGGTTCAATACTGAAAATTGACACTAGACCATGATACTGGAAGTGCTTGGTTGAGATAGGAGATTGCTCAAGGTAATTACAGCCAGATTCAGGAACCAGCACGAGTCGCAGCAGAAGGGTCCCTGCTCTGGTAACCCAAGGCACCAATACCCATGTGAGAAATTAATGAAAGATTCTAAACTAGCCCAAAGATTGCAGAAGGCACTTTCCTCCTGGGTGGGCTCAACTCTCCTAAGGTGGCAAGAGGTTTAGACAAAGCCCAGGATATCAACATTGGATGTGACATGTTTGAGATATCCATCCAAGTGCACAAGTCCAGAGAGCCACCACTAGTCTAGGTCTGGAGTTGGAGGGGAGACTCCAATGTGCTGAAGGGAATGTGAAGTACCCCTCAACACATTCTTAACACATAAAAGTTATCATCAGGAACTATTAATACAGGAATGAGAAACAGAACGTCAGGAGCTTCCACATTTAAAAGGTCAGGAGGAAGAGTAGACCAGTAAACTAAGCAGAGCAGCCACCACGTGCTGGGAGGTAAGCGGGACATCAGGTTGAAAGAGAAGTTTTCAACCAGAAAAGAGTGCAGATTGCTGCTGATCATGAGATACAGTGAGCGGAGTTAGGATTTCATGAACATTGGATGGGGCAAAGTTAATATCATTGGTGGCCTTGACAACAAAGTTTTTAGACAGGCAGCAGCCTGATTGGAGGGGCTTTCTGGTCAAACGGAGAGAGCTCTTTGCAACTCAGAGATGATTCTCTGATCTATAGTATGAGCATCTTCAGAGAGCTCATTGGAAGCTCAGGATATCAGGCTTCACGGCACACACATGGGATCAGAAACTGCACTTGATTAAAATGCCTAGGTGTGCCGCATGTGCAGAAGCAACGGAGAAGCTTCCATAGATACGTTCTCTTCACTGTAAAGAGAAGAACCATGGAACAGTAGCTTAAGGGAGAAGGGGCCAAGAGAAGTGGTTTTTGTGACAGTGGTGGTGATGGCCATGGTGGTGGTGTGCTTCTGGTGATGATGGTGGTGTTGGTGCTAGTGATAATAGTGATGCTGGTGGTGATGAGGAGGATTTAGGGAAGAATTGTGCTTATAAGCAGGTGTTTAATTTGGCTGTTTGGCATATTGTCACTAGCAAGACAAAGAAAGAGATGTGAGCCAGCCTTAAAATGTTTCTTAAATGCCTGGTCCTACTCAGTGATCAAGTAGTTTACAGCTGCCTCATCCAGAAGTCAGATTGCTCCTCCCCATTCTGGCCCAAGGAAAAGGAGTAGGGATTGCTTTCTAGGGACTGCTCCCTGCTGATATTCTCACAGCTCAACTTAGATGGTGCTCTTTATTTCCTTGCAGGTTTGGAGGGTGGCCGAGCCTTCTTCAATGCAGTCAAAGAAGGAGACACGGTGATATTTGCAAGTGATGATGAACAAGATCGAATCCTGTGGGTTCAAGCTATGTACAGGGCCACTGGGCAGTCGCACAAACCTGTGCCCCCTACCCAGGTGCAGAAGCTCAATGCCAAGGGAGGGAACGTGCCTCAGTTGGATGCCCCCATCTCGCAATTCTGTAAGTACAGATGCCATTTCTTAAAAAAAAATAAAGAGTTCTGTAAAGTAAATCTTCCAAAGTTGAATGAGAAAAATTAGTTGTTTTTTATATGTAGGATTCTAAAATCACATTTGCTAGGGGCATGTAGCTAACGCAGGTAAAACTTGGGGCAAAATCTTAGATGAAAGTAATTTTAAAGTGCAATACTTGAGATTCTCTACCAAGGACTAAACAAAGGAATGTATACTTTATATCTATGCCTATCTTTTGATTTTGCCGAGAGTTTGGAATTCACAGCCAAATGTGTATTTGTTTGAGTCCCTCAAATATAGTAGATTCCATATATTGGTGCCTTGCCTCCTCCTATTAAAAGGAACTTAAAAATAGGGATGATCTGAAATAAACTTAAATCTGCAATTTAGAACCATTTAAAAATAAATGATGACATTATCACATGCAGTGGGAAAAAAAAAAACATGATACCTAAAATCACATTCTGAGCAAGATATCAGAGACCCAAAAGCAGCCCCAGTTCATCCGCAGTTCCCCTGCCTCTGTGTCTCCGTACTTTTTGTATTGTCACATTTTGCCCCAAATCTCCCAGTACTTCTAAAAGGATATGGTGAAAGCCAGAGCTAGATTTTTATTTTAAGAAAAAGATAAACTAAGAGGTCTGCAGATTCATTGTTTACATTGCACAGAGATCTTTGGCTTTGTCTAAGGACAACTGAATGTGCGTCCATCCACAGAACTGTCATAGTGGTTTCTTACTTTAGTACGAGGCTCCCTCTTTTAGCATAGGTCACTGAGCACTTGTCTAGCAAGGAGACCTACTAATGAGGAAGGCACGTGAGACTCTCTTGCTGTTATGGCATCCGCATCCCAGGAACTATCCAGGTTACCCCCAAGTCAGCCTCCCTCGAAGCCAACCATTTCACACACTGACAAATATGACAAATATAACAAGGTGACATTAGATCAAGAGGGTATTAGGCAAATAGACACACAAAGAAGGCTTCTCAGAGCTTAAGTCCAAATGCTAAGGTGATGGCTCCCAGATCTAGGAGGCCTGGACATGAGAGCAGAGGTCAGTCCCTACAATAACAGAGAGCCCAAAGCAGAGGCTACACTGCCATGGGACGCTTGCTCAGGGCTCCGCTGCTGCTCTAGAGCCAGACCTGAGTGTGTATGTATTGATTTTACAGCTATAGAAACTATAGAGGGAAATTAAGTTTTCAATGAGTCCCACTGCTGTGTATATTTCTATCTGACAAAGGTATGGGTTTTTGGGGGGGAAGGCAAACTCTACTCATCAGGACCCCCAGTTCCATACCAATGATTTCTTAAAGGAAGATATGTTCTTTGGTTGAACCTGACATACAACTCCATACAGTAGCCTTCCACACAGAAAACTATAAAAGAATATGGAATACATAAGGCTGGAACTAGAGTAGGGGGGACAACCCTGCAGTGACTACCCTTGAGCTGCCCGCTCTAAGATCTTGACTGACATAGGCATATCTAGTATTTATTTGATCTCTAAATAAAGGGCATCTGTGTGACAGGTCCCCCTCTCACTACCTGACAGCTTCTGGTTAGCACATCTGGAAATAACATTACCTACCATACCCTTTGTATGAGAAAAAAATCCTAATTATAATGACCATTCAAATCAAGTTCATGAAAGATCTATTTCAAGTGATATTTGGAAAATTCTCTTCTTTCCAAATGGTTTCCAATTCTCCCAAGATCATTTCCCTTTGCATCTCGTGTCTCTTCTGCCATCCACCCATAGTGAGAAATGGCTGCTTGGCTTGGGCTTGGCCCTACGTTTCTTCACTAATAGAGGAAAGAGAAAGGGCAACTAGGGGTAAAACTGAGTAGAGAAATGGTGGGAGTGTCCCTCAGCAATAAAGCATATATTTGGAGCATGTCCTCAGATCCTAGCATAACCCCAACGAAGGAATTTAGAAGACCCATGATAGAATCTGTTGAAGGTAGAGAGTTCCCCATATGGACAGGATTTATTTCGTTCTAAAGTTGAAGTGCAGGTCCTTACGAAACAGCAGATTGAATTCAACTGAAAGCTCAGTGACTCAGTACATATAACATCTTAGATGGGTCATGCAGCAAAATCCTAGAAGGTAGAATTGGAAGGTAAGCTCATCCTTGTAGATTATACAAGATATAGTGATTATATCACAAAACAAATGTGATAGTATATACCTATAAAATTATCAGAACCTTGGGTAGTTCACCTTCTCTAGTGACCCTTTAAACTCGGCATGGAAGGGAAGGACCTTCAGAGAGTGTGAGGTGTCTTCATAGCTACCTGGTTCTCAAAGAACAAGACTGTCACATCCAGCCATTCCATTTACACACTACAGGAGCTTCCTTTCTCACAGACAATAATGTGAATGGTGCTCATTTAATTGTGCAGTGCCCAGTCTTCCCAGATGTGCATCATGTCCCCATGATTAATGCAACCCAGTAATACTGATCTCTATGTCCCCACTGCTGCTTTGTTGCATCGGAAGCAGAGCCTCAGTGCTGCTTTAGACTGTTCATTGAAACCACAGTACCACCAGGGTACTTCTGTTCCCCAAATGTAGAAACCAACAGAGGAAGCTAGTAAAGCTGTAAACAGCTCCTTCAGACCATGAACATTTACAGTGAAGGATAAAGAAACCCACAGAAAAGACCAGAAAGTAAACCAGGGATCTGCATTCAGTGATGTCACAAGGAAATTATGCCTGGCAAGTACACAGAAAAGTATGGCTTTGAGTGGGGCTCATAGGTCTTAGTGGAACTCGCTACAGCACAGTCACAGTCCCAGCTGCCTATATTGCCTTAAACCAAAACCATTAAATAGGTCAATCATTCTGTATGGAAAGCCCACCCTTATTTGCCAGAGGTGTCCCGACTTGTAGCAACAAAGTCCCGTGTCCCAGAAACTCCTCTGTACAGATCAAACTGCGCTATGGTGGTCACTGAGGGTTGCAAAGCAGGGGAAAGGAAGTATCAACCCCAGTGTAGTTCTAAAGAGCAAACTTTGGTCATTCACTCATCACAAGAATGAATGAAAGCACAGATTTTCTAGCTAGAAACAAAAAGAGAAAGGAAGAAAACATTTAAAAAGGAGAGAAAGAAAAAGAAAATCAAGTATTGCATTTTAAAAAGGTTTCCTTAAGTTCCAAAAGGTCAGGGTCATTGCTGCATACTTGACTGTGCACACGCCTAATTAAATCTTGGTTCTGAGTATTTGTTCAAAGCACTACCCATTCTTGCCAGGGGATGGTCTTAAATGACTTTTCCATGACTTCACTTGGTAATCGCTGCGTTAGTATTTACACAGCTGACAGGAGCTACACTGAAAAGGGGAGCCTCACATGAATGTTTTGGGGACAGAGGGGGGAAAAAATAAGAAACACTCCAATCTTGTCCTGTCGCTGTCTGTTCCAAGGAATCCTGGGAATGGGACACTTTGCAGTTTGGGAGAGTTGAGAGTATCTGTGTTTTGGGATGTTTCCAAATTCAGTTTAACTGACTTTTGGGGGGCAGTAGGCATTTTTTTTCCAATTTCAAAAGTCCAATTTCAAAATAAAAAGACACGTCTAAGAAAGAGTGGAGTGGAGTATTTATATGGAATTGAAAAAACTGGGAAAAATAGATCCTGCTATTCATTTGTTTGTGACTGCAAAGATCTGGGGAGGGTTCCATCAGCCTTTCAGACCTTTTGTTCTTCTGTGGTTTTTATTTCGTATGTGTGCTGTTGATTTAATTTTTCCATTTTAGTTATTTTTTATAAGTTGGTACCTAGTTCCACATTTTTTTTGAACAAATACTTGTAATTCTCCAATCTCTAAGGCCAGTATTGCACACTTTGGATATGCCCAAATTTGGAATTGAGTATTGCCACAATTCACTGTGCAGAGTGGCTACTTACTGCCATCTTAAGCCTGTCTGTAGATTTTAGAGAAACCCTACAGAGAGATAATGTAGTGCTCATTTGGTGTGGGGTGGGAAAAGAAGGTATGTTAAGCTTTATCATTGGTCAATGATTGCTGCTTATAGTGCTTGCATTTACTTGTTTTAATGTCTATTTCTCAACTAACAACTGTTAACTACCTCATGCACCCAGAGTTGGATGTTGCTGAGAACTGCTCTATTTTTATCACCGCTGAGATAATCTTCAACAGTTAGGGGATTTGGAACACTGCTGATTTGGGGGAGGTTGATTTTTGTTGTTGTTGTTGTCATTTTGTTTCATTTTAAGTTTTCTCGTTCAATCTTTGCTCAAACCCGAGAACTGTAGCTGCTAGGTTAGGACTCCTGTCTGCTTTCCTGAGCCTTGTTGCTAGTCTTTATGTTATTCTGGTTTGTTCCCTCTTACCCTGCTAACTTCTAGCTGGACTGAAGGGTAAGTGCTCCCCCATAGCTAGCACAGCTCAGATAATCTGACTCGATTATCTGACACCTGCAATGTGCTTCCTCTGTCCTCTTCAATCTCCCTCATGTGTAGACTTTGTAGTACAGCTCTCGTGCTATTTTCCCGACCTTAGGTTTGAAGCGTAAGCTCCCACACTGAAGCTAGGATGCATGTCATGTGTGCATAATTGCCTCCTCTCCTCGGCTTTCATATTGGCATCAAATCAACTTTTGAGTAAAGCCAAACAGGAACTTCTGATGTTTTTCATTCCGAGAATATTGATCAATATCACAACAAAATGGCCAACAATGCCACTGTTTCATGGAATCCACAGTTACCTGACTGCTCAATGCCTGAAAACAGATCATTTTGCACTTTGACACAACGATGTGTGTTGTTGGTACCCTTTCCCCATTCAAAAGATTAGAATGGTCAGCTCCTAATGATGTAACCATGGATACAGTAGCAGATAGAAAGATGAGGCAGGAAATCCACTGATCTTACCTGAGCAATATTTGAAATCACAAACTATAATTAAAGAAATTATTTGAGCCTTAGAGAACGTATCCAACTTGACTTATTTATATATCCTCAAGTAAAACCCATTGAGGATTGATTTTGAAAGCAGAGCTGTCAAACACAGTCCGTCCACAACCATGGCAAGTTACAGACAGGAATGAGTCCATATACTTCATTCACAAAGATTTTTGATCCAGGATCTCGCAGTACCCGGAGGATTTTGAGCTCCCCACCATTCCATTCCTCTCAGGAGCAATGACAACAATGGCTTGATCAACCTCATTTGTATTTCTATTAAATGTTCTAAATATAGACCCCTACAAGACAGAAAACAATGCTTTAAAACATTAGGAAATCTTTTTCTATTCTACTTTTAACAAAAGAGAGTTTACAATTTCTTTATTCATATAGGATCAAGCTGTCTACATCAAGTGTGTCCTGGGGAGACATAATATTAGAGAGAGCTAGACAATTTGGTCAAGAGAGCAGGCAAATATGTATTTGAGTTATCTGAATGCTAATTTAGAAAACTGGAGGTCATACCATTCCTCCTGATCATTTAACAGTAGCCTTTTTTTTTCTTTCTTTCTTTTTTTTTTTTTTTTGGTTTGGTTGCTTTATTTTAATTTGCTTTTTCTCCCTTTCTTTCTCTTTTATTTTGCATACATGTACCCCTGGCTAGCAGACAGATATTTTCTACCACTCCCAGAAGATACTTAACTTGACTTTCCCTTCTTTTGAATATCTGATGAGACATGTTAGCAGCTTCCTAGAGGGGAGAAGGTAGTGGGGATGTAGGACTTTGTTCTGCTTTTGTTTCTGAATGAGAGGACGGATAACTAGAGGACTGACTGATTCTGTTCTGAGCGAATTGACATGTATTTGCACATGCATTGCTGTCCTAGTAGATTTTCTAATAATCATTTGCCTTATTTCTTACAGTTTTATTTTTGCTACATCTTTTTCTATTGTCAACTTGCAATTGCTACATTGCAGGAATGCAATACCAAAGAATTAATCCAATAGCCATGTAATTTTTATGACACTACAAATCTTAATCTTATTGTTAAGACTAAATGGCTTTTTAAAAGCACTCTATAGTGAGGTCCAAATATTTCCAAATACCATAATCCAATTTAAAGAAAATAAAGATTCATTTTTATTGACTAATATTTAACAGATGCTTACCTAATTACTTGAGTATTATCATGTCAGTAAGATACATTATTAATTAAGTATAGAACATTTATCTCTACTTATATAGTAAGAGATGTAAAATTAATTGAAAATAAATAATTATAATAGGACAATTCATTGAACATGTAGTAATTGCAAAAGGGAAAATTACAAAACATTTATTATTTTGGCTTTGGATTATTGACAAAACAATAATCTCTGTTGCAATATGATTTTTACTCAAAGCTACTGTCTTTCAAAGAACTAAAAGAAGTCAGCCCTGAAATAATGTTCATGTTTGCCCTTTTGGGAGTTTTGCCGCAGTGGTTTTCAAATACCATGTGACCCTTGGCCTCCAAAGATGCCATCTTCTCCCAGTCATTCACATTAGAGTGCTCTAGTCAGAGACACCAAGAAGTGAAGGCATTCCCAGGCAAGAGGTCCACACTGTACTTCAGGGCAGCAGGCATGGGAAGGCCAGTCTCATGCTGTGCACAGCTCAGACAGAGCACAACATTCCCTAATTCCTTAACTGTAGCAAGAAAGCACTTCTAGAAAGATCTGTAAGCAGCCGGCTGCCACCAGTCATTGTCAGTTCTTGATGTCATGTCTTCTGATGAGGCTGACGACTGTCATTGTTCGTTACTGTCCAGAGCACACATTCGCTCCTGCACTGTCAAGCAGATATGACAGGCACACATTTGCCATATAAGAAAGACACAAAGTCACCTTTTAATTTACAGTTTGAGTTCACAGATGACTTTCGAGTTACATTAGCTGTTCACTGGCCTCCAGCGCCTAGCCAGAGCAGCCAGCGCCCCACGTGTGCTCCAAATTTCAGAAATAAAACAGCTACTGCTGCTTTGTCACAGAGTGGTTTCCTGAGATAAAAGAGTCCTCTTAGACAATTTATTAATAAGCTATCAGAATTATGTTCAGCAGCAGAACTCTTTCTCATTTTCACATAAAGTTTCAAGGCATAGCATTTCAAAATAAAGATATTTATTTACCTTTTGTTTTTAATCCCTGAGTTGTTGTGATAATAGTGTGTGTGGGGGGAATTAAAAATTAGAAATTTTAAAACTACATTATCCATTCAAGCAAAGTGTATTTATTTGGCATACACTGTAAATGTACCTAAAATATAGTTTTCTAAAATGAGATCACATAAATATGCTTTCTAATAATAGAAGGTATTATGAAAAACTATTACATATTTTCTAGTCATATCAGCTTAAAAAAAAGACAATACCAACCTTGAACTGAGCCCAGACATCATAACCACCTAGGGAGTAACATAAAGGAGAGTAAATGAGGATATAAAGTCCATAAAATGATAGCACTGTAGAAAACAGTATTTTTAAAAAGTTTCTGAAATGTCAAATTACAGTTGTTTCTAGCTGACCTCAGTTTTGATGAATGATGGCACATATACCCGCTCATCACAAGCGTGGGTCCCTCGCTGTGTGTCTGTGTAATGAGCACCAATGACAGGATTTAAGAGTCTTAACGTGGTAGAAATGCCATTCTTAACTTTACTCATTGAAGTATACCTTGAGGCCCATCTCTATCTCATACCATGAAGGACTTTAGACACACTTACACAATTAAATCTCACAGGTCGGACGGCCAGCATCATTTGAAAGGTGTGGATTCTGTCCTAACCAAATAGCCTACAAAACCACATGGCCCACTTTCAGCCTACTACAAACCCTCACAGATCAATAAGGACTTGAAGCTAACTTCCTAAAGCCAAGTCTGGGAAAGGTTGAAGTTAATACTCAAAATCTACTAAATCCGAGATATCTTTAAATTATTACACATTAATCATCACAGCAACAAAGATGGTTAAAATGTATCAACCGAAGCAAGCAGAGTTCCAAACAGCTCTGGGATTTCACAAAGTTTCGTTGTCCTCTTGATGCTATTTTGCTCAGCCTATCATTGGAATCCATTTTCATTCTCTGACACATGCAGGGGAAGTAACCCCAGTGTCCTGAGTTTAGGAAGTGACTCTCTAGAACTTTCCCTCTGGGCTGTTTTCCCTGGTGATGACGACACTGGAGTTTCCTTTTTTTTTAATCTACCAGTTCTCATTGTTTGCACAAAGGGAAAGGGAGTTGCAGAGCACATTTGTTTCTCATGTTCAGCACTGTAAGAGAACAGACTGGGACAGTGTAAGAATGATTATATGGTGTTGCTTGGGAAGCACCCACAAGTTCTTTGAAACAGAATTTAGAACAGCTGGATCACTGCAGTGTTTTATTTTAAAATAGACAACATATGTATTGCATATGGTCCTAGACATGTATGGAGACACAAGCAGACAATCTGAATGGTATCCAAAGACACCTGCACCTAGAATCCTGTTTCCTTCTATAAGATTTTTCCCTAAGAGCACATGTTTCCACTTTTGGATTTGTGAGATGCCATCTGAATCCCCGTGTGTGTGTCTCCTTAATAAAGCTCGTGGGGACCTGCCTAGGATGGAGGTGTCAGAGTCATCGTTCAGTTGATAGCCACCTGCTAAGGATCTGGTTCCTGCAGGGGCTAACGAGGAAATAACAGATAAGGGAATGCTCTCAAGGAGCAGATTACCTGCTCAAAGATTCTTCTGTGTATGTTCTGACACCAGAGAAATTAGAACATAGCTTTGAAAAGCCAGGACAAGTATAGGAATTAGTTATATAGGGGCGGGGCAGAATTATAAAGTGAAGAGACAGGGATGGGCTGATTGTTCCCTAAAATAATATAAACAAGCAAGAAGATATGGAGCATTAGCTATAAATACAGAGGCATTTTTAGCTCACTTATGTCTTTGTAGGCATATCAATTCTGCCCATTTACTCCTAGACAACTACTGGGTGTTTACTATATGGCAGGTGCCTTTCTGGCCAGTTATTACATCCAGCCAACAGTTCTATGACAGGGTCTGTAAATACTGAAGACAGCGAATCTATGAAACTTTAAACATTTGCATATGATTCATGCCACACAATTGGTATTCCAACCTTACATGCAGTTATTTTCAATTCCATCCTAGCCCCCTGATGAACTTTCTGCTCTTCTAACTAACAGATAAACTGTGAGCTTACTCTAAGAGTATTCCTAAGATCAAGAACTAGCAGACACTGGGCCTGAGAGATGGCTCAGTGTATAAAGGTGATTACTGCTAAGTCTGACAACCTCGGTTTGTTCCCCAGAACCCACACAATGGAAGAAAGACCCAAGAGTTGGCTTTTAAATTCAATATGCTTGTCAGGATCAGCATTTACACATGTGCACAAGTGCACATGGATGAATACGCCCAAGACACAATAAATTATTGAATAAATATAATTTTAGAATAAATTGAAAATACTTCCTGAAAACACAGGTTTATTTACTTTGATGAAATAAACTCAGTATTTTAACAAGTATGTACCAAGTACTCTCTATATTCTGGGTTCTTTGCTGGATAGTGGGAGTATAGCTGAAGACAGAAAATCCTAAAACCCCTCCTTAAAACTCAGATGTTTTGAGTTGATACTTCAAGTTAGCATTCCCAGCTCACTGTTTTGTTTTGTTTTGTTTTGTTTTTCTTTTCATAGTATCAGCTTGGGAAAGCTATTCAAACTAGTCCCATAAGGGACCATATAAGCATTCTTGAGTTATAAGAATAATTAAGATAATGAGCCTACTTATAAGTGGATGGTAATGTTATCTTACTTACTAGAGCTCACTCCATTATGCACCATCGCTCATGTACAAGTATACAAGGATCCTAAAGATCACTAAACTGCAGTCCAAGATGGCAGAAAAAAACAGAAATGTCAACTCATCTGTCACACGTGGAAACTGAGGCTTAGAGATAAATAAACCTACCAGCACATGACAACTATTTAAAAATGGAGGCCCGACGCTGGGAAGATGGCTTAATCAGCAAAGTACGGGCCATGCACGCATGAGGACCTGAGTTCTGATACACAGGACACACAGGACACACAGAGAAGCTGGTCACATCCAGTGCCCTGAAAGCAGTGATAGCAAAGTTCCTGAGTCATGCTGGCCAGTCAGTCTTGCTGACTCAATGAGCTCTGGATTTAGTGAGATACCTTGTCTGTTTCTGGCTGTCTATGTCCAGGTCTCCCTAGAGGGCCAAATTGTTTCTTCAGACCATTTCCTAAGAGGCCAGAAAAGCAAAACAGGCCAACATCAAAGTATTCTAGAGGCTTCAACAACTAAAAAATATGACTTGAAATCCATGCCATGCTTAAAAGAGCCCCTTCTCCCCAAGCTCACTGACCAGGTTGTACTGTCATAATTGAAGAGTGGTAAACTAACTGAGACAAACTGATAAAGTAAGACCCTGGCCAATTTCTCAGCTCACAGCTTCTGTTGAGTAATGCAAGAGCAAGACTCTGAAGCTAGCCAAGGTGCCTGATCTGTTAAAATTGGGAGGCAGGGGATGGGTGTGGCTCCCCATGAGAAGGTAATAGAGGGACAAGCAATTCAAGCACTCTCACACTCACTTCTTCCTGACTTAATTGGCCTGGGAGTCACAGGATAGATAGTGAGGGCAGTATCCCTGACAGGAGATAGGGGAGGGCTGCCCAATTGTTGCCAGGGTCTTTCTGCCAGCAGGGATCCTGAGAAAGTGGAAGATAATCCCTTGCCTTGGTCCACAAGTAGCATGTCCACACCCAGAAAGAGCCAGCTTTCCCTGCAAGCTGCATGGTCCCAAGGATCCTGACGCTCAGCAACCAGAGCAAAGAAAAGCCACAAGCTCAATTCTGGAGCACTTCCGGGGATGGGTCTGAGACAGCTGCCATGGCAGGGAGCGCTCTCACAGAGCCTGTAACAGGATTTCCGCACAGGTACTATCTCTTCCCAAAGCCATTGCTTTATCATCGTTTAAATGAACAATTTGTCTGTTAAAATACTATTTTACCACTTGCCTTCTGGAGACGTTGGTTTTGTGTGTCTCGGGCATAAACAACACATCGTAATCAAACACTGACCACTCACTACTCCTATGCAAAATGCCAAAGATTTTAAAAGTATAGAAGCTGACAAGCTGCACAGTTTTGTTCGAACGATAGCTGAAGTCACTGAGAAATCATGATGTTAAAGTCCCACAGTTACCATGGAACAAGCTCACAGCCATTCCCTAAGCAAGGGGGAAAAAGAAAAAAAAACCTTCCTGGGACAGAGGCCACATAGGAAAATATTATTCAAACACCCTCTCAAGTCAGAAATCAAGTTTCCTTTGCCCTGATTGCTCTGCTGGCTCCTGGCAGGTCCCTGTATCCCAGTAAAATGCTGCATTCAAAAACCGTGTTTGATCCCCTCTGAGACCCCACCTTGTTGTAGTTGGATATCAGGAAAGGGAGTGACAAGGTCGACTGAGCAGATCTCTTTACCAAGGAAAAGACTTCCATTCCTACCTTTTGAGGATTTTTCTTAGTGGCACTTGAGCTGAATTCTCTGAGTTATTTTGCCATCGAATGATAGTCTATTTTAGTTATACATATTGAGATTAATTAGTTAGCCCTTAGGAGGTTTTGCCTACAGTCTTCACCCTGTAAGGAAAAGTGCGAATACATGGAGACTATTAACTCACAATAAGTGGTAGACCGCAGTCCTCACAGGGTAGTTTCTGTTTACTAATGGAATGTGTGCCCCCCAGACAACGCCCTTGCCTGTCCAACACTAAATCCCCACTTAACTTATTCTCCCAGTTTCAACGAAAATCATAAATTTAAATTTAAAAAAAACTTTTAATTTTGGAGGGTTGGGAATCAAACCTTTTGTGACACCAAATTGGCAATGAGAATTTGGAAGGGGATGACACAAATACTGTCACTCTGCTGAAAACCAGCATAAGCCTTTCCCCAGATAGTTCCAATAAGCTCAGAGAAATTACTCTAGACACTACCTCTGGAATGGCAGAATCTATTACGAACTCGAAAACCTAGCTAGACTGCTATCAGCAAAGATTCGATCTGCTTTCAGTGTTCGGTGAGATGCAGGCGAAGTTACGGTCTCATGCATGGTTTAAAGAGCAACACGAAGCACTGGAATTGTGATCATTTGATAAACATGTTGATGCCAATATATTTTTGCCTAAATGCAGTAAACTTACCAGTAAGTGATGCAAGTTGACAATGGGGGCGGTGGGGTCAAAGACTATCTCGGGGATAGTGGGGGGCAGCAGGGAGGCAGCTGATGTTCACAATGCCTAGTAAATCCTGTGAATCTGAAATGTCAAAAAAAAAAACCTGTGATGTGTTTCTCTAAATTGTGTCTCTCTCCACATGTGTAAATGAACAGATGCAGATAGAGCTCAGAAGCATGGCATGGATGAATTTATCTCTTCCAACCCCTGTAACTTTGACCACGCTTCCCTCTTTGAGATGGTACAGCGGCTGACTTTGGATCACAGACTAAATGATTCCTATTCTTGCCTGGCAAGTATATCCTTTGATGTACAGCAATTGCAGCGTGACATTTCTAAAAAAAAAAAAATACCAAATACCCCTCTACCTTTATGTCAGAACTCTAACCACTCCTTACAAAACCCCTTTAACAATTATAAGCACGTCTTTAATTTTCTGTGTGGCAGTAGTTTTATTTACTCAAGAGTCGATGTAAGTTGGAGGAAGTGCTCATGAAAGACATAGCCAATTCCCCAGTCACCCCATCTTAGCTTCTCCCTTTTCAGCTGCTATGTGAGAAATCTTCCTAAGAAGGTGATTGAGCTTGGCACCTGCTCATGATGAACTTATAAAAATTGCCTGATTGCCATAGACACCCCACCCTCTCTATCCTGTACCTGGTACTCCGAGCTGTTAAGGAATACAATCCTTTTGTCACTTTCAAAGATCGAGACAGTTGCTAATACGCTCCACTGCCGTAAGTTTAATGGATTTGGGCTTGTTTATTTGGGTGACACCTTTTCTCTCATACTCCGAACCATCTTTACCCTTGGAGAGAAAATTTTAAAGGTGCAGTAAGCATTTAGAAGCTCAGCTACCAGCAGGGTTTTTACATTCCCTGAAACCCCTTTTTAAACCCAGTCAAATTAGTTTAGTTTAAAGATTGCTGCTACATATTTATCCAATTTTTGAAAATACATTTTTGGTTTACAACTATCAAGCCCCAAACCATGACAAAGATTCAGTTCATATCTGTCTTCAGATTTTAAATGATGAATTTATTTCTTAAACGTAAATAGTACTAATCCCACTTTGTAGACAGAAAAGAAGGAGGGGGATGATCAAATGATTTTATGCAGAGAGTAGTTCTCCTTGACTTCAAACATGGAAATTAATATATTTATGTAACGTTAATATTATATAATTAACTGACATTAGCATAAACCCTTATTCTGAATGATTATTTCAGGTTCCCCTCTTTTGCTGCTTGAAGATATACTGTGTTTTTTAAAGAGGTTAAAATCATTTTAAAAATAGAAGTGGGATTCTGTAAGATAATTTATTAATCTATGGTTCACAGTGACACATTATCTCATTTAGAATCTCATCATTGGAGACTCTTCCTTTGCCAAGTTGGAAAGAAACACCACGTTGACTTAAAAAACAAAAACAAAGCAAACAAATTTAAAAAAAACCTTACCTTGCGTTGCAAGTCTATTTTTCTCAGATTTCCTACTATTGTGTATCTCTAATTACATTTATGAACAGCATGGAGTGCACTTCAGCATAGGAATTCTTCTCACTTGATGAACACTTTGGGACATGTTTACACTTTGAGGTGTTTTCACCTTTACGACTTTTGTTCACATCAGTGTTTGAAAACAAATTTTTTCATTCTGAAATTTACCATGAAGGAGAATTAATAAATGCCCTCTGATGATTTAACCAGAAATGACAGACTGATGCCTGTTTTCCATTAATCACTATAGGCTTAGTTAAACATATAGTCCAAATTTAAAAATAATAATTGTGAGTGACCCAGAGCAACTCCTTTTCCTGTTTACACACCTGGATCTATTAATTAAGGCCAGAGTTTCAGAAAATAACAGAAATGTAAAGGACCTTATCCCCTATCTCTCTATTCCATTTTTCTCATTAGTACAGTCTTTTTTTTTTCAGTTGGTTTTGGAGACCGACCAGCAGGGATACATAAATTTTTCTGTGTCTTCGACTCAGTTCCTAATTGATATTTCTTCAACTCTTTTCAAAGCAGCTATTTTGGCATCTACAAAAGACTTGGTGTCATCTGAGTCGTAGAAAATATATTTTAATCTTTCACAGCAGTGTTGTCTCTAAGATTTAGCATTTGGGGTAGCAGATGGAGTGGCAAAGAAGTTGCCTATAGGGGCAGCCCACTGCCTCAACTACTCTCCCGCCCTCTGCAGGAACTTATAATTTGAAATAGGAAAGATGCCGTCTTTCGTTGGATGCATCGCTGAGCTGCATCTTGCCAGTTGAAGATCCCCAGATCCTAATACATGATGAGAGCGTTGCAAAGCCCTCCCTCCTAAACTCCTTTGGCCTCTCCCTGTTCCACATCACCATCTCCTCTCATCCCTTCTACCCAAGCTGCAGTAATATTCAAAAAAATAACTCATAGGAGACCCTCAAAGAAAAATTGAAGTTTGTTTAAAAGAGCCCAAATGTCCAATCTAGAAACTGCCACCTAGATTGGTTTGTTTCTTGCTTCAGATAGCATGGAAGTGAGACAACATGGTTTTATTTTAGACTCTATCCATACTGACCCTCAATGCCAAGTCACTTGGCCTTTGTAAGGACCTGTCTTTCTAATTACATAAGAGAGGCACTGGTTTCCATCCAGTACAATGCTGAATTATTATCAGAGGCTCCATCTGGATTCTCTTTTACAGCAAAGTTTGGCTGGTCTCATGGTGAGCAAATATAAGCAGGAAAACAAATAATTGTGGGGGGGGTGTAGGGCAGAACTATAGATGCAGTCTCGAGAAATCTCTCTTTTGTTCAATTGAATCCTATTCATCCTTGGAAAAGTTACTTACTCTAGCCCTTTGGAATGCTATGTTATTACCTTCATTTTAAAATGCACTGAAAAATTCTTCTAAGGTATAAGGATTTACAAAGTTTAGTCTATGTGTAAAGCAGCTTAAATTTCCTTTATGCCCGAAGATAGGGAAACAGAAGGACCCAGAGTAGAAGCTGGCCTGGTTCTGCTGTGTATATCAGCTTCCTTATCCAGACTCTGTGCCTGTCCTGTCTACCTCACTGGCTTACTAGAAGGCTCAGCTGAAAGCTATTTGTCAAGCACAAATTGTCTACCAACTGAAGGCATTTATATCACAATTTTCCCTTGCCAGACGATGCCCCAGCTTCACCCCCTAAAGTACATGTTGGTGATTCTCTTTTCCTAGAAGCATGCTGCTTGCTGATACAGCTCTACCAATTATGCTGAGATCTCATGGCACCACTGAACTCAGTTAATTTACCCACCTCAGTCAAAAGAGTTAGCATTTGCTATTTATCAGTCCCTTCCTCTAGCCACTCCTGATACTAGCACCTCTCCTGTAACCTGTATTTAAAAGAAAGCTTCTTCTTTATTCCCCTACAGGGCTGGTTCAGTCCTGGCCAGGTGTTTGTGTTAGATGAGTATTGCGCCCGAAATGGAGTCCGAGGATGTCATCGGCATCTCTGCTACCTTAGAGACTTGCTGGAACGAGCAGAAAATGGTGCCATGATTGATCCCACACTTCTTCACTACAGCTTTGCGTTCTGTGCATCCCATGTCCATGGTAACAGGTAAGCACAAATCTGGGGGTATTCCTAAAGGATTAGAAGGAAACTTCCTCTGCTTTGTAACTAGCTCTGCCTGAAAGATGGATCCTAACTCACAATCTATCCCTATTTACCCAGTGGTATACATACATACTAGAAGTGTGTGTGTGTGTGGGGGGGGACCTACATGTTCAGTGTGGAGAGGGTAGAAGAAAGGAGAAAGGGAGAGAGAGACATGCTAAATTAGTTTTCTTTCCTTAGATAACTGTGAAGAAATATCAAACAGCCCTTCTAGGGGAGCCCCTGAGTTAAATCAGTCTGGATAGTAACCATTATTGGTGGTGATTTTTGTTTTTGTATTTGCTTTTGCCTTTTTTAAAAAAATTGGTGGTCTTGGTTGGTAATTAAATCCTCAAAATTACAGTTTTCTGGTCTATAAAATGGGAATGACAGTTTTCTCATGGAGTTGAGAGGATACTTGTGAACATTAAAAAACAAAACAAAACAAAACAAAAAAACCCTCAACAAAACAGCCCAAACTTGGCAAGAAACTGATCACTATTTTGCCTTTGTTGACACTACCATTCACTTCAGGAGTGTTTGGTGGTTGCTCTCCTGGTGTGAGACTCCGGTATGCAATTTGTATACATGATGAAAAATAAAAAGCAGGGAGGATACATTAAGAAAGGGAATTAAATTCTGGGTAGAATTCAATAAGGAGGATGACTCTGATCGACAGTGTGGCAGAGCAGCAGCAGGGGACCTCCCTGAGGAGGTGGTGCTAGAGCGTGGGGGTGGGGCGGGAAGGGGGGGCGAGGACTCACGCATTCGTAGGAGTGGCTCCAGGCAAAAGGAACAGCATGTACTAACTACTGTCCTGTGAAAACGGGAGCCAAGCACATTGCTAGAGCTGAAGCAAGATAGGTAAAGCTGGCAGCCAAGATGCCAGGAACACTTTGAATATATCCTCAGAAGTGGGAAGAACTTTGGCGATCACAAGCTAACCAACTCCCTCAGTTTGTAGGTTTCACAAACAAGACCAGAATGTCAAGTCTCCTGACTCTATACTAAGCATTCTATTTCTTTAGACCTTGCCCAGCTCCTAGAGGGAAAAAAATCCATGTTCTGAATAATGCAAAGAAGCAAATAATTTAAGAACATTGCCATTTGGCTCTAGAGGCATGGAATAAATTTCCACGCTGCCACAGCCAGCTTACCATCTCAATGTATGTAGCCACACGTTAGTATAAAGATAAGTCTACGGTATTCCAAAGCACCCCTGCCAACAGCCAGGGGAGGCAGCAGAAGACAGCTGTGTGGCTTTGGAAAACAAGTCTCAGATGAGCAAGCTTTCCCTGAGAAATCAGGGAAGAAGCCCGTCCAGACTACCTGGCTTTGAAGCCAGGGTTGTGTCAGCCTTCCTCATCTTTGCAAGCCATACAGCCCTGGAATCTCTGTGAGATCTGTTCTCTGCTTTTCCTGTCTCCAGCGCTGATAGACTGTTATGAAATGTGACTCCATCATTTAGAGCTAGATAACAATAAGACTGTAGCTTTGAATATTTTAACAGATAATAAGATTATCCTCATCTCCCATTGTTATGGCTCTGTAGCCCAACACATGATCTTTTATTTGCATAAAAATACTCATAAAGACTCTGATACCTAGGTTGTAACATGCACAATTCGGACTTTTATAAATATGTACACTTTGATGACTATCTCTTACAGCCTCTCGGATTGAATTTTTTATAGAGGGAGAGAGAGAGAAGTTGCATTATATTCTCTGGGTTGTCACACTGTATTCTACATATGTTACTGAATAAGAAAGTGTTATAAAATAATGAAATGTTTTTGTAAACTCCCTGGTAAACATCATCATGAATTATGATACACATTGTCTGGGTTTCATATTGTAAGACTGCCACTTGATTCACAGTTAGGTTTATACATCTTGTCGTGGGAACAGTTTGGGATTTCTTATTTCCTTTTCAGTTCTGATTTTCCTTATGCATTTTGCATCTTTTTTTTTTGCTTATTACTTTAGTTTGAATGCATTTGCCTTTGCTTTTTGACGCATCCTTCTTTTTCTTTCTTTTTGTTTGCACATGTGTGTGTGCTCTTGCTTCTCCTGTGGTTGGTCACCCTCTATGCATGCCTCCTGCCACCACACACCCTCTCCAAAGTCAACAAATGCATGTGTACCTTAGTGGGCTGCTATCAAACACAGACTTTCAAGGGGGCAAATTTCCACCTTCTCCTGAACCAGAGGCTAAAAAAGATACACGAAGAGAATCAAAAACAAGAAAAGAGTCCAAAGCCCACCCGGGTCAAGAGCAGAAAAGGTACGAAGCCGCGTGTGTTAGCCCTTGTTTGCAGCCCCTTTGTCCTGCCCCTGTCCCTGCATGCATGCTTCCATGTCCATGTTTGCAAACAACAGCTTTACGCATCCCCTAAATCTGAATCCTTTAAAGGTTTCCAAATGTGCGATTTTTCATGAAAGATCTTATAAATGGAAAAATGTGTATTGGGACTAAGTTTGAGTCAGGTGTTTGGGGTTTGTATTGGAAAGACTGACCTAGTAATAAGCAAACAGAAGTGGGTCAGATTGTTATGAGTGTTGTTGTTGTTATGTTTTGTTCTTTGGTTTTGTCTTCATGTCTAGTAAGTGGTCTGATGCCTTACAAGTCATTCCTAATAAACAAGGTATGCTTTATAATTTTAAACTCATGCTCAAGAAGCAAATAAGATGGGTTAACATCAAATAGGCCCATACATTTATTATGGATCTAATTTCTTAAGCAACTCTTCCTAATTTTCACACTCATCTGTTTAGAAGAAACCCATCTGAAATAGTGAGTTATGATAATGCACAAAGTAAGCCCATCACTAAACCAATGACTGTTAGTAGAAAAACAATTGAGACCATCTTCAAGGAATGAAGGTCAAAGCTTTTGTCCACCTTATTTTGTGTTGATCTTCAGCGATGCTCTCTTCTTTTACTGGAAAAGTGGTGCCCTCCCCAGTCTCTTCTTATATTCTTCTCCCTCTCCTTGCCTGCAATTCTGGACAGACTTGTCCAAATTAGATGGTCATAGGCAAGGATCCTGTATGCTTCAATGTTCATTTATCTACTGGCCATTTCTAAGCCTTATGTATGCAGTGAACTTACGGAAGCATCAAGTGCACCTGGGAACTTTTGCTTGCTAGAGAATGCAGCAAGCTGTACATCATATGCAGAGCTGATAGTGGGCATCAAGGAAAGCCCCAGTACCACCTGGTCACTCACCTCCCTTCTAGCACTAAGAAGACTGATGGTGAGCCAGAGTTCCTGCGTGTGTTTTGCTGGCTGTCCATATCCACCTGCGAGAAAACAGGAACTTCCAGTCAGGATCACAGCTCTGGAAGGGTCTCTCCAGAAGTCGCCGTGGCAGTTGTCCAGAGTGCTGTTTTTAGACCTGGCGTCATCCACATAGAGCACAGCAAGTACTTCCTGTTCAGAGGCAGCTCTCACTGGACTGTGGCCTATTTCCTAGTACATAAAGAGCTGCCCAAGGGGAGCTTTCCTGTGTATTTCACGGGATTAAGCATGGTGAGTTTTCCCTCCCGAAGGTTTTTGGTGAGGTCTGGAGATACTTATGATTGGCATGGGGATAATATTAAATACTCAGTAGTACTCAGGCCCAAATGACAGTGGCACTGAAGTAGAGGAGTCTTGTGTTAAATAATGTTCCCAAATAATGGGTGGATATGCTTTTTGTCCCCTTGGATTTGTTGTTTCTTTTACGTTGATCCTGTACCTATGTGTTGCTTCACCCTCTGGGGTTCACATGAGTCACATGGAAGAGTCTAACAAAATACAGAGCATGTGCTCCTACCCTCAAATAATTCAACAGTTCTTACATGGGTCCAGAAAGCTTCTCTTCTAATAGACTAACATCCATGATTCTGGCTTCAGAACACATCTAGCCAAGGTCTTGGCTGTTTCATTACTGTATGTTTGAACCACTTGTGGCAAGGAAATGAAAATAATTCTGATTCCTGAACCCCATTTGCAGACAAAAGCCCTCTGGGGAATTTCTACCTGAACCATTAAAATTTAATAATGAGATAATTAAGCATGATGAATAAAAGAACTCAAGTGATTATAATACATATCAAACTTTTAGACTAATTGAATGAATATTAGTTTGGGCCAACTCTTTAGAGTTAAACCCATTTTCCCAAAAGAGAGAGAGCAAACTAAAGGAAAATGTGAACGTGTTCAGCTGGTTGCATTTGGCGATCACAAAATTCACAGATGTAAATTGCTATATCTTCTCATTTTTAAATCAGCTCCTAAGGTTGCCGTACTTAATTTTCACCATAATATTTTTAGTATTCTTTCTAGATGACATTTAGATTAGCATCACTTTGGTCACTGTCCCACAGTGACAAGGCAATCAAACAGCTCCGATGATTGCAAGTTGCGTCAATGTTCCTTGGATCCCTTTATTATTGAGATTGGAAATTTTTCTCATTTACATTATTATTTAACATTTCTTGAATGCCACTGCTGCTTTTCACATATGGCCTGCATAGAAAGTACATTGTATCAGCAATTAAGAAATCCATAATGCCAACCGACTCAATCCACAGATCGCTGCATAGATTAATGAGTCTGCAGGCAGATGAAGAGGGCATGAATTCTAAAACATCTCTGAGAATGTGCCCAAAGATCATCTGGGGAGATGTGTTTGAAGTCAAGGTTCTGTTCATCCTCACAACCCATGTGCATACTGTGGGTTCAGATTTGAACTCATTCTTCTCCATTCATCCAGCGGGGTCCCTAAATCATCCACCCACTTGCCCAAGACAGAAGCTGAGCAGCCATTGCATGAACTCCCCCTTCCTTCATAGCATATGACAAATCAATTCCTGGCTCAATCAATGCTCTTAAGTTTATTTCAGGTATTTCCATTTCTGTCTTTCATTGAAGTCACTACTATAGTTGAGGTCTCTTGTTTTCTCTCCCAGGGACTGAGGAGTTGGCGTATTTATGGTGTCTTTGTCTCATTCAGTTACTGTCATATGGTGGTTATTTTATTTTGTTTTGCTTTATTGTGTGTTCTGGTGAATGCTTGTCTAGCAATTGAGTTACATATTTTTCTTTCTTTCAACCATATCTCTACCTCTTCTCACATACACACACACACACACACACACACACACACACACACACACACCATTATGTTTAGTACATTTCAATTCTTCTCCCATATAAAAAACCATTATATCCATAAGTAGGTGTAGATCTGCCCTACAGAGAACTCTGAAAACAGTGCTTTATGCAGCAAACGGGTATGGGTAGAGTCTAACAGTGATATGTATTCTTGGTCTCATGTTACAGAGAGAAATGATACATTTCTGATCATGCTACTGGATTATATCTGGCTCTGTACAGGTACTGGCCTTGTGCATGGCTGAAGCATCCCTAAGTTCTAAATGCCAAACTCACCTAACCAGAAGTGACCATAAGAGGGGGAGGGTAAATTCCAAACAAGTTTCAAAAGAAAGTAAGCATCTCCCACAGCTAAAGAAAAATTTTCCTTGGATTTGTCGCCTTCATTTAAACCATGTGACTGTGTTCCTGAAGGAAGCTTGCTTCCATAGGAATAGCGTGAAGTCTTGTGAAATCTGTGCAGTTGGTAGCTCTTACCTAAAATTCCACAGTGTGCCCTCACCCTGGAGTCATTGAAGCCACTTGACAAAACTGTTTGCAGATTTCACATGCTTTGAGCATGTATGTGATACAATTTAAAAAAAAAGCAACAACAACAATAACAACAAAACCCTACATACATTACTGTTGTGACCACTCCAAAGTCTAATTGGGGTCTCCAAAGTCAGATCCAAATCCATAGCTTCTCAATCTTCATTAATCTGTTCTTATTCCTCCCAGGGAAGAATCTATGAAGTTCTGGTCCCTTTCTAGGTAAAATCACGCTCTCCTATATCTTGTGTTATTTCTTCAGTCATCTTTGAATTCTTTGTTCACTCAACACCCAGATCAAGTGTGAGCCTCCCCTACTATTGCCGACATCCACAATAGCATCTGTATTCCTGGTGACTGTTCAGTGGGGAAACTTCTTTACCACTCCCATGCTTAAAATAGGTTGAATAAAGCTTCTATCCTGTTGAGTCATAGCTTCAGATGAGACAAGCTGCAAGCAAGTCATAAAAGAGCTCCCCGGAATGGTTGCCCTCTCCCATACTCTTTTTGAAATTCCCTATTAGCCAACCTAAGAAGCTACAATACCCACTTGTAATTGTGTAGAAACTACTTGATTTTCTTCCTGTTTTGCCATTTGTGACACAAACACTTTGATATATTTGTTTTAGCAGCATATCTGAGCCCCAGGGCATCGGGGCATAATTAGAAAAGGGCATGAGCTGGGGGGGAAGGAGAGGCTGACTTTCATGATGAAGCAGAGGCTAGGGATATGAAGGGCCGAATTATAAATTATAATTAACCTAAGACATTCGGGGAGCAAGCAGGGGGACAGAAGTGACTGCTTTTAGTGACTGCTGGTGGTTTGGTGCTATCTTGAATTTATATCCATTAACTGCCCAAAAGAAACAAAGGAAAATACTCCACAGTCAGATCAAATTTGGGGATAACATCTAAAAATTATAAGGATGAAGAGTTGCCAGATATTATAAATATATTTTTAGGTCGAATATTATCAGAGTATCTGATGTAATTGTCCTACGTAGGGAGCATTGCAAGGAATGCCTAACGCACTCTGTCCTGCTCTGTCCCTTTAAATGCTCATGTTTCTCGGCTGGAACAATTTAGTAGCAAGTAAGATTCAGTTATCATGCTTGTTTAAGGACATTTTCATGGATCCATAATGCGGTCTGCAGGCATGCATCCATTTGGAGAGAAAGAATATATCGTGTTTACAGTGCCTGCACCAGCATATGTGGACATTTGCATTTGGAGATGAAAGTATATTCCCTCTTCAGTGGGAGTTTTACCCCTTGTTGGTACTGATTGGAGGCTGGAAGCTTGTTGTATAAAGAGCTGTGAACCAGACCCTCTTTCCTCTTACACCTGGATTTGGCACTTAATCACGAAATCACATCAATCACTGTATGCTTTGCATTAATTTTCATCCCGACTTTTTGGAAAAGGCATTTTACTTTTGAAAGGTTTTTCAACCCAGATTTCAACATGCTATGTAGAGCCATGCCCTGGGGATAATCAAATGCTAGTAATCTGGGTGCTTACTAGGGTGTACGGTGACAGTTTAGCTAATAGAGAGGTCAGTCACTTCCTGAAACCAGATGAGGATTTGACTGTACTGCTCTGGTAATTTCAAGTACCAAGATGGTTTCGCACTACACGCCTAATACATGCTGTTAATGAATTAATTCTCCAGGAGATATCAATTAGTCATCTTTAGATTGGAAACACTGTGGAAAGGGGAGAGGGTTTACATAACTGATATCCCAAAGGATGAATGCTGGGTTTGATAGCTTTGATTTGATAAGAAAATGAAATAGGAAAAAGAGATAGATGCGACTCTGAATGTATTATTATTTGTGACATGGCTCAAGATGGGAGACCGTGAGGAGAGTAGAGATGACAGAACTGGTGCTAACCACGGTGACAAGAACTTGAAGAGCAGTCGACATGACATCTTTCCTATCATGCTGCTGAGAATGTCAGCTTTGTGAAGGACAGTGAGAAAATGGTTTGCCGAAAACTTGAAAGGTGGATTCCAGAGATGCCAGCCATGTCAGATGCAATATAGTCTGCTGTGGTGGCAGAGACCCACTTCTGGCTCCAGTGATGGCCTGCAGGTGGGAGAGCTTCTGGTCTTCAGCAAGACTCCAAAAATGACTACAATTGACCTGCATATTGTCTCAAGTTCCCGGGATCATGATATGCAAGAAGTAAAGTTAGCCAGTGTGCAGTTAGGTAGAACCAGAGGCCAGGGGTCTCTCTCTCTCTCTCTCTCTCTCTCTCTCTCTCTCTCTCTCTCTCTCTCTCTCTTTGTGTGTGTGTGGGGGGGGTTGTGTTTGTGTTGCACACAAGTATGAGTACATGTGTGTGTTCCTAAAGCATCATTTATAGGCTTCTGAGCTTCTGTTTAAACCTGAGGTGTGGAGAAGGAAGGAATGTATCTTCTGAAGACCTTACAATGTATGAGCATCAAATAAGCTCTGATGTAGAGAACACATAGAATATAAAAGAAAAAGGAATCAAGAAAGCTAAAGAAGAGTGGGAACTAAGTCAGAGCCTGGGTTTTGCATTTGAATTCCCGTGAGCTTCCAAAATGCCCCTCTAAGCCTCCACTACATAAGGTTGATCACAGCTATCAGAAGGATAAGTAGTGTCAGAGATGGAGAGTTACTGGCCTATGAAAGCAGTGTGGTCATGACCCAGCTGCTGAAATCAGTACATTCCACAGCATCTTCTCAGTCTGCCTGCTCACTTACTGTTGAAATTTCAAAGAGAGGATCTGAGCTTCACAGTTCAGCTGAGACATGCAGTGACTGAGAAATGTAGGTGCTGCCTTCAAGGAAACCCTTCAGCATTAATAATGGAGTAGTAGGTCCATCTATGTTTCTTTCCCCCAAGTCCAGAGCAGTTAGTGAGGCAGTGGGTACCCAAGAAGCTAGAACCTAGGCTCTGAGGTAGGGGATGTACAGTCATGCATAAAAAATGGGACACGCATTCCATCCAGATGAAGATACATCCCAGCCTGGGACTTTTGAATAAAAAGCTTAGAAATCTTTCCTTTTCTCTTCTTTGTGATTCACAAAGCATTAAATATTGAGAAAGGAAAAAAAGACACCAAGCTATATTATGAAAATTAGAGAACACTTTCCACATTTCCAGGGGAAAAAATATAAAAGACACATTAGCCCCATTCATTAGACACATTAGCCTCTTACAAACTCAGTCTCTGCCTTGGGGAGTTAGGAACCTTGGATCAAAGCCTCCTGTTAAGGGATTGGTGAGATGACTCAGACAATGAAGCACACTTTGCAAACAAATGTGGGCCAGCACTGGGAAACAGGCGGCAGGACAATTCCCTGGGGCGTGCTGGTTGGTCAACTAGTCCAGGTAAACTGACAAATTCCAGGTTCAGGGGAAACTCTGTCTCAAAGGACAAAGTGGACAACTCTGAGAATCACCCCCAACTAGAATCCATCATCCATACACCAAAGCCATGCAGCAAGACTAAAGCATCCTTTCAGACATTGGAAGAACCTTCACTGAAGTGGCATGTTTGTATTTGTTACTAAACCCAGATGGACAGACAAATGATTGGTAGGTAGGTAGATAGATAGATAGATAGATACATACATACATACATAGATACATAGATAGATACATAGATAGATACATAGATAGATACATAGATAGATACATAGACAGATACATAGACAGATATATAGATAGATACATAGATGGATACATAGATACATAGGTACATAAATAGATACATAGATTCATAGCATATGATTCCCAAACTAGAGACACCACTGAACCCATTGGATATCCTCAGACCCATCACAGACCTACCATTTCAAGAATTCTGGATGAATCTATGTGATCTGGGTTGCTGCAAGGCTTCAAAGTGATGCTGACACATGATCAGGGTTGAGAACCATAGCACTGCTAAAAGCCTCTCTCTCTCTCTCTCTCTCTCTCTCTCTCTCTCTCTCTCTCTCTCTCACACACACACACACACACACACACACACACACACACACATACACCACACAACACATACACAGAGAGAGAGAGAGAGAGAGAGAGAGAGAGAGAGAGAGAGAGAGAGAGAGAGAGAGATGCAAAAATAAAAATGAAAATACTTTGAAAGAGAAGACAGCACTCCCTTAAAGTATTTAGCAGACTGATCTCTGAGCACTCTTCCTGTGTGGTCATTATCACTGAACTATGGAAGTCAATAGAAAAGAAAATGGTATGCAACAGAATTAACTATAAATGAAAATGACTTCTTATCTAATGTTAAGCTTGTGGTCTTTAGCAAGCTGAGACCCAGTGGATATCTCACGGATTTTGCCAAATACCATCCCTATTACCAGAACCTTAAGAACACAAATCTGGAAGCTTTTTTTCCAAAAAGAAAAAGTTTGGATTTGCTGTCAAGACCTTGCATTGTCTTATCACCTGATTTTGCAGGTAAACCCTCAAAGAGCTTTTCAGACTTAATGAAGTTCATTTGCTTTGTTTATGTTAAAAGTGAAACTATTCACACTAGCATTCAGTGATTAAGAATCAAATTAAAGTGACTATAACAATAAACATTTACTTGGCTGGTATTCCTGTAGAGGGGCCCGGAAGTAGGAGCCTCTGAGTCTCTCAAAGTGCATCACCAGAATAATAGGCTGGAGGCAACGCAGTTTACATTGGTGGTAGAGCCCTTCATAACAAGAATTAGCTAGGAAGGTGAAGCACATCTTATCATTCATTTTTTTTTAATCATTTCAGCCTCAAGCAAAAATGCTGAGTCCAAGAAGGTTTCTTGGGCAAGAGATGACTTGATTCACAGACAGGCTTACCTCGGGATCAAAGTCCGAGGATGTACCTCCATAGTAGAATACTTCCCAAGCACACATGAGACCCTGTTCAGTCCTCAGCACCAGAGAGAGAGAGAGAGAGAGAGAGAGAGAGAGAGAGAGATCACCAAAAGTGACAAACATCTCTGGGATATACCCTCGTATTTTCATATCTTCTAGACAGATGCCAAAGATCAAGTCACAAGACTTATTTTAAAAATGTTTTATAAGAAATATCCCTATTTCTGTCCTCAAATCCTAGGATAAACTCACCGATCTGCACAGAATGCCTATTAGGCTGTTTTTGGTTTTGTTTTGTTTGGTTTGGTTTGGTTTGGTTTTTTTGAGACAGGGTTTTTCTCTGTATAGCCCTGGATGTCCTGGAACTCACTCAGTGGCTAGGCTGTTTTTGATAATGTTACATGTTGTTAGAAGTTTAAATTTTCTTCAGTTCTGGCTGCTGAATCTTGTTTACTTCAAAAACAACTTACTAAAGTGTTATTGGCATGTACACCCATAATTTGCAGAGAGGCTTACAGATACTTATGTTACTTTGAACATTGCTTATTACAAACTGAGTGATTTACATACTCCACTATGTTCATAGCAGCCTTATTTATAATAGCCAGGAACTGGAAAGAACCCAGATGTCCCTCAACAGGGGAATGAATACAGAAAATGTGGGTGTATTTAAACAATGGAGTACTACTCAGCTAGTAAAAACAATGAATTCATGAAATTCTTAGGCAAATGGATGGAACTAGAAAATATCATCCTGAGTAAGGTAACCCAATCACAAAAGAACACATATGGTATGCACTCACTGATAAGTAGATATTAGCCCAGAAGCTTGGAATACCCAGGATACAACTCACAGACCACATGAAGCTCAAGAAGAAGGAAGACCAAAGTGTGGATACTTCATTCCTTCTTAGAAGGGGAAACAAAATACCCATGGGAGGAGACACAGAGACAAAAGTGTGGTGCAGATACTGAAGGAAAGACCATTCAGAGACTGCCCCACCTGTGGATCCATCCCACATACAGTTACCAAACCCAGACACTATTGTGGATGCCAAGTGCTTGCTGATAGGAGCCTGATATAGCTGTCTCCTGAGAGGCTCTGCCAGTGCCTGACAAATATAGAGGTGAATGCTCTCAGTCAGCTATTGGACTGAGCACAGGGTCCCCAATGGAGGAGCTAGAGAAAGGACCCAAGGAACTGAAGGAGTTTGCAACCACATAGGAGGAGCAACAATATCAACCAACCAGTACCCCCGGAGCTCCCAGGGACTAAACCACCAACCAAAGAGTACACATGGAGGGACCCATGGCTCCAGCTGCATATGTAGCAGAGAATGGCCTTGTTGGACATCAATGAGAGGAGAGGCCCTTGGTCCTGTGAAGGCTCAATGCCCCAGTGTTGGGGAATTCCAGGACAGGGAAGCAAGAGTGGGTTGGTTGGTGAGGAGGGGAAGGACTATGAAATAGGTGGGTTTCGGAGAAGAAATGAGGAAAGGAGATAACATTTTAAATGTAAATAAAGAAAGTATCTAATAAAAACAGTGATTTAATAATGAGTAGAGGAGATGCTTATATGGTACCTAATTTTTGTAGGAATTTTTATAATAATTGAAGAGTTCCAAGTCCCAGAGCTAGTATGACAGGTAATGCAAGCTAGAGATAAGCCACCTCAGGTTAGGGAAAAGGTGTTGGTTAACAAATACCAACTAATGTTCTAAATTTCCAAAAGAGACCAGAAATCCAAACTACACTGTAAAACTTCCCTAATTTTAAAAATGATGGAAGGGCTGGAGAGATGGTTCAGTCAGCAAAGTGTTTACTGCACTGAACCAAGGACCTGAGTTTTGTCCTCCAGAACCTGCTTAAAAGCAAGGTGCAGGAATGGGCAGCTGTATTCCCCAGCACTGGGGAGTTAGAG
This sequence comes from Tokudaia tokunoshimensis, assembly GCA_036184795.1. Taxonomy (NCBI): domain Eukaryota; kingdom Metazoa; phylum Chordata; class Mammalia; order Rodentia; family Muridae; genus Tokudaia; species Tokudaia tokunoshimensis. The sequence continues at coordinate 106,975,817 of BTHU01000011.1, read as the reverse complement.
ACAGAGGAGCCTTGCTGACCAGCTAGCAAGCTTTTGGCTCAGTGAGAGATCCTGTCTAAACAACTGAGGTGGAGAGCAATTGAGAAAGACACCTGATATTGATGTCTGATGGCCATGAACATGTATGTGCGTATGCACAGGCATATACACATGCTCACACACACACACACAGTGATGGTATTTCTTCAGATATTTTAAGAAGCTATGACCAGTCAGAACCAGTGGGACTTAACCTGTGAGCTGTTTGCTATCTAACAAGAACGGGATCCGGCTCTGCAATCCCCGAGTGATAACCCCGACCATCTTCTACTTGAGCATCCCACTCTGCACAGCAGGGCTTCTGTGGTCACAGTCATCGTCGTGCTTGTTGCCACTTAAGCAGACAGTTTCCTCCTGGTAGAGATTTGATTTGGTGGTGTCAGCTTACGAGGTTCCCGTCACTTCACAACGTGTCTTCTTTCAGGCCTGATGGAATCGGAACTGTGACTGTTGAAGAAAAAGAACGCTTTGAAGAAATCAAAGAGAGACTCCGAGTTCTGCTAGAAAATCAAATTACACATTTCAGGTAAGAATCTATGGTTTAGGGGCCTTCTGGATGAGAATGAAGCTGCCCAAAACGCTTTATTTCCCAAAAACTATCAGAGACACATAAGATCATTAAAGTAAGAATAGCTAAAGGAAGAAAAACCAACCAATTGGATATAGTTCTCATTAGCTACCTGACCTTCGTGATCTTTATTTGTCTGGTGTTCTAAGGAAGAATCTAATATAGCCCTGCCTGTCCTCAAATTCTCTATGTAGCCAAAGGTTATCTTGAAGTCATAATACTTCAGAATCTACAACTTGAATACTGGGATTATAGGTACTAACACGTTCCAGGATTCATACTGTGCTAGGAATTGATCCCAGGAGTTCAGAAATGCTAAGAAAGGCATTCTACCAACTGAGATATAGTCCCAGCTCCAGATTTCAAATTCATAAGTGCATCTTAGTTGCTTAAAGAACAAAACTTTCCTTGTGTAGTCTGACTGATAACTAATGTCATATAAAAAGTTGAAGATTCTACAAGGTTCCTAGAGAAAACAGTTTTTAAAATCCTACAATTTGAGTCATAGGGAATGGAGACAAAATTAATGGCATTCATAAATTAACCTTTTGCCACTCCTACTAGCTGTGCATAGAATGATGGGGATTTAGGTCAGCCCAGTTGGGCTCGGGATGGGAACTGGGCATGCAGCAGCAGGTCATGCACTTGACCTTCACACTATGCAATCCACTTCTCCTGGAGAGCATGTGGCAGTTCTAATACTATAATGTTGGCTTCACACATAGACTCTGAGGCAGTAACTCCAAGATAGCAACTGTGCTTCTAACGGTTCCCATATACTAGTTACAGGGTTGAGGCTGGAAAGGTACTGACTTTTGTTTTGAATCTATAAGCAACTGTGTAAAATAGGTAATCTCCAGTTAAACAATGAGCAAAATGAGCCTGGGAGAGATTACAGAAAGTGTTCCTGGCTGCCCACTGTAGACTGACTTGAAGCAACCCATCCTGTTCTTTATACTTTTGAGATGAGTTTTGAAGGGCTCTTGGCCACCAGAGCCATTGATGGCACCTGTAGCAGAAGTGACATGTTTCTGTCTGTGCCACTGTAATTCCCCTTTTTATGGAATAAAATGTTGACATGTCTCCTGATGATGGTCCTTTAACTGACTATACATTATGGCAAAACATATCACCAACAGAGGAAAAGATTCAGTAACAGTGAAAAAAATCCTAAGTAAATTAGGCAGAGTCAAGAACTTATCCCAAATGCATGCCTGCTTCATGCTTCAACCCTTCAGGGATCTAAAGAAATGTGTTTGCATTCCAGCTGGTTTAACTCCTGGTTTTCCATGTCCCCTACTCTAACACACAAGGTCATGTTTTTGTTAACTAGTGTTTTCCCTCTCAATGGAAATCCAAGCTGAGCTCTGTGTCACCACTCTCAATATTCTGTTCTGCTGAAGACATTCACAGAGTCCCTGTACAGTCATTATTCACACATATACATATATACATTATATATACACATATATGGTGTGAACTAGGATTAGCATAACACAGTGTGACAAAATAAAAAGCATTTTCCATTCCTCGGTACAAGTTGCTATAGGAATCAAACTGCAGCGTGCTTTCTGTGAAAATGTGATGGCATGGATAACCTGAAATCCTGCGTCTTTTTTAGGTACTGCTTTCCATTTGGTCGACCTGAAGGTGCTTTGAAAGCTACTCTCTCACTCTTGGAACGGGTAAGAATGACTGTGAGACATCTAAAGGGACATGCAAGTAATTTCAATCCAACAGTACGGCTGGATGACCTAGTCAGTCATTTTCAAAGGATTTTTTTATCATTCATGAAATACCAAAGTAAAAGTGAGGAAACTGCCACTATTCTGGAAGTTTTATTTTCAGATTCCCAGAGTCACTCTGGGCCCTTCTCTGATGCCTGCACAGGTTTCGCCGCCCCAGTTTTCCTGTGGTTTTCTTTCTATCCACCATTATCATATTCGTCAGCATGAAGGATTTTTACACCTGAAGTCTTTGAAAAGCAGAAATGAGTAACACATTTATTTAGAACTTAATAATCCCCTTTCCTTCTGCTCGAAGGTTTTGATGAAAGATATTGTCACTCCAGTACCACAAGAAGAGGTCAAAACTGTCATCCGTAAATGTCTGGAGCAGGCTGCTCTAGTCAACTACTCACGCCTGTCTGAGTATGCCAAAATTGAAGGTAAGGCTTCTGTCTGCCACTCATTTTGAATTTGAATTTTGGTATGCCTCCCTGAGAAAATCTATCTCTTTTCTTAATGGTCAACAGAAAACAGCAGTCCATCTGACTCTGTCAGACTAAATATACTTCAACTGTGGAAAATGCCTTGGCTGTGGCCAAACGAACAGAAGAAAGCTCAGGAGAGAGCCTTTAGAGGAAACCAACATTAAATATGGGACATTATGTAATTACCAAGGTCCTTCTGAGAGTTTGTGTTGCCCTTAGATATTTTCTCTGAAGATGATATTAACCTACGAAAGAGCTGGGTTGCGCTGTTGCCTTCTTTAAATAGGGAAAAAGGAAGCGGTCTACTGTCTGTTGCCAGTAGTACTGGAAGTAAAACAAGGGTTGAAGAATGCAATATTCAGGTTCTACTTAACTCTTTCTGATGCCTTGGAAGTCTTTTGTCTTTAGGGAACATTTCAGATCTGGTGACAGAGTAGTGTGAAGACAGCTTCAGGGGCTCCAAGTTGACTCTGGACTTCTTTCTTGTTACCAGGGTTGTAGCAGGTATATTGCTACTGCCATCTCAAATGTCAGGGAAGCAGGCACTGATGAATACATAATGAGAAGGCACTTTGAGTAAATTCGGGAAGCTCTGGTTCTCTGGAACCTATTCACTCTCAAAGGCATTAATCACTTTTCATTGTTACTCCTGTTGGCTGCTATAGGGTGATTTGAAAACCACACCCAACCTGACCAGAGGTGTAAGTGTATACATGTGGAAGTTCTGTGTGCAAGACTTGATGTGTCCACACCCTGGAATCTCATATTCTCTCACACACGAAACACATGACACCCAACTAAAGCAAGTAAATGCACGTTGCCCACCTCAAGCTATCCATCAGGGAACAGCTGACTAGCACACACGCCATCACATACACTGCCAATGTCCTGTTTCCTTACAAATTAGCTGACAATCATGTTAAATTCCCAATGTTCTGTACATTACATGTCTTCCTCCCCCTCTCGATTTTGTCTGTGTGACAATGCAAATTGTGTACCAGTGGTAATGAGTTAATTGTTATGCATTCAGGGAGAAACACTTAAGAATTGGGCACTAGAAGGGTGTTTATCAACTCTGGATTTGGTAATGAGTGACAAAAAGAGAGGAACGAGAAGATCAATGGTTAAAGGGCTTTATTAGGAAATAATTGTTCCAGTATTCCCAGCCCAGGACATAATGGTTGGTTGGATTGGGTAAAGTCAACCATGTAACTACTAATCGGAAAGCCAGAGATGGGATGGGATCAAGAAATGAAATGTTCAGTTTTCGCAACTGTTGCCTCATGGGTATTGGTCCAGCTATTACTAGTCTTTTGGTAAGATCTGCTCTCTTCTTTCAGATAAATAAATTTAAAAAAAAAAAAAACTTTGCGATCTGTAAGTAAAAATGCATTCATTTCTGAAGTAGATCAACCGGTCTGTAGTCTCCTTCTGTGCCTCAATTCTTCTTGGTTGTGTTAATTATCTTTTGCACTGTGACTTTTAGGTCTGGGGATTCTTTGAAGAAACCAATCTTTTTATTCCAACTCTCTTTTCAGAGAAGTACCTCATTCCACACTACTTGCTCTCTTCTGCTTTTCTCCTTCCTTGTCCGTGATTGGCTCAGCCACTTTTTGACACAACCTCTGCAAAAGTGGCTGAGACGCCAATTTCCAAGCATGCTGGGATTGTTAATTCAGACAACCCCACATTCTCTGGCTGCATGTGTCAGGTTTTCTTCCATGAACATAGTCCACTGTAGGCTGAGATATTGCAACTTCAAAGATATTACTACTAGAAAGCTTTCTTTGAATAAGGCTCAGGTCCTACCCTCAGAAAAGAAATCCTTCTTTTTTCTTTTTTTTTCTTTTTTTCTTTTTCTTTTTTCATACTTGAGCCTCGCTGAACATTATCAACTTTTCCATCTGAAAATTTTGCGAAGAAGTTGTAGTAATATTGCTGGGAGACTATGTTTATGAAGAAATACCTCAAGAGCCTTAGATACTAAAGTCTGAAATCCTTAGTATCTTGGAGCCTTAAATCAATGAAATTCTGTTTCCCTCTACCCATGATGTTTTTGGTCAATGTATTCTTACCAACGACTCTAAAGAGATGTGTAAGATCATGGTCACAATCTCTCTTGTGGCTCACGGCATGCTGAATGGTTAATCCAGTAGTTCCCAATTTTCAAAACTCCTTTTTCTTTTATCCCGTGTTTACCCCAAAATACTCTGTGGCTATTTTCCTTTGAGCTAATGTAACTTTTTCCTCTAACCTATGACCTTAAACCTCTTTACCTCTGACCTAAGCCTCTTGCATGCCCAAATCCTCTTTTGTAGGGAAAAAGAGAGAAATGTATGAGCATCCTGTCTTCTGCTTGGCCTCCCAAGTGATGGATTTAACCATTCGTGAGTACCCACCCCCTCCTCGCCATGCTGGCTTCACTCTCTCTGTTCCATTATTTCAAGAAATCCAGATCCAAACCAACTCACTCTCCTTGCTTCAAGTTTTTTAGCATTGGCTTGTCTGTTGGTTCTGTCTGTGAAACCCAGTGTGAGAAGTCCAGTCACTTTGTATCAACCTAAAACAGGTTAGACAATTAAGCCATTTGTTTGTGATAAACTCAGATTTGTCTGTAAGTTTTTCAGTTACCCTGTCTGTGACCTGAATGCATTTTTACTTTGCTTGTGTGTAACCCTAATTTGTAAAGTACTTGTCACTGGTACACAATCAAAAGATGTCAGCTAAGCTGGGGAGCAATGTACTAGGTGTCAGAAAAAGGACATTTGAAGCAAAGTCATGCCTTCTTTATTCATGTTTAACATGTCAAACTATAATGGATACGAGATCATGCAAGGTGGTCCATACTCTGAGCTAGTTCTTCTATGCTTCCTATCTAGTCTCTCTCAAGCTGGGAAGTTTTCCTCCTTCTCTCTGGAGAGTTGTATTTGCCCTTGTTCTCAAAACTCTGGCTAGAACATATGACTTAATTGTCATTTGAAGAGTTCATGTATGTTTCATAGCTTGATTTCACATTAAACTTAATTTACTAATTTTCTATTTATGCAGCCTTTTCCACATCTGTGAAGGAGCACTTTTTTTTTTTGCTGGCCCCCAAACTTCGGGGCGGTGGGAAGCCAAGGGCAAGCTCTTCTGTCCGATATCATATATCATGCATAAGAGGGGGGCATTTTGGTCCACTTGCTCATTAATCTTGCATATGTGTTCTTGTTTCTCCTTCTCTTCTCTCCTCGTTGTGCTCTCTCTTTCAAATAGAGAATCAAAAGGATGCAGGTGAACTGATTGTATATGCCTTATCAATTACCAGGACTGTCGAGTTATATTCAGTTTTTTTTTTCTTTTCTTTTCTGTTTTTGTTAAGTAGCTCCTTAAAGTATGCGCTCCCAGAGAGTGGTGTGGAGTTGCAGTAATACTTAAGGAGTTAATTTGTGCTGTCTAAATGCATCTCATGACTACTCACTGTTGGTCTTCAGAGAGTGGCACTTCTGGAAAGGTGTAAGTTTGAAGGAGCAGCATTCTGGTTTGCTGCAGAACATCCTTCACCCTTGGTTTCAGGGTCTCACAATTTGGCCTCATGCGTGTATGGTATTTTGTTACGTGTTTTTAAAGACACTGAACCAAATGAATATTCCTTTCATTTTTTCTTTTCTTTCCTTTTATTTTTGTGTGTGTTTTCTGCCTTATGGAGAAGTTTGTGTTCCTTGGTGAGTGTTTATAGTCAAAGGGAAGCAATGATGTCCGTGTGCCCGTGTGTACGCTGTGTAATAAGCAAAGACACTAAGCAGGGGCTGTTGGAAGAAAGTTCTCTGGCTTTGGAAATTTTCTTCTTGTTTCATCTCAGGTCTTCCAAGCTTATTTAGATGAGAGCTCTGAAATGAAATATTAATGAATGCATAATATCAATCAGTCTCTTTATGAGTTAAAAGATTCCATAAAGATTTCTCATTTAAACCCACACAGCAGTTGAACATATTTCAGAACAATTCAGAAAGCATTTCTAATGTGTGCCAAACACCAGGTTAGCAATAAATATTCCAAGACTCAAAACTATGCTCAAGACATATGTACTCCCAAATAGGGAAGGCACTCATCCATCCATCCATTCATTCATTCATTCATTCAGGCATCTATCCATCCATTCACCCACAAGGCAAGAGCTTGACAAGAAGCTACCTTGCAGCAAGTAAAGTGTGAAGAGCTATCCAAATGAGGAAAAAAAACTATTTGCTTCATGAAACATAAATGCATATGTGTACATTTCAAATTCAATACATTACAATCCCCACTGGTTATGTGTCAGAGGAATATGACATTATTAGAAAGCCATAGATACATTCAAGATCTTGGGTTTCAATTGCACATTTGAAGAGATACATTGGAATCAGTTCATGGAAGCTAGATATTTGGGACATAGCCTACACAGAGAAAAATATACAAATGTAACAAATTCTACAGCTGATAAAAATAATATTCTTAGATAAATGCTCATGTCATGAGTTTCATAAACTAGGTGTGGTTTTGCATGCATTTAACATATGTAATCTTAAGAAAAGATGTAGCTCCTCCCATTTTACAGACAAACAAAGGTTAGAGAAACACAGCTGATGAACAAACGCACAGACCTAGAAGCCCACACATAGACCACATGCTATCTACTGCAGTTCAACATGAATATAAACAGTGTCAGATTGTGTGGCAGGACATTCAGGACAAGAGCTCTGTGGCCTGGGTGTGCCATAAAGACACAGATCTGTCTAGAAATGGTGGGATGCTCCTGTAATCCGGCATTCAGGAGTTGGAGACAGTGACACAACTGGGACCATAGTGACTTTAAGGCAAGACACAGATTTGCAGCAAGACCATGACTTTAAAACAGAAAGAAGTTATGACTGTGTCCCGGTCCAAAGTCCCTTCCCCGGGAATCTCTGTGACTTTTGTATTCATATAGATTTTTCAAAGGATAATTCCAACACACCTTACCTCTACAGGTGGCAGCCATTGAAGGTTCTTTTAGCAAAACTAAATACCCTCTCCAGAAAAACCATATTAGTAGTGTTGTAAAGAAGGTCTGAAGTTCTGGAATAGAGTAAAATGGAACTTAAAATGCAATATCAAAGCAAAGATAAATGTGAATCTTGGGATACTTGAGCCCTCTTCTAAGCAAAGTAGGTCTCACTGTCTTCTTTCCTGACCTTTAAATATTCTTATTTCTGGTATCATTACCCTACCTTTTCAATTTTCCTAGGAAATACGATAGATAGATAGATAGATAGATAGATAGATAGATAGATAGATAGATAGATAGATAGATAGATAGATAGATAGAAAGGACAGACAGGCAGGTGGTGGCAAAGAGCTGTCAGTGCAAATGGGTTAAATAAGATGCTAGGACTAGATTACAGAGATCTCCTGGTGTGTTTACTCAAAGCATTCTTTGAGAGTCTACAAGACTCTGACCATGGCTTCCTGACTAACTTTATGCTTTCTATCTTGTGACAGTGTTAGAAATTAAATGTCCAGTTTAGTTACAGTATCACAAGAAAAATAAAGATTCAAAAGGTTTCAAAGTCTATCAAGAAAAACTGTGATACAACCAAAGAATTCTATTATTTTAAGCATTCCTATTAAACTGTCACATGTTCTAAACCAAGCAAGCACTGGGGAATTCAATACTATCATGACTGCTTTGCCTCCACTCTTGGAACGCCTGCAGAATTTTTCAGAGCATCATAGTGATTCCACTGGACATTTAAATAAGACTTTTTTCTTTAAATGTGCCAAGGATTTGCAAAGATCTGTACAGATAAACTTTTAGATGGGGATGGATATAGTAACAGGTAAGTGGAAAGAAAGAAGAGGAAAAAGACAGACGTTAAGAAAGGTAGACAGACATAAACAAGAAAGGAGAGGAAAGAAGGGAGGAAGAAAGGAAGAAAGGGACATAAATACCTAGATAGGTACATGTTTGAATAGTGGGTAGATTGATAAACAGGGAAAGTGCACCATCTTGGCCTGGTCACTGCTGAGAACTTTATATGAATGATCCAACTGGATCTTAACCTTAGACTCATAAACATGCCCTCACTATTGCTCCATTTATAGCTCAGGAAGCTGTGTCATGGGGATGAGTGGCTTTCTCAAGCAGAACTTGACTTCAGGTCTAACTAAGTACAAGTGATATGGTTTTGTCTCCTTTTACCATGCAGACCACAAAAATATTGAGCACTTGGACAGTATCTATTCAGTGAGTGGAGGTTAAAGGTACCTATACCTTTTTAATATGGGAAGAACACAAAATAACAGACCAGCCCCATCCAGGATCAGATATTTGCCAAATTCTTACATTGTGAATTATTGTTGCAGTTTTGTAGACATTTTTCCTCTTTGGGTGACAAAAGCCCCCTAGAGCAGGTCAAATCCAAAGAAGGTACCTGGAAAAATAGTAAAATACTTCATGTATACATGAAAGAGCCTAATTTCAGATCCCCCAGAACCCATGTAAAAAGCTACACATGGTAACATATAATTCCAGCAGAAGGGAAGGTGGAAACATTAAGATCTTTGACTTCCTGGCCAGCCAGCCTAGCCTCCTCAACAAGCAAGCCACTAAGAGACCCTGTCTCACAAATGAAGGCAGAAAAGACCAAGAAGTGACACCAAGGTTGACTTCAAGCTTCTCTCTCTCTCTCTCTCTCTCTCTCTCTCTCTCTCTCTCTCTCTCTCTCTCTCTCTCTCTCTCTCTCTCTCCCTCACTCCTTCCCTCTCCCTCCCTCCTTTCCTCCCCCACCCCCGCACACACTCACTTCACATAAGGACTTCCAGAGTCTGTTCCGTAGATTCCGTGCTTCTGCAATATCCAGTTTAGTTTCACACTGATCTGTGGATTATTGAAAGAGAAAAAGACAGTCAAGATTACACTCTCACCAGACCATTGTGCAAAGCCAGTGGCCCTACAGTCTCCTCACAAGGAACCAGTGGGGGTGAATCCTATTGCTCAAGGATCCATGATGTTGTAGAGTGATGAGTATCTCTTGCTTTATGTCTTACACATTAGGAGTTAAATATCTCTCTTCCCATCTCTTTTGTTTTGATGATGCCTAAATAAATCAGTTTCTAAGTCCCAATTATTCTATGAGTAGTGCTTCATTTATACTATAGAAACAGTAAGGAGGACAAGGAAAAACACATTTATTTCCCAAATTGTTATCAAAAGGAATTTCAAAGGAAGAGAGGATGTACTAAAGTATGTTGTGAAGCAATGGACATAAAGCCATATCTTTTCTACCAGAAAAAAATGCCGTTATTGGTGATAACTGTTCTTCAATAAAAGTTTAAAACATGCTTAGTGGCTACGTGTAGATCCCACTTAACTCTCACAAGAATTCTAGGAGATAAATGCTTTATTGCCATATTTCATTGACTCTAAAATTAGGTCATTGGTCATAAGGTGTACTATTAATTTACTAAGAAGAATATAATAATGTTAGCAGCCAACCAATGACATGCCATCAAATGTAGTGTGCATCCAGATTTCTTAAACATTCTATGTGTTTTGTGCATTCCATGTGTTTTGGTCTTCTGTTCACGGAAATATTTTTGATTGTGAGCTTTAGCTTTTGATGTCTACCCCATCTCTCAAGCTCTGTTAACAGAAATCTTAAAGCAGAAAGTTGCTGGGCACATGCTCAGAACTAAACAACTGGGCAGGTCCAGCTGTGGTCCAGACTTAAGCAGAAGGCTTTCTAGTCCCCACAGCTCATGGTTTCCATTTCTGCATCATGAAGTGCTTGTGATGTGTTAGCAATAAAATTGAAAGACCACAAAGTAGCTTCCCAAAGAAGAAATAAAAGCATAGGAAATTATTAGATAAGCCTGAACCTCATTTGACAAACTAGAAATCAAGTCCTGAAGAAAAGCACTAAGATTTTAAATAAATGTAAAGGTCATTCTCAAGTTTGCTGTCCCAGGCACTCACTTTTCTTTCACTTGAGAAAAAGGCATTGTCCACAGTCCATTGATGGACCTACACTTCCAACCCTGCTGATGTTATTCAGCATCCAAGTATTTGAATCACAGGATTGCAGATCTCAGGCAACATTGGCTAGAACCAATCTGAACACTCATTCAAGCTAGACATCAAATCCCATGTTAATATTATGCCTCTTTAACCATCACTTTCATTTTCTGGAGGGAATGCTAATCATAGTTCCTCTCCTAGAAGATAACTTTTAAAAAATACAGGAGATTCCAGAAAGCTGGGGAGATCACTCAACCAGTAAAGGGCTTGACTTGTATGCATGAGGACATAAGTGAATCCTCAGAGCTTCCATTTAAAACTAATGGCATAGTGACACATTCTTATAATCCCAGGACTAGAAAGGCAGGGAGAGATGGATCCCCAGGGCTTGTCTAAACAGCCAACCTAACCTTTTTGACAAGTTTCAGGCCAACAAGAGAACCTATCTCAAAGAAAATAAAAGATAAATGGCACTTCTAAGGAATAACACTGAGATTGACTTCTGGCCTCCCCATGTGCACACACAGGCAGAAGCATGTGACTACATGTGCACACATGTGTGTGCGCACACACACACACACACACACACACACTAGCTCCACACAGTTTCCGAATAAGGATTTTCCACTCATTGTTATATAAAGAACTACACATATATATATGTATATGTATATATATATATATATGTTATTATTTAAAAGGCTTTGCATCTAAATCCCAGTCTTCTTTCTGCTTTCAGCAATGGAACAAAAGACAGTGCTTCATAAAACTATCACAATGAGTCCCTGGGAATCTTGATGAAATATGACTGTGACTGAGGAAGTGCAGGCAGAGCCTAGGCATCTATATTTGTAGTGAGTGCCCTAGCACAGCTACAGCTACTGATCCAGGAATTATACTTCACATGTTAAGAGTATAGAGAAGAAATTATATTTTAATCAAAATTCTAAATAAGACATTACAACATAGTCAACCAAACTCACAATTCTCAATTCTGTGGGATATCCATGGAGTTCCATGAGTTATGCCAGGTACCAGGGAACTATGCAGTAAGTTAAAACAGTCCCCACCCTAAAGGAAGCTAGCACTAAGTAAAGAACATGGGAGAGAATGAAGTGAGTGAAGTCCAATGACTACAGTAAGGAAGCAATTCAAGATGCTCTAAGATTATAGTTCTACAGGAGTTTGCCCAGGTCAGAGTCTCCAATGCATCAGGGTAAGCACCAGAGGAGGACATCAGCGAGTATAGAGCTGAGACCCCGTAAACTGACTTGGGGGGTGTCTGACTTTGTTGCAGTGTTTCATCTATTAATGATGCCCCCTCCCTCATTCTCCAAGATGTGACTATGTACCAAAATACTCAAAGGACTGTAACAGGTCTTTAATAGTACCACCAAGTCCATGGTCTTTCTATAGCAAGTAACTATTTTTAAAATCTGAAATATGAAGTAAGAAAAAGAAACTTTTGCCAGTGTAGCTGGCAAAACTTAGAAGGAAATTGCCTTAGAGATAAAGAATTGAGGTTCTCAGTGGCTCATCATAGGTCAATTAGAATAGAGACAAACATGTTTCCAAAGGGAAAAAAATGGAGAAAATGTTTCATGCATGATCCACATATCAATCTTTGTTAGCATACTAGTTGGGAGATGGAATAGTCTGAAGAGGGTTAAATGGACATTCAGGTGATCCATTATATATAATGGGGCACTGTGACTAAAGAAGTAGTTAGTATGTTTTAACCCTGCCGTCTTTAGTTCATGTATCCATCACTATAAGGAGGCAAAGTACCTTACAAAACACTGTATGTATAACTAATAAACTCTGTTCTCAGGCTTTTATCCACTCCCCTTCTCCCAAATCTTAGCAGCTATCTACAGGGTAGGTATTTTCAGTAAAGCACACTACAAGCTCTGGCATCTTCCTCAACACATCAGTGGCTGGAACTTGGTAATAAGTGGGTTTTCCCTCAGTCATATCTGTCCTTCATATGATATTTCAGGGGCTGGCAGTTTGCTTGCTGGAACCAGAGATGGTCAGGTTATTTAAGGGCTAATTGGAGTGTCTCTCGCTCCTGGATGCTTCTCTTCCTTGGCTTAGCTGTGCCTGCAGAGGAATTCTCTTTTTTTGTTTTTTTTGCAGTCACATTTAACTCTCTTTCTGGAAGCCAGGCAGAATTAATTGTGTAAACATGAGCAGTGGTAATTGGGTGAATGAAGTTGGAAACCAAGGTATGATGTTTTTGTTTTGCTCTGTGAGGAAAAAAATAGAAAGCTTGTTTTTCTATGGTGGCAAACCTTACAGTAAGAATTCTGGACAGAGAATTGGCAGGAGGGAATTTATGAATTTTTCCTCAGGACTCATTGAGTTGAAACATGTGTCTGATGCCTGACAGGTTACAGATCAACCACAGTCCGCTCTGTGTTGTGCCGAGCACCAGATCATGCACTTTGATACATATAGTCAGTTACTAGGTATAAAGGAGCACGGAGTTTCCATGAAATTACACACTAAGGTAGCAAACATTCACCACATGAGCAAGGAATAAGTGTGATGGAGATGTCCCCAACTTTACAGAATGCTGTTAGTAATGTGTCTTTTTAACATAATGAAAGGACAAGCCTTTCTTTAAAGAGCTTTATTTTAAAATGATTTCTACTAATTCTGTGGTCATATGATCTTTCCCAAAGAATACAAATTAAGAGAAACCGATAAAGACTATTTCTAGTTGTGTGCTCAAAAACACTGAGATAGTCCAGCGAGGTCAGACTTGAAGACCCCCACCAGTCTTGCTTTGCTAGAACATGGCATTTATTCATGGCTTTGCTCCCTTTTTCTATCAATGTCACTATAATTGTATTTTCTCTGTGCCTCAGTAAAATTCATTTCCCCAATTGAAAATCCATGCAAACCCAGAAGCAGGCCTGGCAAAGGAATGTGTCCCTCACCACTCAGATCAGTCTCTAAACCAGAACAATTAGAAAGGAGCAGGCCCAAGGTTAATGAGATACTCATTAAAGAGAGAACTGTAGAAGCTGCTGGTACTCTGTGCTTGTGTGGAAGAGACTATTGTCAAAGGACGTTTAAAGCACTGATATTGCAAACCACATGACAGATGGGTCAAGTGCTGATTACAGTATTCTAACATTTGGAATAGCGAGTAACATATTCGATAAGCTGGCAAGTTTTTATATATGATTCAACCCACAATATAAAAGCCATGAGAATTCCAAATCGAAAATAATTAAATGAGCTGGAAACAATCAGATACCACACATTTTCCCCCCAAATGACAGATTTTGACATGTTGAAATTCCACAAAGGGAGCATGAATATTCCCTAGCTCACTTGAACTAATGACGGCCTTTTATCTGCTCTTGCAAAGCAATTAACTTCAGCCTTCTCACAATGAGGAAGTTAACAGTGACCATTTGTAGGCACTTTGATTTGAGGAAGACCTATCCCATGATGCCTTGTTTGATTTGTTCTAGTCAGCAATCCTGTCAAATACAAGGAAAAGTCTTAACTCTGTCTCGTTCATATAAGAAACCAAATCATCGAGGGTACAAAAGTAGTTAAAAAGTGAGTAACCTAAGAAGGATAAGAATCCACATCACCAACCATTCATACACCATACTCTGTCTCTGGTCACTTGGAGTGGAGAATCTGTTAATGACCTGTGCGTGCTATTCGTGATACAAAAGTCTATCTTCTTTCAGTCGCTGATACAGCAGCTGCCATTCATGTTTGTCCATCTTGATGGAGCATCGGTTTTTGCATTCGGCTTCTGAGTGTCTCGGTAGGGTGTGGTGAGATGCTGGTTAGAGTCCTTGTCAAATCCTATCACACCTCCAGGACACCAAGGCAATGCCATGAGAGCAGCATTTCCAGTGGCCATTTGTCACGTTTGCTTGTTGGGGTGTTCTTTTCAGAGTTCCTTGTCACTTGTCACTCTTTGTGAAAGTCACTTTGTCTCTTTACTTTTTTTTTTCTGCCTCTCTCCTACCTGAACAGCTCCCCAGCCAGCTCCTGAGCCTCCTTCTTTATTCACACAATTGCAGACCAGCTTGTTATCTCAGAGGCTCGCAGGCATGCCTAGGCCAATATCAAGTACTGTAAACCTTCTCTCTTCTGTCACTTGGCTTTCTAGCTTTCTAGCTTAGTTGGCTTTTCTGTTCACTCTTGAAATTCTGTTTCAGTTTTGAATACTAAGCTGAGGCTTGGGCTCTCAAGTGTGATGTCATAGGTTTTGAGATACTCAGAAGAAAGCATTTATTTCCAAATGTCCACATATATAATTTTTTTTGTCTAGCACTGTCTGACATATGCAACATTTTCAAATCTCAATGTCAGCACAAAATAACATTGTTGTTGCATAACGTTTTGCATGATGGTTTTTCCTACGTTATGAGCTTCACGTCTGTTGAATGAAATGTTTCCTAACTATACTGTATTTTCAGTTCTTTTTCCATCAGTGCTCCAGCTTCTGCAAAAGTGGGTCGGGGGTAGGAATATCTCAGTGCATTTTATGACAGCAGAGGTGACCAACGAGCCAGACTCATTTCTAAAGAGAACTTCTTTGTGCCCTTTGGGGAATGGGTTATTGAAGGCTTTTACACAGTATTTTCTTTAAAGACAACATCCTAAAGAATTCATGCCTAGGATAGTTTTTGCCATGGATTTAGAAAATCAGCTGTTCAAGCAAATGGGGGAAAAGTAGCCGTGCCTCACTAAAGTGCTTAAGCTAAAGATAATGGAGTCAAAACTAATTAGCAATAATTAGAAGTTGAGCTACGTGGGTTAATTGGCAGTCAAGTATTCTAGATTAAAGGCTCATAACCCATGTACTTCAGTGATCACATATTTAAGTCAAATTGCACAAGGTTTATTAAACATACTGTCTGTATATATAATACATCCCAGGCGTACACATACCTGTGTACATGTGCACATACTCATCAATGACTGTATGCACATGTACACATTATGTGTGTCTATTGCTGTTTATTGTAGTCAATATAAAAGTCTTGCATTCAAAAAAATCACAAATCTTCAGGCAGTCCTTACTTAAGCATCTTGGATTTCTCAAAACATAAAAAAAGCATTTGTACTTCTTAGGTAAATGTGAATAAAAATACCAGTAAGAATCATTTTATTTCTATATTTGATGTCATGTACAGCCAGAATTCCCCTTGATTTGGTGAATGTTCCATCCAAAAGGACAATGCTCTCTATTTTGAAAGTGAGATTTCAAAGATGTGGTCCAAGTGGGATTTCCTGCAGATCTGTATAATGTGCAGGCTTGTCTGGTTATAAGAAAATGTGTGTACGTGTGTGGTGTATGTATGTGGATGTGTGTGTTGAATGGGTAATAAGCATAGGATAAGGAATTTGCAAATTGATGTGTAAATGTGAATATCAACTAATGAAAAATAGCCACCATGCATATTTACTATCAAAATGCAAATCCCTCACTCTATGCATAATACCCAAACATATATACGCAGTATGTTTGTAGAAATGCTGGAAAGTCTACTAATGAAATTCCGATAGTCTACTTGTAAAAATTACAAACAGATCAGGTGTCCCCAAAATATAGAAGTCAATCTTGCCTCTCATTTTTTTCTAAAAATTTTTTCTCTAGACCAGGCCATCAGCTGTTACCAGCCAACCTCCCACATCTGTTGACTAGGTGTTGGTTGTCCTTTACCTACCTGGAAATTCCCCCAAAACTCCTACCTTCAAGCTCCAACTAGTTCCACCCACCTTTCCATTTGGCTGTGGTAGAGATAAAGTTGAATTTATTGACCACATACAGAAAGTCCATCTCCATACCCACAACTGTCTAACTGAACTGTAATTTAAAACCTAATCATCTGACTTGGTCCCATTTGTCAGTCTTGTCTCCCAGGGGATAAAACATTCCCCCTTTGCATAGTGTTTTATGAAGTTTATTTTCTATTATTAAATTCTAAATGCTAATGACTCGTATCACTTAAGAAATGCCTATCTTTTTTAAGCAGCTATTTTCTATCCTTATATTTAAATACAACCACTCCAGAAATAAGTTTGAATATTAAGAAATTCTATTTGGTGCTGGGGATATAGTTCAATAGTAAGAAAATTGCCTAGTATGTGTGGACCCCTTGGTTCAACCCCCAGCACCAGAAAAATGGAAAAAAATGCAAAAAAATTATATTTAGCAAGGCACATTCTGAAATTCTAAGGTGAATCAGCCAAGAAACAACACTGAGCTTAGGGTGTGGCAAAGGCAAGTTCCTGTTAAAATATAGGCTATAACAGTTCCTGTAATAGCCTATCCCTAACAGCCTTTAATAACCTGCCCTGAACTTGTACATAAGCACCCAAGAATGTTTAGTTTTCTTCTCATCTTTCCCTGGGTGACTTGAAACAAAGAGGCCTTGAATGTTCATCTCCAAAGTGAACATCAAAGTACCCAGTCAACACATAGACAACAATGTTGTCTATGTTGAATAGATAGTGGCCCACATAGAAAACAAACAACGTCAATCCCTATGAAGCCTGGGGACTCTCACCCCATGCCAGGTAGGCAGAACTCAATGTAAAGAGTTATATGAGGTAGGCCATGTATGCTGTCTTTAAAGAATGTATGTACAAATTGCCACTCAATTAGCATGGGTTATTGTAGACCTCACATTAGCTCCATCTGCAACTCGGGAGCTGGAGCACTGTTTCATAAGTGTATCATAATGACAATGTCAAGGTGGCTTTATGGTTTGCTCACTTAACATTTGCATGAAACTTTT
Source organism: Tokudaia tokunoshimensis (assembly GCA_036184795.1). Taxonomy (NCBI): domain Eukaryota; kingdom Metazoa; phylum Chordata; class Mammalia; order Rodentia; family Muridae; genus Tokudaia; species Tokudaia tokunoshimensis. The sequence continues at coordinate 106,958,196 of BTHU01000011.1, read as the reverse complement.
TTAATATATATTTTGATAACCATTCAGAATTTCTCACCCACTAGTTCTATTGGCCACAAAACTAGCCTGCTGCTTTCATTGAATCTTACCACAAATTCTTATACTCCAGAAAATGTAGGCCGCTTAATCACTCCCGCCAAAAAGCTCGAAGACACAATCCGTCTTGCTGAACTAGTCATTGAAGTACTGCAACAAAACGAGGAGCATCATGCTGAGGTGAGCAGGCACAGGGGGGATGGCACAGTGTCCCTTAGCTGAGGTGCTAGTGCAGTCTGCAGCCACCTGGTTGTGAACAAGATGCCTTAACTTGCGTTTCCTTTTAATTGGGCTGAAGAGAATGAAGGTTGAAGTTTTGGAAGGAGGCGTCTTTAGAAGTTTGTCTAAGTGACCAACAGGTGGTTGTATGTTGTGCATTTCAGCCTAAGTTTTCAGATGTTTCTCTGAACGCGGGACTGAGGTGAGTGTAACTCAAGGCTCTGTGGCATCCAGCACACAGCACAGATCCATTATCCGGACGCACAGAAAACTCTACGGTCTTTTGTGGTTGTTTTGTTGCCAGCACCGTTGTTCTGATTGGTTCTTTGGTGTGTGAACCCTAGGTCATCTTTTTTTTTTTAATTTTGAGTTTTTCTCTGTATCTGACTCTGATTCTGCAGCCTTTCTCCTTGTATAACCTCAGACTGCCCAGGTTGCTGAGCGGCGACAGAGACAGTGATAAGTATATGCTGTTTGGCTTGTCATTTCTGTGACACAGACCCAGATAAATACAGCTTCCTTCATTGTATTTTGACAAACCTCTCTAAAACAATTTTAAAGGAATTATAAACAGAAGAACCAACTAGATGCCAAACCTATAAGGACGTAAATGCCCCAGAGCTTCCAGGGATGAGACGAACTAGGGGATTAAACTCTGAAACTTCTCCAAATTTGAACTTTAAAATCATTTCTCTCAACATAATCTGGTTTTTAAAATTACACTAATTCTCCCTCTTCCTTTACATTCATATTTACAGAAAGGAGAGGAAAGGGATATCTGTAAAAGTGATTTCTTAGACACCTAAAAGACCCTTCCCATAACTAAGAAAATACTGACAGATTGTTAAATGATATATCATACACTGTAAAGCCAGCTATCCCAACTAATGCTGATTGCATATTGAAATTTCCTCCCTGTTTCTCTACTGTTCCGGTCAACCTTGACTGATCGTGGCAGGGGAAAGAGGTATGTGACTCAACCGAATGAAGCGGCCCCCTGCTCTCATACTCTGTGCATGCCCTGGTAGTACCATGTCTTCTAATGGGATTTTCCTGGTGCTCCTGCTTTCTAACACTGACCCTGGGAATGTAACAGCAACTTCTAGTGGACTGCTTGTGACATGGGTGACCCTCCACAGCAGGGTAAATGTGGAGTGATTCTCTTGTGTGTGCATGAAGCAATTGATAGACTTATGAGGACTGCAGTTACATCCTGACACACGCCTCCCACCTGCCTTGACTCTGTCCCTGGTCTGACATAGTTTCCTGTGTCCATCTGTATTTCCCTTTAGTACAAAAGAGGAGTTCCAAGCTTAGTAACCAGTAACCCCTTGGAGTGATACTAACCTTTTTCTACAGCTGCCTATATGTGAGTTCATATATACAGTATTTATATATAGAGAGAGTGTCGAAGAATCCTGAATTCCCTGCAGACTCTCAGAATGGGGGGAAGACACATGAATGGGTGCCATAACCCGCACAGCACTTAGCAATGGACACACAGCCTGGGGTGCCCAAGAATATCCCCAACCACATACACTTAAGAATAACTTCCAGACAGATGCAAGGAAATTGGGTTGCATTTTTTTCTTCCAATTTTATTTTGTAAGATATTCGTTTTAGATTGAGGGGTTGGAGGTTCCAGTGATTATAAGTTTCTTCTTTCTGGGTGTCTTCAAAGCCAACTCCTGGGACTTGGGGGATTCAAGCCTGCCTTTCCTGGCTTTGAGAGGGAAAGGCTTGACCAAGTGCACGTTTTTGTGAAGCCATGGATATGAAGAGAATGGTTCCTTCCAGTCACAGCTGTGCATTTAAGTGAATAAGGGAAGAAGTAGATGGCAGAGATACTCGATTGGTAATCAAGCTACTCTCTAAGGCTACTCCCAGACCCCAGAGAACACGTATGGTCCTTGGCCACACCAAAGAGGCACCACCACACCAAAGAAGTCCCAGCACTGCAAAACAAAAATATATTTTTTAAAACCCAACTTCCAAAGTAGGCATTTCTTTTTACCTTTCCCAAAAGTTTGGGGTTTTTGGCAAATGTCAATCATCATTCTAATAATGAAATGTCTCCATCTTGCAGATTTAGAAGTCACGCAGAGTAAGCAAACACAGTGACTTTAATCTTGTTCTCAATATGGTTTTTGAAATTAGTAATAAAAAACCCTCAAATTTAAATATAGAAAATATCCAATAAAGAAAAAAAACCTCAGCATATTTTAGATTCCCAAAGACTAAAAATTACTCTAGGTAAATGTACAGGATTACCCATCATGAGATCTCATGACTTAATCAAACCTACCCATTGGGCCTCTCCTATCTAATGATCTCTGAGTCAAGGAATTTAGTGTTCCTTGAAAGACAATGAGAAATAAATTGTCCTGGGCCATGAAGGGATAAGGTACGTAGCAGCCAGTGCTTAGAATCCAGAGCAGAGCAGATTGGGCTTGGATTCTAGCCCCATCATGTTCATCATGTGACTGTGATCTAGTTACTTAACCCAGCTGGATGGTCACTGGTAAGATGGAAGGTGACATTAAGCAAAGGATCAGATGATATTGTGGCTGGCACATGGTAAGCGCTCTACAAAGTTTAGCTATTGTTACATGAAGAAAATAATTCCCAAGAAATCAAACTATCTGATGATTTAAAAAAAAAAGCTGATTTCTAGGTGAAACATGCCTAATGGCTGAGAACCAACAGGCTGAGCTGGAAGGAGACAGGGTGCTTTCCCAGGAGGAGTGGGCTCGTCCTCAAAGACACCCCACCTGGCCTCAGTTGCTACATACAGATAATAATACCTGAAGCATCTCACAGAAATTTGAATTCTCACATTTGGTGCCAGCCCCTGAACTGGAATCTCTAGGGAGTTATAGAACATTGGTCTCTTTCAAAAGCTACTCAGGTGATTCCTGTGTATAGCCAAGTCACTGACTAGGATGTAATGAAAACGGTTGACTTGACATAACACATTGTACACTTTTTCTTCCTGAGAGGACAAAGGATTTGTTTGCCCACAACTCACTTTCTGGATGCTCCCTAAGCTTTGACAACTAAAAAAGGCACTAAATCCTAAATATGGATCTTAACTGTTGTGGCCATACTATTTGTGGATACCTCACAAATAAAAGTGACAATAGACCTGCTACCCGCTCCAACCCCCAACAAAAAACCTCATCTTTTAAAAAGCTGTTTTAAGTTCCAGTATAGTAAATGTCCCAAGAGGGTAATGTCTCTCCTCAACCAAGAGTCCGTCCTTCCTTTACCATTCACACGTGCTGTGTGAGGAAGCTCGTGTCACATTTTGCTCTCATATGCAGCAGAATTTTCTTCTCAGAACCTGACCTACTCATAGGCATACACGTTTAATCTTCATGTACTCCCCTTCCCAATCTCTCTCTATGTATATGTATGTATATCTATATATGTATTGTGGTGCACAGAGGGGTACATATATACATGTTAGTTTGTGTGCAAAATATATAATGTGTTCAGTGTAGTAAATTGAACCCCATAAAGCACACAGCTTTTGACTTTGAATAATAACAAAATTGGGTAAGTATACTCTACTGTTTTAACTCCGTATTTTCTATAGAAAAGGTTTACTGAAACTTTAGATGCCTTTGAACATATATTACTTCATGAGCAAAAGTTGTTTTCACCTATCAGAGCCAACCTAAAGTAAAGTAAAGCTTTTGCTCACAACAGTTATTCAGATTGTTCATCTGATCAGAATTATCCTTTAACTGTTTAGTTATTCCTAATTTCTTCTTAGAGAGTGCTAAAAAGAAAGACCTTGGTTTTTATTTTTTCATTCGCTGTACCAGCTTCCCTAGTAATAATATTTCTCTTTGTAGGGCTCCCAGTCTGTCTGTATTACAATGATTGCAAAAACTAAGAGTTGCTCAGTAACAAATTATTTAGGACCTGGTTCTTTATAGAGGAGAGATACTTCGTTCCCCATGGTCTCTTGCTTACAAGTTCTTTAAATTAGAAACATAAGACCCACAACTGCAGTTGAGTTAAGAATCTTTTTAATTTCATACATTTTGACCGAGTTTTGGTTTAATTTGACTTTCTGTTTTTATTTCTTGTCATCCTAGAACAAAGTTGTATATGGGGAACATAATACAGTCTTCCCCAACATATCTTCTTGGCCATGCCCTAAAGATGTATCATTGATTAATCAGCTGAATAATAAGTGCCAGCCAACTTGCTGTGCCTTTCTGAACTTTACAGATAACCCTGGATGAGGAGAGAAGAATCACCCTGTGTAGGCTCAGGACTGTGGGCAGGATTCTCTGCCTAATGGGCAGCAGGCTGCAATAGCTCAGACTAGGGGAGGAAGGATTCCTTCCTCTGCTGGCCTCAGAGGAGCAAGGCCCATGCCCCAGGGCTCTCATCTCCAGGTGGTAAAGCTACAATAAAACCTCATTAATTCAGGACAAATACTTAGAATCTGTGATGACTTGGTTGCATCTATGGCTATTTTCATTTTTCTTAAGTAAAATATTTAGCATAATACCAACACTGTGGTAATTGAGAAGTCTTTTCTTGTATCTTGGAAACATGCAGTTCTTAGACCTACAAAGTTAAACCTCCCATCTTTTTAACTAACAGACAAGTTTATCAACAAATACTTAGAAGTTGGGAAAAATATTAAGAATTCTGATACATTGATGTTCTAAACATTGTAGACTCTGTGAGTGCCATCTACTTTAGTACCCAATTACAGGCTGCTTTCAAAAGCCATAAAATATCTCCAGAAAGTCCAACAATTTGAGCTTTTTGGCTAACAGAACAGCTTCTCCCCACTCCCATTGCTCTGAATCAGTGAGGTTTTACTGTATATTACGATGGAAATAGCAGGTGTCTAGTTCCAGCCAAGCCATCCTTAAAGAATGGTACATGACTTGATTTTTTCCATTTAATTTGCAAACCAGCCACATGTTGATAAAGGAGAAGTAAGTAATATGGAATCCTATGAAAGAAGAGAGGTGGACCCTCTGTTCTGCCTCCTAGTGGCTGTTAGAATTCCCCTCCAATAAGGAATAGATTCTCACAGAAGAGCTTGGCCATTGAACAAACCCTTCCATGTATAGTACTATCCATAATCATCCTTCATATTTCCAAACACTTTCCCATCTTTTTTGGTGAATGCTCCAGAAAGTGTTTCCAGTGTGAATACTTTACAGCATTGAGTGGGGAGGTGGGGGGATCAAGAAAAGGCTGGCAATGTTTGTTTTTCTGCTCTCTTTGAAATCAGCAAAACAGGGCCTGTTGACACCACCACTCATTCTGCATGCCCCCTGCCAGAAATGATTAGCCTACATGCATGCATGCCTTTGAACTGCATTCACATCTGGCCCAGGCTGATGTGAATGTCACCCCTGAGACCCTGCACAATGATTTCCAAGGGCTCATGTGCATGAAAATGAGTTACTTCACTGATATTTTTTGGTTTTCAGTGTACATAAGTCTAAACCCCACAGAAGTAAGTTCTAACCTTATTCCATGTTCCCTAGGCTAAGCTGATATTTCCTCTAGACCAGAAGCAAAAAAGCAAAGGCTCCCTACTGAGATAGACTTTTTATTCAACAGTTCTGTAGTAATTCTAATAATAGCTTGCTTTGATTTAGTTTGATAGAGGAGTAATGTTTCCAGGGTATAGGAAAACTGGAATTCCTGGGGTTTGAAGAGACCATAGACAACTAGCCCCCAGATATAGAAATGGAAATGTACAGTAATTGCAAATTTTCAAGTTAGACCAGCAGAAAACCCATAAACACAGTGAAGAAACTCCCAAATTCTACACCTTAGAGCAAGAGCCAGCCAGCAGCGATGACACAGAGCATGACCCAAGCCTACTGAGTTATTGTAAATTGAGCAGAAGTTCAATGTCTGACACTCCTACAGCCATGACCTCTGACTTCTGGGTCAGGAGCAAGGCTTTCTACACAGAGTAGTGCCTTGGACACTGAGAGGCCCACTCCTATCCAAACTGCTGTTCTCTTTACAATAAAGTGACCACGCCCTGCTGGATGTACAGTCAGTCTTGAGCAGTGAGGGTTGGAGCATGCACCCTTCATCCTAAGGAGATACTCATTCCCTCTTTGTCTATTGTTTTTCTGCCACATTTCAAAGGCCTTTGCGTGGTGGTCAGACTTAATGGTGGAGCATGCGGAGACGTTCCTGTCACTTTTTGCAGTGGACATGGATGCAGCATTAGAGGTGCAACCCCCAGACACGTGGGACAGCTTCCCGCTCTTCCAGCTGCTGAACGACTTTCTCCGTGCAGACCGTATGTATCGCCCTGAACTACGGCCTTTCCCGAATAGTACGCAGATGAACTTGTTGCTAAGATATCTTTATTTCATATAGACTGTGGGTTGGATAAAGGTCCTCTTTGTTTTACTGTTATAAACGTGCATATACACATACACAGTACACACACATATACACATATACTCACACATACATACATACGTACATACATACATACACATACTCCACACACACACACACACACAAACCCTAAACACACACACAAACCACACTCCACACACACCCTTGTACACACACCACATACACATACATACATACATACATACATACATACATACATATACACACACTGTGCACACATACAGAGAACCATGTGGGAAGAGGTATTCATTTCTTGTGTTTTATTTACTCTCCAGAAAATTGGCTAGCTTAACCTCTTTAAGCTTTTCAATTTTTATCAAATGATACTTCCTAGATAAAAGATATCTCCAGCCAAATTACACTGCAAACATCTTGTGGCAATGACAGCCATAAAGCAGTCCTTCTTACGGGAGGGTGATGAAGGAGGGGAGGAGACAAGGGACATTTTTTTCCTCCTGGTACCTAGTCAACAGAAAAAAAGTTAAGAGTAACGATTTACAAATGCTGTGAGTTGATGCTTTTCATAGAAATGCACACATGGGCAACATGACTTTGGTTCACATTTCCCTTCCACCTGGATTCAAGTATGAATTTCCATGTGGTTCCTGTTTTTGTCTTTTTGTTTCTTTCAGTCTCTTTCGAAGCAGGGTGTTGGATATAGAAGACAATGCTCTCTGTGTGTACACTGCACTTCAGTAATGTTGGTTCTGACCGACATTTTGCTTATCTGTTCTAGATAATTTGTGCAATGGGAAGTTTCACAAACACCTGCAGGACCTGTTTGCCCCACTTGTCGTTAGATATGTGGATCTGATGGAGTCCTCCATTGCACAGTCTATCCACAGGGGCTTTGAGCGGGAGTCATGGGAGCCAGTCAAGTAAGGAAAACTGCTTTTAATACCATCAAAATTGGGGTACAAATGGCTACAGAGTCATACAGAAATGGATTAATGGTGGCACATGGCTATCATTGTTAGTGTGAATAGAAAGCAAGCACTGTTTATTTCTTAACATGGTACTGGTGGCTTCCCTGCCTGAATGGGCTAGGGAAAGGGGTAGAAGTATGTTTTTATGAATTGAAACCTTTGTGTCAAAAGATACACAGAGGACTGAGGGATGTAACCATGGGTGTGGTATTTATTCTGTTCATCTTACTCAAATGCTACTTCCTACAGTGCTTTCCATAAGGTCCCCAGGAAAGGGGAAGCACTGACCACAATATACAAGTTTTTATGGGTTGCACATCCCACAGGATAAATCACGGGGCATCCTGTATGTTGTAAGCTTGCTACTTTCCACAGCTGCTGGGCAACCTCGGCTATTGAGTGTCTGGCAGACCCAGAGACTCCTCTGCTGCCAAAGGGGCAGGCTGTGCCTGTGGACTGTCAAGCGCCAGTCCCAAATATCCTGGAAATGACACCCCTATATGGAGGGTATGTGATATGGTTTGAAATGCTCTAGTAAAGCCTGCCTTGGCCCCAGTAGACTCTGGTTGTTTGGTTACCCCACCATCACCACCACCACCACTTCTCTAAGAAATGATTTTATACTCTGCAGCACTTTACATCTTTGAGATGTACAAAACAGGCATTAAGCTAGAAGTTTTAGGAAACCCAGACCTTTTCTCTTAGTTGGAAAGAACTCAAGAGTCTTTCCTCAATACAGAATCCTTTTCTGAAGTAGGTTTCTAAATGAATGTTCCTCTAATATGAATCTCTAGGCAACCCTGACTGACACAGTTCCCTCTGTCCCCTCCCATAGTTAAGCCACAGGACAATTGCTTTGATTTGCCCCAACTGAAAGCAGGTCAATAGCCCACAGCTCTTGGTTTGAAAGAAAAGAGAAGTGATGGTTCTTTGATTTTACCTCAGGTATCTACAACTAGTTTAAAAGGGTAAGGCATTCATGAGTGGGTATTTATTTATTTGTTAGTCATAATAATCATGGCCGTTGTGCTTTGGAAAAGAGAGCTGCGAAGAGAAAAAGGCATAAAGGAGTGATATTCATGTTTTGAAAATAGCAATGGTTTTGAAATAGTATTTCCTTGCTTGGGTTTAAATGTGGAAGGTTCTATTGCCAACACAGCGGAGAAGAATGATACCACCCTGGGTACTTAAAGAGTCATACATCTGGGGCCTTGCACTAGCAGGAAGGCAAGGGTTTGACTTCTAGGAATGTGTTTTCTCATCTTTAAAATTGATTCTTTAAAAAGTTCCTATCCAGGGCCTGAGACTTGTCATAAATTTCTGTGAAAATGTCACTAAAGTCATTTTATAATCTGTTAACTTCTTCAGAAGCCAAACATATGACTGCTATTCATTTGGAAGCATTCAGTGTTCTGAGTACTTACCACCAGCAGTAGAGATAGGATTAAAATCACTTTCACAATTGGAGTCATAATCTGGAAGGGTTTTTTTGTTTTTTTGTTTTTTGACTGATGATATTGGACTCATGGGTCCATAATTTAAATGTCTGAAACTTTCAAAAGAGCAAATGTTATGAATAATCACCTGAGACAGATGTGGATGTGGGTGTGGGTGTGGGTGGGAGCTGAGGGTGAAGAAAGTAAATGTTTTGCTGTCCAAATTGTGCTATTGTTAGTCTGTGATTTGTTCAGTTCATATCAAACAGTGCCATGCCTTTGAGAGCGCCTGGAGATATTTGAAAAGACCATGTAAAGCATAAGCTAGATTAACATTCCTTTTAACCACACACCAATTAGCTTATTTTTAGATGGCATGGATGCTGTGTGGAAGTTCTGAGGTGCTCATGGCAATGAGAATAAAGGTAGATTGGGACATATGTGTATATAGAGACAAAAACCTCTCCATTCTTAACAATGCAAAGAGAACAGAGGAAGAACACCTTTGACACTTGAAGAAGGCCAGCCCTCTTCCTTAAACAACAATGCCTCTTTCAACTAAGAGTTTTATCAAAAGAAATACCAAAAAAAAAACAAACAAACAAACAAAAAAAACTCTTTCAGAATCCTCTCCATCAGGCTCCTTCCTAAACTAAGAACTGACTTGTAGAAATTTAAGCTGCCCATACCTTTAGTCTTCTCAGTTTCTGCCACATGACTATAACACACATAAACATCCATACATGTGCACACACATATACATACACACAGAGATGTACATGCACTCACACATACAATGAATAAAAGAGATAAAAAGAAAATACATGACAAACAGTGTTCACCTTTCATATTTCCCTGTATGCAACTATTTCCCTGTAAAGAAAAATTAACTACAATTGTCTATGCTTAATATAATGGAAGTTATTTAGTAGTATAGATAAGTAGCTAAGTCTTAAGTCCATTTACTTTGAAAACTGAGAAGAGAGGGATTGTATCTTACTCACTCTATTATTCTGTGGATGCAGATGTGGAACTCCATTGCATAGCTTCCAACTACACCCAAAGACTCTCTCTCTTTCTCAAGATGAGCCCAAGTGTTCAGTAGAACCTCAAGCCATAACCCTTCCTGAGCATCCACTAGGGCATGCCATAGGGTCGTTATCTAGAGTTGGGAAGGTAGTTTGCAAGTCCAGCAGCCCTGAATGCGGTTTGATCTCTGCACATGGGTGGGCAACACCTCATCCAGCTATATGGTGATGGTTCATTGCTAATATGTCATGAAAGACTTCAAAGTAGAAGAATCCAGGAATGTTTTTCTGTGGGTGAGTGACCCCTCTGTCTTTTTTGGGGTTCTTCTGAGAACATGGAATCCTTGGCTTTGTGATTTTTCTGTGTCAGGTTAGGGAGGTTAAGAAGGGTAAAGCAAATACTGCTTCTTAACAAGGACTATAAATTCTGATTTCCTAGTAGTGAAAATACTTGTTCCTCTTCTAGGCCTGAGATGTACAAATGAAAAGTACCTTTTAATTAATACCTGTTCCCAATGATGAAGATTTGATGGTAACAGAAAGTATCTCCTCTGGGGACTTTAACAGTTTGTGGGTGACTAGCTGTCAATTATATAGGTATTACTAAAGCTAGATCTCTTGGCCCTGGGGCCAGTGAAATGGCTCAGGAAATATGGTTCTACAAGCCCAGAAAGTTTGTTTGCCAGATCCCAGGGAAAGATGGAGAAGGAGAGCCAATTCTACAAAGTTGTTCCCTGATCTCTAGACACATTGTCTGGTAATGCGGACATGCATTAATGATCATAATCACAATAAAATTAAAAAAGAAGTCCTAAGACAATGCCTCAAGCCACCAGTGTCTCTGAATTAAGATCCTTTCTCAGTTGACCTTCCCAAGACTCGGTGTCCCCCTCTATAAAACAATGGCTTTTGATAGCCAAAAAATTTCTGTTGCTAGAACTCTTGGTAACAGGGTGTGGACATGAGTATACATGTCCACTCACAACTACACACACTCTTCCTCTCTCCAGCATCTAGAACAGAGCAGGGCGTGGAACATAGTCAGACTCAGCTGTATCAATAGAATGTTGGGAACCTGTACAGGCTAGGGATTATAAGAATACAAGAGGAAAGTAGAACTGAGGAGATGGGTGAGAAAAAGATACAATCTCCAATTGGGGATTATTTATATCTAGTTGGGTCTATTAATATATACACAAGAAAAATGTCTCTAAATATTGCCAAAGTATGTATGCACAAATCATATAAAGAGTTGTAAGAATGTGGCTCATAGGGGCATGAGTTTCCACTGAAGGGTGGGGAAGGAACTAGCTGGAAGAGTAGCATTTCAAAAGAGTCAGGGTTCATGAGGAGGATCACGGACACCAGTGGAACATACAGGGGAACAGAACACAATGAAGCAGCACCCAGTATTTGGTATGGGCCAGCATGGGATATCAAGGATGCAGCAAGCCTCAAAGATGTTTGAGAGGTTCTCAAATCCTAGGACATTTGGGGTTTATTCTGTATAGGATACTTTCTCAATGGGGCTTAATAGTCCCAAAGCTGTGGTAAATGATCTTAGAGTTGTCATAGAAAATGTAGGTCCACATACAATACATAAGTAGATAAATAGTATATCTGTAGCATTAAACTTTCATAGCGAGGGACTGGAGGGATGGTAGCTCAGCAGTTAGAGCACCAGCTGCTTTTCCAGAGGTTCTGAGTTCAATTCCCAGTAACCGCATGGTGACTTATAAGCATCTACAATGGTTCTGATGCCCCCTTCTGACATGTAGCTATACATGCAGAAAGAGCACTCATATATATAAAATAAATAAATATGTTTTTTAAAAAGAGTCTACAAACATTCATAGAGAAGGAAGTTTGGGGCTGGATAGTAATGAATAACAGGTTAGGAGACATTACTCTGAACTCTAGGAAGATATCAAATAATACCCATATCCCTGAGTGGAATTAGACCTAAGGACAAACACAGAGAGAAGCTTCACTGTGAGAGCACCAGGAAAAGACAGATGTACTTCATATATTCATGCAACAAATGGCTTGTAAAAGTAGAACATGTTCTGTATCTAAAAATCTACCCCCATCCATAAGCTTAAAGCAGAAATATTTGAGGAATGATGTAACCATATCTCTTCCGCATAGAAACAGTCTTGATTAAAAACGTTATGAAAAGGGCCCCATCTATATTCATGACAATCCATAGAAATGAAATACACACACATCTCTAACAAATGGACATGAGAGAGAGCAGGTGAGAATTTTGTAATCTCAGGCTCTAGAGAGTTAAATGAAAGCGATCCTGGATTGGATAAGGCTAATTTTTAATGTGTATCAGTTTCTAGGATTCTAATTCTCACTTCTTATCCTACCCAGAGACATATACTTATGGTTCTTATGGAGGAGCATGACTAGCTGGTTGTCCAGTAGTCACTGGAGGGCTCTCTTTGAAAATAATGATTCATTATAGCTATCAGCAGCTCCCAGAGTATTGCATCGTAACTGAGTGCTATGCAAAATCTTCCTTTAAATATGTGATACTGAAATATTATGCTTAGAAGTTACCTCTGATTGTTACTCTTTTAGTGTCCCAGATAAAATACAAGTAACATTAAAAATATGCTTTATTATTCTGATAAAACCAGAAATGTCATATTTTATCATTTTAAAACTAAATCATTAATAATATGTGCTATGTAGGATACATGTCTATTTAAGCCCAAATTCACAGCCAAAATGCTGTATTTTACAAAAAAAAAAGTATGTTTTGATTAATATGAGAATTTTTTATTTTGTATGCAAAAACGAAGGTCTCTTCCATTTGTGTACTCACCATCCACTAATATGTTTAAATTAAGTTGCTTTTGCAGACACTTGTACGTTATTCATTTCTAGCTACTTATAATTTGCTCAGAATTGACATTTTAACTTTCCAGGCTGCCATCTCTAAGATCTCCTAATTCCTTGATCATTATTCAGTGTGTGTGTCGTTTAATGATCACATTTGCTTATATAGGCTTACACGTGTCTCAGTGGAAATCACCAGTGGATTTGTTTCATGGCAGTGTTTAAGACTGAGAACCACCAGGGACTGAATTCAAAGGCAAAATCCCCAGTTAAACAGAGACACATGGAAAAGAAAGTTCCATTTTTTTCCTTCTACTTAATAGTATATTTAGTTTGATTTCTCTTGCGTTCCCCCCACCCCAAGGCATCCTCACACCGCACGAAGTCATGGGTCTGTGAAACACCTATCTCCCTGAAAGAGGAGGATACCCGCTTGGCAACTGTGCATTCTAGAGTTTTCAGTTTATAATCCAGGGCTGACTTGCCATTGGAAACATTTCAATGACTTATTTGTGGAGGAAGACAGGCGTCTAAGCCATTCACCAGGGCCAGCGCCTTTGCCTGCAACTTTGCCCTGCAGAGCGTGCCCAGAGGCAGCCTGTCCTCCAGGAGTCCTGCTAGGAACACAGCTCACCCAGTGCTGCTTTGGCGAAACTTCCTCCTTCCCTACAAGATCCAAAAAGAGAACCTCAAGTCCTCTGCCAAAGTGCTGTCAATTCCCCCTTAAACAGGAAGGCTCCTTTCAGATGCGGAACTAGGCTGGGCTCTACCATGCCAGTGACTTTGGCTGCATGGAACACCCTTCAAAAGCCTCTGCAAGATGTTCAGTGCCAGTGTTTGGAGCAGTACATGACACAGACCCTACAAAGAAATATAGTTGATTTGACTCAAATCTCTGAACATGCTCCCTCTCCCTCTCTCTCTCTTTTCTGCCTCTCTCCCCTCATAAAACCATCCATCACTCAATTGAACTTCAAACCTCTTTAGAAACCAAAAAGGAGATAAAAGATAACATTGCTATTTCGTTTGTTTTGACAAATTTTAAACTTTTTATAGAAAAAAAAAACGGCTCATGAAATTTTCACACACACTCGTGGAGCTCGCACTCCTATTAGGAGGTAAAGCCCTGCTGAGGAGAAGGGTCAAGGCTACTGACTGCCTTACAAGCAGAACCTTTGTCCAGTTCCTAGAATCCACATAAAAATAGTGAGCACTGTGGAGCATCCACTTGTAACCCCAGCACTGGGAAGATGAGGATGGGAGAGCCTTGCCACTTGCAAGCTAAGTGCTCTCATCTAATTGGAGAACCCCAAGCCAATGGGAGAGCTTGTTTTAAAGGGGGTGGACAGCAATTCTAGGCTGACCACTGGTGATATCTATCTCTCTCTCTCTCTCTCTCTCTCCCCCCCTCTCCCCCTCTCCCTCCCTCCCTCCCTCTCCCTCCCTCCCTCTCCCTCTCCCTCTCCCTCTCCCTCTCCCTCTCCCTCTCCCTCTCCCTCTCCCTCTCTCTCTCCCCCTCCCCCCCAATACTTGTACATATTTTTTAAAAAACAAGAGAAAAAAAAAACAGCCTTCCCAGAAGCCGCTGTCAGGCATTATTTATTCCTGGCTGTCTTCCATTCCCAGGGGCAGCTACCATAATGTTAAATGATACTGTAAATCTATTTATTTGACCCAGGGGTTCTAAGTAAGACCTGAATCTGGGCTTCTTTTCTTTCCCTGTGTGTCTGTCTCTGTGTGGTGGCATATCTCCATTTTAATAAGTCTGAGTTTGGGAAAGAAAGCATCCATTTTCCTTCAGTGTTCCATAAAATTCCCTAGGGATAATCATTCTTCTACATATGAGTTCTTCATCCTACCCGTCCATTCTGACACCCCATGTACGAATTCCTGTCTTTAGAAGTAGCAGTTGGAAGGCATTCAATTTCTGTATATCACTATTCCATGCACATTCAAATCAGTGAGCCTTCCTTTTCCATTTGTTGTCTAATGTCTGCCTGAAGAAATCTTCCCTTGATAGTAAGTTATAAATGAAAGTAGGCACAGCTAATGCCCTGCACCACTTATATTCTTAAGAAGTATTTTAGTAGTTTTTTATTTAAATATATTTATTCTTTGAAAATTTCATAAATGTATACACTGTATAGACGTATTTTGGATTGAAATCTACTACTTACACATATTTAGGAGGTGCAGTACAATATGTGGATTCATGTGTGTTTTGGGTAGTGGTCAGGTCAGAGGACCGAGTGCATCAGCTACCTTACACTATGGTCAGTGTTTTCTGGTGAGCGCTCTCCTCTTCTTTCCATTGGGAAATGTGACAAATTATCAACTATATCCACTGCACTACAGAATGAACATGAAAGCTGACCCACTGCATCCCTTTGCCCTCTCTCCTGCCTCACCATTCTATCAATCCCCCTGTCTCATGGCAAACCAGTTCCAGCCATGGAATTCCGTGAATTCCACCAGCATCAAGCTCTTCTTGTAGGACAAACTCTAGACTCTTTTGAAAGTGGCCTTCAAGATAAGCGTTCTCTGAGACATTTCGGCTATGTGATCATTGTGCACGCATGCTCCATCGATGTCCGCACTTTTATGTTTCCCATTAACTTGACTATTTCTCTCTGGATACCAAGTCCCATCCCAGCCCTCCATCTATAACCTGCTTACAATGTGTGTTGCTCAAGGCTCCACCACTGTCTTCTGTGTACTTAGCCAGTTTATTTACAGCTGTTGTGTGCTTCTGCTGCATCTACATTGTCACTGTGATGTTATTTTTCTTTCTGTCTGTTTCTTCCACAGGAGTTTAACCAGTAACCTACCCAATGTGAACCTACCCAATGTGAACCTACCCAAAGTACCAAATCTACCAGTTAACATCCCTCTAGGCATCCCACAAATGCCTACATTTTCGGCACCGTCATGGATGGCTGCTATATATGATGCTGAGTGTGTATTCAGTTCACATTAGATCTCATTTAAATTTAAGTGATCTTGGCATGGATATGTATTGCTTATTTCTATACATCCTATATAACAGAGATGGAGATGGATAATTAGACATATTTTGCTGATCATGCAGAGACAATATTGTTTATTTCTGGCATTCATCGTGTTTATAAGACATTTGCTATATATACACGCAGTAACGATTTGTCTAACGCCCACTGAACACTTGAGGACTGTGTTTTACTTCCTGAATTACTTTGTAAGAGGATTTCTACCCCCAGTTTTCAATGCAGGGGCCTTTGTGCAGGACTTTATGCCTTTCAAATGTAGGACTTTAGGAATTATTCATCCCCAAATAATCAAAGAAAATTCTTTGATGGGCTGACCAGTCACTTCCAATCTGGTCCAAGGCTACAAAAGAAGCTTGCTGACCTAGGAACAGATCTTGTTGTTTGTTTGATAATTAAATATTTTTTTCAAGGCCGATTAAAGCCATAAGGCATTTTCTTGGTGCCAATAATAGCAGGATATTGGAATGGAATGTTCAGGGTCACATGAAAATTTGTGAATGGACCTCCCAGACTAGGTAAACTGTGTGTGTAGATATTTCCCAAAGTCAAAGTATAGTAGGAAGCTGTGACATCTAGGCAGCAAGAAGGCTTCTGAACTTGAGAATGTGAGAGTCAGGCCACACACAATTACGGTTGGACAGTGATGTGTCTACATTCTCAGTACAGACTCATTTTTTGCTTCCTTCATAGGAAGTCAGGGATGTGGGAGATATTTTTGCCTAAAGCCTATGCCACTTCTTCCAAGCAAGCAGTTTGAAGGACATTGGGATTGAGTGGATATTTCTTCTCTCTTAGGAAGTGAATCTTCTCTCCATTTTCCTTAGCAAGAAGATCTAGTGCCCTTCGGTTCTACCTCCATGAGATGAAATGAGAACCATGTGGGTGATTTAATAAGTGAAATAAGGTTTACCAGTTCTCCACCTTCCTTTGATCCTCCACTTTGACCACAGCTAATTATAGGCCAGATAAGCTTTTCCTTAGAAGAATAAATTGGCACATTTTCAAAGGGAAGTGTTATTATCAAAGGAATAAAAAATGACCTGAAACTGGCAGGGATGTTTTGAAATCTCCAGCTCCCATTCATCAAGGTGGCCCTTGGTGATTTCAGATCCACAGTTAATCCAGAAGGAGAACAGGACAGTAAAATGACTTCTCCACCCGGGGCTCCAAAAGCTCCCTACTATTTTTAAAACTATAATCACACACAAGCCTACAGTGAAACTGTGAGACCAATGTGTCTGATTCTCTCCTAGAGACAAATTCAAACCTCCAAATTTTTCATATTCGAGGAAAATTTTTCCTGAAAAATACATCATATTCATGCTAAGATGACAATATTACAAGTTCAATTAGTTAGTGTCTGTTTATTAGATTAGATAGTGTCTGTTTCAAATTAAAACCAAATAGATGAAAGCTTCTCTTAGCTTGTCCCGTGCATGTTCTGTGATACTGTTTTTGAAAAGATATGAATCAAGACATTGTGATAAAGCAGATAATAGTCTCCATTCAATTAATTAAGGCATGGGTGGGAACACATTTTGGTAACTGCTCAGCAATCAAAATAATCTTGGTGCTATTGCCTTAACATTAACAGTTTATCTTAAAAATAAAAAGAAAATATTCTTTTCCTCATGTCAAAACTTAATAATAAGCTCTTCAAAGAAAAAAATGCTACAAGAATTTTTTGAAACTCTGAAACCAGATGGGTGTCAAAATGTTGTTGTAATAAATACCAATTATTGCATTCATATGTACTTAATGATTTAAAACATAAACCATGCAGTTCCAAAACGGGGCTTAGGCTAGACAAAGTTGGGGCTTCTTTTCTACCAAGCATGGGGTGGGGTGGGGGAAGGCAGAACTTTCATGGAGGGAAGTGCATTCCCCCACTTTTAAATGAAGCTCACTCTAGAGCCTAAAAAGAAGGCATAGATCCTCAGTCGCCCGCTAGGAAATGCCTGATTCGATATCTTTTCATGATCCCGGCTCTTTCCTCTGCCACCTTTCATTTTAAGGACGTGTTTCCATGTCACCTGCTCCTTCGTGTCAGATACATCTCCGTACTGACCTCGAACTGGTCTGTTCTGAAAGCATTGCCCTGTTGGTGCAGGCCGTAGGCTCTGATTCCCTCTCGGCATGTTGGGAGTTTGCCCCTTCCTCGCCCTGCAGTAGCTGTGGATGCATCTCTGCACTAGCTATATTTCTCTCTGAGGCATTAATTCAATGCAGCTGGCATCTGTCACAATAGAAACACCCACTCTCGTCTGTTTCTATAGACGATGTCGGAAGAAGTGGTAATGCATGGTGTGTTGGACATTTTATAAATTACTGTGTTAGCATTAGTGGTATGCGAGGAAGGGGGCAGGGGGTTGGCCACCCCTCAGAGTTCCAAATGGGGTGACTACAAAAGAGAAAGCCAGTCCAAGAAGGCCCAGAGGGGGAGAGGTGGAACATTTCCCATGCACAGGCCTTCCATGGATGTCCCAGGTAAAAGTCTCTTGGATGTCATCGTACAAAAAGGGATCAAGTTCCATTTCCCTGGATCTATAGAGGACTGGGAACAATGGGGAGAGAGCTCAGGTTTGGAGACCTGAAGTATCAGAGATCTGCTGTCTTCTCACTTTGTCTGCCCCAACTCCCCTCATCCTAGAGCTGCCTATGTAAAAGGCTGCTCTAGGAAAATGGGAAGGCTAGCCGCTGGGCAGGACTTTAGGATTCAAGGTATCCAAGTATCCCTATCTCTATCTGAGTCTCCTCAGTTTTTTTCCAGCTCTTCAAGAGAGAAAGCAGGTCCTCGCTCACCACTTTGTTAGCACTGTTCTTTTGAAACCCAAGTCTTGTGCCATTTCCAAGAGGTCTCCATTCTGGAGGAGAACTAGGGAAATGCATGAAGCCCTGGATCCTAATAACTGCATGTTATCATGTAGTTCTTATCCATGGAGACTTACTTCTCCCCCTGGTTCATAGCCTTCGTCTGAATCATCACATATGCTAATGTGGTTATTAAAAGAAGGCTGATTTTTACCATACGCTATCCTCCTACTTATAAGGAGATAACAACCTCTTCAGACATCTCGCTGGTCTGAAGCAATTGGCTGAGCAAAGTGAACTGGGTCCTGTATGGTAAAACTCAAATTCTGCCAGTGGAGACTGCCCCCCTTCCACCACCAACACACGTTGTTTCGTATGTGGAAGCCACTGTTTGCCTTAAGCCTTCCAGTCCCAAGTTGTCTCTGTGTTAGTTTTTCTTAAGCCCAAGGCATCTGGGTGACTTTTGATTTCTAATTTTTTTTTATCCTACCAGTAATGGATCAGGTACCTCAGAAGACTTGTTCTGGAAACTTGATGCCCTGCAGACTTTCATCCGTGACCTACACTGGCCTGAGGAAGAGTTTGGAAAACACTTAGAGCAGCGGCTAAAACTGATGGCCAGTGACATGATTGAGTCCTGCGTCAAAAGGTAGGAACAAGTGTCTGGAAAGACCCAGCCCTTCCTTCCCATTATGCAGCTCTGGAAAGACCAGTGAGCCCATCACAATGGGCTCTGGTTCGTAAAGTTCTGGAGAAGGTAATCGCTAGTCCAAGTCAGCTCAAGTAAAGACAGGTATAGTGTAACCCCAGCACTAAAGAGGCAGAGGTTGCTGTAAGTTAAGAGCCAGCCTGGGCTACATAGCAAGACCCTGTCTTAAAATAACAACAATTTTTAAAAATCAGCTGGAATGCTTAGCTGCCCACATTGAATGCCTACTAACCTGCTCTGTATCCAGCAATAAAACTATTTGGCTACCAATTGGCCCCACTGCTAGTTCATGAGGAAAGAAGACTCACATCCATTCTTGCTCATCTCTACATACCTGACATCTAGCATGTCTGCCACAAAATAGCTACACAGTCAACATTTATAAGTAAATGAGTATGGAGAATGGACAGAGAAAAAAGAAAATGGATGGGAAGAGAAAAAATGTACAATTCTAGAGCCAGTGTATATGGAATCTAGGTCACTGAATTTCCAACAAAAACTAAGCCTTAGCGTCATCATTCACTCTGTGCACGTGAGCCGAGGACCTGGCATGCACCAGGGGTTAATTTTCTTGCCCTCGTTCTAACCAGGAATTGTCATGAAGTCATGAAACACTGCACATGTGCTTTAGCCCCCACAGATTTTCCCTTTTTGCCACTGGGGCTTAGGGTAGAAAGTGAATCCCTCTGCTTGTCTGAGCTGGAGACAGGAAGAAGATAAGAAAAGTCTTCATCCATTCACCAAAATCCTCTGGTCTTATGTCACAGAGCAGGCCCAGGGTTGAGCTCTTGACATACAATGGAGAAGGAGAGACACCTGTCAAACCAGTAAAATTCACATCTGTATCTGATATCATCACCACCCTGCCTATCCCTAAACACACATCCAAGTTTCTTTTCTGGTTTAAAAATATCCCATTCATTTTCTTCTTTCTAAAATGAAAAGAATGAGAAAGAAAAATGAGAGGAAGAAAAGGGAAGGAGGGAGCAATCCTGGCTTCTCCGGGGTCTCCAGATGTTATGTACTTTAGTTGATGAATAAGTTGTGAGTGATGGGGGCTGGACTTGCCTAAGAGTGCTCCGAATCCAGCCTTCGATACCCTGGAAGAAGAAGAGAGAAATAATGAATCAATCCTGAAACCTCTAGAGGCAGGAGAGCAGTACGGCTGCAGGTAGGTAATCAGCAACTCACTGAACCCAGGAAAGAGCCCTGAGCTTGGGAGACACTGAGCAGGTGCTTGCCCTTCTGCAGATCTAAAGCCTGAGCAATCTAGACAGCATATTTTATTCTTTTCTGCCCAGCTTTAGAACTAAAGGCAGGTCTGATTTTCAACTGTATGGTCACAAAGTTTCCAGTTTTTAATTCTATAATCTCTAATAGTCTGTATTAATTTTAGGCAAAGCAATGGTTGTCCATGTGACCAAAACAGGGCAACTCTTTGAGGCCATCTATTCTTTTCTTCTATCTCATACAGGAGCCAAAGTGAGTTAGTTTAAGACCTTGCCTCTCTTGATCTGTGCCCCCCTCCCACACACACACACATCTATCCAGAAAGGTATTTATCTCCTTCAGTCTGAAGTCAATCTGCTGAATAGGGGATAAATGAGAGACGCTTAAGAGAAATACAGAGAATATCTGAGGATGGGAAGCAGGTTCATTCCTCACACTCCACACTGTTGTTATGTTCAGGCATGGAAAGAAGGTAAGTGACTAAGAGGCAGGCAATTGGCCTGAATCCCTGGCAACTCCTCACCCCCAAGCCACAGAAGTCTACTAGGAACACAGTAGCTAAGTCACCTCCTTTCAGTGTCAGGACTCCTATCTATTACTGCTTGTGTATGGGCAGCTCTAACATCCAGAATTTCCTGCTGCTGCTGCTTTATGTTGAGGCTCCAAATGTAAATACAAATGCTGCTGGAAATATCCCCTGACTCCAGCTTTTAAGGCATAGAATGTATGTTGGAAGAAACTACAACCATTGATTATTTCTTTGGGGAAGAATAAATAACCTTTGTTCTAGAGCCACATGGTAAGGACAGTGGGCTGTAGCTTTAAGCATGCAACACTTCATTTCAAACACTCACCCAACAGTGACAGTGCCTCTGGTCTCTATCAGGTCTAGGTGCAAAGCATAGGCTCTCTACCCTCAAGGAGTCAATTGGGTTAAGTGATGTCTCTATTCCTGGCTTTGCAGACCCCTAGAGCTCTCTCAGTCATATTCATTTTCCACATCTGCCTTCCTCTTTTCACAGCCCTGCACTCTACAGGCTAGGAACAGTTCTCCTGTGAAGAGAAATGTGAAAAGGGAAGACGCTTGCTTCATTGGAAAGGAGCGATTTAGCATTTCCATTTCTCAGATTGGGCCGGAACTAGCACATAAGCCTCCGAAGATCAGCACAGGGCCCAGTCCAACTCAGTACCCATCAGGCCTCCTTTTCACAGAGCTAGAAAATGATGTATTTTCAGCAGAGCTTAAAATGATCATCATGATTAGAAAGCTACTTCAGTGCACTGAGTCTTTAGAAGCCAAGATACATTTATCTTTAACATGATCATATAATCTATAGGGGTGTTTTGAGAGTGTTTTTCCCCTTAGGAACTGGGCTTCCAACCTTAGAAATTATACTTGGCTCCCTACACGCACCCAGGGTGTGCTAGCAAGCTGGCATCCTTTCCTGAGCTAACTAGTGTGGCCCTCTTATGCACCAATAGAAAATAGCTCACAATTCCTCTTAAAGCCATGCCATCCTGGTGGCTGCATGAGCTCAGGAAGGTGGCAGTGGGCAATGCAGAGAAGTCACAGATGTGCTAGATGGAAGGGCAGACTTTAATGAAGCCACTTACTGACCAGGTGCTTTCCCAAAGGAAATGTGAGGATGTGACCCACTTCTCTGAAACCCTTTAAAATAGAGCTGATCCCCCTTTCAAAATAGCAATGCCAAGAACTGGATCTCACACCTGTACTCTAAACTACCTACATTGACCTTTCTTCTCCCATGAGAGCCTAATCGCTTTCTGGTGTCATAATTCAACCTATGTCAACATTATGTTACCAAAAAAGAAAATGGTTGCCTGGAGTTTCTGAAATATAGTTGTATGCCAAAAAAAGATTATTACTATTTAATTATATAAAAAAAGAATATCTACTTACTAAAGAATTGTAACAATGGTAAAAAAAAAAAAAAACAAAACCAAAAGCTACCCTGTGAGTGCCCCAAGGACATGGCCTTTGGGAAGGGGATGAGAAGCCATGTCCTTGGGGCACTCATAGGGTAGCTTTTGGCTTTGTTTTGTTTTCACAGATTGATACATTTTCTTCTAATGATTCTTTAGCAAGTACAGTCTATTTTTTCTAGTTTTTTGACCAATATAATAAAATTTATGGACTTCAAGAAGAGATTTTTTTTCAATCTCTTTTCGAAACCAAAAGAAAAAGGAAACAACAATAAGGGTCATTTAAGCTTTTTCTCCACACTGGAGTTTTGAAGATGAGAAACTGCCTTCTTGTGTTTTGTTTTTTAAGTGAAGTGCTTTGAGGTAGCCACTTGCCAATGTGAGAGAAGCTGCATATGTTGGAATGCTATAATCAGGTTTTTTTAATTCATTTATTCTCCTACAATTAGGGCTCTCCATACCATGTAATCTATAGATAGAACACAGAGCTACAGGTGTTCTGTGAATTGCTGAGGAAGAATGGGTATGCAAGGAGGGCTGTCCACATGAAGAAGCACTCCTTAGAAGGGGAAGTCACACGTATGGAGTCATTGTGGATTGAAATTTACTAGAGCCTTCAACTTTCTTTTTCACTAACCTCTCAGGAAGTATCTCCTCTACCTCCTGCCATCTGAATGCTGAATTGGTTTTTCTCTACTTCGTTTTAATAGAACCAGGATTGCATTTGAAGTTAAGCTGCAAAAAACCAGTCGATCAACAGATTTTCGAGTCCCACAGTCAATATGCACCATGTTTAATGTTATGGTTGATGCCAAAGCTCAATCAACAAAACTCTGCAGCATGGAGATGGGCCAAGAGGTAAAAAAAAACCAACTTCCCCCCCTCCCCTCCCTTCCGTCCCCCCCCCCGTTTCCCCTTCCCCCTTCCCCCTTCCCCCTTCTCCCTTCCCCCTTCCCCCTCCTCTCTCTCCATTGATCATATAGAAGAAAACTTCACAAATTCCTTCCCAAGTCTGCTAGTTTTAGAAATACATTCTTAACATTTGCAGATTAAGCCATGGATAAGTGTTCAGTATCTGTCAAGTCAATTTCTGAGGCATGTGCTGATGAGTATGCCAGTCACTTGGAAGTGGTTCTTGGCTGGAGTTCAAGTGGTCGTAAGGTTTCTTTAAGCTAAAGGATGTCTGGTGACCTTGTTGATTAGGCTATTCTCTGTACCAGATATGGGAGTGTCCGAATGCTAGTCTCTTCCCATGAGTAGTATATCTTAGCCCTTGAACATTTGGACAGCAGGAGAAACCCAACTAACTTCAAGCCACTCCCAAGCTATTCCAGTAGGTTCTGCAGGTCCAAAGCAATGTTCAGGCTTTCAGTTTTCCCTAGAATGAATTGATTGTGAATCTTCCCTGACTAGAAGTTTATTCCTTTGCAGAGTTTCTGATTCTAAAGTCAGATTTAAAATGTGAAGGAGAAGGAAGCAGCAACTTGGACTTGATTAAAGACAATCATGATCATTTTTCTCCGATGGCCTTAAGCCAGCTAGATATTCATATACCAATTTAGAATTAATTCAGTAACATTTCTGGCAACTCTATACTGTTGCCAATTGGCATAAATTGCTCCTAAATCAGATCTTTCGATACCAGCCTTACATGCTCAGAATTTTACTAAATTATATTTGCTCCTTGTTCGTTATTTATTTTCTCCTTCGGCACCTTCCATTTTACATGTGGGTTGGTGGTGTTCTCTTCTGGCAAGATCTCCTCCAACCTTGTTTCCCCCACAAGTGAGCTTCCTCAGCCACCCCTGCTAGCTTCTGCTCTGGCTTTGAACCTCCCCCATGGAGTTAAAGTTCTAGACACTGGAGTCAATACAGAGCCCTGGGTTCTCATCCCCAAGCCACCTGTACAAAAGAGACAGGAAAGTGCTCTACAAATTCATTGTTCATCAGCCTTCCAGAATTCTCTGGAGACTTGTCTCGTAGTAGTTCAGCTTGTCTGGGCTGTGTTAAAAAAAAATTTAAATTTCTGGAGGACAATTCTTGAGGAATGACATCTAAGATGTCCTCTGGCATCATCCACACATGCATGCACCAACACACAGCTATGAGCACATACGTACCATGCACATACACACATGCCCTGCATCGACATATAAATGCACATTTCTACCAAAAAAAAAAACCCACCCCACTTACACACAGGAATTTAGGCTTCTGTGGCCATCTCTGATGAGGATAGCCACATTGGTGGCTATCCTAGAAGGCACATTTAGGAAGCAGTGATCTAAGGCTTCCAGTTGTCTGAAGATAAGACACAGAGAGAAAGGTTGAAACAATGGGAAGAGGGTCCTGGGTTGCCAGTCACCTGGATAAGTGTCTTGAGTTGTGTTGCAAACTGGACTTGGATAATCCTGGCAGCCACTTTGAGCTTCAGTTTTCCCATCTGTAAAATGGTATCACTGATATACTTTTATCTGGCCTATTTTAGCTGCAGAATCAGTTTTTTATACTTTATCCAGAAGCCTAGCACACAAAAACGTAAAAATAGAGTTGATCTGGATGGAGGGCACCTTCCCTCCGCATCCTAGAGCTTCTACACACTACACTTGCCCACGCTTCCCTGGAGGATTCTGAAATCCATGGCTTTCACAGAGCCCACTGTGAGATCTCTAAATCATCAAACCTGAGCCATTAAAGATCCCTTTTCAGTTTATGCTTTCTGGAATGGTATCACTCTGGAATCTCTCTCCCCTTAAAGCCTCCACTGCTTGTGTTATTGCTCTCCTGTTGCTGCTTCTTAAATCACAGAGGTGCAAATCACATTCATATAGGATTTACCCTTCAAAAATATACATTCCTATCGCTGTATTTCCATGGCAGCCATCACAGTCAATTTTATGCCATGTTCATGGTCTTAAAAAGAAACCATCAATAGCCAGTGTTCTATCTGTTTTCCCAGTTCTAGGTTATCTTCAATTATATTCTGCTGCTGTGCCTGTTTATGTTTTTGGCTTTTCATATAAATAAAAACCAAGCAGTAGGTGGGATGTAGGTGTCTGACTTCTTTCACTTAGCATAATGTTTTCAAGATCCATGCATGTTGTAACATGCACTGTTCTTTCTATTTGTGGTTGAATAATATTCCAGGATATATACCTTTGCCCAATTTTAGCTGGGTTATTTGGTAGATAGATAGATGGATGGATGGATGGATGGATGGATGGATAGATAGATAGATAGATAGATAGATAGATAGATAGATAGATAGATTATAAATAAATAGATCAATTATAGATAGATAGATAGATAGATGATATATAGATAGATAGATAGATGATAGATAGATAGATAGATACATACATAGATAGATACATAGATAGATACATAGATAGATACATAGAGAGAGAGATAGAGAGAGCGATAGAGAGATAGATTAGATAGTTTTTTCTAGGCATATATGTACATGTATGTACATTCTCTTCCATTCTGTTTCAATTTTTTTAATATATACATCTTCTGTGTGATATCATAGTATCCTTCAGAGCAAGAACAAAAAGAATGCAAAGTTTTTTTCTTTTAAGGTTGGGGTCCAATTTGTGAATTTCCTCTCAGAGCTTTTGAGTATGCATCATGTCTGATATTCACAAGAATGACCTCCCTCCTCTGCAGAAGAGAATGGATATCATAGGTCTGTCCTTTCTGCAAACATAGGAGGGGCAAGGTCTCCTCTCCAGGTTGATTTGCTACTACCTTGTTAAGGTGCCACACTCCTTGAAGAGGGAGCTAAACAAGCCATGTCACTCTGAGTTCAGTGCTGGAGTTCTGAGGATAATTGTGAGAACGGGGAGAAGGTGAGGTTGTTTAAACTCTGTTAAGAATCTCATCAAAGCTATGACTCTATTTCCCAGGAAATATTTATAAACAGTATTCTCATGCAATTTCAGAGGACCTATAGAGTTTCTTAGTCCAAACCATAAATCCTTGTTTAAGACCAGTGATACAATATAATAAGGTCACCCTTGTCACGATGACTCTGAGTCTCAAGGTCACCATGAATTATTTCTTGGCTAAACTAAAATGATCATGGCTTAATATTGGAGTCTGGTTTTTTAAAAGAACAAATTGTTCAGGGATTAAATCACTAGATTTTATCTCTCAAACTGTGTGCTCTTGAACTAGCTAGTTACCATTGCTGAGTAACACATAAGATCCAGCATTCACTTCATAGCTATTTAAAACTATTCAGGCTTTTGACAGTGCAGATCCAGTCCCCCGACTGTAAGATTAAAGAGTTGTAACACTTAGCGGCTAAACACTGGGATGTATTTATTCTAGGCACAGAGTTTAAAAGTAGAAAAGACTGTATATTTTTTCTAACTCAGCACTTGTTAGGTGAAAATAATAACTGAAGTTTGTACATATTTTCCCCAGAAATAATACACATATACCCAAGATTAAAGACCCATCTAACACTGTTTTCTAATCTTTTGTTCTTTTCCTAAGGATATTTGTTTCCATACCATAAGGCCTATCATGATTTTCTTCTAAATATAATGAACCAGTGGCACCTAAGAAACCAGTGTGTGTGAAGTGAAGCCTCCTAGTGTAGTCAAAAATGGTCAGGATGAAGCCAGCTATGATTGTATTGCATCTCTAGGGCCTGGCATGTCAGCTGTGACCTGAAATGCTCCATATTATACAAAATTGTGAGTCTTATCTTTAAAGTAAAATGGGGACTTGAGTAAGATGACTGGCAACATTCTAGAACTGAGATAAGAACATTTGGAAACCATTTGACTTTCATTCTCATGTGCTGTGTACTCTGGAATACCAACCATTAAGCCTGTATTACAAATCTAGTTTCTAATTCTGGCTACCACCTGTACTCCATCTCCCTCAACCTGTTTTGGACTAGGCATTAGTGAGTGGATACAGTCTCCAGTTTTACAATCACTTCCTGAGTTTCATCACTGGAAAAAAGTCTCATCTAAAGGCAGCTGTTGAGACATTTGTTCACCATACTTTTCTATCTTAAATATTTATTTTTTCATTAAAATTTGTGAAGTACCAATAGAGAGAAAATTGTGTATTAAATAGTTTCTCACTTGGCCTAGTATGTTTTCATCTTGTTTCCAAGGTCAGATGGTCTTAACAGAAAGATAACGTACACACAATCTGTTCCATGACAAGGCAAAATGTGCAGCGCAGGAAGTCAAATGGGAAGCTTTTCCCATAGCAAGCCTGGATTCACAGTCACTTAGCCCATCAGATGCACCACTGAAAACCTGTGCTTCTCTTACTTACTACTGCCATGACTTCAGCATATGGGTCAAGTGAAGCCAAGGAAACACAGAGAGAATTGAAAGATGCAAAATCAGCTAGGTCACAAGTAGAATGGGATAGAGGCGATTTACAAAGGACTTCCTGACAACAACTATCAGCGAAGATGGGAACTAGAACGTCCCTATGCACGTGTGCCCACACGTTATGAAGCTTCCCATTGGCCCAGAACAATAAATTGCCCAGAAAGAGAACACAGTAATGGAGGAGGCTCACTATGGTTCCAGAAAAGCAAGTTAGTCAAAGAAATTACTGGCAGGACACTCTGGCAAATGGAAGATAGATTTTGTCATTACCTAAATAGCAATGGAGAATTCTTTGATATCTAGCACTTAGCAACATGATTTACAGTTAATATTAAGGCATAATTGCCATGCAGTGTATAGAGCTGAGATGTGTTTAGAGAAATGTGTACAACCATGTAACCACATGCCAATAGATTTTAATGTGAGTCCTGAGGAAAATAGTAATATGACCATGTTATAATTCCCTCCTCCTTTTTTTTGAGTCAAATTCTTACTTTATAGGCTATTCTTAGACTCATAATAATTATAGGATTGTAGGTACTAGCCACCAGGTCAGTTCTACATAGCTTCTACACTGTGTATTCATGTATATTTGTGTATTACATCAGTACTTGGATAGGTCTAGGTCAATCCTATATCCAGAATATAATTCTAGTTCCACTGCAATGGTAGTAAAGCAAAGTAGCAGAGATACTGTGCTCAAGTTAATGCTGAAAAAGAGACGCAGAATAACTATAATAAAACACTTCATTTTAGGGGAGAGGATGGCTCAGTCCAGAGAATAGTTGCTGTGCAAGCCTAAGAAAGAACCTAAATTCAATCCCCACTACCCACATAAAAAGCTGGATGTGTGTGTGTGTGTACATGTGTGTGTCAGTGTGTGTGTCAATGTGTGTCTGTGTGTGAATGTGTGTGTACGTGTCAGTATGTGTGTATGTGTGTGTGTATGTGTTTGTGTATGTGTGTGTATTTGTAATCCCAGCACTAGGGAGACTGTGCTAGGAGGCTACCCTCGCCTTCTTAGCAAATCAAGACCAATGAGAGAGAGAACTGTGGACAGCTCATGAGACATGACACCCAAGTAGTCCTCTACAAACATGTGTGAGAGTACACACACACACACACACACACACACACACACACACCATGGTTTATTTTATAAACAGGTGAAGATATTTATTATACTAGGAAGATCACAATATTTATGCACAGCAAAAGGGAGAGATAGTGGGACTACATGATAATCAACACATGAAGGCATATTATGCCTCAACAAGCCACAGGGTTTCCACCTTATGTCCAAATGGAAGGACATGTTCCTCTTAAGAGACAGATTATCCCCACTGACCCCTTAGACACAAGACACAGGCCTGATCCTTTCTTCATATACAGAGAACAAGTACATCCGTTTTGACCATCTCTATCAGGGTTTTTAAGAGAACATGTTTAATCTCATTAGTGTTCTTTGCTTGGTTAGAAGCCCCTCATGTGGTATTTCATCTTGTGCTAACTTTCATATAGCAGCTCTTCTGGATAAGCATAATATCCGAGTTATTTTAATAAATGTGACTCAATTACAGCAATCCAAAGAAAATCTAGTGAAACAAGTCAGTCACGTGACAACAGAAAGTAGGGATATGATTCTGGGTCCTATTTCAATAGCTAAAAATGAATTTGGAACCCTGTCAATATTCCCATATTCTTTTGATTTAACATTCTTCTTTGTGACTCTAGTACAGAATTCTGTGAATTCTTTTTTGTTTGTTTAATTAAGCTTCAGTTTATGCTATTTGCAAGTAAACCTTCTTGGATCTAGCAGGGCGGTCAACAAGGGTTCTGATTTCTCAGGAGAAATGACCATGGGCCATTTGCTTTGTTTTTCCTCCAGTCAACTGGAAGGAGGGGGAGGAAGATTGGTGATGGTGACCTCTCTCCGTCTCTACACTTTATGGCTTCTTGAGGAACTTGAACACGTGATAATATTTGAATTGCAATTACAGCTGGCAAAAATGTTTTCACATCTAGGTCCTCATTAGATCTTCAAAGTCTATATACTAATCTGATGTGCTCCTGGCCAGAAAGGGGCTTGGGCCCTTACTTCTTAAGGGACATAAGTAAAACAAACAGCTTGTCATTAGGTTTCCTTCTTTATTGTCATAGTCTTATGACCCATTATGGATACATTGGGTGTCTTCATTGTGAAGATAAAGAGAAATACATAGAATAGCCAAGTTGAGGTACTTAATATGTCCACTGCTTTAAACAGAGAGAGAGAGAGAGAGAGAGAGAGAGAGAGAGAGAGAGAGAGAGAGAGAGAGAGAGAACCATTCAACTATGTCTCTCCTGGTTATTTTGAGACGCAGAGCTGAAGACATATTCACCAAGGTTTGCCTAGCCCCTTCTGGAGATCAGCAGTCTATATTAGCCCCCCACCTCCCGGTCCAGGTCATCGTGCTGTTGCCTGTAGTGGGTTCACAGATAAGGAAACTGAGCTCAATATGTAAGCAGTATGGCTTCTAGCCCTTGCACTAGGATATTATCCAGGTCTTCCAGGTCTAAAACAATGTCTGCTTGCTTCTGCCCAGTCACCCTGCTTGCCAGCAAGCAGTTTTGCAGCACGTTCCTCCTGTCTTATTTCTGTCTGTCTTCACAGCCTTGTAATGCTTTCTTTAATTTTCATCTTTCTGTGTGTCCTTTTGTCCTGATTTTTATTTGCACTGTTCCTTTTTCTTTTTTGTTCCTAATTAATCCTCCTCCTGAAAGTTTGCTAAAGAGTGGGTAAGTGCATTTTTCTTTCCAAATAACAATGTTTTTGTATTGTTTTTGCGTTACGGAAATACAAAATAATTCAAATGGATACTAAAATGTTCTAATAAATGTCAAGGAGCTGGCATATAATAACTTGTGTTGAAATTGCTTTTCCTTCTCCCCTGGCATTTGCAGCAGATTTTTATTTGTGTGGGGGTGTGTTTTTGCATTACTATTTAAATTTAATCGACAGCGCCAGTTTGAAAAAAATGGAAAAACTTAGCTTCAGTCTAAGCAGAAGGTCTAACCTGGGTCTGCTTATTGATGACCAGAATAATGGGGCGGGGGGAGTGTGACTTGTCATGATGGTTCACACAGAGACACTACCTGGCCTCTGGGTCAATATTGTAGCTAAAACTGATGGGCCCTGAGGCATATACCAAAGATTAAAAAAATAAAATAAAATGAAATAAAATAAAATAAAATAAATACCTAGCAGGTTTTTATAAAAATTGGTGTCTTAGTCAAATTCCCTTTGGAAGGATCCAACCGTTTAAATTGCATCTCCCAGCAGTTCCCCAGAAATACCCTTTCCCTTCCCAGTGTACTAGATTACTATTGAATCAAACTTTGTAAAATCCAGTTCAACATACTGCTAGGCCATTAAGCCAGTCATGTGTGTTGGTGTGTGTGTGTGTGTGTGTGTGTGTGTGTGTGTGTGTGTGTGTGTGTGTCCCCTTATACATCAAAGGCTATCTAAATCCTTAGAAGAGAAACAATGAGCCTGCTGATTTTTTTTTAAGTGCTTCAGGTTTCTCTTTCAAAGTGAAGTAAGAATCTTACAGCTGCTTCTAGGACTGTGGAAACAAACTGGATCTGCAAGCCAGGCTTTATAGATTCTGATCTAAAAACCAGGGACACAATGCCTCATCGTCAACTCCCTGACATGCTAATATGTGTTTTTCTGTCTTCTTTAGCATCAATACCATTCAAAAATAGATGAACTAATTGAAGAAACGGTTAAAGAAATGATCACACTCTTGGTGGCAAAGGTAACCTCCAACTTCAGGAGAAAGAGGGCACTGTCAGCGACGCTGCTTTGTTGTGTCTGCATCTCCATTAAAATGGAACCCGTGAAAAAGTTGAGCAGGATACTCACAGCTCCCAAGAAACAGGACTGCACATCGCCCAGCCCCAGCTTGCAAGGATTTTCCGATGTTCATAAGCCGTGTGAAGATCGATTGATAAAGTGGCATATGTTAACTTAATAAGAATGTGTCCCCAAACGCCGTGCTAGGTTGTGCGGGGAAATGTTTGTTTTGTTTCTCAGCACTGACAAAGTTAGATTTTAAAATACATAAAATGAAGCGGTAATAAGGAATTCTGCCATCCCGAAAACCCCTTTCCCTCTAGTTTCACATGCAGTGAGAGTCATAATAACACAGAAAAGTCAGATAAAGCTATTTCAGTCACCCTCATGAATTATAGAATTTTAACTAAGTAATGCTGAATGGGAAGACATTTATATTTGCCAGTGCTAAACTTCTGTTTCCCCCAAATTACTGATAAAATACAAATAAAAATAGATTGGATTAAATGTAGTGCTAATATGTAATGTAAAGACTGCTTTGCGCAGTTTGGGATTTCAAAAAGTGCATTTAATATTATCGCATGCTATATGCAACTCAATAATATTTTGTCACTTTGCACTTCTGTAACACTCCGTATTTGCAATCACATAATAATGAAGAGAAAGCCGGATAAGTCAAATATTGCCGTACAACGGCAGTCTTTTCCTTCCTCCAAGTGAGAGTTTAAAAGATGGAATGCAGAGACGAAAAAGGGGCTGAGTCCTAGCCTCTAGGTGACTGGGACATGCTGTTCTTTCTTGTAAACAATTACAATTTGAAATAGTAATTTTTCCTTTTTGCTGTTTTACTAGTTTGTGACTATATTGGAAGGCGTACTGGCAAAGTTATCCAGATATGACGAGGGGACTTTGTTTTCTTCTTTTCTGTCGTTTACGGTGAGTAAAGAGAATCTTCCTCTCCTGGTTGTTGTTCTGCTTGGGTGATAGGTAATGTGTGGTTTTGCTTTGTGGTAGCAGTGTGTGTTAATTATATTCAAGCACTAGTGTAACATGTTAACACTGGAGAAGAGGAGGGCATTCATTGCCTAATGGCCAGTAAGCTGTCCAGTTCCACGGCCTACCTTCAACTGCCTTGGCTATGACAGGAAATGCAGTGTGGGCCACCATTATCACCAGTAAATACTTTTAGGAATTATATATGGCGACCTTCAGGTCATCTGTAATTGCAAACACCATTTTTATGGCCTTTACTCTACTCTTTGTGGTTTTCTTATGTATAGTTCAAGTCCAGGAAATCTCATAGAGAGAGGAGTCTCCATCTCTGAGTGTGCTTGGTACACAGCTTCAGGCTGTGGGAGGTGAAGTACTGAGCCTCTAGAGACTGGAAGTGCTTGCAGCCAGTGTGCCTCCTTAGGGAAAGGAGGTCTTCCTGCCTGAGCTCAGGAACTGTTTGCGTGTATAGCCTCCGGAACTGCTGACGTGTCCTTTCCAAATTCTTTGAATCTCTGTTCAGTGCTAAACTTGAGTAAAGCCAAGGCCAAAGGTAAAGGAAAAGGAAAAACGAGAGGCAGCAGATTTCTGTGAATAGGTGATCAGAAGAGAGAGCCATTCATCCTGCTTCCCTCCTAGTTCCTGACAAGTAGGTAAAGTAAAGGTGTTATGGGTCCTAGGCTGTTTTAACAACAATATAAGAACAGCAATCGGTCTAGGAGCCTTTGTCTGTAGTAATCTCCCAAGTGAGCATCAAATCCCAGACAAGATTCAGAACATCATCATGGGTCCAAATCCTTACCTTTGGGATCCCTGGGAACTGAATTCAAATCCTGCCACAATACTGGCCAGCTGTGTGAGCCTGAGTAGGTCTCTGAGCCCAAGTTTCCTCCTGTAAGGTATGAGAGTCGGATAATATCTCCCATAATGCCATAGTATGAGATGAAAGCCCCGTGGTCTGAGCTTGTAGTCAATTAAATAGAATCTTTTACAAGTAATGAATATGATTATAAGATACAATCACACATACACACAACTTCTTTACAGACATGTCCTAAAAAGCAGTAAATTTATGAACAAATATACCCTATTTTGGCTTTTCCCAGCCCATAGATTCCTCTTCCTAGGAATTAAGGCAGATGTTAACTGATAACATTTCAAGCCACTGCTAGCTAGCATTCATCTGCAGCACACGCAGCTTGTTTTGATGTTTAACTCTGACCTTCCCAAATATAAAGATAAACTGAATCCAGAAGTATGATGGCCTTCATACCTGCCGTTCATTGTCAAAGTGAGTTGATTGGGAAGGGGACAGTGCAAAGAAACATTGTATTCAACTTCACTCTGAGAAACTATCTGTAATATGTCATATCTACAAAGAAATCTACCTAGCCCACTCCTTTGACAAAGAAAGTATCCAAGACCCAGAGAAGGGGAGTCATTTGTCTGAGGTGACATAGCAGTATGTAGAGTGAAGACAAGAAGCCAACTCCCCTGCCAGTTCTCCACCGCTGAGTGGCCTCTAGAGAGTGGGATTCCGCTGGCAAGTGCCTGATGCTGGAAGGCAGATGGGCTCGTGAGTGGGCAAGATTCACAGAGAAGGATCCAGGGCACATGAGTTGGAGACAGGCAAGGGCTCACTCCTTGTGGCAACAGTGGAGATGACAAGGAAGTGGGTGGGATAAAGTGCAATATCTCTGCAAACTTCTCCAAGTGCCCAGAGATTCTTGCCTTGAGACTTCACTTTTGAGCCAGTGTTTGCACAGCAGTGTACTGGAACCCATGACCCAAGAAAGCCCCTTTGCTGTTTAGGGATTCCACTTTTGTTCCTGCCAAGACCCTCCTCTGGGACGAACTCTCCAAAAGATTTGTTAGCAACTGGCCTGGTAGCAGCCAGATGAAGAATTCAGGATCCCAGGAATCCCCTAGGAGAGTGAGAAACCCAGACCAAAGTGTCCCGTGATGACTTCCCAGCTCCGCTTCACATCTTTCTCATCGATCCTAAGATATTTTACAGCCTAGAGGCATGCCCAGCAATGACACTGCCACACCAAGCATTCCAGCTCTGTTGCTGGGCCTGGAACTTCCCTCCTTATGATACCCCTCCCACACACTTGGCCACCTCATGGTCACAAGTACCCACTTCTCATTTGCAGCCTGTGATCTCATTGCCTGCCAGGATTCCAGTATTAGAGGTAGTGAGAATTTCTCTACACATGGATTCTGAGTTCCTGCCCAAATTGCAGAGGGCCTCTAAAGGATGCTGGCAGCCTGGTGGTGTTAACTTCCCAGGAACAGGATGGAGGTGAAAGGGAATAGAGGTGAAAGGGTGGGGGCAGTGGTGAGGGATAGAGTAAACAGGAGATGTGAGAACAAGTGCAAGAACCAGCTGAGTGTGTTCTGGGACCTGGACAGAGGTGTGCAGCCTTTGTGGAGTCTGCAATGCTCGCCTTTAACTCTGCTCCTATTTTCTGATTCCATTCTTTGTGCACTTACCACATCCCCACCTCAGCAGGACTGCCAAAGACGAGCCATGTGCTCGGCCCCCCAGAAAGCTGACGCGTATCGACAAATATGCCACCCTGTCCCCCCTCTTCTCCTGCTGAGCGCCTCCTTTGCTGGGTGGGCTTGATTTTGTGGTCCAAGCCAGACATTTTGGAAAACGTCTGCAGTGGCGCAGAGCAGGCAGGAATATTTATTTCTCATCTCCATCTGCATTGCTTCCTCTCTTGGAGAGGAGCTGGGGGAGGAGGGCGGATGAGATGTGGCTTCCTCGTGCCAGCCCGAGAGGCGCCCAAGCACACCCTCCTCTCCTCCCTCAGGGGCCTCAGCAGCAGTAGCAGCCTGGGACTGAGGGAGGCAGGCGCCTCTCGAACTTTTCAAAGATCAGCCCAGTTGGAAGATATAGTTAGCAATCATCCACCCATTTTCCTTGCCTGCAAGATGTGCTTTTATGGCAGATGACTATTTGGAAAGGACTCGACCTTGTGGGTAGCCTCAAGATGCTGTTCTTTTAGGAGGCCAAAAACCAGGGCAAGCAGGTACCCAGGTCCCTCTCCCATAGCATTTAAATATATCACTGACCCTTGTCCAGGGTTTGGCAAGAGTGCTGCTGCTGAAATTAATTCATTTACCCAGGCCATCACCCGAAATCCCTTACAAAGCACCTATATGTCAGGTGTTATGACAGGTGCCTGGGTCACAGCAGTGCTCCAAAGGATGTTCTCTGCCCTTTTGGAGCTTACATTTATCCAAGGAGCCAGACAACCAGAAAGGAAAAGATTAAGTGAAAGGAAACATTGTATGGGACATAAGCTGGAGAAAAAAGAAGGGTTGGGGAGATATTATTTAAACCAGGACAGTCCCTCAAGATCCTTCTAAGGAACCATGAGCAGAGATTTCAGAAGCCAGCTGTGAATAAAGAGGAAAGAAAGGGAATATTTCAGAGACAGCAGCAGCCACCAATGTCCACAAAACATGGAAGCAAGAGTCATTTCTGAAGCATTACCGTATAGGGTGGAGTAGGGAGGTTTTAGAGATGGAAATTGGTTTAGAAAGGTCAAAGGGGAAACTTTGGTGTAATATGTTGTGCTGAAGACTTTAAGAGAAGTGAGTCCCAAATTTAAGTCTGATCAGATTCAGAAAGAAAGGCAACCCCAAATACATAGATTCGGATAAGGAAGCTCAGCTCTGCCCCTCAGCATAGAGCTAGGTGGCATGGAGCAATGTCCCGTTCCCTACATTTTAATTGCCTTTGCTGTGGTAGATAAATTCAGACATCTAAAATAAGTACAAAGGCATAACTCCTGTTCCTCATGTCCTCGCTGAGTGCCTGGCACAGAGCTAAATGCCCTGAATGTATGTTTCTGGGACTCTCGGAGCAATTCCGTTCTACCAATGCTCTTTAGAAAATGTTGGAAGCAAGGCTCAAAGAGGTTGAGCTCCACCCCAACTCCACCTGAGCATTCCTCCACAGCCTTCACAGTGGGGTGAAGACAGACATGGAAGGGTCTAACTCCCAACCCACACCCACAGGACGGGAACAGCAGCTCCTCCAAGGCACCAGGATTTCAGCCAGCTACAGTTCTCCTTCCAAACACATCCATTTGTTACTTACAGAGCAGGAGGAATGAAACCCATTTCAAGACTTCCAGGAGCCTAATCCCTACTGTGTGTCCTGTCCTCTGGGTTGCTAATTGCTCACATCCGACTCTTCTCATTGTGCTGGCTCCATCTCCTTGCCAGAATTATAGTTGTTTTTCCACTTGAGAGTGAAACAAAGTTAAAATGGTTCATCCCTCTAAAAGTTGTGACCAAGGCTAGAGCCAGTTTACGTTGGCAGCAGTGACTGCGCATTTTGTTTTCTCCTTTTTTTTTTTTTAGAGAACCTTAAAACATATCTGTCACTTTGGTGATGATCAGAAATGGAGCAGAGAGTTAACCTGTGTCCAGAGGGAACTGTGGTTACAGAAGCAATTGGAGGTACAGAGTAGGGTGAGATTTTAGAACAGCTTGCTAATGTTTCCTCAGACAGTATTCTGTTTTTGCTTTGGCTTTAGAAAGCACCCAGGAGAGAAAAGGTTTTTAAGCTGTGAGTTGGTGATAGGACAGAGACTCTATCATCAAAGGCTAACACATTGAGCTCTCGGCTGCTGGGTTCTTGTGGGTCAGGCCAGTCAGACCATTCCGAGGGGAATGTCCTTCCTCAGACGCAGAAGCTGCAGGCGTGCATGTCAAGACTTGCTTACCGACACTATGAAATGATTTCCATGCATTTTCTCCCTTCATCCTTAGAGCCAAGCTCTATCATAGGTTCAGTTCATGTTATAGATAATACCCACTGAGTTATTCTATAAGTCATATGACTCTTTTATTATGGTCAGTATAATTGCCTACGTGTACAGAACTCATTAATGAAATCACCTGGTGATGCTTTTAAAACCCACCCACTGTTACTTTATTCCTAAGTGGAAAAAAAATAACTATTTAGGGGACTGAAAAGATAGCTCAGTGGGTAAGGACACTTGCTACACAACCTTGAGGACATGAGTTCAGATTCCAGCACCCTTGTAGCAAACCCAGCATGGGTTGGGGACAGAAACAGGAGTATTCCTTGAGCTTGATGTACTCTTAGCAAAGAAACATGAGCTCTAGGTTCATGGAGAGACTCTGCTTCAAATAAATAAGACAATGAGAGAGGATACCCCATGCCTTTACACACACATACACACATGTACACACATACATATACCACATGTGTATGTGCAGTGCTCACACCAAGTAAATAAAACAATAAAATCTGACAGGCACAATTATTTTATGAATAACCTAGCCTAATTATTCCATTTTGGAATAATACCCAGGCAAGAGACTTTCCATTTTCCCATTTGCCTTTGTGCTTCTACATGATTACCAGTTTTATTTTAGTCCTTTGGTGAACTGATTTTTTAATACATGATAACATACTAGGTACTGGGGCTCAGTACTAAATAAGAGAAACTATTCCTCTTACTTTGTGTTTACACTCTAAAGATATATTCCCAACAAGTAATTTCAAACATCATTATTATTCAGAGAAAGAGGAAAGTAGTCAGTGCAGTGGAATTAAAGAGCAAAGATACTCAACCTCCTCCTCTAGAGACCAGATAAAAAAATTACTTGTAGGGGGTAGACATGATCCTGTGTATACAGATTGTGTCTGTAGATAAATATGCATATATGTGCATGTATATATAGAAGCCACAGGACATATTTAGTTTTACATCAAGGATAATGTTTCTACTCAGTCTGGCCCCATTTTATACTTCCCTGATATTCACATGTGTCCCCATGGGGCTCAGTTCAACCCTCTCAGCAGGTAACCATGTCTGCCTAGATTTAATAAATTCATGTTGTTTGTATATTTTGTATATATTTTATCTCTTATCTAAAGTGGCACTGATATTCCACTTAAAGTAGAAACAGGTTGGATTTGGGGTTCTGGGTGTTGTTGTTTTGGAAGTTTTTGTTTGTTTGTTAATTAATAATTTAAATTTTTTACAACTAAGCCAATCAGAAGAAGAACAGTAAGTAAATACGTTCCTCTAAACACCAAGTTAAAAAAAGGGAGCCACAAGCCGTAGCCACAGTCAAGAAGGTAGCACAGGAGTCTAGAAGCACAGAAGCTTTCTACTCATCCCATTTATCAGGACACTGGAAACGAGGCTAGAGAAGAAAAGCACATGGCATGGTCCATGTGGTCACGCAAGCTGCCTGTCTCCTTACCTACTCTTACCTGAAAAGAGGAAAGACAAAACCATCTCCATCACACAACAGACCTAGACAGATAAGGTATCCATGTCAGTGATGACTTACATGCTTGAGGACTGAGAAAATGGCTCAGTCAGTACTGTGAAGACCTGCTTTCAATCTCCAGGACCCATGTAAAAAGCTCGAGGTGCTGCCACATTCTTATCAGTCCCAGAGAGACAGCAATCTTTGGGGTACATTGACCAACAAGCATAGCCTAATCGGTGAACTCCAAGTGAGATAGCTCAAAAGAAGATGGTCAGCTTCCAAGGAACAGCACTTGAAGATGATCTCAGGCACATGTCACAAACCCTAGCAAGAAGGGAAACTTCAGGAACAATGGTGGCCCCTTCACTCAGAAGGTAACTGTAAGGAAGAGCACAGTGAAAGCACTGAACTAGAATGCTCCATGGAGAAAAAGAAAATTCCCCGGAGATCAGACTACTAAGGCTTTCTCTTGGGGATGGAGTAGGGGAAAGCAGATAGATCCTATATGACAATCAAGGTGGAGTCTTTGAACTGAACCGGGAACTAGATGCTCTTGCAGGACATAGCTGGCCTTTAAGAGTGTATTAAGGTGGGGTCTTGATAAACAGAAATCACCTTACAATATTCCTGAGGAAAACTGAATTTACTCTTCAGTTTACCCAGTAACAATTCCTCTGTTTGCCAGGTCAGAGTTCTTTTTGTTTGTCACCAACACTGCCGTTTTGGAAAACCCTCTTTGGACATAACAACCCCAACTGTAGTCCATCAACAGAGTCCATGGCCACTCAGCACCAGGGCCGTGCTGAAGCTGGTGACAGCAAGGCATGGCACTGAACTCTTGGAATTTGAGTTCTGGTCAACTTCTTGTTGAGAGATGCTCAAGGCAGAAAAGTCAAACCTACGAGTGCCAGGGCAGGCCATGTCCTCGCTTCCTGTCAACAAAAGGAGGTTTCCTGCTTTCTTGGAAAGTCTCCATAATTGCAAATTTGCAATTCACAGCTCTGAGTTTTCTCTAAAGATGCAAGTATGCCATATAAACAAACAAACTGGGAAGCAGCACAATGTGACCTTTAGGAGGGCAAGCCATTAGGTCAGCTCACACTGTGGCTAGCTGTGGGCCTTCTGAGGAAGTCCCTTAATGTCCCCGAGCCTAGTCTCCTCATCTGTCAGTGTGATGTTCACTGAGCTCAGCAGGGACACTTTGCTCAGCTTCAACTAGGACAGACTAAGTATACAAGCAGCCTTCAGGCTTAGGAGCATGCAGACAGGCTGGGTCTAAAGGAATCCTCGAGGCTTGTCAAATTCCTGTCTGAGAACAGAGGATTAGAACAGAAGTGAGGAAAACTTCCCATTTTTACCAGGCATCTGTTCAGAAGGTTGAGACCATACTGTCCCTAGATGTAGGTCTCTGAGCACAGCACTCCAGCAAAGGAGACAGAACCGTTCTAACCATTCTCCAGCAAATGAGGCTACAGCTGCTGAGCTGGGTGTGGAACGTGATGCTTCTGCTTAAGTAGAGATAAGGTTCCCTACCTCCTGCCCAGATCTCCAGCAGTGCTACAGCCCTTCACTTAAAGAAAAGCAGGGGCTCTGAGTGATGCACTCGAACAGCCTGTGATACCCTCACGTTGGTACCCTTTCTCTCGCCACAGTAGTTGACTTAGGGTTTGTATTGCTGCAGTGAAACACTAGGACCAAAAGGCAAACTGGAGGTGGAAAGATTTATTTGGCTTACACTTCTACATTGTAGTCCATCGCTGAAGGAAGCCAGAACAGGACAGAAAGCTGGAAGCAGGAGTGACTGATGCGGAGGGGTGCTGCTTTCTGCTTTGCTCTTCATAGCTTACTCAGCATGCTTTCATATGAACCCAGGACTCAGCCAGGGGTGCTACCATTGATAATCACTAATTAAGAGGATGCCCTACAGGCTTGCCTACAACTCAGTTTTATGGGGGGCATTTTCTTAATTGAGGTTCCCTCCATTCAGATAACTTTAGCTTGTATCAAGTTGACATAAAACTATTCAGCACAGTAGTTAAATCACAGATGACGCTTATAAACATGCACAGAAACCGAGCTGCCA
The DNA here is from genome assembly GCA_036184795.1 of Tokudaia tokunoshimensis. Lineage (NCBI taxonomy): Eukaryota > Metazoa > Chordata > Mammalia > Rodentia > Muridae > Tokudaia > Tokudaia tokunoshimensis. Next base: position 106,916,999 of record BTHU01000011.1, on the reverse strand, counting down.
CTGACTGTCCTGTAGCCAGGGCTTGGTGCTCTTGTCTACAGATGGATGGGAAAAGCCAGGGCACTCTCCTACATCCCCCTGGCCCTCTAGAGATCCGATGTCGTCCTGCAGGGGGCATTTCAGAGTGTCCATGATAGTTACCCAATGATTTATGAAGTTCTGTTTGTGATGGATCAAACAATAATGCTGTTTCTTACCACAGTCACCATTATTGGCTACCTGCAAATTATCTCAAGGAAAACTTGACAGTAGCCACACTGGTAACCATCACTCACAGATAAGGAAACTGGTGCTTGGAGAAGCAGGCTACACAGAAGCATGGTACAGTAGTGGATCCTTTGCTACCAGACCAGAGGAGTTCTAATCCCAGCTCTTTTCCTTCCCAGCTGAGTGTTCTGTGGAAGCACCTTAGCTTCCTGGAGCCTGATCTCCATGAGCCAGGAAACAGGCTCTCAAGAGATAAGAGTGCACATTAGGCACACAGGTAAACATGTGTAGGTAAATCCATCCATTGGCCTATATGAGGAGGTATCAGTGTCAAGTACATCTATGTTGCTTAATGACACAACAGCAACTATCTTGTCCCCAAAACACAGAGTGGCAGAGAGCAGGAGCGGAAGTGGAAATGTGGTCACTGTTCTCTTTTCTGTTTTCTAAACTTTTTAGGAACCTATTTCCCATATAGGAAAGGCCACTTCAGGAGACTTTCTGAAAAACAATATAATACTTTGCCTCTCTTCTCAAGCACCAATTCTAAAAGCCACTGATCACTTTTTTGAGCCATGAGCTACTCATGAGATATTGCCAGTGTGACAGTTCCTACACCTGTGAAAACAGCACTCATACATGAACCTCCCCTAAAAGAGAGAGAAAAGGGGGGCCTTGGACTGTGTGCATCCATGTAGCACTATGAGGGGTGTTTTCCTCTTTTTAATTGTGGTCAGATGCACATGACCAAATGCACTATTTTAACTTCTTTTGAAGCATCCAGTTGGACAGCAAGGTTTTCACGGTGTTAGGCAGCCATTGCCCTTTCTGTCTGCAAAGCTCTTTTCATCTTGAAGAGCTCAGCTCCACGCTCCTTTATGCCACATTCGTTTCAGGGATCACATGGACTAGAACACTTCACAATTGGCCCAGTATGCCCTTGATCTTTGGCAAGCAATAAAGACATTTCATCCCCTCCAGTGTCACAGCTCTGGGAATCCATCCTGCTGTCTATGATTCCATATACACTTCAAGGGTGGTATTTTTTTTCCCTCCAGTACTCAGAAAGCATTGGAAGGGGTTCTCACTGTCATTGTCACTTGGCCCCAGGCAGGAGCCACTGAGGCCTGCTTAACTGCTCACCCGCACACACAGTCCCAGTACATCCCGCCCACTCGCACATTCTGTCTCACCCAGTCAATCCTTGGCTGGCACTTAGCACACATTCCCCTTCCCAAGATGCACTAAGAGCATGCAGACTAGGGCTGAGGGATGGCCAAGTGTTGCTTTAGCCTTAGGAGAGGGCATACATTCCATCTAAATCATGACTCCATTGAAGAGAGTCACCAAAAAAGTTGCCTTTCAGAAAGAGACACCATTCCCACAAAAGGCCTTTCTCCACTGGAGTGTTAACGGTGAGTCTACACTCATTTTGCTCTTTTTAACAATTCATCATAAAATTAAGGTAAAAACACATCTCAAAAAATAAAATAGGGAGGCTGGCAACACAGGTTTTACTGCCAAGCCTGAGAGGCTGAGAGCAGACCTTAGAACACACACAGGGAAAGAGCAGAACTGGCTGCTGTATGCTGCCCTCTGACCTCACACACTCACCAGGGCATGCATGCACACACGCATTCATACATCTATACATAAATAAATCTAATAAACATGTTTGTGCTATCATATAGAAACATTTGATTTCTCAAATTTTTTAAAGAAATAATATCTTTCTGGCCTGCCACTTTCTCCCCTAGCACTTTTGTTCCAGGGATCCCTTCAGACCAACTCACGGGGCTATGGAAATGGCTCAGTATGCAAAGTTGATTAAGCATGAGGACCTGAATTTATATCTCCACCTTCCATGGAAAAGCTGGGCAAAGTAATGTATATCTGTAACTCCAGTATTGAGGGAGGAAGTGATGGGCAGATCCCTGAGGCTTGCTGGTCACATAGTTTTGTCAAAATGGCAGCCTCCAGGTTCAGCAAGAGACCCTGCCTCAAAAGACAAGGTGAGGAGCAACTGAGGAAGATACTGACTATATGTCTGAGCTCTACATACCCATGCATGACACGGGGGTGGGGGGAGGAGAGAGAGGGTAGGGAGAGAGAAAAGAGAGGGAGAGGGAGAGGGAGAGGGAGAGGGAGAGGGAGAGAGAGAGAGAGAGAGAGAGAGAGAGAGAGAGAGAGAGAGAGAGAGAGATCCTTTTAAAAACTTATTTTACCCTACAGGTAAGTAGTGCCCTTATGTAGCTATTTTCTTGGTTTGGTTTTTGCTGTTTACGTGCTTTGGTGTGTGGCCTAGACTGGCCCCTGCCTGGCTGTGTAGGCCAGCTAGCTGTACGTTTATGGTTCTCCTGCAGAGATATGTGACAGCACACCCCGTTTGTGTGCACATTCTCTGACTGGCCAATCGTAGCCACAACTGTCCTTCCTCCTTTGGTGCAGCTTTTCCTCATTTTATTGCCTGTCCCCCGTCCCCCTTCCTCCTAGTTTTATCAGATACTGTCATTTCTCTTTGTAACTTTATAGCTATAAATTATAGCTGTTGGCCTTTCTTTCTTGTATTCCACACAAAGTAAGATTAATGACACCCAAACCTTTTCTTTCCCCTGCTTCAAGGTCTAACATATTTCTCCATTCTTATTTTTAAGTATAGTAACTATATTTAAATTTATATATTAATTTAAAAAAATTAAAATTTAAAATTTAATATATTTAAGTCTAACCCACTGTCAGATAGAACTTCTTGCAATGATAAAAATTTTCATCTGAGCTGCCCTTGTAGTCAGTAGCCACACGGAGCTCACCAGGGATGAAATGGGGCATGTGCACAGAACGCTCTATGTTCAAATTTAAATCATCATGTGTGCAGGGCTGTTGAGTAGTGAAGGGCAAATACCAGCTCCTTGCCCAAGCCTTAAGCAGAACGGCCTGCTGCCCCAGCACACTAATGAGGGATGCCTGGCACATCATTCTTCCTATGTCCTGGGTCTGTTCTAAGAATTCCACATCTCTGTGAGGAAATCTAATATTCCCATTTTTGCAGATGATGAAAATGATGTTAAGTGACATGTCTCATGAGTGGTTGGATGATTGGCCACATATGTGGAACCTCAGAGTCCTTACTCATAAGGTCATACTTCCTCAAATCCCAATGAGTGATCCCCACAACCCTCTTCAGATCCATTATTCTGTTGCTCAATGACAGGGTCATTGCTTGGCCCCTGTTGACTAGAGAAGTACATGTCATAGAAGCCATATTTAGGGATATGCCATTGCTTTCCATTCCATTTGTGGCCTGAAATGAAAGCATGAAAACTGGAATGGGGGGAGAATGTGGACAAATGTAGGAAGTCTTGGAAAATTGGCAGCTGGGCTCCCCACCCATGCACAGAAGACTTGTTTCTTTGAGCTGGTAATTCCAGCAGCAATGGGACATAGGCCAGCATGCCTCTATACCCATACCACCCTGAAGGCATCTAGCCTTACCCAGTCTTGGAAACCAAGCAGGATAGAACGTGGATGGCACTGAGATGGGAGAGCAGCTAGGATGTGCTCAGAGGTCAGCACGACCCTTAGAAATAGCCTATAAGCAAACCTCCAAAGAACAGAGGTCAGATGAGTGGCTTGAAGCTTGAAGGTTTCTAGGATAGTCAATGTCCTGGCTCCTAAGAGACACCCAAACTCTGCCTGGCTCGGAACACGTGCCCCACGCAGGCTGCCTGTCTAATTCCTTTATGCCTTTGCCAAGTCTCCCTACTGGTCATGCTTTATTGTCTGGCTCCTGCGTAGATGCACCTTATCTTGAATAATTTTCTTCCCCTGCTACTATAGTTTCTCCTAGATACTTATTTCCAAAACTTATATGAATATTAAACTATTAATAGCATTTTTTCTTTACCCCTAGAGTACTTATAACCCTTTCAAGATATGAGAAATGTTTTCTGTCTCACATTCTTACTAGAACCTGAGTCATATGCCCTCTGAGAGTCCCATTTTTCAAATGTGGAAGGATTCTAAGAAAAAAACAATTAATCTGATCCTCATTATAATAGATAAGGAAATGAAGCCAACAGACTAGGCAACTAGTCAAAGCCTACCAAGTAGTTAATGGACAACACAGGATAGGAAATTGATGTTTTCTAATTCTTTTCATACACTAAACTATCTTCCCCTTAAGTCTGTCCTAATCCACAAGAAGAAAAATTCCATCTGTAAACTGGAACATAATAAGTATTTCTGACTTTGGGAGCCACATGGTCTCTGCGACAACTATTCAACTCTGCCCTTTGAGCGCAAATACTGCAATGGACAATGTGTAGATAAACAAACATGCATGTGTTCAAATAAAGCTTTATTTCTTGATGTTGAAATATCAGTTTCAGTAATTTTCATCTAATATATCATTCTCTTTCAACCACTTAAAAATGAAAAATCCATCTCAACCTATGGAACACTGAAATTCAGACAGTGGGCTCAATTTGGTCCATGAACCATAGTAGCTACTGGAAATGTATTTAAAATAGCCAATTCCCTTGCAGATTACCATGAGTGAGTTAAGCCATAATAATAATTTAGAAAGATTGTTTTGAGTTCTTACTGCATGCCAGGTGCTCTGCTAGCACTGGGTGTGATGCCAACCTGCTGCGTCTCACAAGCACCCTCAAAAGAAGATACTGTTTGTCCTCATGTTTCACAGTTGCAGATGAGATCATAGAAACCATGGAAGGCTAAGCAATTTCCAAGACCATGGAACTAGTAATGAGTGTACCTGGTGAGCCAGCTATATCTTTTCCTATAGTAACTTTTGAGAATTGTTTAGCCTTTCTGAGCCTCAATATTCCAATCTGCAATTAATTAGATTAATTAGATATAAAGCACCCTGGCTAGCATTATACATACATATGCCCCCAGATACCTGTAGTTGATACCTCTCCATAGTCTTGAATGTTTGAATGCTTGGTCCCCAGTCAGTAGCAGAGTTTGGGTGCGTTTAGGAAGTAAGCCATTGTTTTAGGAAGTATATCGTGGGGAAGTATAAATGTTTCAAAAGCCACATGCCACTACAAAATCCTATTCTAGGCCATCAGACCTTCCCCACAGTCCTTCTGGGGAATGTGTGCGAGGATAGAATTGAGGAACTATGAGAAAAGGTGTCTCTTTATTCAATGGCTTAGTTATCTATCATTGTATAGCAGCCTATGCCAGAACCATTGGTTTAAAGTGATCATTGCACCCAGAAGTGGTGAAGTGCATCTTGTAATCACAAAAATTGGGAAATAAAGATGGTAAGACTAGGAGTTCATGATTATCTTTAAAAACATAGTGAGTTTGAATCCAGCCTCAAAAGAAAATAAAAGTAATTAATATATTTTTCTCACAGTTTGTGGGTTTGTAATCTCAGGAGAGCTGGGACAGAAAGTGGTTTGGCCCTGTCCCTGAGTTGTACTCTTAGCTGCATTTGGCAGGTGGCTGAGCTGGAGTGCTACTGGATGTCTACTAATGTGGCCTCTTTTTCCATTGGGCTTCCTTCCCCTAGTGAGGGATGTCATCCTGCCAGGGTTTTCTAAGTGATTTGAGCTTCTCCACAGTGCAGCAGCCTTCTGATAGACCCATTTAAGTGGCAGCTGGCTTTCAAGAGTGAGAACTCAGACACCTCCAATCAGAAAGGACACAATCTGTCGGTCAACACTGTCACCAGCCAGCCTGGTCTCATGAAAAATGGAGGAATAGAATCCAATTCTCATGGGAGAAGCAGTGATCATGGAGAGGGAAGAGCAGGACCTGCAACAGGAATGTTTGAAAAGGAATAACACAAAGTGAACTGGACCTCAGGTCTGTGATCCAGTGCGAAGATCCGTTTACAGTCACCCGATCTGTATAAGCTTTGTGAGCTTATACACAAGGAGAGTCCGAGGGAAGGACTAGTCCTCAACCTAGGGTGTGCTGGTGGGAAAGGGAAGATTACCAGGCCCCTTTCATACCTGAAATATTCTCACTGTGAGTTGGAAGCAACCACATCCAAGCACAGGACAATGTAAGGTCCCATGATCCAGTTCTCTAGCACACATAGCCAATTGTTGCCAAGAACTCACCTCCATTACTTCTTTAATCTTATACCTAAACTAAGGGAATTAATGCAAGTAACATGCTTGGAACACAACTGATGCAAGTAACATGCTTGGATCTGTGTCCTGCGTGTGCCAGGCACTTAAGAAATCCCTCTCTTAGACTGTGGAGAGGGCTCAGTAGAGACCTCAAATATAGAGACCTGAGTTCAGATCCCCAGAACCTGTATAAGGGGCATGGCATGTCTTGTACCTGTAAACCCAAGTATAGTGAGACAGCAGAGACAGGTAGAAAGAACCCTGACGCTCAAAGGTCATCTAGCCCGACCTACATGATGATGTTCTAGGCCAATGAGAGACCTGGTCTCTAACAAAAAGATGCCTGAGAATCAACACCCAAAGTTGTCCTCTGTCCACTGGGACACACACGTGCACATGTGGGTGCACACACACACACACATAGACAGACAGACAGACAGACAGACAGACTGCACATGTACCTCTGCACCTGCAAGTGCACCCATATCCATACACATTTTTAATATGTTTTTTAATTAATAAACTACAGGACACACTCACACATGAAGCTGGGCTATTAATATTACCGTTACTTCTCTTCCTTTACCAGGGAGGAAACTGATGCCTAAAGAGATGAAAGACCTGGCCCACCCTGGCAGGGAACAGAACCACATGACAGCCAAGGCATCAGTCTCCTGACCCCCACTTAAGTGAACAGGGACCCTAACTCCTTCTCATATGTGTGGCAAGTACCAGCTCCCTTATAACTAAGAGACCCTCATTTTCCTTTTTTTTTAATACTTTTTTATTTATTTATTTATTTATGGTTTTTTGAGACAGGGTTTCTCTGTGTAGCCCTGGCTATCCTGGAACTCACTCTGTAGACCAGGCTGGCCTCGAACTCAGAAATCCACCTGCCTCTGCCTCCCAAGTGATGGGATAAAAGGTGTGCACCACCACTGCCTGGCTCCTTTTTTCTTAATCATGCTCTCAGAATGCTAAGACTCAAACACACACTTATAGAAATTTCTGGAAACCTCTAACTTAAGTAAAGTATATCATACCAAATTCCTTCCAATTGCTTTTTTTCTCCAGACAACACTGTGTGCATGGAGGTGAGGAAAGAGAAGAGATGTGCTGTTCCTTGACATGGTCTATTTTCTAGGGCCAGTGAGATGGTTCAGGGAATAAAGAGACTGCAGCCAAGTCCAAGGACCTGGGTTTGATCTCTGGAACATACATAGTGGAAAAAGAGAACTGACTTAGAAAGTTATCCTCTGAGTATACAGGCACCTTGGCACCATGCACGCACACAGGTGCGCGCGCATACACACACACACACACACACACACACACACACACCCCACAGAATGAGAGACAGAGAGACCGAGCTGAAATAATCAATCAACCAATATAATAAAAGTTTTTAAAGAACCTGTATTCCATATATGAAGAAAATGGTGGGTGAAAAAAATGAACTAGGAAGAGAGATTAACTGGAGAATAGAATTGATATGACCAAATCACTGTTTTTACTGAACTGCCTTGACTTAAGTCACATCCCTAGGATAGCCTGTTTTGAAGAAGTGATAAGAAGGCACCAGATCCCAGCAGCCAGCCCTGGAACTCCATGGTGCTCCCACTTTGAGGTGGTAGGGTGGTCAGCAGTTTCAAAACAAAGGAAGCCTGACAGGCAGGGGTGGAGTCCTCTCACAGAGACTGTGGGGAGAAAGAAAAGCCTAGGCAGTAACTAATGCAGTTGTCTGTGTTCAGATTTCTTTTTTCTTCCATCCTTAAGTCTTGCCCACCAGATTTCTGTTTGAAAAAAGAAGACCTAATCCACTTTTTTTTGGTCTGTGCATTGATTTAATAGTATCAAACCCTGAGGTCCTCATGGTCTGCACCTGGGTTGCTTTTTCCCCTAATGAAGCAAGAGAAGTGGTTTAAGCTCCTGCAGGGATCACTGTCAAAGCTACACAATGATTAACTCAGGTCCCCTTATTAGGAATGGACTGAAGAAAATCCCTTAGTCATCAGCATTGGTGAATGTTCAATGAAAAGATTACCTTGGGCACCTGAAAAATAATGGAAATGCTCAATAGAGGAACCATTAAGCCGGCTACACACACCAAGTCAGGTGGGCGTTGAGGGAATTAGCTGGAACACGAAGGCCAAAGAAACACTTTTGGACTTTCTGCCCTGCCCGAGTCAGCCCTATGATTATTTAAAGCCCTATGTGTTCTCCTAGAGAAGCATTTTAGTTTATATCCACACATAGACATAGACATATATGCATGCGCACGCACACGCACACACACACACAATCTATCCAAAGTAGTTGAATAGACTTGAGAAAAACGCATCTGAATGATAGGTCCAAATTTTTGTGACTTCAAGTCCTATTGATTATTCTCTTAGCCAAAGTTTTTTCAACTGTAAAATGGGAATATTAATAGTGTCTCTGTTCAGAAGGTTCATGTACAGATTAAACAACATACAATAATTCAAACTCATTAATAAGAAGTAAACACTCAAAACTGGGCTTTAACTTATTGGTAGTTATTAAAAGGAGCTGAATTATTGAGTATTTGAAGTGATTGTATGTTTGGATGTCATCAAAGGAGTGCTGGACTCCGGCTCGTGGCCTTTGCTCTATAGTGACTCAGTTGCAAGGCTGTGGAAGTGGAGACAGACCCCACACATCCACAGCCTTGTGTTTGGCTCCATCTCCACTTCCACAGCCTCTCTTGATTTAGATCTCCTTTTCTGTTCTCATTTCCCAGGACTGGTTCTGCCTGGGAGTCAGGGCCAGAGACCTAAGTAATACTGTCAGAGAAGGGGATGATGATGTCCCAGGAGAAGGTTGGTCAGAAAGAGTCCCAGGAAAACAGGAACAGATGAAGCTAAACTTCCTGCCTCTCCTTTGAGGGCGAGTGAACCATTGCTCCGAAGTGATGCATACCTAATGCCTGAGGGCGAGTCCTTCTTCTTCCCTGTTTCCACACAGCTGGGTCCCAGAGAAGGGAGGGTAGCTTCACTAAGCATATAACTGAGGCAGGAACCTCAGATAATACCCAGAGTACTTGGAAATATTTGGACATGCTTTGAGGAGAAACAGGATTCTGCCTGGGTCCTCCAGCCACAGAATCGGCTCAGATACCTGATAGTACTCTGGGGAGATCCCAGCTTCCTTTCCATAGCAAGAAATTGCCATAGGATAGAGGTGTGGAGGGGCTATTACCAGCAGAGTAAGGAGTACCCGCTCTCTGCAGTAAATCGCTATTCCCAGCAGGTCCAGTAACAATAGCTGCTCTTAGTACTATTAACATGATTGGATGGACTTGGCTGGATCATCTCAATCTGTCTCTGGCGTCCCTTTGAGTAACATTATTACTGCTCCACTTTCAAAGGAGACTCAAAGGTGCCAAGATAGAAAATGGGCTAAAAGCCAGAATTATTCTAACCCAGACAATACTGAACCCATACTCTTGGACAATGAGAAGACTTCTTACAAAGTTAAAAAAGAAAAGGTATTAAAGATATTTAATATTTACACACATAAACACACACACACACGTGTGTACACACTTACACACACAGTTTTGATAACCACTGATGAAAAATTCCTTAAAGACAGAAGTTTGCTTTGGAATGAAATCTCTTTCACCCATTAAGAAATGTATATCATATATCACAGACAATAGACTTGGATAGCTGTCATTTATTTGATTCAGAGGCAGTGCCTAGTTCATTCTCAGATAATCATGTGGTGTGTGTGTGTGTGTGTGTGTGTATGTGTGTGTGTGTGTATTCACCAGTCAACTACATGGGTTGGGGGGTGTGGTGCAAAGGCCAAAGGCCAGCCTCAGATATTGTTACTTGGTACTGTCTACCTTATTTTGAGACAGTCTCTCATTGGTTGGCCTGGAAGTCATTGATTGGCTCAGCTTGCTGACCAGAGAGCACCAGAGATTCTGTCAGTTTCCACCTCTTTTTTGACATGGGCTTTGGAGATCAGATTCAAGTAGTCATGCTTGCAAGGCAAAACTTTACCAACTGAATCACTCTACAGTTTGTAGATGGAGTTTGTGCAGCTGAATCCAAAGTCCTAGGGATTGGGGAGATCTGTTCATTCTTCTCTATCCAGAATGCAACTGGCCTAAAGGCATGAAACTGAAAAGAACTTTGGTGCTTAAAGACTGTTCTACTGGCATTACACAGGAAAGGGGGTCCCAGGGCCTGAGTCTAGTGTCTTCTCCTGCTGCTTTAAAAAATAGGAGGAAGGGAGAAAGGAAGAGGTAAAGAGAAGAAGGAAGAGGGGTTGTTGACCATTTCCTCCCTCACAAAGAGGCTAAAATGAGAGAAAGGCCTTTGTAAAGGTAAAGAAACAGGTCTGCAACCTTATTTCTAGTGAGAGGGAAGACGCGAACCCCTCAGAGATGGCAAGTCTCTACTGGAATGACATTCACTGGGCAGGTCTTCTGAGGCCCCATCATTTTCCTCCCTTGCCCTGATTTGGTATTTTGGAACTGTCATACGAATCTAAAGCCAACATGGATACACTTTCAATAAACTCTTAGAAGGTTCTAGGCGCTAATGCTTGCCATTTGTTTCCCAAGCCAGAAGTCTTTTGCTTCACTTCTCCTCTGTACTCTACCTCCAGCATCCCCTCACCTCAGCATCTTTCCTCTAGACTGTACCTCCAGCCTCCCTTCACCTCTACCTTCAGCATCTTTCCTAATGTTTAATGGCCAGAACCCAAGACAATAATCTGCCACCTCTCAAATCACAATAGGAGTACAATTTCCCCTAAACTATTCTTTTTCTGTTATAATGTTGATAGGGAAAAGTCAGTAAGATCTGGTGGATGACCAGATAAAGAATAAAATCAAGAGCTGAGGAGATGGCTCACAAAGCCTGATGACCTGAGCTCACTCCCCACTGTCCACATGGAAGGCAGAGTCAGCAGCATACTCTTATGGCCCCAGTACTGGAAAAGGAAAGACAGAAAGATTCCTTGGGCTTAGTAGCCAGCCAACCTAGCCAAACCACTGAACTCCAAGTGGAATTTTTTGACCCTGCCTCAAAAAGCAATTACATGGAGAGTGATCATCAAAGACACCTAGTTCATCTCTGATCTACACACTGCATAAACATACATGTGAGCACACATGCACATGTGCCCAGGTATGTGTGCATGTGTGTCTAAGCTGGGACCGGAAACTGGTACAGTATAAGAGTACATGAAGTTTTCATTCATGTCACAAGCTTGCCTGCCCCCCCCCAAAGGAATAGAATTTGTAAGGAACAGAATTTGACTGGTGTCACTCTCTGGTTTGGAACTGTGTGTTAGTGGTAAATGGTGAGTAGGCGTGTTTAAAGGTTGATCATTTCAGCTGTAGCAAAACTCCTACCAACTGCCAAGCATCAACTTGACAGAGTAAAGGAGGTGATTTTGCACTGAGAACAGCTCTTTTGCCAGCACCTGCTCTGACCACTTTCCTTTCCCTGAGCATTGAATAAATAGGAAATTCCAGAGTTCTAACCTGGGCTCAGAATGGTGCATGTACACTTGGCTTCCCTGTCTTGTGGCTGAGAACATGGACACATAAATTCCTAAAACTAGAGCCCATCAAGATATTTTGCAAAATGAAAAACATCTAGTAATTTGTAGATAATATTTTATGTGGGGGAAACATGTATGAGGTGGGGGTGCAAACTACCTTTTTACTTTATTTGCTAGATTTTGGAATAGGATAGGAATGGACAGATTTATGGAAGGGAATCACTTTATGTACCAAAAGAGTGTCTCTTCTCCTAGCAGGTTTTACAAAGAATTCAGCTCTAACCACTACTGTATTGATCACAGCAGAGGTTCAGTGTTTATCGGGTTTGTTCCTTAGCCTCCCTGAGGAGGTAAGCCAGCACTGGTCATGTTCTCTCTCTGGTTCCTGCCCTCCAGAGTTTCCTTTCCAAGCCAGGCATCCCATAGAATGGAGACCAAGCAAGGCTGAATTAGTCTTTGTTCAAGTAACATCTTGAGGTCAGATGCTGATCCAAAAGAAACCAAATTATAATTGCGATCAGTGTCACTAAAATTAAATGGGCACACTCTCAGAGAAGGTGTAGCAAGAAGAAACTGGAACCATCACGGTGCTGTGACCTTAGTATAGAAGGGGAAGCATGGGTTGCCATGATGTAGCCAATGGATGCGTATATCCCCCACTTTACCACCACACACGTTCTCATGCTTCCTCATGTTGTCAGACCAGCCGTCATACAGAGTGTACAGCTTTGTTGCTCTGTTCCAGAACTCTAGAGACCAGCTTGAGGGACTGGCAGGATTTCCCCATGGCAAAAGCAACTTTTGACTCTCAAGGTGGAAGTCTTTCTACACTAGTATAGATTTCCCAAGCACCTGGAACTCACCCAGATTTGCTTATCAGAACTTAACTCCAAACGGTTCAATGCTTATAGCATCCCTGGACTTTGTGGGGATTCACGTCATGTCAGCGACTGGACTCCTCATGATTAGTATCTCCTGTTTTCAGGCTCAGAGAGATAAAGTCGTCAGTGCATCACAGAGTGTGCATGCGGTAGCACTAGACCGGAACCCAGGACTGAGTCCATACTCTTTGTTCCAACACTACTCTCTGACACCCAAAAATGAATTTCATAACTGTTCTCTGCGCTTTTCATATGGGTTTTTAGTGCCTAAAACCAAAAGGCATATAGCAGCAGCTTTGGGATGGCCCAAAAAGTTCTGCTTGAAAAACTTATGGAAAACCATGCATGTCTTTTATGCTAAGGGGCTCACCACATCACTTCTACTTCAAAGTCTGAACTATCAGACACCAAGCATGGAAGAATTCAGGACAACTGCAGCCAAATTATAAAAACCTGAGGTTCCAGAAATGCTGACACTCTTGATTACTAACAAAGACTTGGGAGCACTCTCCCAATAAGTCCAAGTTTAGACAGTCACTTCTCTCTATTTTAAAGAAAGAGAGGAAAATACTCCTGTGCCAGCTAGAGAACTTGAAACTGTGAAACTGCTCATTATCCCCAAATAGTGGTCATGGCTTGAAAAGAAATTGAGTAATTTTCTCTTTAGTACCTTTTGTTTTTCCTGGTCAGCTCCGTGGACTGGAATAGGCATATCATCTGAACTCAGATAATGTCTGAGCTGTGAACAGGAAACACAAACACTTGCCTAATGTCCTCCTCTCTTTCCTCCTTAGGTGAAAGCAGCTTCCAAGTATGTAGACGTGCCTGTGAGTATTTGAACATCCATCACTGCTTGTGCTTGGGTTGATTTCATTCTTTCTAGTTTCATGGGGTCTTGTTTGGGGTTTGTTTGTTTGGGTTTTTGAGACAGGGTCTCTCTGTATCTCTGGCTGACCTAGAATTCCCTATGTAGACCAGGCCAACTTCGAACATGCAGAGGCCGCCTGCATCTGTACCCAGTGCTGGGATTAAAAGACTGTGTCCTCTTTTGTGCTTTTCTTCCACCCATGAGTATGTGAACATCGTGTCTTGTTTGATGATATCTGTTTCTGTGCTTTGCTTTCTTCACGGTGGATGTTGTCTTCATACCTTGCCCCTAAGCTCTATATGGACCCTCAAAGAAAAAGATCAGGACCTTGTTTCTCCAATGAGAAGAAGGCATGGCTTCCTGTGTCAGAAAGGAAGGACCAGTATATGGGTTAACCCAGCTCCCTCTTGCTTTTGTTCTTCTGGTTCCCCATGACTCTCTTTCTGCTCATCTAGAGTGCACCCCTTATAGCCCTCAGTTATAAATTTCAACAAGGGTTCCAGTATTTTTGATTTAAACAAATAAATTCTGAATTTGTTCATTTGGGGGTCAACTCTGCAATTATTTTAAGGAAAACTTACAAAACTGTCCATAATTAGTCCTGGCCTCATTAATGAAGAGAACCCTCAAAGTTCATAGAGAAGGCACTTGAAGTTGTCCAAAATTTACATTTAAATTGAGGTTAAGTACTACACATGAATGCTAAAGTGTGGGATTACCTGAGACAAATCAGAAGACTTTATAGACGGACTTTGCCCTGCCTATTAGCAAAATAAAATTGGAGAGATTTTTAAATATATTCCTATAAAGGGGGAAAGAAAATGAAGTTGTTTCTCCATTTCTAACAAAAGTGGTGTGAGTCTATTATAAAATATTAAATTTAGGAGCTTATCTCAACAGTCGCTGAGGGGCTGGTCCTGAGCCGTTCTCATTCTGAACGTGGTTAAGTACCCTCCTTGTTCAAATACTTATTTGTGAAAATTTGTTTTTTTCTAAAAGGATTTATATTAACATTTAAATTCATTTCCCCAGGAAGCTAAGTGTGTAATGGTTTATTGGCTTATTTCTCAAAGGAAGACAAAATGGAACATTGGAGTGACTGTGGCATTAGCATGCATTTTGTTTGTTTAATGAAAGAATGTACAATCAATAATTATGTTTGAATTTATACAATACCTCTCATCAAGGGGCCCTGACTCCTTCCTGTAGGCAGGAGAATGGGGAACAGAAAAGGCTCACAGAACCACAACCAGGAGAGCATTTTACTCTTTTAAGCTCCTTTAATACAAACTTTTCCTTTATGTGGAGTCTCTGTCTATGCTATTCCATCTTTAAAATGAAGATACCTCACAGCTAGGTGTGCTGCAAGCTCTAAATAGTGCTACATGTGTGGCCCTCACACAACACTTCTGAGCCCTCAGTAGACATTCATGCGGTGAAGGGCATTTCAGGGTGTGACGATACCCAGAGCAAAGGATGGATGAATTTCCTGCCTTAGCCCTGTTCTCCACTGGGCTTCAAGAGCATCAGAAATACAGATGCCTACCCCCCAGCACAAATATATGACGTCTTCAGCTTATGCCTTAAACCAAAGAGGCAATCCGATAGTAACAGCAGTTCAAAGCTCTTTGGGTGAGGCTCAATATAATTTGATTTAGCATCAGGGTTAATATCAAACCAGGAGAGTAACATTTTAGAAAAGTCATTAAAGGATCAATGTTGGTAATGTTTTATACCTCAACCTAATAGTTCTGCAGGCCAGGTAGCACTTTATTCTGAAGATGGGGTAAAATGGACTCGATGCTAGTGAGTGTTTTTTAAGATCAGTAATCGTAAAGACACTTGTCCATGGATGGTGCCATGTTAGAAACTTGAAGATGTGAAAGAACAGAAGTGACTTAGCAGAGTTTCCTTCTGGAGGGGCAGAATAAAGTGACACAGCATATCTCCCAATCTGGTTTATCTTCCTTTGATGACAGAGTGTAATTATAACTGCCTCAGCCAAGCCTGTGACTTACCCACGACGTGCCCACCATTGTTTTAGGACCATTACCACTCAATTTTTGGAACGTTTCCATTTTAAAGATGGGGAAAATGAAATGGAAGTTTTCTCATTCTAGGAGGGCCAGGCAGCTGTTGGCAGTAAAGCTCATACTAAAAACTATGCTCTTAAACACTCTGCCACTCTACAATATGAGTTTAGTTAATACATAGGCACATGCTTAGATAGCTGAGTGATTGTTCTAGTATTAGAAAAGAATATAATTAGTAGACCAGACCCATAATTGTACCAATAGCTAATGACTTAGGACAATGCTACACGTTGAAAGTAAATTAATTAAATGTATACTTTTATGGCTGTTAGCAGTATACTAAGTATTACAGAAACTAAATAATCCCATAGAAAATGATTCCACACAATACACATATGGGTATATAGTATTTACATACCGTAAATAATCATTTACTTTTGAAGACAGTCCTGTAAGAAGCCATCATTCATTTCCTCCTGTTCATCAGAAGAAGAAACTGAAGCGCCTACAAGGTTAAATAGCGCATGCAAGGTCACCTGGGCAGGAAGTAGGCAGGGAAGACTCAGTGGCATGGGGTTGGTGGTAGAGCCCGTCTGCTCTAGTTTCCAAGAGACAATGTGCACAAAATCAACCTTCCAGCACTGTACACCTTGGAAACAGGAAAGCAGTGCAAATAAGGGAGTTGGCGGGCAGGTTGATATTGGTTGGGTGGGTTTTGAGGAACCACTTCACTACCATACGTACTTACCTATCAGTCACTGCTGCCCGCGCCAGGATTTACAGCAGTAAGACTTGGCAAGGATTTGGGCCATTGCTTGATGACATTTTCTTAGATTTCCAGCTCTCATTGCAAGTGGTTTTAATTCAGTGGCTCTGGGGTGGAGCCTTTCAAATCTCTTTCTAAAATGTATTTCCCATCCTTCTGTAAAAGTATGAAAATCTGTGGGCTAAATCAGTAATTCTTGACCTGAAACACCTAGAGGTTTTTGTTTTGGTTGCTTGGCAAATTCTGTGGATCCAGGCACCATTTCTATAAAGTTTTGTAGGCCCTTTGGCATTTGCAGCCAGGCTTATAAACCCAAATACAATCACGTTAAATCGTGTCTAGCTCTAAACTCTTTGTTTTATATTATAAGGTTTCTAACACAGTTTGAATTTAGCTCCATGTGAAAACCATGAGTTTATCATCACAGAGAGTTTTTGCTTACTGAGTCCCACTAGCAGAAAGTGACACTATTCCCCATAACTCAGAACATTTCTTCCTCTTAAATCTAGTGTTTGATCCTTTCTTGTACAATTGGCATTCATACTAAAGGCTTGCTTAAGATGCCAAAAATCGGGGTTTATATTTCCTGCCTAGAACTATCTGACAGGGACTGTCCAAGATGAAAACATCCCATTTGACCACTGGTGTCTTTATTTCTAAATTATGTCTTCCGTAGGTGGTAAGTCAGCTCTACAGTGATTTTCGTGTATTTGTTTAGATGCTTTCTGAAGTCTGGTTTATATTCTGTCCATCTGTCCCAGCCATATCTAAAAGTCACCACCTAAAGACTGATCCCACCAGGAGGACACAGTGCTGATACAATGCCTAACTTATCTAGTGACATTACTAGTTCAGTCAGGTGTGGTTTCTAGGTTGTAACTAATACTTAGAAGTCAGTTTTCTTATCTGTCAGCACTTTTGATTTTAGTTTAATACTTAATAATACTTAACAACAAATATTTAAAATGTATTTATTATACATCTTTCCTGCCTTTTATACTCCTGCCATTTTAAACAATGTCCTGATTGTAACTGAATCTTGCCTTAGGGACTCATGTTCCCACCCTGACTACCTGGCTATGGTGCCAGCATCGTGCTCCCTGTAAGTCTTCCCAGGGTATAGGAACAGCTCTTTTCCCCAGGAGTCCCAACAGTTGGTGAGCATTAGTGTCTGAGGTGGCAGTCTGTCCTCCCAGAATAGCACTGTCTCATTAGCACACCATTCCCAGACAATTTCCTTCTTCCGTCTCCTCCATTTCTAGTTCATCAAGAGATGGAAGGCCAACTTGTTTGAATCAGATGTGGTACTCACATCCAAGGAAAGCAGCTGTGAACAGGAGAAAGAAAACTGATTGTGCAGAGACTTCATTTGTATCTGTCTATTGTCTCTACCTGAAAGTAGATGTTAATAGTGAAATTTTATATCAAGGGGAGGGGATCACAGCAGTATAAGTTTCTATTGCAATGTGTAACTTTCAAGACATTTTTATATACATTATAAGAGCTTCCAGTCATAGTCCTTGAAGGTCAGATAAAGAGATACTAATCTCACTCTGTGGCCCCGTAACTAGGGTCCATAGATGTTCGAATTATTTTCATATTACTTGGGATGAAGTAATAATCCACACAGTGGAATAAAGAGCTCTAAAAGGGAGGTTACCGGAGGATTTGCCCATCCAGCAAATGTTTACTGAGCACCTACTAGGTACCAGGCATGGTTCCTATGTGCTAAGAATATAATTAGAAATCAATCAGAACCCTGCTCTTCACGGAGCTTTTGTTCTCAGAGAAAAAAAACAGATAAAATCCCAAAGTTCAACACATGATGAAATATCAACTCTTGGTAAATGGTGCAGTGATAGGTAAATAAGTCAGTAAGGAAGTGAGCTTTCCTGAAAGAGAAGGCATGCTGAGGATCTCAGCGTTATAAAGCACTGTCTCCACATGGTAAGCTGCTAAGAGGCGACTGCGTCTGACTTCTACTTCATCTGAGCTCTAAGGTGTGTCCAGGAAAAGGCCGTATCACAAGTACCCCCAGGAAGATATGAAACACTAATAATAAGTTTCTCAGGTTCCCCAGGTAAGGATCCCATTCCTACTAAGAATGTCTCTTGGCGTGCAGCTGCCAAAGAGAGAGGATAGATGCACCTGCTTAGAACTGATTCCATCTAATTGGAGAACTACTGTTGTTTCGTATCATAAAACTGGTACAATTATAGGACCATCATGGAAACTGCTCCGTGCCTTTGCTGAAAATTGCTTAGAAGTGTAACATTTGATACTGTGGCTTTGGGGTGTCCCTCATTGTTTTTCAAATTAATACCTTGTCATTGTTTCAGCATGTGTTAAGAAATGTTACTAGTATCCTGGGGGCCAAGCATTGGCCCTTTGCTTGATAATTGTAAGCTTTGTATCAGGGGAAAAAAAATACAGTCCTACTGTTTCCAACTCTTCCTCATTTTCACCCTGGAAATTACACAGAAGTGTTAACTAACTTCAATTTGCAGTGCCTGACAGTCATGTCTTGTAGAGAAATGATACTTTGTGATCTAAGGTAAATCATAGTAATGAAAACTAATCTTATAGTTATTAGCAAACATACATCTCTACTGTAGAAATTTAAGGGGTTTATGGCAGCTCTCCTAATGACCCATATTACAGTGTTTTAATAGGTTTCTTTGGAGATAACTTTGATTTCTGACATCTCAAGCAGTGCACATTCTGGTTTGGTTTTATTTGTATGTTATTTTTTTCACAATAAATCATTTCCTACCTACTGGATGAACAACCTGCCTACCTCTTCAGAAAACCTAATTAATTTAAAAATCAACCCCCCTTCCCCTGCCTTTCTTTCTTTTCTTCCTTTCTCTCTTTCTTTCATTCATTCATTCATTCATTCATTCATTCATTCATTCATTTTTCCATGCTGCAATAGAAGTCAAAGACAAATGGCCTAGTGTCTTTTCTGAATAAAGTACCCAGATACTCACCAGATGCTCTTAGACTGAACTGCCCTCTGGTGGGTCTTGAATTGAAGGGAATAGTCACTGAAATAGGATTTCTGAAGTACTTTTTAGATTTTGATTTACACACAGAAAGGAATAGTAGAAGACAGAATACACTTGGATTTTTCTAACAGCAGTTTCTCTTTAAAACAAAGCCAAATAATGCCCCCTGGGTAACCCAGAATTGTGTCTATCAGCTAAGTTTTAGAAAGAGGAGAGAGAGAGAGAGAGAGAGGAGAGAGGAAAAGGAGAAGTCCCTATAAAATCGCATTCAGGTCTTCTGAAAAGCGTGAGGGTGCAGTGTTAACTCCTGGTCCAAAACTGGACAGAGGTGGTCATGAAAATGGAGGGAAGGTCACAGGAAGCATGGGAAGAGGGATGGTGAGTGGGCTGATTAGGAACCCTCAAGTTCTGAAGTTCATGTGCATTATTTTCCTGTTTCTTTACAGAAACCTGGGATGGATGTGGCCGACGCCTACGTGACTTTCGTCCGCCACTCTCAGGATGTCCTTCGTGATAAGGTCAATGAGGAGATGTATATAGAAAGGTTATTTGATGTAAGTAAATGCCTTCTCCTCCTTGCAGCCCAAGGAGGAGAGCCTCCAAAATGTGACAAAATGAGAGACAGGAGGATAAGTCACATTTTGAGAAAATGTATCGGTCCTGATTCAAAGAGAATCTCTCCTCTCCCTCTGCCCTAGGCTCTTGTCTGTCATGTCTGTTCTGTGCCCACTCCTGGTATAGCAGTGTCTGTGTCCCAGTCTGTGTGATGTGTGGACAGCACACAGTCTCCCAGCAAGCAGGCACATTCTGCACGGAGCTGGAGAGGCAGACTCCTGAACTGACAAAGACCTTCCATCCCCATTCTCTTCCTTGCAATCTGGCCATTTGTAAGGGTCATGTTCCCACTGGTGATGCTGGGGGTAGTGCCTCCTTGATGCCAGCTGTGGCATGCAGATGTGCAATAAATGTCACATTGTTATGTCTTCTAACGTGTTAGAGCTTCTGTAAGACTAGACATCTTCCATCCTGGGTATTGCTGAAGGTTTATATGTAAGTCACTTGGTCAGTTCCTTTTGTAATCCATGGTGCTTCCTGCACATCCACCTACCTCGTAAGTCCAGTGAAAACCAAATGCAGGGCAGGGGGTACCATGTCAACACAAACCAAAACACAGAAAATGTAGTCTCCCATGCACCCACAGAAGTAGCTCTCGGAAAGACTTATTGCCACTGCAAAATAAACCACTGAGGTCAAAAGAAATCTGCATTGGTCTCAAACTGTCTGCCCATCTGAAGTCAATGCAGATAGGGTTACCTCATGTAGCCAGGTATATTGCTTCTAGTTTCCCCCAAATCTATCTGTGGAGACCTGGCCAGAGTGCACTGGAGATGGTGTCCTCGTCTACTTCTGCCACCTGAAACGTAGGCCCCTCCTGTCCAGGCTTTTGTAGTTGTAATGCCAGCCGGAACATTAATGTTTTGCTCAAATCTGGAACTCTTGTTTCTGTGTTTTTCCCGTAACTGTGTTCACCAATTGATGCTGTGTTTTGTATGTTTTTGTCCTGTAGCTGAGTGAGCTCATTGTTGGCACTGCTCTCTGATTCTGCAGCTTCTGACTTCCTATGCTTTGTCTTCCAGCTTTCTTCTCTTCTGTTTTCCAGTCTCCTCTATTCTGTGCCCCTCTCTCTCTGACGCACCTTCCTTTGATAAAACCCTTCTAACTTTTCAATTCCCACTTGTCCTCTCTCAGATTAAAATGGAACTTATCTCTCATGTCAAATGTTTTATCACATTATATCAAGTGGCATGAATTAGAATCAAATAATCTTCCTGTGTACATCTTCTAGCATGGCCCACATCTACCGAGAATGTCTCATACATGCATAAAGCTCACCAGTGGGGCCTCCCCCTCTCTGCATGCGTGCCTCTAGGAAAGGCTTGAGCCCAGTCGGTCTGGAGAACTGTTGCCCATCCAATAGGCATTGAAAACAGCAGTAGCAGCATCCTCAGGTCTATGCCTGGGGTGTGGATTCTGCCCATCTCCCATCTCCACTGAATCCAATTCCAAACAGGAAATTTTCAAGAAGCTTGTAGATGGCTCTTTTCAATGCCTAGATTGCCTAGGTTGCCTGGGTTGGTTTGTTTTGTTTTTTTTTCCCTTTGATGGTATCTTCTGGTATTCAGCTTTATGGAGTGTGTGTGTGTGTGTGTGTGTGTGTGTGTGTGTGTGTGTGTGTGCACGCGCACGCGCAAATAACCTATGATTCCTGAAACTAAAACATCTAGTACAGAACCCGATGCTTATCTCTGATTTAGCCAGTCTCTTCACTGACAAATCATCCACTTTTCAACAACTTTTTAAAACTTATAAATGCAAGGGAAAATTTGCTTGAAGGTCTTCCTGCTGAAGGCTGTGAGGCAAACGGTCTTTTCAGTGGCTCTTTGTAAGGGAATTGCAACCAAATCTTCATTTGGAAGTTCAAAGGGAGCCTTGTCTGGCTCAGATGGGGAAAATGGACTTTGCCTAACTAGAAGAGCACAGGCACATTCCAGTCCTCTGGGCTTTAATGTGAATCGATAATTAAAAGAAATATTCCTAAGAATATACTTTGCAGAAGCAAGTTCTGTTGCGGGGTGTATGTGCGGGGAGGTGGGGCTTTCAAACATTCACAAGTACATCTGGCCTCTTGCAGTGGTCCTCTGAGCCAGCGTCTATGGCAGCAGTAAATCTCTGAGAACCCACCCCGCCACACACACACAGTTTAATTTCAGATTGCCTCAGTTTTCTTTTCCCAATACAATCTTTACTCTCATCCTCTAAGTGGATGATTTTGCCATTCTAACCGTGATAACTGTTCTATGCATTTCATCCTAACCTTATAGAGAAAAAAAAATCACTTTTAAAAAAGCTTATTTAGACATGAATTTCTTGGCCATTTACTTCCTTATTCTCCAAATAACTAGGTCCCCTAATTTACGGAATCTATTGATGCTAGGCAACCTAACTGTGGTACAAAAAAAAAGTTATTGAATCTGTCATGGATTTAAAACATTTGTCATTTAAAAACCCAGAGCTTCTCAAACGCTTCATTACCATGCAGCTCCAGTAATTTAATTCAGTACTTGCTGTTTTTCTATAATCTAGCGGCAAATCATCAGATTACCAACATGTTTGATTATTTTCAGCTTCTGCTTCCTCAAGCATGATGTTTACTCCTTTGCATACATGCTCTGTAAAACTCTTGTGTCCAGTGAGATGAACTGGTATCAGAAGCAGAAGGGATTGCCAGTTCACAATTCTCATTACAACGAACTAATGCTCTCCACCCCGCTTTCTAATGATGGGGTCCTGGGACGGCGTCCTAAACAATTGGCAGAAAACTATTGAGAAATACTTGTTGATGTGAGAGATTTCTCTTCCAAATTGTTGCATTTTGATAAATGGCAGAAATGAATAATAGCAAATTAGCATTTTGAATGAAGGAAAAAAAGATAGATCTCTGAGATTGTTTGCTGTTTGGGGGTTGTTGGTTCTGACTGCCGTGTCGCTCCGGTTCTGTTCCTGCTGGCATCTGTCACTTGAGAAGCATGTTCTGAGACTCCTTGATGTGTTTTTCTGTGTTTCAAGTCTTAGCTTTATCTACCTGATAAATCCCCTGAGTTCTTGCTCTTTGGTATTGTATCTTTTTCCTCCCTCCCTGTTACTGCGTGCACTCTTTCAGGAAGGCTGGATGGCTTTTAATATGTTTGTCTGCGAGAAATATTTGGAATCCTAGCTGGTCATTTATTGGCTTATTTTATGTTTTAACAAGGTTGCTATCTAGTGATTTCTGAGCTGAGTTTGTTCTTTCTTCCCCCTCTGCAACATCATTGTATTTTGGCTGGGAGCGGGGGCTTGTGGGAGATCATCAGAGCAGCATTCGGGGCTCTATATGTGATGCTCTGCGTTTGTATCTATTTTATTATGTAACTTAAGAACAGACTTTCCACATTCATCTCTACCATGTTTTTTAAAATCAAGCATTCTGTAGGTTTTTTGGAGAAATGCATTTAGATATAATACTGCCTAAACAGATCTTTTTTTCAGTGAAAGTTTCCCTGTTTAGTAACATAGTTTATATATTTTTTTCTATAAAATACCAACATTATCTGTTTAATAATATATCTTTAAGACTGACTTCATCAATCCAAAATAATATTCTGATGAAGAAAAATCCCAGAACCATTCCCCACAGTATTTTAGATGCTAATCACACATTCTTATCTGCTTTTTATATTTTTCAGGGAAAAAGAATGAAGCACAATTATATTGTTTTTACTTGCTGAAAAAAATAAGATTTTAATATTTAGAGACAAAATATGCAGACATTTAAATTAAGTGAATATCATAATGAGTGTAGCAGTGGATTAAGAACATTTCAGAGGAGCTAAATTTTTAGAGGGAAATTGCCTCAGTCTAAGATTTGAGAGGAAGCTTCCTTGTCAATTATTTGTGCTTTATAAAGAAAATAAAAAACAAGGATTGCGGTAAGCTCCGTGTTCTGAAAGCAGCAGCTAAGGGGGGACTCTCAGGCTGGAGGAATAGCTTGCCTTTCCTCCTCCTTTAGTGATTAATTCAGCATCTCCCTCAAAACAAAACCAAGAAAGAAAGAAAGAAAGAAAGAAAGAAAGAAAGAAACATGCTTTCTGAAATTAGACATCAGATCAAGAGAAGCAGCTGAGATTTCAAGGTCTAAGCAAAAATTAATTTATTTTCTTTCTTCCTTGTACTTCTTGAAGACACAGAATGAGAAGAAAATCAGGATTAAACGAGATGTACTTAGGGTGAATTCATCTGCTTAAACCTCACGGGCTCAGAGATGAGTGATTAAAAAGCCATCTCAAACTTGGCCGGAGTCCACGCTGCTGGTAATGCCGCGTCCCCTCCAGCTTCCTTCTGCCGCCCCGTGTCACTGTGAACCAAACCCTGCAACATTTGACTAGAGATGATACATGGATTATCTAGGTCAATTATACACTTAATCTGCCTTCTGGAGGATTACGAATTTACAGATAGACTCTGCATTTGGCTTCTCCCTGGCAGTTATCAGATCAGGAAAAGGCCCCTTATCATGCAGCCTTGTGTGAGCTTAATCAGGCAGTGTGGACAGATTCAGGGGCTCTGCCGCCTGGCATTCTCCGCCTTGCACAGATTCCCATTTGCTGTTCCATTTTCAAATCAAGTATTTGTTCACTTTGCGTGGCAGCACAATAATTGGGTGTGAATATTTCCCTCTAAAGCGGTAATTTGAAACGTGAACCCTCTGCCTATTAAAATATGCTTCCTGGGTTTATATATGAATCTACTGATGACCTTGTTTTAATAGCCTTATTAAATTATAAGGGTCTATATGCGTGAATATATGTCAATCAAAATAGGAACCACGCAGCTCCAGGAAGTAAGGACTGAAGATGGACTATAAGGAGGACGTTGTGTTACTAAATCCTTAAGGTAGGCCACTGACTTTTAGGTGAGGGGAGCTGCTCTGAAAGCAGGCGGAGGGGAAAGGTGAGTAGGTCTCCAGGTCAACAGGTTGCATTTCTTGAGGTCTGAACAGAGAATAAGCGAGGTGTGTGTCATCCTAAACATTGGGGGCGTGAGTTCTCTCTGCTTTAGCAGCAGCCACCTTGAACACCCTGTATCCGGAGTTCCAATGTGATGACATTAGACCCTGCTCCTAGACCTTTTAGATCAGATTGACATGACATTAGAGGTTTTTAATCCCTCAGCGCCTTGGCTGATTCATCTAGGTAACAGGGGTGATAATAAGCAGGACCTTCCTCCGGGCATTTCGTTGTTAGGAGGGTGAGATGTCACGGCCAGGCACAGCATCAGGAACTAAGGAAGATCGCATCCGGTAAGTATTAGCTACGCCCTCCTTATTCTTAACACTGAATGAAAGCCCTTTTCATGACTGGTTTGTCTTGCTAAAGGAAACTCCAAACCTGTTCTGAGGAGTGTGAGCACCTCTCTGGTGCTCAAGGTGGTAACCTCAAGCTTGCTCATATTCCTCGTTGTATGGTAGCCTGGTTTTCTCTCACTTTTGCTAAAATATATTTTAGAAGCAGCCAGAGCACTGACGATCAAGAACGATGCTTCAGATTAAGCCAGAATAGGAGCGACCTCTGCTGCTTCTCTAAGCTCAGCCTAGTCTGTGTCAGGTCCCTCACTCTCAGCTCATACCCCCACCCCCACCCCCTGGGTAAACAAACAGACTTTTAACAGTTTCAAATTCAACTTCTGGTGAGTGCCAGCCTTTGAACTAGAGCTTTGCACATACTGGGCAAGTGCGCTACCTCTGAGCTGCATCCCCAGTCTTGAGCAAACTTTCTCATTGTGTCATCTCACAAATCTCCTTGTTCACGCAGGTGATTCAGAAATGAGATGGCATAAAGCCCTGGCAAACCTGTGGCGAATTAGAAAAACAGAACTCAGCCTCCAGGAAGTTTGTTTTATTGGGGACCTGAGAAAGAGGGGTGATAGATAACTCCTGTTAGAATCATTAGAATTGTTAGGATACACGTTGTGTATACTGTAAACATTTAGGAAACACAGCCAAGTAAAACTAAGAACATTGAGATGTCATGTTCCCAAAACCCAAGAATGGCAACTGGATATTTATTCTTTTAATTTTTTCCTAATTAGATTTATTGTGTGTGTTTTTCCAAAAGAAGTAAGCAAAAATTGCTGTTTAAGTTGACAGTCTGTGAGTTCCATGCCAATAAGTGTTCACCTAATATGCTGTCTGTATTCAGAACTTCCCACTTGTCCCCTAATACTCTTTATAAGGAGTTTGTACGAACCGGGATTCCATGCCAAGCGACATGTGTGGGCAAGGCTGTGATGTCACATACATTTCCTTTCAGCTAGCACTGGCCCTCTTTCCACGCTCCTGACTTGGTAGAGGGACCACCGTGCCAATTGCTCTGCAGACTGGAGGAGTTTATTACCATCTAAACATAGAACTGATTTGTTGAGGGGAAGAAATCAAGCTGAATTCCACCAAGTAGTTCTTTTAAGCATAATTAGTAACTGAGCAGAAATGAGGTGTTTTTTTTTAAAAGCTGTTTTCTGCATATAAGGAGAATCTCTGAAGCTAGTTTTCAAAGTGGGGGTGCAGGGTAGGCAAACTGCAAGAGAGCCGCAAAGGCCACCTTACAGATCAGCACGACTGTATTTCATGGCACTCATACCTACACCTGCCTGGTTGAATGAATCTGTGGGCAGGTCCTAGTCATTCTGTGAGGAGGGGCTCAACGTGTGTGCATGCACATATGTGTGGAGACCGCGGGCTGGTGTCTGATACTGTCCACAATGGCTCACCTCTTATTCTTTAAGATGTGGTCTCTGCTGAATCTGCAGCTCTCCAGCTCAGCTAGACGGCTAGCCAGTGAGCCTCTGGGATCCTCACCCCTCCTCCTCCCCACGATGGGAATCACACAAATAAGTCACAGCATATGTAGCCTTTGCGTGTGCTTCTGGAGTTGAGCTCACTTGCATAAGAGTAAGTGCTTTACCATGTGAGCCCTCTTCCTGCCCTGTGTTTCAGTATTTCTTAAGTCATTGTGACTGCTTGACTGAAAAATTTGAAATTCATATGCTCATATAACAGTGACATACATGTGCCCATATAACATTGACATGCATGTAGCCATATAACATTGACATACATGTGTCCATATAACATTTGGCATACATGTGCTCATTTACCATTAGGAAGGTTTCTTGGTTAATTCTCAGATTTTTGCTGAAGTTATCAGTCTAAAATGAAGTGTCCATGTCAGTCTGATGCTGTACTTTTTCATACTTTTCAGATCATATTTAAATTGAACTATGACCTTATCTCTCCCATCTTCAATTACAAGGTCAAAGACCATGTGTACCCATTTGCTGGGCCATCCTTTATCCTCTAGGGGACTATATATGTACAAACTGGAAAACAGATTAATAGCCCAGCCAAGGGAGGATACACAGTTGATTCTTTCACTAGTTGGACCTGGCTTTGAGCCCCAAAATAAATTCTGGTATTAAAAATTTGATTTGAGCCATGAGTTAGGGACTTAGAAGAGACAAGAAAGATACAGGAGTAGGCAGAGGGGAAGGAATGAGAAGAAAGTTTTTACACATGCCTCTCTCCTTGATTAGGATTTAATTTTACTTGTTACACAGGAACATACAACAGGTAAATGTGTGACTATATGTGCTATATAAGAAACAGAATGTGTAAATATGTATGAATATATATTAAAGATATATATATATAAGGGAGGTGAGTTATAATTGCTTAAAAATATACTAACTACACATATTTAAATTATTAAAAAATATCCAGCTCATCTTCAAATTTTCTACCCTCCCAGCCACCCAAAGACTCAGTGACTTCAAGCTTACCTCCTGTTATGGGCTTCTGCTTTGCACAGATTTTGTTTGGTTGTGTTCGCTGCCCTTCTTGCCATGCGTGTACTTTTGACCAGGTCTCTAGCCAATGGAATAAGCCTCTACTGGTAGATTTTCTTTAAGATGGTAGAAGCAAGTTCTTCTAAGATGAGGGGTGAAAGAAGAATGTAGGGTGTCTTAGTCAGGGTTTCTATTCCTGCACAAACATCATGACCAAGAAGCAAGTTGGGGAAGAAAGGGTTTATTGAGCTTACACTTCCACACTGCTGTTTATCACTAAAGGAAGTCAGGACTGGAACTCAAGCAGGTCAGGAAGCAGGAGCTGATGCAGAGGCCATGGAGGGATGTTTCTTACTGGCTTGCTTCCCCTGGCTTGCTCAGCCTGCTCTCTTATAGAACCCAAGACTACCAGCCCAGGGATAGCACCACCCACAAGGGGCCCTCCCCTCTTGATCACTAACTGAGAAAATGCCCCACAGCGGGATCTCACGGAGGCCCTTCCCCACTGAAGTTCTTTCTCTGTGAGAACTCCAGCCTGTGTCACGTTGACACACACCAGCCAGTACAGGGGGGATGTTTTGATGCCTCTAGTTCCCCACTGCAACTGCTATGCAAATAGAAGTCGTCTCTTACTCTGGAACCTCCACAATAGACAATAACTTAAAATAATCGTTATTAATTCCTTTGAAATTGGAGCCTTAGCTATAGAAAGTTATTTATTTTTAGTGCTGGGGTAGAGTCCAGAGCCTCTTATATGTGAGGCAAGCATTCTACCACTACCAACAGCCCGGTCCTTAAAGGCACATTTCTATCTCATGTGGACATGGACATTCTTTTTCTCTGCTGGGTGGCTTGAGGTTTAAGCAGACTTGGACATAGAAAAGATAGGAGAGCATCTCTAGATTCAGATTAAATTATATAAATTGGGAGATCTCTCTTCAAAGGGAACTGATTGTTGATTTTTTTCCTTGCTAGTCTGCTGACATATTTACATTTCAGTAATCTTGAAATAGTTTTTCTAGATCCAGCTACTTCTTCCAAGACCATCCATTGAAATAAATCTTATTTACTCTAGGGCAAATAAATCTTCTATAAAAACCAATCTTTAATTTTCTCTGGAGCCCGCGTGTTACAAAGAGTTTAACTGATTTTCTTTATGAGAACAGCTTTCTCTATTCCAGGAGACATTTGGTGAAGACAGTTAATTTGTTTTCTTTTCCAGAGAGAATGTTCTGTTACTCATCCTAAGAAGCTAGAATGATTGCTCTGTTACGTTAGGGTCACAGTATCCATGTTAACATGACCTGCATGATACTTTTGTATCTTAGAAAAGGTTTCTCTAATTTTCTTATGGCAGACTAGTGCCATGGAAGCTGGAAGTTACATTCCTAAGCATGTTACCTGTGCACAACTGTGCATTACATATGCACACACAGTACGCATGCTCACACACATGTTCACACATACACATGCACACATGCACACACAAACACATGGAATATCCAAGATATGTTCTGTAGAACAAATATCATCACATTCTGTTGGAATAAACAAGATATACTAAGTTAATATTTCCCATTAATTATCCAGTAAATTGTTTCTTTCCCTGCTCCATAAAGGCTAAGGCTACTTTTTCAAGGCTTTAACTATTAGGCCCTAAGTCAGAGTCATTGTTCAAAGCTTGTTGCATTTTGTTATTCTTTGGGTTTTAATTTTTTGGGGGGGGTTGCTTAGGGTCTCTCTGTGTTGCCCTGGCAGGAACTTACATAGACCAGGCTGGCCTCTAAGTTGCAGTAATTCTTCTGTCTCTGACTTCTAAGTTCTGGGATTATAGACCACAGATATAAACCACCATACCACTCTCTAATTTTGTCCTTAATGATAGATAATAAAATATTATCTCTAGGTTCCTGGCATTCAGAGCATAGTCATTGGTCCCCAGTTCATCATCAATAAGATATTGTAGAAGCTGCATGGTCTTAGCCTTAGACTCAACTGCACTCAACCAGAAGCCTCTGGCATTTCAGATACAAACCAAAGTTCAAAAGATACTGAGGAAACCCAGTGGTTTCCAAACTTACTTGGAAGAAGTAAAATTAATATCATTGGTAGAATACTCAACTAGCATGCATGAATCTCACACACACATTAAGAAATAATTTTGAAAAAAAGAAACAAATGGGGGGTAGAGAGATGGCTCAGAGGTTAAGAGCACTGACTGCTCTTCCAGAGGTCCTGAGGTCAATTCCCAGCAACCACATGGGGGCTCACAACCATCTGTAATGAGATCTGATGCCCTCTTCTGCTGCGAGTGAAGACAGCTACAGTGCACTCACATACATAAAGAAAGAAATCTTAAAAGAAAAAAAAAACAAATGTAACTTTGCAGCTCAGTGTAAGCAGCATGAGGACACACTCACACATAATACACAAACATGTGCATGCACACACATACACACAGCTTTTAAACCATTGTCTACCATTATTGCATGGAATGCTTCTGATATGCTCCATTCCACCGTTCAAAAAATATTGGTGATATCAAAATTTCACTTGAACAGGTTGCAATCCTCAGTTTCTAAGACATTATTTAGAATGAAGTTTCTCATACTTGGCCATATTGACATTTTGAGCTATGTAATTCTTTGTTGTGGGAGCTAGTCTATATTTTGAAGGATGAAGTCACATTTGTGATTTTTGCTTGAGATGCTAGCAGCAAACAACAATCCCCCAAACTGTGGTCTCCAGGTAGGACTCCATTTCCACTGGCAGGGAGAAATCACCCCTGTTTGTGAGCCACTGATCTAGAAGAAAAGAGGTCATACAGAACGGCTCTCAGAGGAAGGTCAGCCTTCCCTCTGCAACCCTACTATCTCATATGAGTTGACCAGGATGCTCTGGTGACGAGAACAATGATGACTTGATTTCTCCTTAAATTCCTTACTCACCAAGTCCATTGTCCACCCAGAAGTTATCTCAACTATCTGTGCTGTGCTACAAGATGCATTACACATGAGGGACTTGGGGAAATGCTAGGGAGAGCTTGTGAGATAGCTTGGACTCACTGTGCCCTCTCTCATTTGCTTCCTTTAGAATAGTCTTGTCAGTTGCCAGGAGAATGGACTGAAGAACTATGTTAAGTCACCAGAATGCTTTTACCCAATGACTTCTTCTTCCATTTTAAAATTATATAGGGACCTTGTCTAGGAAAGAAAAAGAAAAGAAAGAAAAGAAAAATGGCTGGGCAGTGGCACACACCTTTAATCCCAGCACTCAGGAGGCTGAGGCAAGTGGATCTCTGTGAGTTCAAGGCCAGCCTGGTGTACAGAATGAGTTCCAGGGCAACCAGGGCTACATAATAAAATCCTATCTCAAAAGAAAAATTAAAAACAAACAAAAAAAATGGCTGTTTTTTACCAGGTAGCATTCTGGACATTTTCCCATGCCTAAAACTCCAAAAGGAAGTTTCAACTCACATCCTTCCCGCACACCAAATTCCCAGTTCAGAAGAGAATGCTTCTCAGCCAACTGTTCTGCTAAACCCCTGCCAAGTTGACTCAGAGTCCAGTTAGTGGAATCTGCAGGTTCACCCACAGCAGGAAGATTCCCATGTCAATCTCCTTCAAGGGCTGTGTAGCTCGCCATCTTGAATTGCCTTGTCTGCCTTTGGCAGAAGTTTCACTGTGACTTTCCTTGGACTAAAGCCAGTCATGCCAACAAAATTGTAGGTCTAATCCAAGACGGGGTTATTATTAATTACCAGATGTATGTGCCAACCATGGAAGAGAGACTCTTCTCATTAACTTCATACAGACAAAAAAAAATTAGGATCTCATATAGCTCAGACTGGCTTTGAATTCACCATGAAGCTGATGATGACCTTGAACACAGCTTCCTTCTCCTGACAAGCACCCAACCTATGAAATACATCTCATCCCCCAAAACCCATTGTAAAAGAGAGAGAGAGAGAGAGAATAAATAATATGTAAAATCAGCAAAGTCAGAAGCCTGTTAGTTGGCTCAGCTGGTAAAGGTGACTGCTGCCAAGCCCGACGACCTGAGTTCAATCCCCATGTCCCACATAGCAGAAGGAGAAAATCCATTTCTACAAGCTGTCCTCTGAACACACACACACACACACACACAGTTGTCAAGTGCACATGCATAAACACATATACACACAATAAATGAAAGATCATGAATGTTAAACTCATGTGTTGTTTTCTGTTGAAATTCTCTAAATCACCTTTTAGAGAAATCTCCCTTCTTTATGTTGAGAAAATATATCTTTGACCTAGGAACTCATCCTGAGATAGAGAAATCTTAGCTCTTAAAGGCATCTTATTTAGGGAAGTCTAAGTAAGCATTTTTGTATGGTGTGAGTTAGTTCTGCAGAGCAGTTGACCATATCTGGAGACACTTTCTCCTTTCTCATCTTGGAGTTTGGGAATGTAATGATTTGTGACCAGAGGTTATAGGTCAAAGATGCAACTAAACATCTGTGTTGCCTACAGCACAGCTTTACCCCACAATACAAAATTACCCTGTAAAGTCCACAGTGCAGAGATTGAAAAAATAAAATAAAAGCCTGATCTAAATGCCACCTCCATTCACGCAAATCCTTTGTGTTAATAATGTGACTGTTGGAGTTCTGAGTTCATGTAAATCGTTACCATTGTCTCTAGCCATTTCATCACCAAAGGACTCTGAAGTCTCAGCCTCTGAAGGATGCTTCACTTGGCAGAGAGCTTACAAACTTATCACCAAAGCCCTTCTGACAAGTTTCATCATAAACCATCATTTTAGAGACAAAAAAATAAACAGCAAAGAATCATTAGCACCTAACTTTCTCAGCTTGAATTTAGCACTTGCCCATGTGTAGTTCCCATGGAGCACCAAGGGTTCCACAGAAACTCCTGGGTTCCAGGCTCGCTGCCCTCCCATCCATTACATCTGGTAGAAGCTAGTCCTGTTTTATCATGAACACACTGAGAGCACAAGCTTCACAGTCAGACAGCCTGGAGTTCAGTTCTGGTCCTTCCCCAGGCTCATTTTCTCCTCTGTAGAAGTATGGTTTGAATAAATGGACTCCCACTCTCTGTATTCATAGAACTGAACAAGACAGTGCATGTGAAGCGCAGACTATGGGATATACCACACAGAAGTAGCTCTGTGAGTCGTTCTTTTTTTTAAAGATTTATTCAGACACACCAGAAGAGGGCATCAGATCTCATTACAGATGGTTGTGAACCACCATGTGTTTGCTGGGATTTGAACTCAGGACTTTTGGAAGAGCAGTCAGTGCTCTTAACCACTGAGCCATCTCTCCAGCCCTCTGTGGGTTGTTCTTAGTGTTGTTACTGGTGGCTTCACGGCCTAAAACCAGTCCATACTCTTACCTGATGTTAAGGAGGCATAGGCAGGGATAAATTCTATGTTGGATGGGATCTGAACAAAACAAGAAAAAAATGATCACAGGACACGACTGCAAGTAGCAAAGAGCCCAGCTGTGCTGCAGGACCCCACTCACATGTCCGAGGGACATCCAAGCACAGCCATTGTTTATAGTATATGGGAAGCCCTGGGTTCCTCTCCAGCAATGACAATTCCATTTGGATGAAGGAGGATGGGGCCACAGAAGGCCCAGAGTCTGAGATAGACATGTACATCTATTCATGCCTAGGACTGGGGGCAGAGGATAGATAGAAGACTGAGCTAAAACATTAAACAAGGAAGCATTGTTCATTTGGGGTCTTTGACCACCCCAACTCTGTAACTTTTCAGTTTTCTTGTTTTCTCTTTAAAGAAAGTGAGTACGTGTGTGTGTGTGTGTGTGTGTGTGTGTGTGTGTGTGTGTGTGTGTGCGTGTGTGTGTGCGTGTGTGTGTGTGTACGCATATTGAAGTCTAAGGTCAAACTTACTTTGAGAATATACACAAGCTTACTTCACTGAGTGTTGATGACTGTAGTCAAGGTTGTGGATATCTGCTTTGCAGGTACTGGCTGTTCCATTAACCTCTAGGCCTAGCTTCTCAGTTACAAGTCATTGCTTTATCTTATAGCTTATACTTCCTATCCAGGACTGGGCATTACACTGCCTTATATAGCTCCTGTTTTAGCAAAGTTCCCATCCCAGCTCTCTACCGAGCATTCTGTATCCATGGATCTAAGGTTGATATGGGGTCTGGTTGAATCTGACCAAGAACAATTAGCTTTGAGAATCAGTTCCCCAGCACTGGTGACCTTGTTGCTGGTCATGCATTGGATAGCATGGGGTAGGGGTGCTACTGCCCTCTAATGGGGAGATGCTAAAAGTCCTACAACACACAGCCTCCCCCATCCCACCCACCCCTGCTCCCTACCATGCCCCAGAGAACATGGTTTATCTGCCCAAATATCAAGAGTTCTGGAGCCTCCAGAACTCTTTGTCCAGGTTTTTAGGACAAAAGATACTGAAAGGCATGTTTATTTCTAATTGTTGTTCATACCAACCATACCTTGTATTCTATAAGTCAATTTCTTATACTTTTTCCCCCTGTAGCAAACATTGGGAAGAGATACAGTGTACCATTATTTTCATTTTGTTGGCAGGAAATCCAAGGTCCAGAATTAGCTTAGCCAAAGCCCCAGAAGCTGAAAGCTAGATCCCTTGCCTTAAATCAAGGAATATTTGGTCCCAGTTCTGGAGCCACCATGGTTGCCTGTCTCGCTCCTGCCATCTTCAGGTGCCAGAATATTGGTTCAGCAATTACTGAACTTCTAAGTCCCCGCCTAAGCCCTGCTTCCAGGATCTTGTGTCCTCTTTCAAATATATGTTCTATTCTGTTTCCAATCCTAACTTGAAAATAGTCATTAAGCCTTTCAAGGATATAATTATTGATCTGTTACAATCATCACTTGACTTCAAAATACAGTGTTTTGGTTAATTTGGTGAGAAATTAATTTTCAGCCCATTTTTTGTTTGTTTGTTACTGTGGGGGTGCACACATGTGGCAATCAGAGGACAACTTGTAGATATCAGTTCTCTTTCCACCAAGTTCCAGGACCTGTAACTCAGATCATCAAGTTTGGAGGCAAGACCTTTGCCCTCTGAGCTGCCTCACCAGCCCCCGCGTGTTCTTAGTTAGTTAAAGGTTCCTTGGAAAGTCTTTCCTGCTTCATGCACTTTCAAACCGTGTTCTGAAGTGTCTTAGTTTTGTTTTCTACCTATCTGTGCATTTGAAGCTGGGTTGACCACCTTCTCTGGCTCAGTCATTTCTGAGTCTGATTTTCTGATACTCTTCAATTGTGATAAGGAGTGAACTACCCAAACACTGCTTCTAGGAGGTCCCTGGCTCTGAACATAGTCTCTCACATCCTAGGCACCTCAGCAAGACCAGGCTCAAAAGCTAAAGTCACGCTCTCAATACTCATTCAGTCTCCATCAGGATGTTGAGGGGGGTGGGCACAAAACTGCGGGTTTCTCCTGAAAGATCAAGTGCAAACCAGGGAAAGACTCCGATTAATTAAGTTACGATGAATGGTGGTGACAGTGACAGTAGCATGATGGCATGAGGTTTCTCATGTGTATTTCCTTGATGGTGTGTTGGAAATAATCATACTATTTGTTAAAGATGTTATTTTTCTCAATTCTTCTAACAGCCCTAGAGGGAGGTCCCTTCATGCCCTCTCTATTATGGGTAATTTGCATTTTATTGAAGATGATAGCCAAATGTTTATTGGGTGCTAGCTCTGTACCAAGTCCTAATCTGGGAGCTTGAATACATTTGATTTCCCTTTGGTTTCCTCGAGAGATAGGTTTTTATAAATAGGAATTTGAACTCCCCATTAGTGAATGGACTTTACCAAACTTGGATACTTGTCAAGTGATCTTTCCTAGACCAAATGCCTTCCTTTCTGACTCAAAGAGAATTGATACCTAATAACTATGGTATCTTGCATAGGGCGAGGGATGGGGGGAAAAAAAAAGGACAGACAAGATGGCTCAGCAAGGTTGCCTGACAAGCCTGGCAACCTGAGATTGAGATTGCTCCCTGAAATCCACGTGAAGGTGGAGGGAGAGAACCACCTCTACAGCATGGTCCTCTGCCCCCCAGCACATGCACTGTAGCATATATCCACATACACACTAATAACAACAACAGCAACAGCAATAAATTATATTGTAAAAGGAAAAGCTCCACATCCCACTCTGTCCCCTCTACTTGCTAAAAGCCTGCATTCTGCCAGTTCTTTATCCAGCATTCATCCGCTAGGGTTCTTTCGGTCACTGTTTCCTACATGGTGTTGCAACAGAACATAGAAAAGAAATAGCAATTCCGTGACCCTCTGGGCAGTCCTGGCTTGTTAGTCGTGGTTTGTCCACAACACTAATGAGAGTTGTATAGCTAATCAGAGAGACTACCCTTAAAGAATTCACTCCCTCCAGGGAAGGCTTCCTCCCAAATACGATGGTGTTTGGAGGTCAGGTCTATGAACAGAAGTAAATCCAGTCCTAAAGATGGACCACTGTAGTGAGCTGAAGGGAGATTGAGCCCTGTAAGAAATCTCACACCATATGTACTACAGGTCTCAGCTTTCAGTCTGTATCTCCCTCTGTATTCTGTGTGAGATCTTTTAAGAATAAGGCCCCCTGTGTTCCTGGGGAGAAGGTGAAGGTAACACAACACCGTTGCATCGCAGACAGTTGATAAGTGGTTCACCCTAGCAGCTTGAGCTCACTAAGCAAAGCTTGACACAGTGGTATTGTTAAGCAACAATACCCAAGATTTTCCTACAGGGCCTTGTTGATTCTTTTAACTTACCTACATAGCTAAGTGTTCAATGGTGAGATAAGGTTTCACAGATTAGCAGTACTTTGCAGGACAGGAAAATGTAATCCAAAATTACAGAATACTATGGTTATACAATCCCTACCTAATACAAATGAGGTTACAAGTAAATCATTACATGGCCATTGTCCAATAACGCCTACAATGTCAGCAGGGTGAAAATTTGCGATCAGGTGTCACCCAAGTCCTGCCTTGATTTATTTCTAGCCAAAGCTTACAGTAAACAATGTGACAAGGTGATGGGAGGTGGGGGCGTGGGGGAGGAGAAAGGAGGAAAATGAGAACCAGAGAGTGTGCGATTTGTCTCGTAGCTTTTATGAGCTTCCCAGATAGATAGCTCCCAGCCAACTCTTAAATGTGGCAAATCCCCAGGCCAGTGGAAAGAGGTCTAAATACATCATTTCTAAAGAGTTTGTTTATTCAAAATATGTCCACTTTGAGCATCCGGTTTTCCAAGCAAGTTGGGGTGGGAGACAACTGAGATCAGCACTATGCACAGTTACTGAAGCTCTCTCCTTGCTTGTGGCTTCCCAAGGCCACCAAATAACATTGACCACAGAGAGGGGGATGTGGATACAGATGTGAGGGACTTCTTTCAAAGGCTTCCCACTTGGGTCCGCTGAATTGGAGAGATGGAGTCTGTGTACATTTGTTGGTGCACATTAAAAATAAATTTGGACATTCATCTAAAGAACTAGCTAAGGCGAGATGTACAAAGAGATGATTATGTATTTAGCCTGGTCTTTGTAAGCTTGGCCAGGCAAGGAGGTGTATGAAAAGAAATATGTAAATAACATGACCTGCTTTATAAAGGAAAAGAGAGACAAATTGATCCAAGACATCCACAGCATAGTGCTAATTTTTGTCCTCTTCTTTTTTGATTATAACTTGAGCCATACAACCCAATAGCCCAGCACTAACAATCACTTACATGCTTTAAAAAAAAAAGGAAAGAAAGAAACAAACAAACACAGACCATAATGTCCCTCAATTCCTGATTGTGAAACAAAAACAGAAAAACAACAACAAAGCAAAAAACAAATGAGTCTTTGGTCTCGTCAACAATATTATTATTAAAGTTAACATTTTTTACAGCCAAGTTGTTGACTTAGGTTGTCTCCCCTCCCCACTTCCTTTTTTCTTGGGGTTGAGGAGGGGGGGAAAGCTGCACGGGAGGGGGCCTGGGAGGACCAAGCCAATCAAAGTTAAAGTCTCTTTCTAGCAAGACTACTGTCTATAACATGTTGTTCCTTATAGAAAGTGGGATATGGTGGCATTTGCTTGATTAACTTGCTCGACAAAAGTGACAGCTGCTACGGGTGCATGCGGATAAGCTGCACGGCGCGGTTCCGCCTTTGTGCATCTGTCAGCAAAAAGAGAAGAATAAAGAGTGAAAAGAGACAAATTGGTCCCAAAAGACACTCCATTCAACTTAGGAGGCTTGCCCCATTCAGGCGCTTGTGGTGCGCCTCAAGTACTGAGAGCTTATTCAATTTCATTCACTCTTTCGAATGAACCCACAAGTGTTTAATTTCTTATGCTGTCGCCTCTGGCGGGGGGAGGGGGGGTTGTAAAGAAGGAGAGAGAGACTCGGGGAGGGACGCATTGACAACCAGGCAGGGTGATCCCGGCTGCATATATTAACTCATGGATAATTTATGGTTTAACTCTCTGTGCCTGGGTCCTGGACCCATCTGAACACTTCAGTGGGGGACCTGGCACAGGCTTCCAACCTCCTGGCTGAGGAATCCAAAACCATCTGTAGATATTGAGGGCACCCTGCAAAGTTGAATGTTTATCATACATAAGGACAATGGTCTGAGGTTTGTGCCTTGGACAGATATAAGGATGACTGGCACCCCCAGGGTAGAGTTTGGGTAAGAGATCTGGCAAACATGTTTGGTTTGGTTTGGGTTTTTTTCCCCCTCTTATCCTCTTTCCCAGAAAGGGGGTGTGGGGGGTAGAGTCACAGGCGGTGAGAAGTAGCAAGAACAGAATATGGTTTCCTGAGATTAAAAATAAAGCAAGAGGAAAGGGCGCCATTGGAGGCAGAGCCCAGCTGTGTGAGCTGGTGAAAGCACATGTTAACTTCTAAAAAGCACTTTGCACTTCCCTGAGCTACAGTGGCAGAACTTGCTTCCTGGATCCTTCATGCAGGCAGTGCCTTAGACACCCAAAGATCTCCTCCTGGGGCTTTATGCCCGATTTCCTACTCTGACCCAAGTAAACACTCTTACCGCCTGGTCCCAGCCAGGCTTCTGCATCCTAGCTCTCTCTTGGGCTCCAGGACCACCCTCGGCCAGCTGCACTCCCCATCCTCCATTGTCAGTTGCTGATGGGAAGCCACTGGGCTATCTCTGAGATGAGAAATTACTCCCCCAAAGAGTCTGTGTTCACTAAGTTGACATAGATCTAGTTTTAAAACTGTGGCGGACTTTGGGAATGTGCTCTGGATCCAGTTATAGTTGCTGGGTTCTGATGCCTTTGAACTCAGGGGCTTTGAGAGGGACTTTGGGTGGTGTATCCATGTGCTTTCATCATTTCGCTTAGAAACTAGCTGTGTGGTTTGACCTGAACGACTGTACTTAGCCGGGACCTGACCTCTACCCGTGTAATCGTATGGAAATTATGTCAATATGCAAGCTGTTTCCTCACAGTGATGATTAAAACCACCTTAGCCCAGACACACGACTCTTTAAAGTTTATGTGAATTTTCCTAAGAACTTTGGCTTTGGCTGGCAAAATCTAGTGACTCACGACTATAGAAAGTTTAATATGCAAATAATGAAATTAGCCCTAATGTGATTAACCATCCTTGTTTGAAAAGGACAAAAGTTGGCACCAGGCATTATCTTTCCATTCTGTACATGAGTTACAATCCTTATTTTAGAGTATGATTTCTATAATCATTGCTATATGGTATGCAAATTTTCATTTCAGTTGCTGACGTCAACCTGCCTGCAAATTAATGCAGTTAACTCTAAATGCAGTTCATCCCCAGACCGAAGAAGCAATCAGAGGTGTGGGCAGACACTAGTCATGAATAATCTGAACTTGGTTTCTGCGCTGAGTCCGTCTCCTAAATCCTTGTGTATGCATAGCAGAGTAGTGTTCCGATCAATTATTCCTACTTCTCACATG
Source organism: Tokudaia tokunoshimensis (assembly GCA_036184795.1). NCBI lineage: Eukaryota > Metazoa > Chordata > Mammalia > Rodentia > Muridae > Tokudaia > Tokudaia tokunoshimensis. Next base: position 106,877,175 of record BTHU01000011.1, on the reverse strand, counting down.
GATAAAAGGCAGCAGGATGTGCCACCAAAACTAGAATTTCATTGTCAACATAATTGAGCTTCAAATGATTGAGACTGAAGTCAGATTGTAACTATACATTCTCTCACAACAGTGGATTTCTTTGAGAGGAAAGAAGCTAAAAGCATGGGGGTCCATTTTCTCAATACATAGTGAGGCCTGTGACTAAATCCCTACATATCCAGAGAAAAATAGGCCTCAGAAAAAAGGTATTGTTCACATTGGTCAGTTTGTTAATGCCCAAAGTGCACACCTGCCCTGGAAGACCCAGGTGGCAGATAAGGCCTGGGTAGACGCTGATTGACATTAATCATGTTGGGCTCATTGTTTATGTCTGATGGAGTGGGAAGTGGTCTGAACTGAGACCACTTTCCAGGTACATTAGAGAACAGCCTGTTTTCTCGTAGATATCACAGTTCCATGGTCTGGTCTACTTGCCAAAAGTGAGGTGTCAGCCTCTGACATTTGCTACAAGAACTTGTCTGAGCAGCATACACCCCACTGGAGTGTGTCCTGATTTCTCCGTGACAGGTCTTGTTGATCTGCTTGGGGGATGGGTTAGGACAGCTGGTCTGGGGCCAATGTTCTGTCTTGCTTTCAGGGTTGTTCCACCACTCAGAATCTTGTTCAATTCCTAAGGCGCTCGGCTGTCTCAGAAGTCATGTGCTCACAGGCAAGTGCAGAGCAGAGTGTGGTAGCTCAGCCAGATTCTTTTATTTGGGTTGTAGAACTTGGGCACCAATCAGAAGAGACAGTGGAAAGGTTGGGTACCTGGAGTTCAAAAGCTAGGATGATTGTGAAGGAGTCTACCTTACTCTCATTATAGCCTATGTTAAACAATACCACAAAGGTATAGAAAAAAATTTATCAGTTTCAGAACCCATGGGCTCTGAGTTCTCTAAGGGTCAGACACAGAACAAATGTAATAAAACTTAAAAGCTAATTTATTACATATCACTTATTGTATTTCCTTTCTTCGCAGAGAATGATTACATATAATTATCACATACTGTATAAATATAAGGAGCAGATTTCAAACTTGCCTACTTCTTGAAGTTGTTAGAATTCAACCAGTTTACTGTATACATGCTGCTTAGGAGAGTCTCTGACACATAAGTAGTCACTAAATGCTTGCTCCCACTTTCGTTAGTTTTACTGTAAATGTTAGTCCATGCTTTCTCCTCAGTGTGGCTTCATGGCCACACAAATACCCTGAGAGATGTTAACTAGTAAGTACTTTATGAAAAGTAGCTCCTTAGCAGAAACCCATTTGGAAAAACACAAAGCTGAATGGCTTCCTTTTCTGAAGGACTTCTCAGAGCATTTGGTATGCTGCCTTGGTGAGTCCTATATCCCTAGTAGCAGCAGTCAGACGGAAGGTCTGATGTGTGCTGCACCCGTGCACACACTCCCAAGCTGGGGGGACGGAAAGCAGAACAGTGTGTGCTATTACTTTTGTTTCGTTTTATCAAGCTGACAGTTAAATCTCTCCGGTAGTCATTTAGTTTTGTCTGCATTTATACCCAAGAATAGGATAAAAAATGGTAACAGTTCCCCAGGAATCAGCTCCCGCAAGCCTCTTGCCAGACTTGGGACACCATAGCCAGAGACCTAAAGGGAATCCCAAGGGTCCCAGCAGCTGCGTGGCTCTGCCCTTTGATGCACACATGTTCTTTTCTCTTCATGGGGTATTGTTCTGTGTCTTCATAGAATGAGTCATACAGCCTCAGATCTATGGACCTCAAACCACCTTAGATTCAAAAGGGGGAAGACATTTACCACAATTGGAAACAAGTTCTTATCTGAGACAGAGGAATAGCTTCTGTTTGGAATGTTCAGTCCAAATATATGACACCGTTGAAATAAAAAAGACACAGTCTTTGGATTAGTTCAGCTGGGCTGAGAGCCCTTCGATAAGAGGTCACTGGTGTGAGTTACTATGGTAATTGAGTAGTATCAGCAATAGTTTTACTCTGGTGAGCATTAAAGCACATAATAATAGGCAAACAACAGTGGTTAAAGCAAGCAGGTAGGATTACTGTGTTCTTTTGTCAGAACTATACGATGTCTTGTAGTCAGTTTTAAAGACTTCTCAGCCCCCAAATCCACCCTTCTGTCACCTGCTGAGTGATTTTGTACGCTTAATCTCCTGCCTCAACTCCAGGCTCTTCACTAATTTGAGACAAATGGGTATTTCTGACATTAAATATGGCAACAAGGAAGCTCTGACCTAGAAAAACCGTATTCGGAACACTGAAATATTCTTTCTTAACGATTTTGTTAAGGCTTTTGAATGGTTGGGGAGGGGGTTCATAGATGTTTCGGCCTGCTAAGGAAAAGGGTACGATTTGCAGTTTATTGTTTGTTTTGGTTTGGTTTGAGTTTTTGTTTTTTTATTGTTTTGTTTTTCAGAAGAAGAAAAGAGAAAAGAAAGAAACTTGCAGAGCATGCCCACTCCCAACTTCCCCCATAAAACTTGTCACTTCGCATTGCCATCCTACCCAACAATAATCGCTGCGTGCCTATTGCTAATTGCAAGCACAGCTGAGGCCCAGCGGGGAGCCTTTGCACAGTCTCAGGCCTTTATACGAGGCTCAATCTGTTGTATGGCACTTGTTCACACACAAAAAAACTACCAGCAAAGGCAGAAAGAGGCAGAGTCACAGGTTTCTTGTAATCCTTCTGCCTCCCTGCTGACAGCCTAGCCCTAGAAGCATTCCTGGTTTTGTCCTCTTCTTTACAAAATCTGAAGTGACCTTAAGCTACAAGCTTTTGAATGTGGAGTTGCAGGCTTCTTCAGGTGCATTAGGGAGCAGGGGGGGCTACATCTGGCTTCTGCGTGTCTGTTTGCAGCACCCCTGGGGCGAGCTGTGGCTTCCTGTAACATGTAAAATATGAGTGTGAACTCAGGGTTCATGGCAAGGAACAGGAGGTCATGTCTCCATTCAGTTCTAAGTAAAGAAACTGAGATTTGCAGATGTTTTCTCTATGTGTAATGACACCACCCCCTCCCCAAGCCACCAAGCAACTGAGCGCCGTTCTTTGATAAAATGTGCCACAATCAGTGTGCTACTTGCAGATTTATTCATATCAATTTTTGCAATTTATATATTCAGAGACAAGATTGCTATTTCGGCAACTTTATGTTGGATGTCATAACGTTTGCGTCTAGAAAGAGAGGGAAGAAAGAGGTACAGGGCTAGGAGGGTGAACAGAGAAAGAAAAGAAATTAAGCCTGTTCCCAGGCCACCAGCTGGAGTGTTGTCAAGGAGACAAAGTATCACACTGGAGGGTCTGTGTCCCCTTTTGCCCAGCGGTCACTTCCTGCCTAGGCTGGGCGCCGGGAGCTTGAGGTCCAGAAGGCCCGTTGATGGCAATGGTGAATGAGTGTGGATTTGGAGCTTTGAGAATCTCTGTAATAAGCCAGGCCAAACCCATCTTCCCGTGGAGCACGAACTGGTAGACCCAAGAAAATCCCTCGCGTGGCCAACATTTGGGACGGGCAAGGCAGCTCAGCCTTTCTGTTCTGCCTTGTCACACTCTAAGATGCAATGAGAAATAAGTATCCTGCACAATTCCTGCTGGCAGAAATGTGCATCTCCACCTTGGAGCCTCACAACATCGCCGGCATCGTCGTATTTTTTACTGAGAGAAGACATTGGTAGAGAGGGGAGGTAATCCTCCTGTGCCTGGGGAGTAAATTCTCCTCAGTGGGGCAGTGCTAATTGCCAAGCTGGGTGCAAAGATCATTTTGAGGCATTTAAGAAATACATGATTTTTATTAGTATAAATGTTCCATGCAGGGTTATTTCTCAGTAAAGGGCAAAAGCTTTGCCTGACTCTCATTATTCGCCTAATTCTACTTAATTGTTTCCTAAAATAAGGGCTTCCTGAACACACATTCCAAACCTTAATCAGTCTGTTGTGGTGAGCTATGCTTGGTAGGGAGGCACTGCCCTTTTGGGCAACCAGGGTCTCAGTGCTGACTGAGAGCAGTTTGATCAAATCTGTGCTCGGTAGAGCAGGATTTGGCATGAGGAAGTACAGGGATGCTGAGACTTTCTGAAAATCTATGAGATGATGTGACACACAGTGCAAAAGAAGAGAGAAAAAATGGGTCCTTTTCTGTTGCTTGGACCCAGTCCTCAATGAGGATAGCCTTAGATAAAGAGTCTTAGTCCTGGTCTTCAGTTACTGCTGTTTCACAGGTTTAGAAATGTTGGCCCCGGGACATGTTTTAAATAAACCAAACAAATGACTAAACAAATGCTACCAGATTTGTTCTTCGTACTTCACCATCTCAAAATTCAACCTTGAGAAACTGTCTCCATCCTGAGAGTAAATGTCCTGTATTTGTCTTAGACGTAAGTATTGTTTTCCTTTTTGTAAAGAACAAGAAGGTGTTCCAGCTCAGAACATGTACATGAGTGTCTGGAAGGCAACCCAGTGAGTAAGAGCACTTGCTGCACCCAAGTGAGAAGCCAGGCGTGGCAGCACACAACCGTAGTGCCAGCGCTTGGGAGGAAGAAGGAAAGGAAGATTTCCTGAAGCTTGCTGGCGGCCAGCCTAGCTGAAAACGGCAAGCTGCAGGTCCAGTGTGTCAAGGGGATAAGGCAGACACTGATAGAGGAGGACACCTGACCCCCTCTGTCCTCACAGGCATGTGCACCTGCGCGCGCACACACACACACTTCACACACACGCACACACACTTCACACACACGCACACAATTTTTTAAAAAACGATTATGTACATTGCTATGTATTGAGTTTTCTTAACCAAGTTTCCTTTGAAGTATGGGAAATAATTTTTGTTTCCTCTGTGTGTGTGTGTGTGTGTGTGTGTGTGTGTGTGTGTGTGTGTGTTAACAGTAAAGTACATTACGCAGAGTACACTATAGTAAGTGTTTTGAGCTCTGCTGTGTACAGTTCCACAGCATGCTGTGAATTTGGTCCTTTGTCTCGGTTGCTAGGACCCATTTCATCTTTTACAGATAGAACTCTACACATACTAATAACCCTCCAGTTGCCTTCTCTCGGCCCCTGCCAACCACCACCCTACTCTCAGTTTCTAGATCCCTCATCTACGTGAATCATACAGTGGCTTTTGTGACTAGTGACTGATTTGCTTCACTTTGCATAATGTCCTAAGGGAGCATCTGTCTGTGGCATCTGACAGGGTCTCCCTCTCCTCCAAGGCTGAAGGAATCAAGCACACTCGGTGTCCCCACCTCCCCTGACCCACAGTGGGCTGCGTCGACCTCTAGGCTACTGTGAGTGAAGCTCGCTCTGTCACAGGTGCTCAGACATCTCTTTGAGACCTGGCTGTCAGATTTTTACATCACTACCCAGAAGTTTATTTGCTGAGCTGTCTATCGATCTGTAATAGTGCTTACGCAGCTTGTGGGAAGAGTGGAGAGCAGTATTTGCATTCTATCTGAAGAAGCGTTGCGACGGAAAATTTCATTTAAAGCCTGTGCTTCCCCATCAAAGGTGTTTCTGTCTTTAAGGAGATATCTGAGAGTTGATGTCTGACATCATTTTCTGATTCAAAGGTGACAAATTATGTCCAGCAATATCACATTTATTAGGAAGTAAAACCTAATTTCAGAGCAGTCACATATCCTTACAGATGACCACCCATACTACCTTACTGAGACATAGCAGAAAAGGAAGACAAAAAAGAGGTTTTGTGACATGTTGTGTTTTATACATTCTGGTTGATTTGTCAACAACAAAATCATTAATAGTCTAGTGTTGACTCACTTACATCATTTACTGAATCTGCCAACAGGTTAACCAAACCGTTGCCACATACACACATGCACACCCACACTTACACATTCACATGTACATACACACACACATGCACACCCACACTTACACATTCACATGTACATACACACACATGCACACCCACACTTACACATTCACATGTACATACACACACACATGCACACCCACACTTACACATTCACATGCACATACATACATACACACACATGCACACTCACACTTACACAATCACATGCACATGCACACACATACACATGCACACACACCCACACTTATACATTCACATACACACACATGCACACACACACTTACACATTCACATGCACATACATGCACACCCACATTTACACATTCACATGCACATACACACATATACATGCACACCCACACTTACACATTCACACACTTACACCTTCACACACACACACACACACACACACTCACGCAGTCTCTTCCTGAGACAAACATTTACCCACATAATCTGAGCTTTGAACTTTTCTGCTTAGCTGCTTTCAGAAAGATTCCTGGAGACTCTGAGCTCTCTTTGTGCTCTCTCTACACAGCTAACACTGTGGCTCTGAGGAGTTTGAAGCAACAGTGAATTAAGTTAAGAGTGCCAATTTGAACTCACTCCTTTTGGTCACTCCTTTGTAATACTGATGCTAAAAAACTACCTAGGGTGGGCTACTTCTCTATGCAGTGAGTACAAACAGTTGAAATTTGGTCTTGAATAAATTGTAATATCCCTGACTGACCTGGAACTCACTTTGTAGACCAGACTGGTTCCCAAACTCACTGAGATCCTCCTGCCTCTGCCTCCCAAGTACTTGAATCCAAGGTGTGCTCCACCATGTAGATCCCTTTAAAGGTAGCTAAAATAATATTGCTCTCAAATACTAAACTTCATATGTAAAATTCTATAGAAAATGCAGTAGCAACATATATTTTCAAAGAATTATTTCTTCTGCATCACTCCTTCCTCATAGGAAGATGCTGATAGCAAACTAGGGACCAGATCCTCTTTGCTCCTCTGCCTGAAGCCATAATGTCAGCCTTCTCAGAGAGCCCCACAGCAATGCCTACTGAGGGCAAAGTCACCTTGAAGAGCCATGATAATCTTTGTAAAGATGTACCAAGGTAGGTTTTTATGCATCCAAAGAATTTCATAAGTGGGGAGGAGAAAACCATAACCCACCTTCAGTTACAAAAGACACTGAACATCTGAGGTCATGATGCTGGTCTGTAACCTTTAACTTAGGTGTCCAATTCTAGCTTTATGCCTTTAGCCAGGCGTCCCAAAGCCATGGCTGGGAAATACCCATTCTGAGAGCAGTTGTTTGGGAGGATTGGATCTTGAATTACAGCAACACTCAAGTGTGGCAAAAGACTGCATCTTTCAACAGTGTCCCCACTCCCGAAAGCGCTTGGATGATATGCCCTTTTAGAATGTGTTGATTTAGCTTTTGGGGAGCTTTGACAAATCCAAAAACTTGCTATGAACTACATGTAGTCTTTTAGTGTTCTCCCCACTTGGCAGAGATGGCTTGCACAAGCTAGGTTTCTTCCTCCTACCCTCTGAATCTTTGATTAAGATCCTGAATAACACCCAAATCCTGGGACTCTTAGACCCGAGCAGCCCACTGGACTGTGGCTTAGCAAAGCCATGAGAACTTTGGTGGAATTTAAAGAAAGCCAGGACGATATGTTTCACAGGTTCTTAAATTACCCAAATTGTAAGGAATAAATATGCATTGAAAACTTCATTGTAAAATATTTTATTACAGTATTTCAATACAGCAATTTTAAAGGTTGTGGGGGTTTTGTTTTATTCCAACTAATAATAACTCACTTTTGTCTCAAAAAACAAAGCGAAGAGCTTAGTCACATAGGTGTGATCAGGTATCATCTTCCTCTTTGAATCCTTGCCAACAGAAAATGCCATTTCTTCAGTAGACAAGATGCTGGGCTGGTTTCTCTTGTGCATGGCTGTGCGTGGCTGGAGAAAGGTACTTTCCAGATAAAAGTTCAAAATCCTCCAGATTTTCACTGTGCCTCTCCAGTCCAAAGACACAAGTTGGTTACCAAATGACCTGTTTACTCAGGCATTCTCAGAGACAGAAGAGCTGCTGCTCAGAAATCAGCTCTGAACAGCTCCCACTTAGGATGATTTGATTTCTTATGCATGAAGCAGTCTCATGTAAGACTAATCAAAGCCTCATCTGTACCTGGGAATGTTGAAAGCACTCTGTAGATTTTATTCTTTCTATGTTTACTGAATGAGGAAACTGAAGCTCAGGGAGATTAATGGGAATTTTTCTCAGAGCAGATCTGAAGGGTTGGGACCGAGCGCGTTCTGTCAGCTGCCAGGTTGCGTTGCTTGAGCCTTTGATTCCTCGCTTCTAGGTGCCTAGGCCACTCTGCTTCACTGAGTCTCACTTATTGTCCCCTTCCGGGTGGAGTGAGTGGTAGTAACTTAACTGCCATCTTTTGACAGTTCAGCTCTGACCTGCCCAAGCCTTTGGAGGTTTGCTTATCTGCATATATGTCTCAAGCATGACTATTTCAAAGGATGTACATGCTTTAAGAAATGAGTTTACGCCAGAGAGTCATTCTTATTATCACTGAGACAGGATATATTGGGTATATTTGTCAATATCACAAGTATTTATTCAAAGGAAGTGTGGGAAGATGTGCTTATTAATCCTGGGCCAAATACTGTAATTTTTCTGGCTTCCTTTTTATGATACTGAGCTAAACATTATCCTCAATTATAGCACAGAGTGGCATGTGTGTGTCTGTATGAATACATATGTGCGTGTGTTTTAGTAAAAGCCATGTACTACAGTTAACAGAGGATACATCAGTGAAATTTCCTTTAGAGGAAAAAGCAAGTTGGACCTAGTAGTGTATGCCTATTATTCCAGCTGTTTAGGAAGCTGACACAGGAGTACCCTAAGATCAAGGCCTAGGCCACAGAGAGAGAAGGAAAAGCAGAAGGTTAGGCTTCGTACTGGGCTGGTCTTAGCAGGGTTAGAACTTTTCCGCTGGAAGTGACTCTCCTCTAGTCATTCTGGCAATGCCTTATAGTTCATGAGGAAAAATAAAATCCATCTGATATACAAGAGCCCTAGTATTTATTCTCTCTTTCCACTGAAAACTCTGTAGTTTGTGACATATCATTTCCAGGGCTGAACGTTTGTTTAGTGTTATAATTTTCCCAGCTATAAGACTCCTAGGAAAATTCAAGACAGTGTGTTTTTCTAGTTGTATTTCATTTGAAAACAAACTTCGCTCGATGAGGAACTTCTCCCCGAAGCAATTGTGGAGTTAACAAAGTACCTCAATCTATGTGATTAAAGGATGCTATGTCCATTCAGGCTAAGAAATGGCATTCCTTGCACCACCCAGGCTTTCCAATTCATTTCTCCTGCACCCAGCAATGGTTCTTCTGACCAATGTTTTAAAGCCATTGAGTAACTTGCCATGGCAATATCCCCAGGTCCCCATTATCTGTGCAGCCACTTTCTAAGCTCAAAAATGGACATTCGTTTACACTCTCAGCTAAGCCTGGGCTCCGGTAGAAACAAGCTCCAGAGCATTGTCCTAGACATGTGTTTCTGAGAGAGTTTCAAGACTTGGCAGCTTGGCTGTGAGATACCTGGAACCTAGAACTGACACTGATTCTGTGTAGCCAATCCTTACCTTCTTAACAGAATTGAATTGAATAAAAAAAACTCATACTGATTTGGTGGTTGAAAAAAAAAACAACTTCAAGTTAGCTCAACGTTTACTAGTTGTACATCCTTTTTTCATATATATGGGTTGCTTATAGTTGTTTAATTCAACAATTCAACTATATCTTGCTTGTATATTCTGTGTAGGATCTGGACATAGTGGGGGAATCCGTTCCATAACCATTATTTGTTTTTGCTAGCTCTGTGTGTGCTCATGGGAATATCTATGTGCATGCCTGGGGTTGCATATCATCATTCTGCACAAAATTGTGCTTTGTTGGCAACAGGTACTAAAGACAAGTTTCGGTAAGTCATAGACTTGTCTGGTCTGACAAGGCGTTTGCATAAGTTAAGGAGATGAATGATCGTTGTGTTATGTGAGTGTGTAAATGCTCTTTCAGCCTAGGTGCTTGGTTTCTGCCACCATTCATCTGTGGCATGTGGCTCATTCCAGAAACAAATGTACCAGAAATAGCAAAGTCTCTATAGGACAGTAAATGAATTCCAGAATTGAGACCAGAATTAAGACGTATAGCCAGGTATGGTGGTGCTTACCATGTATCCCAGCGTCCTAGCATCAGGAGGCAGAGGCAGGAGGATGGCTGCAAGAAAGAAGCCATCCTGGTCTAGCAAGTACAGGGCAATCAGAGGTATAAGAAGAGACTCTGTCTTTAAAAAAAATTAAAAATTGAGGCTGGAGAGATGGCTCAGTGATTTAGAGCACTGATTGCTCTTAATCCAGAGGACCTCGGTTCAATTCCCAGCATCTACATGGCAGCTAACAACCGTCTGTAACTACAAAATCTGGCACCCTCACAGATAGACATACATGCAGGCCAAACATTAATGCACATAAAATAAAAATAAATACATTTTTTAAAAAATTTAAAAAAAAATAACAAAACCTGTACGGCAGTTATGGTTGCAGAGCCTCAGCAGAGACCACTCCAACATCAGTCGGTATTACTCGCTGGGGCTAGCCAGCTCTGAGGGAAAGCCTTGTCCCCAGAACCTTACCTTCCCCGGCATCAATTATCCATCTTATCTATCAACGCTTCAGTTTTTTAGGGCATGAAGCCTCCATTCATCCAACCAAAGGAGAAACCTAAAAAGAGATGTTGGCGTCCTTGTGGAGTGTAGTGAGGGAAGCCAACAATACACTTTAATATTTGAGACATTCAAAAACTCAAAATTAAGGCATCAAAATCCTTGATAAATATCATATTTTTCAATGATGTTAGTATGTGATACTGGTCTCTCAGGCTCCTGATCCTGGCCATAACAGCCCATGTTGTAATGGATATAGGCTGCATGGTAGGATTGCCCTACAGAAGTCAGTATGCTTGAGGGCAGAATATATGACTTGAGAGAGCTGAGTATCAGTGGCCCACACTTCTGCTAGAAATGAAGCAAGACAGTAACTTTGTTCTACACACTAACAAAGTCTCTAGTAAGCAAACATCATTTTATTGAGCGCTTACTATGTGGGACTCGATCTGGTCGGCACTGTGCATAAATTATCTCCAAATGTTCACTGCAACCTTATGAAACTGGTACTGGCATTAACCCAGAGAGAAAACTGAAGGTCAGAATTAAGCAGTTAATTTGAGTTATCCAACTAACAATTGGCCAAAACAAGCTGATACTGAGTTTATGCCTACAAAGTCTGAAAAGTCATTCATTCTGGGAGGCCTTTTAATTCAAGACTTCAACATGAATCAATGTTGGTTTAAAATGTGCTTTGTGAACCAAAGGTAGTTTCCTAAGTTTAAATAGAATCCCATTGCTTAGAGCTACCCATGTGTTGCTTCAAGGTTTATGTACACAATTCCAGGACCTACCGATCATTTCTTCCACTGCACAGCTTTCCCAAATAGCTACCCCTCTGCCCCGTGTTTTGTTACCTTTTAGGTTGAGAGACAGAGATAAAACGGTGGGGGATACGGGATGGGAATGGACGGTGGTGGTGGGGCTGAGGCAAGGGCAGTGGTGGTACCAGCTTTGCTGTCTACTCACTATATGCATGAGTGTGTCATAAGCATTCTTTTAATTATCATCAGACGAAGCCTATAAAAGACAAATGAATCCTCACTTCCAACAGCAAACTGAGTCTCTAAGGATGAAAGTCCTCACTCAAGGTCCCGAGTTCAGATGTGTCTTAGGACTAGCGTTCTTCCATACTGCATGCTCGAAAGCCATGAAGTCGCATCACCGCACAAACGGTGGGAGGTTGAGGTGGGAAGATCGCTTTAGCATGAGATTTAAGGCCAAACAGGTCACTTTAAGAAGTGATGACACAAAAGATGGTTGTGGGAGAGGAAGGGCCAAGCTGGGTGGTGCAGGCATGTGGTTCTGGTTACTCGAAGACCACAAGCAAGATTGCAAGTTGAGAGTCTGCCTGAGCTAAGGAATGAGTTCAAGATCAGCCCGGTCTACTTGGTGAAAGCTTTTCTCAAATATAGGTTGGTAGTGGGTGGGAAAGAAGAAGGAAGAGGAGGCAGGCAATATCCTATCGGCCTTTTAGCCTTTTACCAAACAGAGCCTAAGATTCGGCTGCAGTCAGCCCACAGGTCAGAGCAGAAATGAACGTCTTCTTATGTTCCAGCCTTCCCCAAATGACTATGTGGCAGATGTATTTTAAAAGAGTCCAGTCTACAGGCAATTTTCCTTCTCTGGCATGTGTTTAAGATTAAAGTAGCCTTGTCTGGGATGTTTCAGATGAGTAGCCCTAAATTAAGGAACAGTAGATCATGATTATTCAAAGTATCTAGTGAGTGTTGTCAATCTCTAATTCTCCTCGCTTGGACCTAAAGCATATGTTACCAAAAATCTAGTGTTCAGGTGTTATTTCCAGAAGAGGCCTATTTGAATGAAAGACAAAACAAAAACGGGGAGAACTTCAGCTGGTTTATAAATTTTCTCTTTCAAAGAATTATTACAAATCTGCTGCATTAGGATTGACAATAAAACACAGCAAGCCTGGCTCTGGCGAGATCCCTCCTCTGGGACCTGCTTTTCGTAATTCATGTGCTATCCCCAGCTAGAGACTTGGAGATGGAGGCAGCCACTCGCCTCTGATGACCAGCACACTCCTGTACCCACAGAGAGGGGAGACTGCATGTGACTACCTATTTCAGTACAGTGCCCATGTTGGAGACTCCTACTTCCTGTGTGATATTGAAAAGTCACCACCTCTCTCTGGGCCTTTGTTTCCTCCTTTCCAATAGATAGAAAGATCCCTGTCACCCCCTAACATTTTAAAGTTCTAGAAGGCAATACCTACTTCTTTCTCCAACATCTAAATGCCTTTTGACGCCCATGCTGGAAAACCAAGTTAGATCTGGCTGTGCCTCATCTAAAAGTGCCTCTGATTCCATCTACTGAGCATAAGGTTTGGAAAAGACTCACTTTCTCCCTTTTGCCTCTTTGAATGTGTAGCCAATGGGGCATCATACATTTTTTTACACTTCTCCTGCTAGATGTGAGATTCAGGAGAAGATTGGATGTTCCAGGGTGTTCTTGCTGCTGGGATGGGAATGTGCTCCAATGCATTGATCTCTTCTGTATGTGCGCCCTCCCTTGACTTCCTCAATGGTGCAAGACTGTTGACAGCAGCCTACCTTTTTATCTGTATTTTTAATTCTTATTTATTTATTGTGCTATTTTAGAGCCATTTACGAGAGTGAGAACTGCCTATGTAAAATGGAAGGGGGTGCTATATTTTTCCCTGTAAGGTGGCACGTCTCTCAGTGAAGAGAAAAAGGCAGGATGCACCAGCCTTGCTGGCAGTGATAGAAGCCAGCGCCGGTTTGCCTGTTGTCACAGCCAAAGAAAAATGCCACCTCTGCCTAGAAGGCAGAGTGCCACACTTCCCTTTTGTGTCCCAGACATGTATCCATCACAGGGCTCAGCACATATATTTGGACATGTAGTCACTGGAGTTGCTTGAAGGTCACCCTCCAACCCCTGGAAGGACAAAGATAAGGATAAATTATTCCCAGAGTAAAGCTGATTACATGTCAGATACAGAGAGTAAGTTTAAGTTTGAGGCCTACGCCAACCCAGGAGAGCCCCTAGCTGCTGAAGCAGTTTAAAGCCACATGCTCACCTATGATCCAATACTTATCCTGTCCCCAGAGCTGCTTAACAAACCCAGATGTAGTAGCAGCAAATGAAGAATCCCAAGGCAGGAGGTGCCAAAAACACCCTCCACACACAACCACCGCTACCCTTCCCTAAAAAAAAGTTTCTGAAAAATGTTCTCACCCCTAGAGGGGAAAACCTGTCCATGCCTGAAGCAGCTTGACCCTAACAGTCACACACCCTCTAGAGAGTGAACTGCCCATCTCAGCAAGAACTCCCCACCCCCAGCCGCCTGCTCCCTGGGGAGGGACAGAAGGTTCTTACAACTGACAGTTTCTCCTCCATGGTCTTTAAAAGAGCAGGAGCTGGCTGTGAGACTGCATGCTGCCTCCTCCTCGCTGGGGTAGCCTGGTCCCTGTAGCGGCTGGGCTCCAAGGAGAGCCATGCTTGGCGCCGATGAGGAAGGAGTCTCGAAAAGAAAGATGCAAAGAGGGCTTCTATACACCATGGCTGCGACTCTGTAGTTTCTTGCAAGGTGAAACTTGGCAGTTCTACCTTGCAAGTAAAACCCCAAATTAATTTTTTTTTAAAGAAATTAAGTCAGAAACAAGGCTTCAGAAAAACTGTGAGTGTTAGGCATAAACTGATTTTGGATGATCTTTAGGTGAGAAAGGGTGGAGCTACCATCAGAAACATGTTTTTATTTATGCTTTTCGAATCCCCACTGGTGTGCGATGTGTGTGTGTGTGTGTGTGTGTCTGTGTGTGCTGGTGAGTGTGAGCGTATGCATCGCCTCGGTTCTCTGCCTCCTCTTTTATCTTCATCTTATTTTCTGCATCTTTCCTGTGCACAGTTCATATAGATGTCACAAAAATAAGTGTATAGGTCCGTCCACACCTTTTCATTTTATTTGTAAATTGTTTGGTATAAGCGACAGAGCGTAATGAAACCTGGTGAAGTTTAAAAGATTAGATATTTTTTTCATACTGACACTTCATAACACTGTTCATATGTCTCTGAGTGAGATTTATGAATATATGAGCAGTACTGCAAAATTATACTGCACCAGAGACTTCCTGCACCACAGGGGTGGCAGTCTAAAGTGACACAGCTTCAAGCATTTTTCACAGACAAGAAGCAAAATTTAACCCCCATAAGGGGAAGTATGATTTCAACAGCTTGAAATGAGCTCATTTGTAGATAGTTTTTTTCCCTCTTACATTCCATATTTTTTCTGCTAAGATTAAAACAGATTGCACAGCTAATGCAAGGGCACTTAAACGCTGCCCAGAACAGTTTGGCCCTTAAAGAGAAATCTTCATTTGCTGACCACATTAGGAATGCCCCAGTCAGACAAATGGTCGGAAATGCCCACCCCTCAGTTCCTCAGGCTCTCCACCTGGGGGATTGCACACATGGGGATCATTCTCAAAGGTTAGGTGCCAATGAGGACTCCCCTGTTCTGGCCCTGGAGGCAATGCATTAGGAAACGAATAGAGCCTCAAGTCACACCCGAGTGAAGTGGGCCAGTTCAGACAAGAATCAGGAGCACAAGAGAGTTTTCAGACAGACTCCATGTGTGCCGTGTGTAATATAAGAGTTTCAGGTTCAATCCCCAGCCCACACTGCCCTAGTGTGGGCTGAGTCAGCACATCATTTGTGTGAGTCGATGGTCACGGTTCTGTTTAACCCTCTTCTCTCCTCCGGAATCAAACAGGTGCTCAAATGGGGCCTGTTCCCTCCCTGCCCTCTAGTCACTCCATGACACGTTGCCTGGAGAACTCTTGTCTCTTTTTCAGCAATGGTACAACAGCTCCATGAACATCATCTGTACCTGGCTGACCGACCGGATGGACCTACAGCTCCACATTTATCAACTGAAAACACTAATTAGGATGGTAAAGGTAAAAGAACAAAGCATTCCTCTTTGCAAGTAGCTAACTGAAACACACTTCATTGGCAAGCTGCAGAACTTCCATAACACACACAAAAAAAATCCGTCTCCATACACAGCACGATGATTTTTAAGACAGCATTGCTTGCAAAAAAAAAAAAGTCCTGTGAAATTCCTTTGTGGTTCCTAGATAATTTCTTACTGAGACATAAACGGCAAGCTTAGACTTTAAAATGAAGGGTAGGCACTGGTATCTTTGTCTATAAAGGAAAACTATTGTATATGTTTGCCACACACAAAATGTCACAGAGACTCTTGTGCCTTGCTTGGCATTGCACTTTTGAAAGCTTGCTTTGGGCACCATTATGTTAATTGCATAAATCACCAATTTCATTTATGGTTTAATTAAATAAAATTTTGCCACAATTAATTTCATGGAAATATTTACCCCCAGCTATTTCTAAACATGTTCTGTGATCATTATCAGAATGCAAATCAATATTGTTCTCATAGTTAATTGAAGTGGTTTCTCTTACAATGCATGTACACAATCAAATGTAAAGGATCACAAAGGTGAGATAACATACCCTGGAAGGAGCTCTTTCCCCCTGTTCTTATGTGTGTGCCGTGGACTAATGATAATTATTTCAGCGTGAAATCACAGTGGTTTACATGAAATAATAAGATCACAGAAGGGGGTAAATACGTTTTTTGATCATTTCAGTTTCCATTTGATGCCTTACCATAGAAGGTTTTTTAAAACGTTTGTATGCAGAACTCCTATTCAACACACAAAAATCTCCATTAAAATATTTTAGTAATAAGCATAGCTGAATTCTCTTAACAGTTTGCCAAAAATCTCCCCTACCCTGCTTCTTGGTCTCCTTTGGATTCGTCCCATCCCCCTGAAGGTGCTCCTCCACCCCAATGCTGACTAAAACCCAATTACCATTCCATTGTGTGTAATTAAGGAGTTATTATCATCTGCATTTGATCCCACAAAGCCTCCACCCAGCAGAAGGTTACAGCCAGTATGTAGTTGCAGCTATTGTAAAAGAAATAGACCCTCTGAGTTCCTTTTCTTGGTATAAATATTTCTTTTCTTCTTTTCTTTTCTTAATGTGTGTAGCATATAGGAATTGAATTCTATTTGACCCTTATCTGACCAGGTAGACATAAAAAGAAAAACGTCACAATTTAGTATTTTCAGGTTATCTTTTCATAACTGCTATTTCCAGATCTGTGTCAAAAACTAGCAATATTGGAAGATAAAAATATGTAAAAGAGAAGGCTTAATTTTTGCCATCTGACAAAAACAAACAAACATATACGTGCAGTCCCTAGCCACAGAGAGGGGGCTTCCACTTTCTCCAGAATGGTGTTCATCTTTACTGCTTCCTCCCAATGGGCTGAACCAGAGGCCTTCAGCACAGTGCAGAGCAAATTTACAAGGATTTCCAACCCTCTTTCCTGCCTCAACAGATACTCACTTCTTTCATTCATTCATTCATTCATTCCACATCCAGAATGCTGTACTCCTTCACCCAAACCTAGAGGTTAACTGAGCTCTCCTTAATACTAACAAGGGAAGGATTCAAATCTGAGTAGCTATTCAAATTCAAGGGCTTCATAGAACCAAACTGCATTCACTGATTAATTCCACAGTCACTGCAACCTGTGATTTTAAAAGTAGATTGACTCTGGGATTATTAATCCTGTAACTGCATTAGGTGAACTGTTAAAAATACAAATAATGTGGAAGTCATGTTGAAATACATTACCGTTTTGTCTCTCCCCCCATTTATCAAGTTTCCTGTATCAACAGGTGAAACAGAGTAGAGACTTAGCCACTGAAATGATATGCAGTAGGATGAAAAGGCTTGTAGTTAGAAAGATCATTTAAAAAAAAATGAACTAGACAACATCCAGATGCTTCTGGTCATGTTCAATTAACGCCAAGGAGGTTCCAGGAAACAGTCGGTAGGATACCTAAGGAAATCTGAGAGAAATTGCCTGAAGGGACAAAGGAGCGTGTGATACTGCAATACTAACCATTTTTCTTGAAAAGAAGCCAGATTTCCTCCCTGAGAACATAAAGTTGGGAACGAAATGGATACAGATATTTCCCAAGGAGATGAGATCTGAGTCACATGCCTGCAACATATTGATGAGGCATTAGTGCTCCATCTTGCCCATCATTGTGGCTGTCTGTAATAGGTTTCATATACCAGCATGCATATGGCTATCTTGAGGATGAGACAGAGGGAAGTGGCTCACGCAATTATAACAGGAAAAATCCTACAGACCAGATTGCAACAGAAATCACAAAATACCATAATCAATTGATACATTCATTATGTGTATGTAGGACCCTTTATCCTGCCGATCATATTGTTATAATAACCTAAGAGAAAGAAGTAGACCGAGGGAGGAGACAAACAACTATGGAACATTTCCCTTTGTGGAGCTGAATAAACACAAGCTTATGTTCTGTGCTTTGTCTCATCTAATACAGTTTATCCTGCCACAGTTTCTCATTTTCTGTCATTCAGTTGAGTCTCGGTTCTCAGTCCAAGTGAAATCTGAATGGAGCGGCTTTTACTTTTCAATTCATAAAATGTGACACTTAGATGAAAGTCATGACTCTCACACTTGTGCCTGCTTTGTATCCTTTCTCTCCTCACCTTAGTGAAGAGATCATTCTTACCTCCTTATCTTTTGTTTCCATAGAAAACCTATAGAGATTTCCGATTGCAAGGGGTCCTGGATTCCACCTTAAACAGCAAGACCTATGAGACCATCCGAAACCGTCTCACTGTGGAGGAAGCTACAGCATCAGTGAGTGAGGGTGGGGGCTTACAAGGTATCAGCATGAAGGACAGCGATGAGGAAGATGAAGAAGATGATTAGACCATTCTCTGGGTCCAAGAGTCTGCTGGGACAGAGTCCTGTAATCAATGCATGTCTTTAGTCTGTTAGTTAACCCCTTTAGGGAATTTTCTGTCAACCAACATGCCCATGAGATGTTTACCAATACAATTACCATTTTAGCTGCGTGGCAAGATTAGCAAATGGTTTTCTGATTTCTGTGTCTATATGTTTACAAGCAATATGGAATACCATTCTTAAACACTGTTCATGGAGAGAATACATAGTTCAGATACTAGGTGTGTCCCTTTTGTTAGCAGAACAAACGATGCTTCATCCTGTACCACGTATACACTGATGGGAAGTGGGCATGGGAGCAAGTGTGTTTCCATGTCTCTGTTTCATGTATGTGGGTACCAGGCATTTAAATTAGTACATAAATTAATTTAAGCTCATAGATCTGCTTGGTTTTGGTTTCCATTTTGTTCCTGTTTTATGGGAAGGGGAAAAGGAGTGGTCCCAACAGCCAACTTTAGCTTTTCATATCCCCTAAAACTGAAAGCAATGGACCCCTTGTGTCCCAGCAAACCCAGCTTTGCATTTATCCATGTAGGTCCAAACACCAAAAAAGTTACATATCAATGGATTAATTATTTTCATTGTTATGGCAAGGGGGACATGTGATCAGGACGTAGCATCAAGGAAGGTTCAGACCAACTGTCTTCTGTGAAAGTTTATCCTAGTAAATGTCACATTTTGATTTTCTGTTTCAATAACTGTATATGTAAAAAAACTTATTGAAATGACAACCCTAGACTATAAATGTATTTATAATAAGATATGGATATTTCCTCCAGTAGACTGTAACCATAATTTCAATTATTTTGTTCCACACTGTTTTTTATATCTGTTATGTACATTGCACTTTGATCTGTAACTGAGCGACCCTGGGGTCTGCTGTAGAGCTGTTTCTTTCTGTGGAAAGTAGTGGATCCATCTTGCTTTTTGCCTTATATAAAAGCCTACAGTTGTAAAAGTGTGGGAAACTGTGGCTTCTCAATAAATGATTATTCAAACGTCCTAAGAATGTGTGTGTGAGCCCATCTTCTTCCATCTCCTTTGAAAGCCCACTGAAGCATAAGATGGAGGGCAGGAGACAGAGGTAATTTTCTAGAGCATTCTTGACACTGTTGTTGAAGAGAGATCGCCTAGAATTCCATTAATTCACACTCCACTAATTCAGGATCTGACGTTGGGCAGATTACGCTTTGCATCCCAGGATAAATAAGGGTTTGCTAAGCAAGTGAGTAGTGTAAACGAGAGGAATGTTTCTCCTGTATGGAGAGAAGGCCAACAAACTGTTTTTAAGCACCACTTTAACAGCAGTGTTTGCATTCAAACAAAGTGTGTGCCAATTATATATGATTCTTATGTATTTGTTAAAGCCTTTTCCTTCAAGATTCTCTAAGTATTCGTGGAGTATTCTTCACAATCCCCAGCTCCTGTCAACAATATAATCACCTGGGTGTGAAAGAAATTAAATGTGTTCCCTTGCTTGCTTTATTTGTGTCTGTCACAAACTAGACTGACCTCTCTTTGGGGCTACAACTTAGCAGAAATGACTGCTTTTCCAAGGGAGTGGGGTAGAATGGTTGCCAGTTTTTCTCAACAGAGCAGCTCTCCAAAGGGCACACACGCCCACTGTTTACTTCTTCAGGTCTGAAGGAACAAGGCCTTCCTGCTCTTGCTGAGTGTATGAGAACTCTCATTATTGACCAGCTATTCTAAGATCGGTGTCTTCCATAAATTACCCCACTTAAGTCTCTTAATGAACATGAGGCGAGCTCTGTTGTTACCCTCATTATAAATGAAGAAATTAAGATCAAAGGGCATGTGGGCCACATGTGGAAGATCTCACATCTAATCCCAGCATTTGGGATTTAGAAGTAGGAAAACCAGGAGTTCAAGGCCGCCCTCAGCTACACACTGAAATGAAGGCTATCTTAGGCAGCATGAGACCCTGCCTCAACATCACCTCCATCCCAAAGAAGCACAAAGATAATTTACCCAAAGATACAGAGTTAGGTCAGTCAGAATAGAAAGGCTGATTTCAGACAATATTTTTGTTATAGTCAGGGTTGCAAAACTACAAAATATTTCATGAAAGAATTACAGACTGTTAAAATGTGAAAAGGATAGAGGAAGCATCTTGGCATTTAAAACTTGGGGTGCAGGGTCGCTGCTAAGGATCACTGAAGAGGAACTGTGGATAACACAGGGTATGAAGAGGGCCAGGCAGAAAGGACTATACCTCCAAAGTCAGGGGTCAAATGAAAAATAAAACTCCCTCTCAAATAGCATGGAGAACACTGTTAAAAGTGTCCCCCAGCTCAGCAGTGTGGGAAAAGGGTGTGAGGTAGGAAATGGCCCAAGAAGAGACGCTGGCCAAGTTTAACCCTCAGGTTACCCCTGCCACAAGCACAGATCAAGGAAGAGAGCTCCAGTGTGTTGAGTCTTCTCCTTCTCCTTTAAAACAAACACAAAGAAGAGAATAAATCCTAAAATGCAGCTCAGTATTTTATCCCAGAGTGAACACATTCATAAAACACATAGAAAGATTCAAGTAAGAAGTAAAAAGCACCTCACAGTCCATGATGAGCCCCTCACCTCTACCTCTCACTGGCCAAAGGTCCACCCTGATTCCTAATGTGGAGAAAGACTTTTCTATTCTAATCTTTTTGGAATCACTGGCAGAGGACACATTTGCTCACATATAGATCTTCCATTGCTGAGATAGCTATAGGTCATTTTATGACCCATATCAGAATGTCATATGATATATGAATATGCCACAATGGATTTATCCATGTCACACTGTCATTTTCCATGGAAGGTGGTCATAAGGACTGCTGCTGTAAAGTCCATTACATATCCTCTGGGGCAGCTGTTGGACCACAGAGCAAAAATATGCTTATTTTTGGAACATGCTTCAAGCTTCCCAAGCTCCATTTTAACCTCACCAACAGTGAGTGTGCCAACATCACCATCCTTCTCCTTGGCAAGGTAAGAATATCAGTGTATGATCTTTCAAAATTCTGTCGAGTGAGGTTTAGTGGTTCACGACAGTGGGTTATAAAAATGGAGTTGATTTCCTTTGAATACATTTATTGGTGATTTGGTTAGCTTCTTTCATGCAGTGTAAGTTTGTCTTTCCTTTTGTAAATGGTGAAAATTCTAGAACCATGTGAAGGCTATGAAGATAAAGAAGATGTCACTGAGTGATTAAGTTGATGGAAAAGCAGTCTTTCTCCTATCAATCAATACACACATGGTGAGCAAACTCTTGTTCATTCTCACTGCCCAAACCGCCTCAACTCTCAAACCCATTTCCTCCCATAAGTTGGGGGATCTTTTGAAAAGGCAAGTGTAATCTGGGCCCTCCCCTATTTAAAGTACCTAATCACCTCCAACCTTCCTCTTAGAATGAAACTCAAACCTTGTTTGCTAAAGTAGCACACAAGGTCACATCAGAGGGTGCCACTCCCACAGCCTGTGTTAGCCCTGCTACTCTCTGGGATGGCCCATACTTGCCACCTCTCACTGCCACTCTGAACCTTCTTCTTCCCATCTGGGCTCCCACCTAGTGATGTTTCTTCTCATCTTTCAACCCAAGGCTAAATTAGACTTTCCCAAGGTAGCCTTTCCAAACTCACCTCCAGTGTGAATCCTTAGTGTGGCTCTTCATCCTCGACTGTGCTCTCCTGGTCGCACCCTGGATGCTCCTGGGTAGGTTATTTACATTCCTGTGTGTTTCCCAGCGTTCTTCTCCACTTCTGCAAGATCTGCCAGTACCAGATTCCCCACTCTAGCTCCAGTGCCATTGTCAGCAGAGACAACTGAATACAAGAGGAAAGGATACAGAGAGGACCTGCTTGCTCTTCTCTTAGAATCCTTGGGTGGTATGAATCTTCCAAAGCGTCTTTTGAGTAAATGGTTCAAGACTCAGAGGAGGAAGAAGGAAAGTGGAGCTCATAAAAGAGGTATAACTTGTGGAGGAGAGCAGCAAAAGACACAGCAAGGGTGCGGGGTAATAAGTCAGTGGACCGGGGTTCTACAGAGATGAGTTCCCAGAACACATGGTTGCCACTCAGCAAATACCTGTTTACTCAAAGCATTTAGAGAAGTGCTCCCAGAGACTGAAGGAAAGGCCATCCAGAGACTGGCCCACCTGGGGGTCCACCCCATACACTGTCACCAAACCCAGACACTAATGTGGATGCCAACAAGCGCTTGCTGACAGGAGCCTGATATAACTGTCTCCTGAGAGGCTCTGCTAGTACTGACAAATACAGAGATGGGTGCTCTCAGCCAACCATTGAACTGAGCACAGGGTCCCCAATGGAGGAGCTAGAGAAAGGACCCAAGGAGCTGAAGGAGCTTGCAGCCCCATAGGAGGAACAACAATATGAACCAACCAGTACCCCAGAGCTCCCAGGAACTAAACCACCAACCAAAGAGTCCACATGGAGGGGCCCATGGCTCCTGCTGCATATGTAGCAGAGGATGGCTTTGTTGGACATCAAAGGGAGAAGAAGCCCTTGGTCTTGAGAAAGCTCGATGCCCCAGTATAGGGGAATGTCAGGACAGGGAAGCGGGAGTAGGTGAGTTGACGAGCAGGGAGAAGTGGGGGATGGGATAGGGTGTTTTTGGAGGGGAAACCCAGAAAGGGGATAACATTTGAAATGTAAATAAAGAAAATATCTCATAAAAAATTAAAAAAAAGAGAGCGAGACTTGCCCCCAGTCCTGACTGGGACATGTGTATTTCACCACCTCTCCGACATTACTCAAGGAGCACAGCAAAGGCAAGAACCGAAATATTGCATGAGACAGAGGTCAGGGATGACTGCTGTGAAATATTGTCTTCTGAACATGGCAGCACTATTGCCCTCAGAACTCAAGTGGAATGGTTGCATGCTTAAGACTTACACAAGATCAAGCCAGTTAACACTCCAATGTGAATAGGGGAGGGGATCACAGGTCTCACCTCTGATTGAGGAGCTTTTTGAAGTCTATAGCTGCTTATGGAGGAAAGCCCATGTTCCTCAGTGGCTGGTCCATAGTAGGTTTCCTGTGCTCCAGTAGATGGCCCTACATCCATGTGCATATAGACATCATTATATTAACTCCATGTCTTATAAAGGAAGAAGATAAAGAGGAGAAGGAGGAGGAGAGAGTAAAATCCAGCCAGGAAAGAAGACATGGAAATTTGGAAATAGGATATGACTGGGTTCTGGAATGAGTTAGAGGGGGAGAATGGAAGATGGATATGATCTAAATATATTCAATACAATATACATGAATACAATATATTCATGAAATTACCAAAGAATATATAGATTTTAAAATATGCTCAATGGTTTAGGGGCTCCTGCCCTGGATAGGTATACGTAGGAGCTTGGGTCACAGGAGAAGAAGAGATTAAAGGGTTTAGGATCCTTTAATTTGGATTTGTTGGTCTAGATAGCCAATGGCTAAGTAGTGCTTTTAATTTTTTTCACATTTATATTTATAAAATAGAGTGCTTGGAATATAACCCAATCTGTAAAGTCCTTGCTTTGTACATGCAATGAACTGAAGTCCATTCCCAACATCCATATTAGAAAAAAAAAGCCAGGTATGATGGCACGTTCGTATAATGCCAGTGCAGGGGGGTGGGGGGATAGAGATAGGTCAATCCTTGGGGCTTTCTGGCCAGTCAAGTTAACCTCAAAGACAGTGAGAGACCCTAAGTCAGAAAACAAAGTGGGGACTCATTAAGCCACTTGCCATATGAAAATGAAGGTCAAGTTTCTCATTACTATAATCATTTTAAATTAAGGTGGAAAGTCCAGTGTTCTCAAGATGGACAAGGGAATCCAGAGAGCAAGTTGGCTAGCAAGACTAGTGATATTACTGAGTTCCATATTCAGTTGAGAGAACTTGCCTCAATAAACAATATGAAAGTGATGAAGGAAAACTCTTAACATCAACTGTGGTCCACAAACACACACACACACACACACACACACACACACACACACACACACACGAGACCACATGTGTGAAATACATACCATGTATACACACTTAACACACAAAAAAACACAATAACAAAAACAAGGTGGATGGCACATAAGAAAACAATGAGTTCCACATGCATTCACATATACAAATTCAAGCACACAGAGAGAGAGAGAGAGAGAGAGAGAGAGAGAGAGAGAGAGAGAGAGAGAGAGATCAAGAAGAACAGAATTACATGAAGAAAAAAAATCAATCCTATCCCCATCAGCCTCTTTCCCTAAAGTAGCCATTGCTAACAGATGGTCAAATACTCTCCCAAATATGTCTACATTATAAACAAGTATATTAGATATATATTTGACACATATGACATGGGTTTATATAAATGTTAATCATCTTAAGTCTACAATTTTGTAAAACACAGTTTTCACTTGTCTTTATAGACTCATCGGCATGCCTACCCGTATAGACTTTCTATATACTTTCCTAATGGCTGTACTGCATTTAAGGAGATTTTCTGGTCAAAGAAGAGACAGGAGCCAAGTAAGACAAAATGAAAATAAGATTAGGATGGATCAAAACACAGTGGAGGAAATGAGCCATCTGTGGGAATGACCCAAGAAACTGTTTGAAAATGTGTGACTAAAGAATTTGTGAAATACCCCAAAGCCAATCACAGTCTAACTGCAGGCTTGCAGTTGTCTGTTTATGTGTCTGTCTCTGCTAGACTGCCAACTACTTGAGGTCAGGGACTGTGTGTGCTAGTTGGGTGCCTAGAATTCAGTAGGCAATCAATATGTGTTGATTGAATTGAAGGAGCAAACATCAGACCTAAGTATGATCATGGCCCTGAAAGTATAAATGTATTGTCATAGGGTTTCTTGGTGTGTGACATGTGTATATATGTTATGTGTGCATGTTGGTGAGTGAAGGCACATGTATGTGTGCCCCACAGCTCCTGATGTGGGTTCTTGCCTTCTATCTTGTTTGAGACAGGGTTTCTTTGTTGTTTGCTCATCATGGTGTATGACAGGTTAACTAGCCAATAGGTCACCAGGGGTTCTTCTGTCTCTGCACCCTATGTTTCTTCAGATTCACTGGGATTACAGGCATGAGCTATTGCGGCTGGCTTTTTGTGAGTCCTGACAGTTCAAGCTCAGACTCTCAAGTTTGTATAGCAAGCATTTTACCCACTGAGACGCCTTCCCAGGACCATGGTCTTTTTGTTTTCTTTAAGTATTATGGTAGAAGACAGAAAACTATGCACTTCACCAAAAATGTGACTTAAATTTCCCATGCAGGAATGAACAACCATGCTGTTGAAGTTTGTGTTTCTGTAAGAGTTTTAGAAAGTCAACCAAACAACCAGAGTTGTATCATTACTACTTAAGCACAAAGTTTAATAAGTTGATTTCTTTCAAATGAGATCCAAAATAAGCATGTGCCTTGTGGCTAACTTCCACCAAATACATGATTAGCAAATCTGAAATGAAATCAAATTATGCACATTTTTGCAATACTTGTTAAACAATTTTTCAAAATAAATATTCATCTTTTATTCAAGGTTGTTTTGCTTCTTCATCTAAATACTAAAATTATAATTTGTTTTCCTTTTAATGAAATCATGCATTTCATCCATAGCTATAAATCTGTTTTTGTTATAACTAAGCAAAACATGTGGGCAGGGGTGGCTGGGGTACCGTCTGTCAGCAGAGTTCTCTACCCTGATGACAGTACATTGAAGCTCAAAGGAAAACACTGAGCAAAAAATTAATCAAAGCCATCAGCTAGCAGGGGGATAAAACAATGACTATTAGTCACATGATGCCAAGGCACAGTCCTGCAGGAGCACACAAAGAAACTTTCTTAGCTTCTATAATCACAGTGGGAGGGCAAGTCAGTTGGAATCATGATTTAGGTTGGCGAGTTTTTTTCTGTCTGCCCATCAGAGAGAAGGCGGCTATGCTTTCTAGGTGAGAAACAAGATGGAAAAGGGTAAGCACCACTCTGCTTAGTGCAGGAAGGGAGTGATGGAGACCGTAAACACTTCAGAAGCAGGGTTTGGGGTTGCAAATGTATTTAAGGGAAGAGTAAAAGGCAAAAAATACAATGGTAAATACTGGTGCTATTTGGAGCAAATGAAAGTCCTATTCATGAGCAAGATAAGGCTGCATAGCAAACCCTACTGCTGCTGCATTATTGTGGAAGAGATAGGTGGACCATGCCCCTCACCTCATCTCTCAGACATGTCTTAGAACCCATCTTTGAGTACCAAAAATTCCCTTTAGTATTTCTGGTTCAAATATCAATAGTTAACTCTGGATTGATGTGTACTTTTTAAAATTAAAGATGATAGACTAACATGTTGTGAGACAAGTGGCCACTTGAACCCCTCAGATCTTCCACTAAACAATTTCTGGTTTTGTAATGTATTGAAAATGAATCTCTATGTAGTTTATGACAGGGCAAAGCAATGTCCAAAGCTCAAAGTGCTAAGATCAAGCTAATCAAAGAATTCTGGAGAAATGAAGGTCAACTCACCGCACTTGCCAAATCCAGAAAATGGATTTCTTTCTGCATTGTTAGCCAATGAGACCATCTCTGACCCATTTGTTCTCCACTTATGAGTCAAATCAATTCCTTAGATCTTCTTCATTAGAATACAAAATGTTGTGCAGTTTTAAGAACTCTGAAACTGGAATGAGCCCATGCACTGTAAGGAAACATTCATGTGGCATCTACCCTCTGCCATCCCATAACCTATGTGGCAAAATTAGTGTGCACAGACTTAGGCCCCCTTTAAAATATATATTAAAAGTATTTTAGAAGGATATGCCTGTACTAGGGAAGATATTTCCCAAAGTGAACTGAGGTCAGAAGCAGAAGACACGCACACATCTGATCTTTACCAATGTGTGTGAAAAGAGGACCTCCGAGAAGATGCAGGGCCTGGAGAAACCACTCCATGGAAATAGTGAAATAAAGACAGAAGGCTCTCCAGGATGTGTAGAGTATTGGGTAGCAGGTGTAGATGGGGTTAATTAGAAGAAGGTTAAGTTCACAGGGTGTAGGGATAGGGAGATGTCTCAGTTGACAGCAGTACTTGCCCTGAAAGCACAACAACTGGAATTGGATTCTGGGAACCCAGGAGAGAAAGCCCAGCTTTGTGCCATGCGTTTGTAATCCCAGTACTGGGGAAGTTGAGACAGGAAGATCCTGGTACTGGCAAGCCAGTTTGGCCTAATCTTGGAGGATAGGCCAAGTGAAAGACCATGCCTCAAGAAACAAACAAACAACAACAAAAGTCCTCACAAGGTGGCTAACACTTGAAAGGGAATGTCCTGGCTGGTTCTAGGTCAACCTGACACAAAGTCATCAGAGATGAGGGAGCCTCAATTGAGAAAATGCCTCCCTAAGATGGGGCTGTAGGACAAGCCTGTGGGGTATATTCTTAATTAGTTATTGATACAAGGAGAGGGGGGCTCAGCTCATTATAGGGAAGGCTATCCCTGGGGTTAGTGGTCCTGGCTTCTATAAGAAAGCAGACTGAGCAGGACAAGAGGAGTAAACCAGCAAACAGCACTCATCCATGGCCTCCTCATCAGCTATTGCCTCCAGGTTCCCGCCCTATTTGAGGTCCCGTCCTGGCTTCCTTCAATGATATTGATATGTAAGCCAAATAAACCCTTTCCTCCCCAACTTGCTTTTTGGTCATGGTGTTCCATCACAGCAACAGTGACCCAAACTAAGACAGGGAGATTGTTCTGCAGCCTCCACATGCATGCAAGTATGCACGTGTGCATGTGCACAGACGTATACACACACACGCTCCTGCACACAAAGATAACAGGATCTAGATTTCAGATAATTGGCAGTAATGTGACCTTGTAAAAATTGCCCCGTGTTTAGTTCTCAGCTTTCTCATCTATCAGAGAGAACTAACGAGAATCTAACAGAGAACTGTGTGTTGTCTGTGTTTGAAGAAGGCTCAGCAGTTAAGAATATGCACAGTGCTTGCAGAGGACCAGAGTTCTGATCTCACCAGACATATCCAGCAGCTCACAACCACCTATAACTCCAGCTCCAGGGGATTCAAAGCCTATCTTCTGTACTCAGTGGGCACCCATACTCTGTGCATGCACATGTGTGCATGCGTGCACACGTGTGCACACACACACACATACATACACACACACACAATTTTGAAAAACACTCAAACAATACTTGTGTTACCATTGCACCAATAGGCATGTCTTTCCCAGCCAGTCACTACTGTAGCTTACATGGTTCACACCTGGGTAAGACCATTGATTAGCTTTCCTCCCTCAACAACACACATAGAACCTTCCAGTACTGAGAAGAGAGGTTAGTGTCAGCTTGATTTCTCTGTGTCCTGTGACTCAGGTATGTGGTGACTTCAGCAATAGGGTCTTGCCATTAAGTTCAGGAGGGTAAGCAAGAGCAATGCCAATGCCAGTAATATTTGGGATGGGGCCTATGGGACCCCACTGACCAACAGCTGAAAAAGAGGCAACCACACCCAACATTAGATTTATTTTTGGGGAAGGGGGGTTAGGTAGTTTATAATGTCTGGGGATATATTATTTTTCTCACCCCACTATTATAGGGTAACACCATTTAAACTTCTTTTATGTATGTACATGTTTAAGAAGCTTCTATAGTGGTAGATTTTATATGGCTTCTTCAAAGGTCTTCAGTGTTAGTTACCCCTCCCCTTCCTCCCTCCTTTACTCTGCCCTCGCCTCCCTCTCCCGATTTTACATGCCCCCATTACTTTCATTTTCCCCTTCCCATCAAACTTACTCTATGCCTCTTCCCTTGCAGTACCTCCAAAAACCTTGTTAGTTTCCTGACCTCTGTGGGTATCCAAACCTGAGCACACATATCTAAAGATCCAAAGCCAGGATCTGAGCATGAAATAGAACATGTACCATTCATCTTTCCAGGTCTGGGTTACCTCACTCATCCATTTACCTACAAATCCGTAATGTCTGTTTTCTTTACAGCTGGATAATCTTCCATTCTGTGTGTGGCACATTTTTATCATTGACTCATCATTGGATAGACATTTAGACTGCTTCTATTTCATGGCTATTATGAATAGAGCAGCAATGGCTATGGATAAGCATAGTCTGTAGAAGGATCTAAAATCCCTGAGAGCATGACCAGGAGTGATGTAGCTGTATCACCTGCTAGGTCTACTTCTAGCTTTGATCAACCTCCACACTGATTTCCGTAGACACTGCACCAGCACTTTCACCATTGGTGACCGAGTGTTCTCCTTCCGATGCATCCAAGGCATCTTGTGGATAATTGTATTTTTGTCATAGCCACTCTGACTTCAGTAACCAGCCACTTTCTGATTGAATTTAGCTCCGTAAGATGGAATTTATGCCTGTACTAAGTGGGCCAAAACTTGGCAGCTAGTTGGGGCATAGACCCTATGGGAGAAAGTGATACTGTTACTCTACTAAGTGGACAAAGTATTTTTCTTTTTTTCTTTCTTTTTTTTTAATTGAATATAATCTTCGTTTACATTTCAAATGTTAAAACCCTTCCTGGTTTCCCCCCTCCCCGAAAACCCTCAATCCCTCCTCCCACCCCCTGCCTCCAAGTATATGACCCTCCACCCGACCCACTCCCACCTCCCCCCACCTCGATTTCCCTTTGTTGGGGAATCTATTGAGCCTTCACGGGACCAAGGACCTCTCCTCCCACTGATGCCCGACAAGACATTCCTCTGCCACATTTTTGGCTGGAACCATGTGTACCCCTTGGTTGATGGTTTAGTCCCTGAGATTCCTGGGGCGTCTGGGTGGCCAAAGTCGTTTTTCTTCACATGGGGCTGTAAACCCCTTCAGCTCCTCCAGACTGCCCTCCAACTCCTCCACTGGGGACCCCAGGCCCAGTCCAATGGTTGGCTACTAGCATCTGCCTCTGTATGTGTAAGGCTCTGGCAGGGCGAGACAACCATGACATGCTCATTTTGGTATGCATACCTTGTCGTCCATAATAGTGTCAGGAGTTTGGTGACTGTTTATAGGATGAATCCCCAGGTACCGCAGTCTCTGGGTGGCCTTTCCTTCAGTTTCTGCTCCACACTTTGTCTCCTTTATTGCTCCTGTGAGTATTTTGTTCCCTTTCTCAGAGGAACCAGAACATCCCCGCTTCAGTCCTCCTTCTTCTTGAGCTTCCTGTGGTCTGTGAATTGTAACATGTTTATTTTGGGCTAACATCCACTTATCAGTGAGTGCATACCATATGTGTTCTTTTGTGATTGGGTTATCTCACTCAGGACGATATTTTTGAGTTCCCTCCATTTGCCTAAGAATTTCATGAATTCATTGTTTTTAATAGCTGAATAATACTCCATTGTGTATATATGCCACAATTTCTGTATCCATTCCTCTGTTGAAGGACATCTGGGTTCTTTCCAACTTCTGGCTATTATAAATAAGGCTTCTATGAACATAGTGGAGCATGTGTCCTTCTTACACGTTGGAGCATCTTCTGGGTATATGCCCAGGAATGATATAGCTGGGTTCTCAGGTAGTACTATGTCTAATTTTCTGAGGATCCGCCAAACTGATTTCCAGAGTGGTTTTACCAGCTTGCAATCCCACCAGCAATGGAGAAGTGTTCTCCTTTCCCCATATCCTCTCCAGCATCTGCTGTCCCCTGAATTTTTCATCTTAGCCATTCTGACTGGTGTGAGGTGGAATCTACGTATTGTTTTGATTTGCATTTCCCTGATAATTAAGGATGCTGAACACTTCGGTGCTTCAGAGCCATTCGAGTTTCCTCAGTTGAGAATTCCCTGTTTAGCTCTGTACCCCATTTTTAATAGGGTTATTTGACTCTCTGGAGTCAAACTTCTTGAGTTCTTTGTATACACTGGATACTAGTCCTCTATCGGTTATAGAATTGGTAAAGATCTTTTCTCAAGCTGTTGGTTGCTGTTTTGTCCTATTGACCCTGTCCTTTGCCTTACAGAAGCTTTGCAGTTTTATGAGGTCCCATTTGTCAATTCTTGTTCTTAGAGCATAAGCCATTGGTGTTCTATTCAGGAACTTTTCCCCTGTGCCCATGTGTTCAAGATTCTTCCTCACTTTCTCCTCTATAAGCTTCAGTGTGTCTGGTTTTATGTGTAGGTCCTTGATCCACTTGGACTTGAGCTTTGTACAGGCAATAAGAGTGGGTCAATTTGCATTTTTCTGCATGCTGACCTCCAGTTGATCCAGCACCATTTGTTAAAAATACTGTCTTTTTTCCACTGGAAGTTTTTAGCTCCTTTGTCAAATATCAAGTGACCATAGGTGTGTGGGTTCTTTTCTGGGTCTTCAGTTCTATTCCATTGATCTTCCTGCCTGTCTCCATACCAATACCAAACAGTTTTTATCACTATTGCTCTGTAGTATAACTTGAGGTCAGGGATGGTGATTTCCCCCAGAAGATCTTTTGTTGTGGAGAATGGTTTTTCCTATCCTGGGTTTTTTGTTATTGCTCTTTCTAGATCTATGAAGAATTGATTTGGAATTTTGATGGGGATTGCATTGAATCTGTAGATTGCTTTCGGCAAGGTGGCCATTTTTACTATATTAATTCTGCCAATCCATAATCTTTCCATTTTCTGAAATCTTCTTTGATTTTTTTTCTTCAGAGGTTTGAAGTTCTTGTCATACAGATCTTTCACTTGCTTTGTTAGAGTCACACCAAGATATATAATATTATTTGTGACTATTGTGAAGGGTGTCATTTCCCTAATTTCTTTTTCAGCTTGGTAATCCTTTGAGTAGAGGAATGCTACTGATTTGTTTGAGTTACTTTTATATCCAACCACTTTTCTGAAATTGTTTATCAGCTTTAGGAGTTCTATGGTGGAAGTTTTGGGGTTGCTTAAGTATACAATCATATCATCTGCAAATATTGATATTTTCACTTCTTCCTTTCCAATTTGTAAACCTTTGACCTCCTTTTGTTGTCTGATTGCTCTGGCTAGGACTTCAAGTACTATATTGAATAGATAGGGAGAGAGAGTGGGAAGCCTTGTCTGGTCCCCGATTTTAGTGGGATTGCTTCAAGTTTCGCTTCCTTGAATTTGATGTCGGCTACCGGTTTGCAGTATATTGCTTTCACTATGTTTAGGTATGGGCCTTGGATTCCCAATCTCTCCAAGACTTTAATCATGAAGGGATACTGGATTTTGTCAAAAAACCTTTTCAGCATCTAATGAAATGACCATGTGGGTTTTTTTTTCCTTGAGTTTGTTTATGTAGTGGATTACATTGATGGATTTCCGTATATTGAACCATCCCTGCATCCCTGGGATGAAGCCTATCTGATTATGGTGAATTATATTTTTGATGCATTCTTGGATTCGGTTGGCCAGAATTTTGTTGAGTATTTTTGCATTGATGTTCATGAGGGAGATTGGTCTGAAGTTCTCCTTCCTTGTTTGGTCTTTGTTTGGTTTAGGTATAAGCATTATTGTGGCATCATAGAATGAGTTGGGTAGTGTTCTTTGAGTTTCTATTTCGTGGAATAGTTTGAAGAGTATCGGTATTAGCTCTTCTTTGAAGATCTAATAGAATTCCCCACTAAACCCATCTGGTCCTGGGCTTTTTTATTGATGGGAGAATATTAACTACTGCTTCTATTTCCTCAGGACTTATGGGACTATTTAGATGGTTTATCTGGTCCTGTTTTAACGTTGGCACCTGGTATGCATCTAGAAAGTTGTCCATTTTGTCCAGATTGTCAAACTTTGCTGAATATAAGCTCTTGTAGTAGGATCTGATGATTTTTTGAATTTCCACTGTTTCTGTTGTTATGTCTCTCTTTTCATTTCTGATTTTATTAATTTGAGTAGTGCCTCTGCGCCCTCTGGTTAGTCTGGCTAAGGGTTTATCTATCTTGTTGATTTTCTCAAAGAACCAGCTCCTGGTTTTGTTGATTCTTTGTATAGTTCTTTTTGTTTCTATTTGGTTGATTTCCACAGTAAGTTTGATTATTTCCTGCGGTCTTGGGTGTATTTGCTTATTTTTGTTCTAGAGCTTTCAGGTGCACTGTCAAGCTGTTAAGGTAAGCTCTCTCCATTTTCTTTTTGGAAGCACTCAGAGCTATGAGTTTTCCTCGTAGCATTGCTTTCATTGTGTTCCATAAGTTTTGATATGAGGTGTCTTCAATTTCATTAAATTTTAAAAAGTCTTTAATTTCTTTCTTTATTTCTTCCTTGACCAAGCTTTCATTAAGAAGAGCATTGTTCAAAGTCCATGTGTATGTGTGTTTTCCATTGTTTTTGTTTAAACTTAAGACTAACCTTAGGTTGTGGTGATCTGATAAGGTGCATGGAATAATTTCAATATTTCTGTATCTGTTGAGGCCTGTTTTGTGACCAATTATATGGTCAGTTTTGGAGAAGGTACCATGAGGTGCTGAGAAGAAGGTATATTCTTTTGCTTTAGGATGGAATGTTCTATAAATATCTGTTAGATCCATTTGGTCCATAACTTCAGTTACTTTCACTGTGTCTCTGTTTAGTTTCTGTTTCCATGATTTGTCCATTGTTGAGAGTGGGGTGTTGAACTTTCCCACTATTATTGTGTGGGGTGTTGAACTCTCCCACTATTATTGTGTGGGGTGCAATGTGTGCTTTGAGCTTTAGTAAAGTTTCTTTTATGGATGTAGGAGCATATATGTTCAGAATTGAGAGTTTATCTTGGTAGACTTTTCCTTTGACCAGTATGAAGTGTCCCTCCTTATCTTTTTTGACAACTTTTGGTTGAAAGTCAATTTTATCTGATATAAGAATGACCACTCCACCTTGTTTCTTGAGACCATTTGCTTGGAAAATTGTTTTCAAACTTTTGACTCTGAAGTAGTGACTGCCTGTGTCACTGAGGTGGGTTTCTTGTATACAGCAAAATGTTGGGTCCTGTTTACGTATACAGTCTGTTAGTCTATGTCTTTTTGTTAGGGAATTGAGACCATTGATGTTAAGAGATATTAAGGAAAAGTGATTGTTGCTTACTGTTATCTTCTTTGTTAAAGGAGAAATTCTATTTGTGTAGCTATCTTCTTTTTGGTTTGTTGAAAGAAGATTTCTTTATTGCTTTTTCTAGGGTGTGGTTTCCTGCCTTGTGTTGGTATTTTCCACCCATTATCCTTTGTAGAGCTGGATTTGTGGAAAGATATTGTGTAAATTTGCTTTTGTCATGGAATGTCTTTTTTTCTCCATCTATGGTAATTGAGAGTTTTACTGGGTATAGCAGACTTGGTGGACATTTCTGTTCTCTTAGGGTCTGTCTGACATCTGCCCAAGATCTTCCAGCTATCATAGTTTCTGGTGAGAAGTCTGGGGTAATTCTGATAGGTATGCCTTTATATGTTACTTGACCTTTTTCCTTACTACTTTTAATATTCTTTCTTTGTTTAGCATTTGGTGTTTTGATTATTATGTGACGGGAGGAATTTCTGCTCTGGTCCAGTCTGTTTGGAGTTCTGTAGGCTTCTTGTATGTTCTTGTATGTTCATGGGCATCTCTTTTGTTAGGTTAGGGAAGTTTTCTTCTATAATTTTGTTGAAGATATTTACTGGTCCTTTAAGATGTAAATCTTTGCTCTCTTCTATACCTATAATCCTTAGGTTTGGTCTTCTCATTGTGTCCTAGATTTCCTGGATGATTTGGCTCAGGAGCTTTTTGCATTTTGCATTTTCTTTGACTGTTGAGTCAATGTTTTCTATGGAATCTTCAGCATCCGAGATTCTTTCTTCTATCTCTTATAGTCTGTTGTTGATGACTATGACTCCTGAATTCTTTCCAAGGTTTTCTATCTCCAGAGATGTCTCACTTTGTGATTTCTTTATTGTTTCTACTTCCATTTTTAGATCTTGGATGGTTTTGTTCAGTTCCTTCACTTGTTTGTTTGTGTTTTCCTGAAATTCTTTAAGGGATTTTTGTGTTTCCTCTTTAAGGGCTTCTACCTGTTGACCCATGTTCTCCTATATTTCTTTAAGGGAGTTATTTATGTCCTTCTTGAAGTCCTTTATCAGCATCATGAGATGTGATTTTAAATCCAGCTCTTGCTTTTGCTTTTCCGATGTGATGGAGTATCCAGGATTTGCTGTTGTGGGAATACTGGGTTCTGATGGTGCCATGTTGCCTTGGTTTCTGATGGTAATGATCTTGTGTTTGCCTTTGGCTATCTAGTTATCTTTGGTGTTAGCTGGTCTTGCTGTCTCTGACTGTGGCTTCTCTGTCCTGCAGGCCCATGTATCTGTACTCCTGGGATGCCCTTTCTGTCAAATGCCCTGCATACAGCTGGTTCTTCAGGAAGTATCAGGAGATGGGGGGTGGTCTTCCCTGTGGCAGATCTGACAAGGGTTGAATACCCTGTGTGCTGCTGTTTCTCAAATGCCCTGCGTGCTACTGGTCCTCGAATGCCCTGTGTGCTGCTGGTACTCTAAAAAGTATCAGGAAATTCAGTCTTCCCTGTGGCAGAACTTGCAGGGGTCTCGTGGACAAAGTATTAAACATCCCCCTAAGTTCTTGTCTCTATACCCACAGGTCAGTGTACCATAGAATCTTCCTTTTGCAGTAGATGGCGATTAGAACAAAGACCCACAACATATCAGTAAACAGAGAATAATAAATTGTGGCATGCACCTCTAAAGGAGATGTGTTCCATCCTGTGGTGGTTGAATGAGAATCACCCTAATAGGTTTATATTTTTGAATAGTTAGTCCCCAGTTTGGAGAACTCTTTGGGAAGGATTAGGAGTTGTAACCTTGTTTGAGGGAGGTGTGTTATTGGTAGCAGGCACTGTGGTTTTGAAAAACAGCACAATTTCCTGTGTGCCCTCTCCGCCTCCTACTTATGAAATTAATGTGAGTTCCTAGCTGCTGTTCCTGAACCATGACCGCGTGCCTGCCTGCTGTCATACTCCCTGCCATGGTGGTATGGACTTCTAGTCCTCTGGAACTGTAAAAGTGTCAAATAAACCCTTCCTTCTATAAGTTGCCTTGGTCATAGTGTTCTATTACAGCAATAGAAAAACAACTAGGCCCCTGGTCCTGGAAAGACTGGATGTAGGGGAACGCCAGGACAGAGTAATGAGAGGGGGTTGAACGGAGAAAAGAGGGAGGGAAGGGGGCTTATGGGACTTTCGGGGAGGGAGGAAACGGGAAAGGGGAAGTGATTTGGAATGTAAATTAAAAAAATAAAATAAAATTAAATTAAGAAAAAAAAAAAAAAAAAAAAAAAAAAAAGAAAAACAACTAGGATACACCAAAGGTGCAGGTTATCATTGACAAAGAAAGGGTGGAAAGATTAGAAAAACCAAAAGCAGTGGATGCCAGCAGTGAAGCAGTATTTGCTATACATGACAGTACAGTAGCATTCATGATCTCATAACAGCTAGAACTGCATACACAAGGTCTCCACAATCTCAAACCTTCCCAAATCCCAGTATGGAGGGCAGGGGGCAGGAGGCCATGAAGTTCCACCTCTAGCTGAGGAGCTATTGGGCAGCCGGTGGCTCCTAGGGGGTGGAAAGTCAGTTTTCTTCAGGAATGTGGTTCCTAAAAAGCTTCCCATGACCCAGTAAATGGTCCTACACCCATGTGCCATAGAGTAGTACTAGGGAGATTCAGTGAGTGTTAAAAAAAAAAAGTTCATTGAGTTGGGAAGGAAAAGTGATGGGAAGGACAGTAAAGGAATTATGGGACGAAATGGAATGATTTGATCAAAATACATGAAATGTATGCATGTGTGAAGTTACTAAATAATAAGAACAAAAAATGATTAAAGATTTATTTTAATAACAAAATCTCAAAAATTCTAAAGTTTAACTTCTAATAAGGAACTTTACAAAACATTAAAATGTACAAATCATTAACAACTAAAATAAATCTTTAAAAAAAAATTAAAGTTCATAGGTTATCAAGATTAAATGCACTCATGTGCATAAAATACCTTTTAAAAGGCATATCTGTGAGATATTCTGTGACTACTAATCTTTTACTGTCAATTTCTCAACCTCTTATGAGCTGTCTAAGTTATTTTTCTATTTCTGTGAAAAGACACCATGACCAAGAAAACTTACAGAAGAAACTGTTTAATGGTGGGGGTGGAGACTTATAGTTTCAGAGGGTTAGAATCTGTCATCATCATGTCAGAAAGCATGGATGTAGACATGACCCTGGAGCAGTAGCTGAGAGCTTACAGTTTGATCCACAATCAGAAGACAGAGAGGGCAACATCATGACCCAGGTAACCTATAAAAGGAAGGGTTTATTTGAGATTTACAGTTTTAGAAGGACAGGAGTCCATCACCACCAGTTTCTGTCTAATCCATAAAAACAAAACACAGACAAAAGAAAAGCTAATTGCAAATGGCATAGACTTTTGAATCCCAAAGCCTACCTCCCCAGTGACACACTTCCTCCAACAAGGCCACACCTCCTAGACCTTCCCAAACAGTTCCAACAACTTTGGACCAAGCTTTCATATACATGAGCCCATGGGGCCATTCGAATTTAAACACCACAAGAGCCCATCAGGTACTTCAGGCTCCTAGGTCACAGACATGGTTAGTTACCACCTTTAAGAACTAGACTCCACCACTCTGCTGACCTGTTTCTTCCCAAAAGAATTCATTATGCTCTTCTGGGCCTGGGCAGCAAGGTGTTAAGGAGAGTGTCCTTACTACCTTTTATTTTAGTATTTACTTCTGTGTTTTAAGAAAAGAAAACTCTGTCCCTAGTCTTCACTGATTCCCATTGTCCTTTACTTCCTTCTGTGTGTGCCTTACAGAGTAACAATGAAAGAACTAAATTAATGAAAGGACATTCATTCCCATCATTGCCTGAATTTGAGCTTCAGCAGAAATGGGCTCTATCATGAGGAGTCTGGCTCAAGCATTGCCCTTAGGGGGTGATACAAAA
The DNA here is from genome assembly GCA_036184795.1 of Tokudaia tokunoshimensis. Classification (NCBI taxonomy): domain Eukaryota; kingdom Metazoa; phylum Chordata; class Mammalia; order Rodentia; family Muridae; genus Tokudaia; species Tokudaia tokunoshimensis. Next base: position 106,838,755 of record BTHU01000011.1, on the reverse strand, counting down.
ACACTGGTGGGAGATGGGGAAGAAAGAAAGGTGGGCAAGAGAAGACACGCACTGTGGGTAAGGATGTTAAGTTACAAGGACAAAATCTGTGACCAAGAGAGAATCCACATTTCAGAGTCCTGCCTCCCGGGGAAGGAGAGAGAATGGAATTTATGTCTGAGTCTTTTCCACCATTGGTTGAGGACAGAGGAGGGGGGTGAACCTTAAGTAAAGTACAGGGCACTTCTGGCTTGTGAGGCAGATGGACAACCACACCCCAAATGACTAACCACAAGAACAGCAGTGCAAGACCAGTCAGGATGGGCAGGATGCTGTCTGTCATCCACACTCACTCTTATACAGCCCAGGAGAGAGTCAATGTTCAGTGTCCTCCTGAGGACAGCAAGAGAAATATCATCGTTTCTCCTGCAACTAAATCTGGAAGCTTCTTTAGAATTGTAATATAATAAATTATGGCATTTAACACAATGAAATATAATAGAGCCAGATAAAAAACAAGTTTTAGGCCACCAGGGCAATGTAGTGAGACTATGTCTCAAAAAAACTTATAGCAAAGAAAAAAGGTTGGTCATTAAAGCTCTTCCATAGCTATAACATCTGGAGGAGAAAAATGTGTATTCCAATACAAGAAGAAAAGTGATCCTCTGAATGAGGCCTCCCTTTTCACAGAGTTATCCTATAGTATTTAGTTAATGCTTAGGAGACCCTGGAGCTTGAGTGGGGAAAGGAAAGTAAAACATCATATAAATATTTCTATTGTTTATGACTTTGGTAGTAACAGAAATTGCAGATGATTTTTAGAACATTAGACTTGCTGCATAACCTTTGATGTGATAGCCTAGCACTCATTAGTGTTTCTTGGTTACTGTCTTCACTATACCCGTCACCAGATCTCATTTAGTATACAAAGAAAGAAGCATACCAAAGAGATATCTATATCCCATGCTTGGCATTGTTCACAGTAGTCAAGATATGGAATCAACCTTAGTACCCATCAGTGGATAAAGAACATATAGTGTGTGTGTGTGTGTGTGTGTGTGTGTGTGTGTGTGTCTGTACGTGTGAGTATGTCTGTGTGTGCGTGTGTTTGTGTCTGTGCATGTGTGTGTGCGTGCGCATCTGTGTGTCTCTGTATGTATATCTGTGTGCGAGTGCATGTGTGTGTTAAAGGAAATTTTGTCATTTTCTACAATGAATAGATGCTAAGTAAAATAAGCTAGGGAAATATTCTAAAACCTCATAACAGATGACTATGCATGCACACACATGCACATGTGCACATGCACACATACATATATACATACACACATATACATCTACACATACATACACATACACACATATAACACACACACACATGCACACACATTTACCCACATCTACACATACACACATATGCACACATACATATACACAAACATACATATATACACATATAACATACATACATGCATGCACACACACATTTACCCACATCTACACATACACACATACACATATATACACAAATACATACACACAAATACACACATACATATACACATTCATACACACATGCACACACATACACACATGCACACACATGCATACACATACATACATACATACACACACATACACACGCACATGCATGCACCCACACACTAGAGCATGGAGACATCTATCAAAGACCATTCATTCTCTTCCCCTCTGCTGCTCCTGCTCTATTCAGTGACTCTCCTTAATGCCCTTACTTGTAATATTAAGATGATACCTTTTCCTTTTGTGCAGAGCACATCAGCTATATACTTTGCCCTTCTATAAGAAAAGACCAAAACAACAAACTGGCCCAACTATTTCAACAAATCATAGTTTACCATTTTTTCTGGAAAATAATTATGGCTTATAGTTCTATATTTTGATATAAAGTAAGATAGTTAATCCAAGGCATGGCTTTAAGATTCCACTATGCCATTTCATTATGTGAGTGACCAAGGAAAATCACTAATACCCACCAAGTCTGGTTGAAGTTATCTGAAGATGTAGGTCTATGTACCTTATATGGTCACATTGCTGACATGATAATAATAACATTTTCTGGAAAAGAACATTCCAAAAAATTAAGTGAGAGAAAAGCTTAACTTTTTTCTATATAGTACATAGTATCTTGTTGAACTTAAGTGCTGTTATTTACAATTATTGCATCCAAAAAGTCAACACAAAGCACTGGTCTCATAAGCATGTAGTTGACTAATATTAACTACTTATGCCCTTTATGCTGTCTAGGTAGAAAACTTCACAAACACAAAGCCAAAAAGAATACTAGTCATGCACAGGTATGCTAAAGGAGCAGATGCTTGGATTTAACTTAACAATAGGGATAGAATCTCACTGCTGCTGGTTTGGTCCTCTTTCACTCTTCCTCTCCCAAGCTCTTTTTTGTAGGATGTCAGATTCCACCTCTATATTACTTTATACCACAGATGCCACCTCCAAGTGATCTGTGGAGGTGGAAGTGGCAGAGAGAGGAAGTGCTAAAGGCAGATACATTCCCAATGGCCAAGGAATGAATGGTCTGAAATGTTTTTGGTTTCTAACTTTGTTTAACTACTATGGAGGAAAGAAACGCACCATCATACATTCCAGAACTTTAGAAAATGAAAGGTCAGTCTACCTGTTCACCAGTTAGTCGCTGAGAATCTCAACCTTGGCTAGGCATTGTCTGGAAAAAAGACCTGATTTGGGGAACAGGGATGTATGATATATGTATCATACATATATATGTGTACATGTATGTACCCATGCACACATTCAGAGACCAGAGCAAATTGAGTGTCTTCTCTTAGTCACCATGTTTTTTCCCCATTTTTAAAATGATTTATTCTATCATTTTATTATGTTTTATTTTATAAGTGTTTTGCCTGCATACATGCTCTTCTTCTGTGCCTGGTGCCTGTGGAGGCCAGAGGACATTGTCAAATCTCCTGGAACTAGAGTTGCAGACAATTGTGAGCTGCCATAATGTCGGTATTGGGAATTGAACCCAGGTCCTCTAGACGTGCATCTAGTCTTCCCAACCACTGAGCAATCCCTCCGGTCCCAAGATCTATATTTTTAAAGCAATGATATGTCTTCCCAGTTCTTAGACACTAAACATACAAGGGAGGGAGTGGTGGGGAGCCAAATGAAGCAAAACAAAATACAGTGTTACAGAGATCGTAACTGTGCATAGGGACAGAATAAAGAAAAGACAGGGATTTGTGAGATAGCTTGGTTGGTGATATTCTCATCTTGCATGCATGAGGAACTGAGTCTGATCTCCAGAACTCACATAAAAAAGCCAGACATGATGGTAGACACCTGTAATCTCAGTGCTTCTCAGACAGAGACAGATGAATCCCTGGAGCTCACTGGCCGGACTGCTTAGCCTACTTGAGGAGTCTCTGTTCAGTAAGAATCCTGTCTCAAAAAACACACATGTACTTGAACAAACAGAAAAGAACATAATTATTTCAATGGTCTGATCCTTCAGCAAGCCAAGTTCTTGCTACACAGGTGGCTGGGTGTGTTGTCACAGACCAAGGGTGAACAGGAAGAGCTCTTGTTCTTTAAGAGTTCATAGGCCTGAGAGCCTTAAAGACCCATCCTAAGAAGTGGGTCTTTAAAATCATCCGCACCACAAGAAATCTGAGAGCAAAGCTCAGACTGTGGGAAATACTATGGAAGCAAACAACAGCAAAGCTCACGCCATTCCTTAAAGCAATAAACTGCAAAGGGGAAAAGAAGAAAAATAAATAAATTAGAAATTACTGAGTGCTGGTCGGTGGATGGCTCACAACTGTATCCCCAGCCCCTAAATGGTCAAGGCTGGAGGATTGCTATGAGTTCTGGGCCAGTTTAGTCTATAGTGTGAGACCCTATCTCAAAAAAAAAAAAAAAGTAGGTAGCTGGAGAGGTTGCTTGGTGAATGGGTAAAATGCTTCCCACTCACTGGTGGTGACCTGAGCTTAAATCCCCCAGAACCCAGGTACAGCAAGGTGTCACATCAGAACACATATCATCCCAGGGTTCCTGGAGAAAAATGGAAGATGGACTCAGGAGAGTCTCCAGAAGCTTTCAAAATGGCAAACAATAACGAGACCCTATCTCAAAAAAGGAGAAAAGTTAGGAACAACATCCAAATATTTCCTCTGACCTTCATATACACAGGCTAGCACTCACACACACAAATGCAAATTAGTCAAACATGCATCCTACATACACACAAAAAGATTTGTTTAAAAAAGTAAGAAACACCAAAAACTGGGTAGAAGATAGATAGATAGATAGATAGATAGATAGATAGATAGATAGATAGATAGATAGATAGACAAACTTAAAAGCCAAGAGGATTACAATTTATTATGCTCTTTCCAAGGACATTATTAAGATAAAGGGGTTTGAAATATGTTTACAAGAAAATTGGGAAACTGAACACTGATGGTATTAAAGCATTACTGCTGTGAGGCAGAGAGTTGAATGTAAAGTGAATAGAAATCTGAAAAAAAAATTACTGCTAATACTTAAAGTAAGGGTCCTTAAACTACATTTGGATAATTCAGTAGCATGTGTGGAGCTTGTGTTAGAATAAGAGAGAGCCAGAAGTAGGTGTGGATGAGTCGGAACTGGCTGAGTGGCTTCTTTATATTACTGTCTACTGTCTGGTGAATGTTGATACAATTTGGTTATATTTTTTAATAACTACCAGGAGAGATTGGGCAGAATTCTGAAAGGTCACTAAAGCACATCATTCTCTGGCTAGAGAGGAGTTCAAATTCAAGAAGAAATCAAGCTACTGTAGGAAAGGGAACTCTCCTCTTTGCACCCTTTCTTCTCCGTGCAATATGGACAGAACTCCCTTCTCAATCCTGCTATTTCTGGTTCTCCTTCCTGCTATGGTGTGAGCCTTGAACCAGCCCAGCTTTTCTTACCACTGTACCCCTCCAGGCCAGCCAGAATGCATTTTCTAAATGTCTGGCTAAACTAGAGTATCGTTGGTTGCCCTTTGGAAGAAGCACAGCCTATTTTGACTTCAGCAGCCTGAGATTCCTGTTTCTGCTCCACTTCAGACACAGATCAGCACATACATGCAAGACCTAGGACCAAAGGTCTGGGTGGAGGAGTGTGCTCAGCAGCCCATTTCTAGTGAACAAGGGACTGGAGACTCATCACCAGAACTCTTTGAAGCATATAGCAACCTGGAATCTTGTGGATGTCAAGAAAAACCGTCTCTGTGGTCCCCTCTTTTTTCTGAACTGTGCTTTCTCGGGGTCACTGTTCCCCATATGTCTTCCTCTATTCTGTCACCCAGGTCTGCACCGTCATTCCAAGATCTTCATGGTTTGGCAACCAAGCCTTCCCTGGGCAAGAACATAGGGGAAGAAATAGCAATTGCCTCTTTATTTCTATCAAATTGGTAGGATGTTTTAAATGGTTATGCCTAGTGTTAGCAAAGGTTCTGGGAGAAAGGATTGTCACGTCCTGCTGGTTGGAACAGGGATAAATATGTACCCCCTTCAGTGAAGGGCATCTTGTTGGTTGGTATCTGAAGCTTTTAAAATATAGATATCGCTCACCACAGTAATTCTACTTCTGGGAATTTATCCTACGGGAATTAGATATGCATAGAACTCGTGTGTGAGAATGTTCCCAATGGAACTACTGCAGAAAAAAACTATAAATAACCTAAATATCCAAAAGCAAAGGACTATTTAACTCATGTTGAAGACATATAGTAAACTTCTAGAGACATTAAAATGTGTCTTATTAGCATATTTAAAACATAGAAAAATGTTCATGTTGTGTCAAAAGAAAAAGCACATATCATCTGATGCCAATCTTTTAAAGGCATAGAAAGAAAGAACAGACACTAAAGAATTGTCAGAGAATTTGGAATAATAAAATTGCATGCAGTTTCAATTTTCTTCTTTCTACTTTTCCAAAAACATCATCAATTAATTTTTTTGTTTTGTTTTGTTTTTCAAGACAGAGTTTCTCTGTGTAGCCCTGGCTGTCCTGGAACTTACTCTGTAGACCAGGTTGGCCTCGAACTCAGAAATCCACCTGCCTCTGTCTCCCAAGTGCTAGGATTTAAGGCATGCGCCACCACCGCCCAGCCATCGATTAATTTTTAATCAGTAAAACAAATCATCTTGATCACAAAAAAACACAAGCAATATAGACAGTAGCCTAGCATGACTGTCCTCTGAGAGGCTCTACCCAGCAGCTGACTGAGAAAGATGCAGACACTTACCTGCCAAGCATTGGACTGAGGTGGGGATCCCTATGAAATAGATATGGGAAGGACTGAAGGACCTGAAGGGGGTGGCAACCCCATAGAAAGAGTGTCAACTAACCCCTGGGAGCTCCCAGAGACGGAGCCACCAACCAAAGAGCAAACACGGGCTTGTCTGAGCACCAACCCCCCTCCTCCCCACATGCATAATAGAAGACCGCCTTGTCTGTCCTCAGTGGGAAAGGATGTGCTTAATCCTGTAGAGACCTGATTGCAGAGGAGCAGTTTTTCAGAGGGAAAGGTAAGGAGGATGGGGGAAGAACTCTGAGGTGGGACCAGGAGTGGGGATAACATTTGGGATGTAAATTAATTAATTAATGCATAAATAATAAACAAAACCACAAGCATAATAAAGAAGAGATTGGTGACTTCTGTGCAAATTCTCATTTAGTCCAACGAAACACAAGTTTATCCAAACGTGATTTCTTCTCTGGAAAAAGAGCCAAGCAGTGAGCTGACGAAAGGTGAATCTACCTATCCATAGAAAAGATGCCTGAAAAATATGCTTTTGATTATGTCAGATGTAAGACTGTAACTTCCGATAGAGAAATGTCTTAGATGATTTTTCTTCGAAGCTACGGAGTTTTTAGTTGTCCTTTCCAGGCTAACTTCACCCTTCAAGAGTTTTGTATCAATCTAGCCACACCTATCATCATTCCTCAAGACTTAGCATCCCATCTGGTTTAGAGACACAGAAGCTAGCTGTGTAAATGACAGAGGTCCTTATGAAGGAGAGGATCATATCTTCTTGGTGAGCATTGTTCCTAAGGCACTCCTGTGTTTCCAGTGTGGAACATTCCCCAAAAAGTGTGCTTGGCTAACTAATAAATGAATTATATTGCCTTTTAATTTCTCTGGATAAGAGAGATATCCTTTTAGTCTTGATGAATAAGGTACTTATTTACTTCCTCCTTGTCCCCATCTGGGTGCTATAGATGGTGAGTACTGATAACCATTTTGAAATGACAACAGACTTGCAGCTTATGCACCTGACAGAATTCACCATAAATCTCTGCAGGTGTGGGTTGTTAATCAAGTACTTGATTTGGTTTCTGTTTCCCAAAGCCTTTTTTTTTTCTAAAATAAACTTCCCCACCCTTTTGGAGAGCAAAACTGCTCATTCTGCTAACTGGATCACTTGCCAGAGAGCCAAGATTCTGTCTATTTTTCCTCTGTCCTTATGTAGGGCCAAACCCCAGTGAGTTGGGCTCTAAAGATTTGCCAAGGCTTTCTATTAATGTTGGCTCCTACAAAGTCCCCATCCAGTGTCCTCTTGCACTCACCTAGCTTTTCTACCTCAGAAGGCAAACTGCCAGAATGTCTTTGGAAAGTTTGAGGTAGTCCCTAACCAAAGCTGAAACCTGAAGCCTTGAACAAGGGGAAGCTCAAGTTTACAGCTGCCATCTCCTGTGGAAGCAAGGAGGTAGGGAGAAACACTAAGTGGACACCTCAGATTTAGCATACTTGAGCACCCAGTAAGTTCTCTTAACAATGGATCAAACACCCAACTGTAAAGACAACCATGGTAGAAACTTAATAATATTCATTTGTATGAGTTTACCTAAAGGCCAGTTAATGGATATGATGGTCTGGTCCAGAGGAAGAAATTAAAGAAATATTAGTCAAGAGGCAGGAAGGGAACAGTATTCTTTCGGAAGTTGAGGACTGGGAGCAATCACAAGTTCACTGTGATTATTTACTTATTAACAGACACATGAATATAATAAACATTTGTAGCTATATGGATCTAACAGATATATATATACATATATATGTATAAAATATGTGGAGAGAAGTAGAAAGTGCTGTATACACTACCTGATAAGCCTGCAAACACTTTGCTCAAGAACTCAGCATCCCAGAAGCTTCCTTCATATTCATATTTTCCTTCCTTCAAAATGTTTTAAGTGTTTGGATCCAATTTCTTTTGCATAACATGGTGTTTGTGAGACTTATTCGTGCTGTTATATATTTCAGTAACTAGTCATTCTCAGAGATGTATACTATTTCATGTTGTGAATAAGCCACCACTAAACTCCAGGTTCCTCTGGTAATGATTATTCACACAGTTGCCAGTTTAGGACTGCAAAAACTCATGCTGCTGCAGGCCTTTGTAGTATATGCCGCTTGGTGACCACAGATACATATTTCTGTTGGGTGCACAGGCAGGCATTAGATTGATGGGTCACACATAATACAGACACCCACCCTTAATAGGCACTGCCAAGCACTTCTCCAAAATGTTTATCCCTATTTATATCCCACCAGCAGCACCAATTTCCTTAGCTTTGGTTTTTTTTTCTTTTTTTTTTTAAATTTTATTTTCTAAGTTTTTTTTATTTACATTCCAAATCATTTCCCCTTTCCCGTTTCCTCCCTCCCCGAAAGTCCCATAAGCCCCCTTCCCTCCCTCTGTTCCCCATTCAACCCCCTCTCGCTTCTCTATCCTGGTATTCCCCTACATCCAGTCTTTCCAGGACCAGGGGTCTCTCCTTCCATCTTTTTAGAAATCTATTGATATGCGGATTGTGTCTAGGGTATTCCGAGATTCTGGGTCAATATCCCCTTATCAGTGACTGCTTACCATGTGTGTTATTTTGTGATTGGGTTACCTCACTAAGGATGATATTTTCAAGTTCTGACCATTTGCCTAGGAATTTCGTGAATTCATTGTTTTTAATTGCAGAGTAGTATTCCATTGTGTAAATATACCACATCTTCTGAATCCATTCCTCCATTGAGAGACATCTGGGTTCTTTCCAGCTTCTGGCTATTATAAATAAGGCTGCTTAGCTTTGGTTTTGTTGTGGTGGTTTTACTTTTGTTTTGGCATGTTATTTATGAGTCCAAGCTCTACAAAGAACCTCTTAACCAGCTATGTGGATTTGTGTGTGTTGCATATCCTCCAGGAATCTCAACCTTTGCATCTTTATGATGGAGATAAGGATTAAAGGTTTTGACTTTGGAAGCTCTGAGAATTGGCTGACATAGGTACTTAACTTAGTACTACATCTGGCAAAGTACAATAATCTATCTGCTCACTGTTATCCTATATTCATACCCAAAGAGGAAAGACTCTGTGTAGCAGGGTCACTGATAGAGAAAGAAAAGGGTTCATTTTGGGAGCAACTCTATAACAGCATTTCTGGAGTTTCCAATTTCTGTCTGCTTAAGTCAGACCACGAAGTCCCGCAGAGCAGAAGACTGAGCTTCCTCTAGGGAAGGTAAAGACCAAAAGGAACTTTTCTTCTTGGATGTGCACACAGGGAGTTCTTGTTAAAGGCACACATGCATGCGAGCTCGCGCGCGCGCGCGCGCGCACACACACACACACAAAGTGGAGCCAGGCACCAGCTAACTGAGTAAATACAGGTCCTCATGACATGCACTACCCAGTTCTGTTCACCAGTCTTGTGAACCACAGAAGTTCGAGGGACTCTGAAATCCTTTCCTCTTACCCTTTGCTCTCTTAATTTGCTTAACTCCTGCTCTTAGTTCTTAACGCTAATACTTTTGGGCAGGCTCCACCGTGAAGTTTAACCAGCTGCCAAGTTAAATAAAATAATGGGGAGGATCCTAAGCCATCTTCCCAGGGTGCAAATCCACATCTTCTGTCTACACTGGGCCTGCCACTCACCAAAGCACCTTTTTATTTCGTGTGTGTGTGTGTGTGTGTGTGTGTGTGTGTGCACATATATAATGCATTTAAAATATATTGTAGTTGTTGTTTATAAATAACTTCTTTTGGATTCCATACAAAAACCGAGTCTTAAGAAAACTCAGGTGTAAAGGAACACTCCTTCACTGCACCCGGAAAAGTGTCACCGTTCGCTTACAAATTGCTGTGCCAAGTACTGGATTAGATTCCTAATCAAATGCCATTTCTAGAATGCCGATAGAATATACACACACATGCATATACACGATATGCATGCATATGCATATATTCGATATGCATATATATGTTAGTGATTATATATGCATCCAGGGCAGAGAGGAGAGTGCACCAAACCTGCAAGGGTAGAGACTACAGATCTGCACTCTGGGGAGATTCCCTCTGTCCTTGGAGTGTCTACACAGCCCAGATTTCTGAAGAAAGGAGAGTGTCCTCCGCTGTGATCACCCAGTTGTTGGAAGGATCCCAGAAATCCACATAGGTTTGTATCACCACCCCACCCCTCCTATCTGCCTCAGGCTGAGGGCCTGGAGGCTCCTGGTCTACGATGAAAACTGTCCGTGGATACATTGAAATTTTCCCGTCCCTGAAAGCTAGGAGTGCTGCTAAACAGCTGCTTGGTGCAGAGGGCTTTGTGCTATTCAAGCTCCGCACTGTAGCACCCAAAGGATGTGAGCAGGCAGATAGAGACTCAACCAGTCTATCTATCTTGGTGGTCTAGGCCTGGGACTGTGCGGTACCTGGAACCCGCCCGACAGTTCTCAAGGCACAGGCGCTCTGCCTTGCTGGGCTGGGATATCTGAGGCTCTTTGTCTCTCAGCGCAGAGAATAATGCTCACCAAAGGCGGAGGCCCCTGTGCCTTGAACAAGCTCGCCACGGGCAAGGCTGTTCAAATGTTTTCAGTAGGATGTTTCCTGGGGTGAAAAGGATAGCAGATCAACTTCTCTTCAGAAGTTAATGAATTTTGAGCAGTGGCTAAAGCTGATTCCTATGTAAATCATATTTTAAATGGAGGGGAAGGAAGGAAAGGAAGAAGAGTGGGGTAATAGGAAGAGAAATGCTGAAAGTTTCTTTTAAGGTTTGGGTTCGCTCCCCCAACCACCCCTAAATAAACCCGGGAGGGGAACAGTGACAGCACCAAATTTGCTCAACGTTTCCCCAAACTGAGAAACACCAGCCCCCCACAAGTGTGTTGCCCTAGAGTGAGGTAGCTTATGATGACCTATTATGTTTTTCAGTCATTGGAGACAATAATATTAACAATAATTTAAAAAATTAAAACAAATAGACACCAGTCACCTAGGCTGGAATTGCAGCACCTTTTCGGAGTTGGGAGCCGAAATATCTGTTTTTCTTTCTGGGTGCCAGAAGCGGTGCGAAAGTGTGAGCTTCTATACAAGAAAGGGAGTTTCCTATGAGGTTGTCTGCATTCTGGGAAGGCATCTGCTAAGTAATTTGTCCTAAAGTGTGGGCGATTTCTGGAACTGCTTTTTTTTCTTATACAGAAGTCATTATTACAGTAGTTCAAGTTAGTGACCATAAAATGGCCAGAGGGAAGGGGTGGAGAGACAGGCAAAGCCCTGATGTGGCCAGTCATATTTAATATGCTTCCTACAAAAGAAGCTCCTATAAAATCAATAGGCAGTCGCCAGCTGTGCTTAAGCCTGCGATTTCAATTAAAGCACTGCGTTTGGTCTTTGGAGTTGGGCACACATCCCTAGTCAGTGGTGTGCACATTGCATAGCTTGGCCCTGGTGTGGCATCACATGGCCTGAGATTACAGAGGTTCAGGCTAGGATAGGGCCCACAGAGCCAGAGAGATGCTGGGCTAGGGGACTGGCTTGTGAAAAATAGGAAGTGGTGGGAGCCAGAGCTGTTTCAGGTTTCACTTGGGTTTGCTTAGTAGTGCCCAAGCCAAGACCACATGGCAAAGAAGCAAGAGTCTTGTTTTTGCACCAGCCTGAGGAGCTGAGGCCTACCGATGGGCAAGACCCTGTTGATCAAAAGGCTATGCTTGATGAACTGGGCCTCATGATTGCACCCACCACTACCACCACCATGAATCCAGTCCCTGGGGCCATGAGAGTGATGCCTCCTGTTAGGCTCCTCTTGGGCAGGCGTCTGCTGCCCGGTTCTCAATCTCTTGCTCTCTTAATACCAGTACATCCTAGATTCCTAGATCTGCAGTGGAGCTTGTGACCTGTTGTGATGTGAAAAGAATAGTAAACCCAGAAAGTCACCCCTTCCTGAGAAACTGCTGTTTTTTTAGAGGAAAGGATTTTGAAGTAGGAAGTTTCCCAAAACTGATTTGTATGACTTACAACATGGTTTGAGAGACTAGTTTAGATCTCCAGTACACCACATGTGGAGTAATTTGGGAACCCTCCCTAAACTGAAAACCTGTAAGTTAAAAAGGTCACCCCTAATCTCACAGAAATCCCTCCACCAACTCTCTAAAATTCTGAAAGTTGAGTTTCTATAGTTGTCTCAGCCTTCCTAGAAGGAAATCGGCCTTTTAAAAACTGGTGTGTCCTGGGAAAATGAATTTGGAGGAAGGGGCAAGGAATGAGAACCTCCACACACCCTCCACCATGCCTGACATTTCCCCAGTCTTCTATTATTCTGCCTGAAATCATCTCGTTTACAGAAAATATTTGTTTGCACTATTAGTTGGTACTGGAGCTAATTACTCAATGTGTTAACGTGAAGTAATATGTATAAAAGTAGGATCAGTGTTTATTGTGTGGGTGAGCTGTTGAGCGGCGCTTGAATAAACTGCAATTAGGGTTAGATAGAGATTAATTAACATGTGAGTGGCAAGGTGTAAAATAGTTTCCAACCCTCCACTTCAATATAATCTGCAGGCAAGGGAAGAAGTTTGTGGAAGCTAATTAAATACTTTCATGAAAGCCAGTGTATTCACCCAATATTTGGAAAGAAAGGCACATTAGGGGCAACTTGTTTTTACCCAAATGTTTTCTTTCTGTGGAGGTAGCTCTGCTTTGTGATGAGAGAGAGAGAGAGAGAGAGAGAGAGAGAGAGAGAGAGAGAGAGAGAGAGAGAGGGTTTAGGCAGCCATGGAAAGAAGAAGGGATGACAAGGAAGGTTCTTCAAAAGTCCATGGAAGCCTTTCAGCCTGATGGAGTGTTCAAACCAGCATATCTTTCAGGTGCCGTAGAGATCCACAATTACCCAATTTGGGGAAAGGGTTAGTGTGCAAGGCTGGTGTCAAGCAGGATTCCACAGGAAAGTCGGGGTAGAAATTCAGGTTTTGAGGATGCAGGTGAAATGATACTGTCTCAATGCTGGGTGAGTGGTTTGTTTCAGATCTGGTGGGAGAGGAGGGTCTTCTATAAGTTTGTCATTTACATAAAAATGGGGGACATTGGGTATGGACTTACATCCCCTCGGAAATGTCTTAAATTAAATGGGTGACATGAAAATATTCTTCTCCAGTTGGGCAGGACTCTAGCTTTGATATCTGGAAGTTTCAGCTTTGTGTGTGTGTAGTGGATATTAAGGGAACAAACTCATAATTGCTGAATTTGGGGACAGTTTCAGAGTTTCGCGTTTTCACTGTCACTGTCTCTTCTCATTGGAGACCTCTGTTTGTTGTCTTCCACTCCCACCCGTCCCCTAGCTACACTTTTCCTTTCTCTACCTGTTCTATCCACACCTGGCCTGAAATGGCCATCAGAGGAGCCACAGCTATGGATAGGCGGGTGGAAGGAAAGAGTTTTGCGGAGGATAGGATGTTGTTCCTCTGCAGTCCAAACTAGAGCTTTGCGTGTCCGTCCGGCATTGGATGGGCAGTTTTCCCTGTGACGGTAGTAGTAGTGGGCCTGGGATCAAATGGACACTAAGCAGCAAAGTCTGCCCGTAACGGAGAAAAGTGTTTGCCTTCACCGGCGCTTTCCCGGCTCCGCTGATGCTGTATCTCTGGAGATGGAATTGACTATCAAGCCCTCAACCCTGTTTGCTCATATTATACCCACCGTAATCCTCTTAAACTGCCGTTGCGGCTACAAAGCTCTTGGTCTTGTAAAGCCGGCTGGCAAGATATAATTGTCCGACGAACAAAAACAGCCAAAAGTTTTCAAAAACCCCATGCACCCCCTCCCCTTTCCCTAAACCTAATTCTCTCCTTCTCTAGCTAGCCACCCCCCCATAAGAACCCTCAGCCTCGACCACTTTTGTTGTCGCCAAGAGCACCCGGCCTGTTGAAAGTGCTGGAGCGTCTTTGAGCAGTTTGTTGTGATACGCAGGTGGAATGGTCTGCAAACACGAATTCAGCCCCTCCAAACCCAGCGCGTAGCGCTCTGCTTTTGTGCGCCAGGCACAAAAACACTGAATTCCTCCGAACTTACTTGGGGCCTGTCTAGAAAAGGTCCTTTTCTTCCCTCTGCTTGTACCTCTGGCCACACTAAGTCTTTGCCCGCCCCCCTTCAGACCCCCTCCCTCTCCCCTCTGATAATCCTTCTCTTTATTTTAGAAAAACACAAAACCCGGTTCCACGCGGCGCTTTAGTGGCTAAAAGTGAAAGAGCTGCCTTGGCAGAATTCAGCTCTATGAATCACTTCGGAAAATTGGTTCGACTGAATGGCCTTAGGAGGAAAAACGTTTTAATAGGATCCAGGGGAGGTTTTGCTGTTTCAATCTGCTCCTTAAACAGGTGGAGATTGGACCTTCTCAATTATACAAACAGTAAGTACCCAACAGCGGGAGAGCTGCCCTCCGAATCCTCCCCGCACGCAGCCCTAAACCAGGCGCGGAGCCTGGCTTTGCCTCTCAAACCCGATCACAAATCAGCAATTCGGATCGATTAGTTTCTTAAACAGCCCTCGGGCTCTCAGGGCAAGAATCCCCCAGCTCTAGTCAAAAAATGGGCCAGAGAGCTCCAGGCGCACCCACCCTTCCCCAGGTCCCCAGGATCCCGGCGCGCTGCCTGCCCTTCAGGACTCTTCGAGGTCGTCCTTAGGCGGCGGGGAGCTCTCTCTCGACCTCCGACGCCAGCCAAGGGGAGCTCGTTGCTTTTGCATAAATTAATATTTCTCCATTAACAAGTTACCCCCTCCAAACGCGACGCCCGCGTCCATGAGCCACATCCTAATGAGGTAATTATCATTTGTGCGTGTTCGGGGCTGGCGCCGGCTCCGTAGGTAAATGGCAGTTTATTAGCACGGTGCCCAGCTCAGCTGCGCAAGGCTAAAGGATACTTCGGTGATTAGACGGACACCCAGGGGCCCTTTGAGGTAGCGCGTCCGGGACACCCCGCCTTCCCCGCGTACCCTAAACCTGTAGGCCCCCCAAAGTTGTGAATCACGCAAGGAACTCTGCCTAGGTTTGGGTTTGGGCGGCCCCCACCTCCTTCCACCGGCAAAACCATCACGATTCTTCCCCCTCCCCCCTCCCTCTCTTCCCTCCTTCCCGATTCGCAAACCGCTCGCACTTTCCCGAAGGGAGCGCGGGCGCTTGTTGCCTCCTTTAAAGTTTGAGGGGCGGTGGCGGCGGCCGGCAGGCGCGGGGGAACGCAGGGTCCTCAACGGGAGTCGCGCCGCCGCCCATGTCATTCCACTTCAAGTGACTTCATGTGATGTCAGCTGAATGTAAAAGACAGTGATCTCACGCGGAGGGGAAGATGTTTGCCATCAAAATGTGACAGAAGAGACGCGCTGCATGGCTCGGAACGCATCTTCTTGGCGGTGGGGGAAAGAGGTAAAAGCGAGGTGGTTCATCCGGTCCTCTTTAACTTTGCCCTTTCAGTGCCCAGCTCCCAGCACGCGTGGCGGAGGCTTGGGTCCAGGGAAGGGCTGGGGACTGTTAATTTGAGACTCCTTTCTTCTACCCCCTCTCTTTTCTTTTGTACAGCCTCCCCCTTCTTCCCCCTTTCATAGTCCCAGGGCAAGAGCTGGTGGGTTCCTTTGCGCGCCGGGTTAATGGGCGGTAATTTGGTACCCTTGGGTGCACTTTGTTCTGCTTCTGTTCATTTGAATGCAAATGGGTGACCCGGGCCGACTAGGTGCTTATTAAATTGCGGTTTCCCCCCTGCCTTTTCCGGAATGCAGACTTAGAGGAGAGAGGCTGTGCCCTGGCCCAGCCTGGCTCAGCTTGGCGCGCCATGGCCAGCTCAGCTTCCCTGGAGACCATGGTGCCCCCGGCCTGCCCGCGCGCTGGAGCGTCACCGGCCACTTCTAAAACACTAGCTTTCTCCATCGAGCGCATCATGGCCAAGACGTCCGAGCCTCGAGCGCCTTTTGAGCCCCGGTCTGCTGCGCTAGAGGCAGACAGCAGCCAGAGCAAGAAACTGCTCAACCTCTGCTCGCCGCTGCCCTGTATGATCCCCCTCCAGCCTCTAGGCTACGAGGTGCCGTCCAAGACGCTGCTCAGTTACTCGGAGTTCTGGAAAAGCAGCCTCCGGGCGGGCGGCGGTGGAGGAGGAGGCAGCAGCGGGGGGGGCCCAGTGTGCGGCGCCAGCGGCTTGTGCAAAACCAACTGTGGCGTGTGCTGCAAGGCCGAACTGGGCCTTGCGCCTTCTGCACTGCCCGCCGGCAGGGTCATCAAGCCGCAGGTCATCAACCAGGCTGTGGGGCTGCCAGGCAGCGGCTCTCTCTACTACTTCAACTACCTGGACTCCACCGCTTACCCACCATCGGAGCTCCTCGGAGGCCACCTTTTCCCATCTGGCCTCCTCAACGCACAGGCCCCCACTTCCCTGGCTGCTCACCCCAAGCTTTTTCTGCTGGAGAACGCCAAACTGGCCAGCCTCTCTGCGGACAAGTTCCCTCACCCAGCTTCCTATCCCCATAAGGAGCGCTTGCATGCGCCGCTGGAGCAGGTGCTGAAGGAGAACTCGGCCTTGACCGCTGACCGAGGGGGAGTCAAGAGCCACAGCAAACTCCCGGGAGGCTCTACAGACAGCAAACCCAAAAACTTCACCTGCGAAGTGTGCGGCAAGGTGAGGCCTAAGGTTCTGGGGGTGGGGGGAGCTAGCAGCCCCCGGCTTTCTTGGGCAGCCTTGTACATCTCTCTCTCTCAAGCTGAGGAACTCCCCAGTAGCTGCGTACTCCATTGGATGCCCAATTGAGCCTCAGTTTCCTATTCTGTACAATGGGGCTGTTGTCAATCATCAAACAATTGCTAAAAGGACCGGGCTTCGGATGGGACGGTTGGTTGGGGGCTGGGAGGTAAATTGTAGCCTCTGGGCCTGATTCTAGGCCTTTGGCAGACTCAGCCCAAGTTCCGCTCTCATCCTTCCATAGGTGTTCAATGCTCATTATAACCTCACCCGTCACATGCCTGTCCACACCGGAGCTAGACCGTTTGTGTGCAAAGTCTGTGGCAAAGGCTTCCGCCAGGCCAGCACTCTCTGCAGACACAAAATTATCCATACCCAGGTACGTGGCCCCTAGGTCAGGCCCTGTCGGCGGCGGCTGCAAGCTACAGCTGCTCTAGTCTGAGCGGTCCTGTTGGATTCTCCTTACCCTTGGTGGGGGGCTGCTGTGTCCCTTGCCTAGGTCTTGGCCTTAACTGTATGCACGCCCCTCTCCGCAGGAAAAACCACATAAGTGTAACCAGTGCGGAAAAGCCTTCAATCGCAGCTCCACGCTCAACACGCACATCCGAATCCACGCGGGCTACAAGCCCTTCGTCTGCGAGTTTTGCGGCAAAGGCTTTCACCAAAAAGGTAAGGTGCTCATCTTTAGGGTTCAGAGGGTCGCAGGGGAGGAGGAGTGTGCTGAGAAGGAGGTGAGTGTGGTGGAGGCAGCACAAAGCCGCAGGCTAGGGCGCAGCAATTCTTTGGAATCGGGTTGTGCAGATCGAGGTAGCCGCTTTCCTGCCCGGGTTGGTAGACCTTGCTGGATTCAGGCTTGACTCACCGGAGCACTGAATTTTGAGCTGGGAATTAAGGAAAGGGGCAAAAGGAAACAGAGAGAGTATGGCTTTTGAGAACGAGCTTCCCTTTGTAAATGTTACTTCCTTTAAAAAAAATAATCTAAGCAATATCTTCCTGTAGGAACAATTTAAGATTGAAAGATGTGTTTGGTAGTGGTGGTGGTGGTGGTGTGTGGGGGGGGGGGGGCGCGGGTCACCAGTTCTCCCAGACCCTGGGTCTCTACTCAATTTCAAATGTAATTTTGTATATTCAGATAGCAATGGGGATTGGGAGTGGTGGTGGTGCTAAGAACTGAACTACAGAGCCTAGATTTGTGCCGATTTCTTGGAGCGAGGCATCAGCTTTAAGAACCCGGTGCCTTCTTAGGCTGCACAAAAGTTCCCCAGTCGGCAAAGCTCGGCAGGAGGGACGCTTCTCGGGCCTCTGTACCAGGCAGGGCAGGGCCTGTGTCGGCTGGCTAAGACCTGGCCCACGGTCCTTTCCGGAGCACTCTGGCCTTGATGCATACGAAGTTTGACAACTTCTTAGTTTGGAGAGGTCACGCCCCGCCTAGTCAAGCCTCGCCTTCTGAACTACGGCAGGGACTGAGGGGTGATGGTGACTTGGGGGAAGTCTCATTCCACTACAAACCCCTACTTTTTTTTTTTGTTTTCTGTTTTTTTGTTTTGTTTTGTTTTTTTCGCTCTTCCGTAGGGAACTACAAGAACCACAAGCTCACCCACAGCGGCGAGAAGCAGTACAAATGCACTATCTGTAACAAGGCCTTCCATCAGGTCTACAATCTGACCTTCCACATGCACACTCACAACGACAAGAAGCCTTTCACGTGCGCCACTTGCGGCAAAGGTTTTTGCAGAAACTTTGACTTAAAGAAACATGTGCGAAAACTTCATGACAGCGTGGGTCCCACCGCCAACCCCTCAGCAAAGGACCTAGCCAGGACAGTTCAGAGCTGAGAGCTACTGCCTTGTCCTTTCTTCCTGCCCTCTACCAACCCAAGCAGATCTCACGTATAAACTTATTTCTAAAATTAAAAGAAAAATAACTATAGCAGAGAGGCTAAAATCTATTTATCGAAACCAGCATATTTTTTGGGAAATGTAAACGTGTCCTCGATGACCGGCGCAAACGCGTGGCTCCCACCTTTGTACATTCAGGAAACGTATTTAAATCCAGTGCGCTGAAATATATTTAATTCCAGGCCTCGGCTTCTCCTCAGGCAGCCGGCTTTTAATCGCAGCCTGTCACCGTGAGCGCCCAGAAGACCGTGATGCCCCCGCCATCTTCACACAACCTTGTAATCTCTCTTGTACAAGCGAACACGGAATATTACACATATATGACTCAATAAACAGAATCATTAGTGCGCGTCTTCTTTTCCCCATCCCCTCGCCACGAGGTCAGCTCAACAAATCCAAAGAACGAGGTGGAACTAGGCATTTATAGCTTTTCCTTTCCCAAATGTGACTTCCTTGGAACACTGGGGCCAAACTAAGGTTAAACCCGTATTCCTGGTCTGCTAGTATATTAAAGCACCCAGGAGCGTGGGCCGAAAGACCTCCATCCGGCTCCATCAATAGCCCAAGGTTTTATTTGGTGACTGAGCAGATGCTTGGGATTCTTATTTGAGTGAGAAAAAAACTTAAGGGTCAAAAGTGGCTGGATGCTGTGGAATGGCGTTTCGGTATCCTGAGCGCAGCAGCATGCAATTTAGGAAAAAGACCGGGGCGTAAGGAGCACAACCACGGTCCTAGCCTCCTCTGACGGCGACAGCTCGAGGCTGTCCAGCCTAGGCCGTGCTCTGGAGCACTCGGTGTCCTTTGCCTGCTTCAGGTCAGGGCAGGCTGATCGGTAAGCCGCACCCTGCCGCGGGAGGGCGCGCCCAGCTCCCAGAGCTGGCCGAGGTATCCTCCCAGGTCCTGATTACCACTCAGTTAGCCCACTTCCTCAATAGCTATCTCTGCCGCCATGCACGCTGATGAAATGATCTCACGCTTGCTTTCTAAGTAATGACCCAAATTAAGAGAGAAAACAGAGACCCTTCAAACAGCATTACATTAATCATCTAATCATTCCCAGGAGGGGGCCGGCCGCCGCCGCCCCGTTTGATCCGAATCTAGATAATCAAGAGCTCGGATTACTGGCGCGTCGCGCCTGGCCTCCTCCCTCCACCCCCACCCCCTCCACACTTTTAATATCGGCGCGGTGATTCAGCCCACGTCTTCTGGAACATTGTTCTTCTACACCAGAGGAAACGCGGCGCGGGGCCCAGGAGTGTTCTTCCACGCAGCCTCCGAGTTGAGGGGGTGAGAACTGCTGAGCGCTGACCCCACCCGGATTTCCATCGCGGGTGGAGGCTATTTGGAGGGAAGGATGGTTACTGCGAAGGGCAATCCCAGGTAACTCTGACAGTAACTAGTGAGGGTTAGCCTAGTGCGTTGTATACAGTAGGCATTCATTACTTGAGAGTGCCAGTGACTTAGAGAGAGAGAGAGAGAGAGAGAGAGAGAGAGAGAGAGAGAGAGAGAGAGAGAGATCCTCTTATTTCCAGAGCTCTCTTTCCCAGCCAGGCACTCAACACCTTCGCTGTGGCTTTAGTAACAATTTGCAAGCTGGGTGCGTGCGTGCGTGTGTGTGTGTGTGTGTGTGTGTGTGTGTGTGTGTGTGTGTGATTATTCCCACTCTGCAGAGAAAAAAAATAGAGGCAGAGAGACCATCTAAATGACAAGCCCAGAGTCCCACAGCTAGGAAGGGCAGGGATCCAAAGTCCGGGCTTCTAAGAGACCATCGCTTCCTTCAGTTTTCATTGATGGAAAGCAATCTCAGGATTGTGGCCTGGAGGAGCTCCTGGCCAGGGTGGAAGATCTATCCTGGTCACAGCCAAACCTTCTGTCCTGGGCCCCCTCCCAATCCGAAGACCCATTGCGCTGAGAAGGAGAATTGTCGATTTTGTTTGCACAGAGGACAGCGACAGCTTCCTCAGGCTGTCGCAGGGGTATTTTTAGTACCTCCGATTCAGAAATAGGAACGCGTACATTAGAATTCCATTTCCTGAAAGGAGAGCGTCCTCGTTTTTTTTTTTTTTTTTGTATTCCTCCCCTTCCTCCTCCCCCAAGTCTGGGAAGCGTAGCCAGGGGAGGGGGGCGAGGAAGCCAGAGGGAATTTAAATGCTATCTTGTTCTGGCTGCCATTCCCTGAGAAGAGATCGGGACCCACAGGAGCAGGCAGATTTAACTACCAACTCTCTATGTATGCTATAAGGAAACCCCGGAGGATGAGGACGTGCCTGCAGAGAACTTGAACCAGCTCCTGGAGGCTGCATGAGTTTGAGAAGTCAATCCCCCACTTCTCCATTTCTTCTCAAAGTATTTTATTAACTTTGCTTGACATTCTTAGACCCCACTCCATTCTAGAACACCTGAGTACTCTATAACAGTCATTTCTATCAAAACAACTCCTCCTCCTCCTCTTCCTCCTTCTCCTCCTCAACCACCACCATCACCATCATCATCATCTCCCAAGAGGCCCCTTTTTCAGGTATGCGGCTTGGAGATCTTATCATGCCAAGCACAGGTCAATGCGGAGCTGTGGAGTGCAAAGGGAATTGCCTTGTAGGAAATTACAGTCAAGTGTCCTTCTCTTAAGGAAACCTGTTAAAATAAAGAGGAAACATGCCGCCCAGAAGGCTAGCTTTCTCACCATCAAGCACTAGAACCCTGAGAAAGACTTCTGTTGTAACTTTTCATGTAACTTTTTTACAAAAGGATCTCCCTCTCTTGTAAACTGGAAAAATGTGTCTTCGGGTTGGCAGTTTTAAAGTGCTATGGGGGTTGTCTCCTTGCAAACTCCAAAGCGAATAAGATACAGCTCAGGTGGAGCTGGGGGCTCCCTCCTGCTTGTCCCTGCAGCCAGGAAGAGGGGCTCTGACACGGGTGAACCTGTGCAGGTTTCCCTCACGTTCCCGCCCCAGTGAGGTCCTTTCTCTTAACTTGATTGTTACTTAACCTCCACACTGGGCTCCTGTCAATCTTGCGCACCTAAGGAGGTGTTACTTCACATCTGAAGGTAATTGATGATAAACAGTTCTTCCAAATCTAGGGTTGGAAGCCAGTCCCTGGTTGAAGAGGTCTGTTATCTTGGGTGTGGGATCCAGAAAAGGATGCATTCTCCTGGAAAGAGTCTTCTGAATCGGAACACCTTCTGAGTAGTCAGCACCTTCCATAGCCACCACCAAGCTCCCTCCTTAACCACTGTAGCTTGCCTTCTCCTTAACTTCCTGCATGGAAATCGGGAGGTGAAAGGCTCTGTTTTCTCTCATTTTTTTCCCTCCATAATATTAAATTGTTTGCATGACTTAAAGTTTGCAATATTAATAAATGACTTAAACAAGGTAGTCATCTGCTGCATATTAATATTCTAACCTTGATTAAATTGAAGAGGCCACCCTGAAAAAATATTTAAAAAAAAATCAAATTGCGGGGGAAGGGAATCCTGTCATAGACACAAAAAGACTCCAATTATCTTTTCCCTACAAGATGTTTGTTCTGTCCTTGACTGCTCACACTTCAGCAATCTTGCCAGCAAGACTCAAAAAAAAAAAAAAAAAAAAAAACCCTTCCAAAGCCACAGCCTTGTACATAACAGATTGTACAGTCCTATTGCCTTAGGCGGGTTAGAGGTTCCTCTCTACAAAGAGCGACACGGAGAAGTGCCAGCATCCAGATACATTTTGGGGGGTACTCCGAATGCTCTTGCCTTGGCTGCAGAAATGGGTTTACACGGAGCCCCATTTTGTCATTTGGCTCACAAAAAGGTAGAGGACTGCCTGAGCCAGACCCCAGAGTTAGAGCAGTAACGCGTCAGGTGAGCAGGTGGTAAATGGGCTGGGGGGAGGGGAGGGGGCAGGAGGAGAAGAGGGGGGTTGCCAGAGAGGGTACAGGAGTCTTGAGAAAATGCTGGGAAATAAACAACCTCAAGGCAGCTGCGTTGCCCTTTTCCCTGCATGTCCCTCTCAAACGTCTGAGCAACCAGTTTGCTCCCAGAAACATGTTAATTGCCAACCGCGCTCATTAAGGCATGCACATGCAAAAACACAGCGAGAAAGATTAACTGGACAAAAGCGCAATAATGAACTGTCAACAATCGGGCCCATCTACAGAACCAGGATCACTCAAGAACTAGGCATTTAGAGGCAACAAAGGATTGTCTGGGACAGGAAGAAAAGACGACCTAGACTTTTGTTTAGTCAACACAATTGATTACAAATGAGAGATTAACAGGATAGCTTCAGATTTTTTTTAAAAGAGGCAGAAAAGAAAAGTCCAATTAAGTCCACCGAATGTTAACTACATTGCGTTCCATGCCTAGCCCCAAAGAAATTCTCATTAAACCATCCCTGGCGATCCCTTTTGGAAAGTAATTTGTCTCCCTGATGGAGCAGAGAAAGAGAATCGTGTAAAAGAAAGCGTTAGTTCTTGGCACAATGAGCTTAGGAGACACACTAGCAAGAGCCAAAGGGGGAGTTAATGAGCATCTGACAAACTACTTGGATTCAGGCCTAGAGAACAGCGATGAAAAGATGAAATTGGCCAACAACTATTCTTTATATCAAACATAAAAAGGCCAATCTGAAATGGGGCTGCTCAAAACTGGATGAAAGTAAGTAGCTCAAGAAAAGGGAGCCGTGGCCAGGCCCCTTGCTGGACAGTGGACAGACAGTGGGAAGAACCCAACAGGCCAAGAGTTAGGAAAGTAGGGAAAACTCAGGCTCTCCACAGAGGGACAACCTCCCCACCCCAGACCTTTGCAGGTGCTGAGCTGAAACTCTTGCTGCCCATCCCATGGCCTGGAGATATTCTGAGAGAGAGAAGGTATCAGGCCAACATTTGAGGGGAACCTCCAAAGTTTTTTTAATTTGATAATTAGTTCCTGACATTTCTGCCCTCTTTTTAAGATCTTGCTTGACCTCTGGGGTATACCATATGTTACCAGCATATACTAAGGTGGTCTACTAGCCTTTCTTTCAGTAGCCATTCAAATTTCTCAACCCAATTATGCATGGGGGAAGAGACGGCAATAAAGGCAAGACTTTGATCACCCTTGGGCATGGAGTATTTAGAATTACATCTCGTCCTTGTTTATCAGGTTTAAGAAATTGTCTTTTTTTAAATATGTCCTCATTTGAACAAAGTAGGTCAAGGTTATACGTCTGAAGAGGACAGGATACACATGCTCACTAACTGTAAACATCCAGGCACTCCTTAGAGCAAGAATGTTTGAAGGTTTTTTAACACAGTGTTCAGCAAAGCCAGTGCAGAATCCACAGGTGAGAAGGAGGTTTCAGAGTGGCTCAGCAGCCAAGCACCCCGGAACAAAGCCCGTGCTTCCTTCCCATTTCTGATTAGGATCGGTGCCACCCCAGATACTAGAGTAGAGCGTTTTGATTTTGAGTCTAGGTTTGTTACTTTCCCACAGATCCTTGGTAACAGCTATCACATTTCTGAGGGCTTGGCTTGCACCTCGGGCTTTGCTCATGCTTCACAGAGAGAAGCATTGGTGTCTAGAAGTAAGGAAGGAAAAAAGAAATACAGCAATTCAAAATAAAAACAGACATCTAAGATTAAAGACGACTCCTGGTTCTCAAAGCACAGAGGTGTTACAGAACCTAGAGAGGTGCTTGAGTAGAGGAAGAATTGGGGGCTTCTCTGCAGCAGGCAGACCAGCTTTCTGGTAAACTGTTTTTTCTCTAAGCTGCAGATCTGTCCAGTGAGTGGTCCTTGAATCCTTCCTGTCTAATTTTTTTTTTTTTTAAATCAGAGGTCTTATTTGGAGCTCTTTATCTTCAAGGAGTTTTATTCTTTACTGTGGCTCCTAAATGGTTGGTGGATGTCCTAGGGGAAGATGAATCACTTCTAAGGAGAAAGTACCCTATAGTGTTAGGAGCCATGAAACTGACACTGAATTAAGCTGAGTACGGATCCTGCCTCAGCTGCACAAGCTGACAAGAACTTTTATCTGTTTCTGTATCTGCAAAATGGGCATGTTGGGGGTTGCCAACGATGCCAGCCCAGCATGATCCCGGTGGGAAGAGAGAACTGAACCCTGAAAGTTGTCCTCTGACCTCCCCAACACACCCAAGTGCATGTGAGCATGTGCGCACACACATTCGACACACAATTTTAAATGGACATAGTAAGAATACCTGTCTCCCAGGCCTGTAGTGAGGATGAAATGATTAAACACATCACTGGGTCTTCAGAACAGCGCCTGGCAGGTGTGTACCAGTCATTCTAAAGGCCTACTATCAGAAAAAATTCCAGTGGGAAAACACCAACATTTTATAAGAAAACCACTGGAATTCTTGCATTGATTCCTCACTAGACATGGTAGCTTCTTTAGTCTCTTATTTGTTTATTAACTAATTTATTTCTGAAGATCAAACGCAAGGCCTTGGGCATGCTAGGCATGTACCCCCTACCATACTTCTTTACCCCATCTTCAAGGGCAGCAAGCTGAGGTGCTGGACAAGTATGACCCTACCCACTTTAGTCCATAGAACGGGAACACAATGGAGAGGATATTTACTCTCCTGTAATGCCATGATTTTAACACAAATGTGCATAAAAATCGCATAAAGTTTTTGCTAAACGTGCCTCTGCCTTATTTACTGAGCTGCCCAGTAAACCAATCTTGCTGTTTGACCCCACATCTGCAATTTGTTCTGGTGCAGGAGGTTTCCCAGACTCCACTTTGAAAAATAGCGACTTAGAAACTGTGTTCTTTCTCCCACCTCACCCTGATGCTGCCTATGGAAAATGGGTCTTTTTAAATTAATACATTTGGTTATTCATTCAGTAAATATAGTTTGATTACTACTTAGGTGTCAAGTTTTCTACTGGGTTCTAGATTTACAAAGAGGGTTGAGCCTCTGCCCTGGAGGAGTTTATAATTTAGTAGAGGAGAAAAACACATGCAACAAAAATCTCCACCCGATACGTGGTTATGAAGACAAAATTGGGCATTGAATCCAGTCTGGGTTGGTGTGTGTAGTGGGCATCTGTTATTTCTGCTGCTGATCATCATTCTCCGTCTGGTAACAACATCCAACATCTCCTTTGGAGAAGTCACCCCTCCCCCCACTTTCAGTCCATATGGTTAAGGTGGGAGCTATTCCATCCGGCCACGCTTGGCATGTGACCCAGGCTTGGCCAATCAGAGCACAGCAGCCCACAGGCAAAGGCTCAGGAGCTACCAGCTGACCCAAAAGAGGCCAAGGAGAGTCCTATTTAGGACTTTTGCCACAGCAGAGACTTTGTATTTTGGGTTGAACGTGGTCAGTCGTTCTGGAGTGGGCCGGCCTGTTTGATGCATTGTTAGGGAAGATCTTCCTATACTGAGAGTGCTGGAAAAGGAGAGACAGATAATCAAGATAATCACCTCATGGGACCCTGGTGTGACTGCACCGGGTGTACTGTAGACTTCTCAGGTGTTTAATTGCGTCTGTAAGCTCTAAGAGGCCCGGGTGATAACTACACAGAAAATAGTGAAGACCAAGATGTTTCTCTGAAGAGTGGCTCCTGAGATGTCAAAGAGAAACAGGTGATAACTTCGGAGGCATGGAGGAAAAAAAAAACTCATCCAGCGTGAAAACACTGGGCCCAGAGACCCCCAGGTCTGCTGCGCATAAGGAGCTTGATATCAATTTATCCAACAGTGAAGTCTAGTTCTTCTGAGCAGCTGTGGGACTGTGCGCTAGAGACTTGCCTGCTTTAAGATTTGGGCTTCTATTGTGAGAAAGGAGTATGGCAACATCCACAATACCAGACAGTAAGATAAATCGTCAGACACAGAACCCACCAGACCCACCTGTTGCAGACATTGAGGTTAGTGATTGCAATTATCACTAAGGAGTCTCCAGAGGGAGTGACTGGCTTATGTATTTAAGATTACAAGAATGTCCAAAGATGTGGTCTTATGGAGTTAGAGATGTCTTAAGGCCAGTGGACATGCCCTATCAGTGGAAGTCTGGCTACACTGTTTCCAGGGATGGGGTGGCGCTAAGTTGCAATGCCCTGGACTGTGGGCTTCCATGGACCAGCTGATTTCAACAATCATCAGCTCCTCATTATACCAGCTGTGGGTGATTTTTCTTAACATTCCAAAGATCTGGTTGCTTTGTCTTTACAATCTTTAAAATTCAGAATATGATATAAGTGTGGCAGGTGTGGCTGCTGTGTTACATGTGTGTCAGTAGATGGCAGAGAGGAGAAGAGGGTATGTCAACACTCAGTGTTCTGACCTACGAACATCTGAATGACTAAGCCTGAGGCTGCCACCAGTCCAGCACCAGGGCACCCCAGGCAGAGAGCTAGAGGCAGCTAGCCTGAGCTGACCACTAGATCCACAACCAGCAAGCCTGGGTGTGGGGAGCAGGGTGGGAGAAACCATACCAGAGATGACACGTGCCTGGTGCCATCATACATGAGCAGGGCATAGCTCTCCTGAGACTAGTCCTGAGATGCCCCCAGACACTCAGAGACCTCTGGCACCACGAAGAGGAGAAAGTAGGTGATAGAGAAATGGAAGAGAAAGAGAACAGAAGGATGTGGCCTCAGTGAAGGGAGGCAGAGCTAGAGACTGGAGGGAAGTGAGGAACACCTGATGTGAATAGCTGGTGATGTCACCTGGCATCATGGTGGGGTCCTGGCCTGTGCTGTCATTGGTGGCCATGTCTGGGTTCCTGGTCCTGCAGTAGAGGTCTATTACCACCAAAGGCAGGCAGACATACCTAGTCTGGGCTGCTGCTGTTGATATCTGAAGACTGTGCAGGACTGGCCCCACCCTCATCTGGGCATCATGGGAGAGCTAGCCCCTGAAGTATGAGAGGAGGAGAGTTGAATTCCTCTCTAGCCAGTTGCAGTACTCAAGAGAGTACCCCGACACATTGCCGGAGTTGTTGGTGAGCCAGCCTGAGGATAGGAGTGTGGGAAACCTGATCCTATCACACCTCCCCTGAGTGTGGCATGGTTGAATGACAGATACCATACTCACCCCTTGTCACATGTAGCAGGCAAGAGACCTGGCCCTTGGGGTCTTGAGAACAAGAGAGCTGGCCCTACCCCTTACCAGCTGCGGCACTCAGGAAAGCAGGCCCTGCCCCTCACCTGGGCAGCCCAGAAGAACTGACCCTGATGGTAGGGGCCTGGGTAAGTAGGCCAGAGAGTATGAGCATGGGAGAATTGGGCTGGCAACTTGTCTACTGTGCAGCAGTGTGTTCGCAGGAGAGATGCCTTCCTCCCCTCCCTTGTCCCTTGACAACTGTGGAAGGTAGGCAAGCTGGCCCTGGGGTGAGAGGGAGGACTAGCCATGTCCCTCACCAGCTGCAACACTCAGGAGATGGGGCCTTGTACCTCTACTGAGCAGTAGGGTAGAGCTGGCCCTGATTGCAGGGGTTGCTGGGGAGCCAGCCCTGAGGGAGTGAGAGTGGGAGACCGGCAAGCTGAGCAGCTCAGACACCTCTCAGGCCCAGATCCAGGGCTTCGAATTGTCCCACCTCAACATCTACCCATTGATGACCTGCTGGAGCGCATGAAAGGACCAGTCCTACAGATCCAAAACTACAGAATCTTCATGAGACAGGGCAACAACAGGATATCTGAGAGGAGTCCCAGGGAGGTTCCAGTATTGATAGAGAAGCAAAAGCCTGAGGCCTTGTACCAGACCAATGACTCAGTGCAATGAACCTTTGCAAGCAAAGAAGAGTGGACAAAAAGTATACTGTGGGCCACACTGACGCCACAGCTTCCACAAGACTGTTATTTTTTTTCTCTTTTTGGGGAAGGGGAGGTTGCAAGGATGGAAGGCAGGTACAAGGGGAGCAGAATATGAGTGGACTGGGTTATGTGATGGGTACATGATGTGAAATTCACAAAGGACCAATACAAAGTTAAAGAAATATTTAGAATATGGCTGAATTGGCATAAAATGTGGGAAATGCCTGGCAAGCGGCTGGGAAATGGCTTATAGTCTCACTACTAATTACAGCTCCTATCATCACCACTCAAATACTGGGAAACTTGGTCATTGAGGCATGTAGGACTGCGGTGTTCTTTAGCAAATACAGTGTTGGAAGTACAGCAAGGGCAGATCTTGATCACTGGCTTGACCCAGTGCTTATGGGAGCAGATAGCACCGACACGAAAATGTTATGTAGGCCTGTCTGAGTGCTAGGTATGAGTGTTCCTCCTTCTATCCTATCTCCATCCTAGTTGGATGGTTACCTAGTGCTTTCTTGCAAGCAGTCACCCTGTAGGAATAAAACAAATACTTATTAAAGGCCCGCTTGTGCCAGATGTGGTGAATAAACTGATTTCATTCTTGTTGCTTGTCATCCTAATGGCAGGAGCTGGGTGACAAAGCAAGATGCATGAAATAATTTCAGAGATCGATGAACACCAGGAAGGAAAATAGAATATAACGGCCAGATGGAATGTGCCTTGGTAAAGACTTTTTGAAATAGTTGGTACCTTCTATTCTGGTGCAATTAAACTCCCGGGTGCACCCAAGAACTAAGTCCAATCAGACCAACTTCCAATTGTCCCCTCAAATTGACCCACTTGCATTTCATTTTGAAAGCGACTCTCCCTCCCCCACAGCCCAATGTGCCCATTGATTGGTCCAACTTACATTTCCTTGGAATTCAGAAAAGGATTTTTTTCCCCCTAAGGAATTTGAACAAAAAGTAAAGAACACCCCTGGACAGCTGGTCGCTCAGGCCTTTGACCCACATACAATTTTTCTATCAAATGGAATGGTAATTGATCAAAGTGAAAAATGTTATAGAAAGAGATATTGCTGCCATGTTTCCCAACCGTGCGTTTCCCAGCCAAGTCTCCAGATGGAATCACCGAAGCAACACATCCTTGACTTAAATGTGACTGTTTAACAGTTATATTGGGTAGGCCATATTTTCCACAAGGAGGTGGTTGCTTGTCTTAGGAACTTGAGACTCTTAACAGACTTTTGGGTGAGAGCTTTCCAGGATACCACTCTTTCGATCACACTTCCTGCAGTCACAGAAGTCAGAGTCCTAGCCTTGGTGTCAGGGGAAGGGAGTGGTAGAGTGAACTGTTACACAAGCTCCCCATGCTGGCTTGTGGAGTGTCTGAGAACAGTGGCTGTCAGGATGGCGCCATTGTTTGTGTTTGCCTGTCCAGCCTTTACTACCCTTTCTTCTGGCTTAGGGGCATTATGGTTTTGCTTTCCTGCCCTTCTCACTAAGCACAAAGCATTACCACTGTGAGGCAAAGCCCTCTTATTCCAGTCTCATCGGCTGGGAATAGATATGAGGCTGTAAACAGGTCTGGTAGTCTGGAATCGAACCCTTCAGTAGAGTTGTCAAACTGCAAATAACTGGAGGTTGTGCATTCCAAGGTAACATGGAGCAGCCTGTCACCCCTACATGCTACCCTTCCAAATCTGTAGTTTCTACTTCCCCTTTGTCCTCTCAAGAAACCTCATGCCATTCAACTGAATTTTCCAGAACAGTTAGCATGAATTATATTTTTGTGTCTTGAAATGAAAGATGTGAAGCAGTCATTGGTATAGCTGTGACTCATAATCTGCTTGTTATCATCCCTTGAAATGGACATGTAAAACTTAGGATCACAGTTTTGGGCTGAGGGAATGGCTCAACACATAGGAGAGTTTGCTGTGCCAGCAAGACGACATGAGTTTGAATCTCTTTGCATCCATATAAAAGCCAGGCTTTGCTATGATCCTTTGCCAGCCAACCTAATTAAAAGGTTGGACCTCGGGTCCAGTGAGGGACCCTGTCTGAAGGGAATAAGGCAAAGAGTAAGCAAGGAAGCCACCCAATGCCCTAGTCCAGCCCCCACATGTTCAGACACACACACCTTCATGTTTACATGCATACATCACACATTCTACACACACTTTATACACACCTAGACACCCCTTACTCTCCCTGCCCCCTTTGCTCCCCAGCATTTTCAGTTGAACTGAATATCATGTCTGGGGATCTTCAGGCATGGAGAACCTACACATTCTCTGCTTCTTACATGTGTGTCTTTGACTTTGGGGGGGGGGATTTGGGAGAAGATCTCTCTATGTAGCTAGCCCTGGCTGACCTGGAACTCGCTACACAGCCCAAGGTGGCTGTAAGCTTGTGGAAATTATGTGTCAGCCTTCTAACCTCCAGAATTTCAGGCCTCAAAAACTTTGCTCAGCTGTGGATGTTTTTTTTCCTCTAAAAGAGTTGTTTTATTTATTTAAATGTCATCTGCAGGAGGCAGAGCAAGTGTCTC
The DNA here is from genome assembly GCA_036184795.1 of Tokudaia tokunoshimensis. Lineage (NCBI taxonomy): Eukaryota > Metazoa > Chordata > Mammalia > Rodentia > Muridae > Tokudaia > Tokudaia tokunoshimensis. Next base: position 106,807,546 of record BTHU01000011.1, on the reverse strand, counting down.
AGAGACAAGAGAGGTTAAAAATGATACGAGATGACGGGATGGAGATCACTTTGCATAGAAAGATCTCTTAGGGCAATGCGGTTCCTTTTCCACCCAGCACTCCCATGATATAGCAACTTGTTAAATATGGTTAAATAGAAGTGGGGGACGGGCTGTCAGCACAGACTCTAGAAACAGTTATGAGATCAAACCTTGAAATGGCTTGAAGTCTGGCTTCAAGGGGTTGGTACTAAAAATCTTTTATTTGTTTTATTTCGCCTTTTTAAAAAGGTGAATCACTAGGAATGCAATCTAGGGCCTTGTAGGGTTTGAGGAAACACACTCTGTGTCTGAGCTACACTCAACCCTTTTGGCTTTTATTTTTCCAAGCTATGCTAAGTTGCCCAGGCTGGCCTTGAACTTGTAATGTTCTTACTAACTCCAGTCTCCTAAATATCTGGGATGATAGACATGCATCTTCGTGCATAGCTTCTTGCTTTGATTACTGAAGAGAACACATTTGGAGAATGCGTTCCTACATTACCACTCAGAACCCCACACATTCAGTAAACTTATCTGTACAAATAGGAATTCAAAGACAGAAATAGGAGAAACATATACTAGCTACAGGGGTTACCAAGAGAAATGATTTACTTCCACAAACACTGAAAGTCCTGATAGCTAAGGCATGAAATCGAGGACAACACACTATGTCATCTTGTTATTATTCAAGAGCACTTGGAAGATAAACACAATAGCTTCCTGAATCAGATTTCTTCCAGCACCTTTTTTTTTTCCCCCAAGGTACTTCTTCAACCTTGAACATTGTGACGTGTGCTCATTCCTCTTCATATGGGCTCACAAACCTTGACATACAGGATCCATTTCTTACAGACTAGCACCAGCTGGGTTGTGCAGTAACAGCTAGAAGGTGCTGGTAAGTTCACTGCCAGCACAGTTTACAGGGGAAAGATGCAGGAAGCTGAAGGTGCCTGATGACTCCAGCTGACTCATAAAAATGCATGGCTTTAGGAGAATCTTCCTCTTGACCATCCTTTTCTCTCACATAAATTTCTCATATCTTACACATCTATAATAAAGTGTGTGGGTTTCTCTAGGGACGAGAGACGAAGCAGAGTTGGCTGTTCTGAGTGAGTCAGAGTAAACATGGGATTTAAACTGTGGATCTAGGATTAATGTCTCTATGGTTTTCTTTTAAATATATAAAATTGACATAAGACTACTGACTGTCTACTGCAAAGGAATATTGTGTTGGAAGAATGTGCCGGTGTTTTCGATGACATCCCAGGAGGGGAAAGTAGTAGAACTCACAAGTGGCTATGAGCTTACAACATTTTCTTTTTCATGACTTCTGGATAGGTGGTGGGAAAGGAATAGCATTGGAAATCAGTGGTGTGGACTCTACCTCTGGGTCAGCATGTATCTGCTACTGAGGACACATTTTCTTCATTTCCCATGATTTTTGTCAACAAGGTCTTTTATAATATGTAGTCTTTGCTGACCTTAAATTTCAGATCCCCCTACCTCAACTTCCCCAGTGCTGGATAGACAAACACCAGCTTCCATATCTAGCTCTCTGAGTTCTCTGTTAAGGGCTAAATTCCTACTGAGTTTGAGTCTACTGACTGCTGGTGTTTTGTGTGTACCATTTTCTTTGCTCTGCCCAAGCATCCTTCCTTCTCCTCTACTTCATTCTTGTGCCTATCTCCTGTTCCTCTCAGAAGTGTAACCTGTTTTAGAAAAGTCTTTCCTAGAAATGAAGGAGTGCAATAACATTGGCTGTTGAGCAGCACTTGGCCCATATTTGACTTTTAAACATGACTCTCTTTGGAGAGAGCCTTTATCTCTCCCCCTTACCACTGGAACTGGACTCCCTTGGTTCTTCTCTGCCTCAGCCATGTCCATGTCTTCCTTTCATTTGCTCTGTGCTCTCATATGTCATATATTTCATGGTTCCTTCCGAGTTTGCTCCCTGGAACACTCCAATAACACATGGTAAGGTAAGGTTATACTACATTAGAGTGTCAAGTGCCAAGTCCTATGCCTGGCACATTGTGAGCATACAACAGTTCTAAGCTATGAATAAAGTGTCTCTTCTTTGAAAACCAAAACCAAAACTATGAGTTGCAAATGATACACAAAGTTCAAAGTGCAACTGGTGCATGTCCTGTGCTCACAACTGGGAAGAAGAAACCAAAATGAGCAGAATATATATTTATCATGATAATTATAGCTTACTTGGCATTTGCTATGTTCATGGACTTGATGAATGTTATTTTTAATTTTTCCAGCCTGCTAGATGCATGCCATGTTTCAATAGGAGAAGACTCCCAAAAGTCTCCTGTTGGTCCTGAGCTGTGACAGGCTAAGCAGGCCCTTGGAGTCCACTGAATTCCAGTCTGTGCTCAATGACTTTTCTCCTTGTGAACCTGGCCAGATGTAGAATTTGGTCCTGCTTCTTTTCAGTGGGACTTGTTTTTCTCTAAAATGAAATCCTTTTTTATCTATATGCTTTCTGTGATGACTGACTTTTTTTTTTCTGTCTTGGGTCACTGATTTAAATTTCAGTCCCTGGGGCTGGAGAGATGGCTCAGCGGTTAAGAGCTCTGGTTGCTTGCTCTTCCAGAGATCTTGAGTTTGAATCCCAGCAACCACATAGTGGCTCATGACCGTCTGTTATGGGATCCAGTGCCCTCTTCTGGTGTGTCTGAAGACAGTGTACTCATAAATGAAATAAGTTTCAGTCCCGTTAGCAGCCTAGCCTGTCTCTAGCCCATGGCTCCAGTCTCTCTTCTCCGCCTACCCTCCTACTCCTCATCTTTACTGAGATTAGCCTCAATGTTGGCTGCAGTTCTGCCTTATCCCTTTGTTTCTGCCTGATGTTCTCTTCCCACCCCCGCCCTCCGACTTTGCCTTTAGCTCCTCCTTTAAGGCATCCTTTAAGGCTCCTATCAAATGATATCTCCATCTCAGAACACCTTACAGGATGTAAACTTCCCCCTGCGTCCTTCTCACCTAACCTTATAGGGAGCAAGTACTTATTCTCTTTCTTGTTTTTCCTTCTTTCCCTCTTGGATATGTTGCTTGGTAAATAGTTGTTGGAAACTTTAGATATCCTCACTCAATGCTCAGAACTCTCCAGTGAGTTACTCTTGATCACTCAGGGCGATCCCTCACTGTCCCTTACAAGGTCTCACCCCCATTCCTTCACATCAACTTTTCAGAGTTCATCTATCTACTTCACTTCAACTATTCTGGCCTCATTGGTAGTAAGTTGCTGCCTCAGGACGTTTGTGTGTGCTATGCTTTCCTGTAGGTCCCCTTTCTCCTCTTCCTTTGGGTGTTTGCTTATATGTTCTGAGATTGTGAAAGGCTTCCCCTGCCAATCTGCCTGAACTATGACACTTTTCTCCTACAAAATAAATAAATCATCATTTCTCCTTTCCTCTGCCTCCCACAAATATTCCTCATCACCCTCTGTGACCTTACATATTATCTTCCTCTCTACATCAAACTGATGCAGAGTTCATTAGGGCAAAGATCTTCCCCATTGCATTCCTTGGATCCCAGAATACTGTCATGCTTCTATGTGTGCATTAAGTACTGAATGATGGCTGTGTCGTCCCTTCTGATATTCACTGCTTTTCCTAGGCTCCTGAGTACCAGCAAGCCTCTACTGAGTCTTTCAGCAAAGAAGATCTAAAAGTACATGCTCTATACAACCCCTTCGAAAAGTGTGCTAGGCTCCTGCTATCAAGTGGTAGGTACTTGGGGACTCTCAGGAACCTTGCCCCAGAGAAACCTCCTGTTCAGCTTAGCCTTATGCTGCCGCTGCTGCTACAGAATGTAACAAACAAAATAATGTCTTCTCTTGCTGACTCTCTCCTCAGAGTAATGAACCAGCTTCTGAAAGTAGGGCAGTGCTAGAAATCCTTGAGCTGTGTAAACCTTCGATTTAACTCCATTCTTAAGAAAGAAAATAAAAAAGCAATCAGAAAGAATTGGAAAGGTTGAATTGATTAGGATTTTTCCAGCCTTATTCACCCAAAGCAAAAGCTGCAGTTCAGAGGTTGGTAATGACTCTGGCTCTTGCCTTTATTCTTTTACACACACACACACACACACACACACACACACACACACAAGTAAGGTCATGCCGTGTATCCCAGGCTGGCCTCAAACCCAAGACCCTCCCTCCTCTGCTCCCCTAGAGGTGGGACTACATGTGGGAACTGCCCTTCCCAGAATATGCCCCTGTTTGGCATCACAGATTGCAAGGTATTAAATGATGTCTGCCTCTGTGCCAGCTGGGTTCAGTGATTCCACCACATTTTTATCAGGTTACTGAGGACTGGTCATGTGTCTACCTCTCTATTTAAGAAGCCCTGCATTGAGTACATAAGAACCTGGAGGCCCCAGGACCTTGCCCTTAGGCTCTTGCCTTTATTCTTCTTACCTTCTTCTGCTCAGGAGACTGTCTTCTGCTTGCCCACCTCTTCTTGACACCAGCATATGGGAAGCAGAGCTCAACACAATTCATTGAAAAAAGTAAAATGTGAATACTGTGCCCCCCATCTATTAGAGTTGGAGATGCTGAGTTCTCTTTGACCTAAATATTCGTTATCCCCTAACTACACTTGTTCATACTTAATATGCATGAAATGTCTCATTTCTACTTTTTCTAAAGAAATACAGTAAAAAAAAAAAGTCAGTAGAATTGGTGGTTACTAATTATCCTGGTGTTTCTTTTACAGACAGATGTTAGCATTACCTAAACACCTCAGAGGACCTCTGTTTAGAAACTACTTTATTTTTATTTAGTTTATAAAGCATATAAATTCTGTTCTGTTGCTGTTGGTGGTGGTGGTGGTTTAGTTTGGTTTTTCAGGACAGGGTTTTCTGTGTTCTGGAACTCACTCTGTAGACCTGGCTAGCATTGAATTTAGAGACACACCTGCCTCTGCCTCTGCCTCTGTTCCCCAAGAGCTGGGATTAAAAGCCTGTGTCACCACCACCAGCAAATTCTGTTATTTCTAAGTTAAAAAAAAATCTGTAACTTTCTGAAAAACAAACACAACTGACCTTTTGTTCATTGTAAATGACCCTCAAGCCAATATTTGCTCAATCTGGCTCCAGAATTTGCTTCTGCTCAGCACTTAGACTGATCAATTTTCAGAGATTGTAGGAGAAGAAAATAAATTCTGTCTCCAAATGATGTTTATAATCTCATATCTAAATTAAAACATGTCGATTCCACAGCCATAGTCACTATGGAAATAGAAACATATAGGCCTTGATTCTAAATCAAGAGAGTGTTTAGCTGGGTGGTATATATTTTCCATCATGTCTTTAAAAAATCTGTTACAGTGTATGCATTTTCAAAGACTTGGATTTGATAAGCCTTTAGGAAATAGTACATGAGCTGGTCAGAGTACAGAGTGTATACTTTGTGTGGTTTCAAATGGGGTTTGTAACATCTTTTCCTACTAATGAAAGCTATGTCGAGTGATTAGAATTACTATAAGATTTTTAAAAAATGTGACAAAAGCATCTATGAAATAAGCCATGGGAGATTCTATGGCAAGCAGCTAAGGCTAATCACCTCTACTCATATTCCCCTGAAATCCCGATGGTGTATTAAGAATACTGGCAACTAGAGAATGGATTTCAGAGTTTAAATAGAATTGCCACTCACGTCTCAATTTACACGTAATTATCAAGCTTAATTTAGCTTTAGAAACTGCTAAAAAATATATTTGCCAGTCCAAAAAAAATTGTTAGCTTAAAAAAGCGAGGCAATAATAGAAGTAATTTATTCTAATGTTGCAGCATGCAAAAAAGATTTTAAACTTATTTAGAAGTTTTAAGAAGATGGAATAGTTTATTCAGATGAATGAACTATGAATGTCTCCATCCTTTTAAATACCACCCCCCAGCAATTAGTTAACAATACTCCTTCACCCAGTATCTGCATGCCTACTGTGTGCCAGGCAATGTTCTAAAATCGAATGTCACCCTCCAGATCACATAAAACAAGCATATGCTGTGATCATTTTGCTTTAAATATCACAAGCCAAGCATATAACTCTTTTACATAAAATATATCATTATTCTCATTTAAGAATTACAGAGTCCCTTTCTTTCAAGGAGCTCAGATGTTTTTCGGAGTTAAAATACATTGTCTTCTCATCTCCAGTCTGATGATGGAAACCAGGGCCTACCTACCTTTGCTTTGGCCAGGTATATTTTCTAAAACCTAGAAGTGGGAAAAAGATTTTTTTAAAAAATAAGTGTTTCAACAGGGATGATCCATCCTTGTCCACTAATTGCTCGTCAATGGTTAAAAGAGAGGGGCTCATTCTCCTTTTTATGGTAAAATGCTCTATTGCCAAAATCCCCCCACCTCTAGGCATGGAATTGGATCAGCATCTTTGCTGGTACCCAAACTCAAAAGTCTTTTGCTTATATACACCATGCAGGACTATGTCGTGAAATATATAGGTTAGCCCATCTAGGGGATGTGTTCAGAACTTCAGCCATTTGGACAGCCTTTCTAAGAGTGCAGCTTGTCTCATAATTAGCCAGAATGTGAAGATCTTTCCTGGTAGCAGCTGACGTCTTCTAGTCATGCCTGCAAACGCATTGGGGATAATGATGTGTGAAACTGAAATGTGTGATGGTGCCCCTCCCTTCTTCTAATGGGGACCAATGCACCAACCATCTACATCCCTTGCTCTTCTCTGTTTAACCTCGTTCACTGTCATAGTCCTGGCTTCAGACCTCTGAATTGTTTGAATTCTTTGACATCATATCAAGTCTTTCGTGACTTGATGTAAATGAACTGTTTGTGGTGTGGGGGTCACCTTATCTGCTCTAAATGTTACGAATTACTTATAAATAATAGATTGGGAGGCTCATCTGAAATTCTGTCCAGAGAATGTGACATTGGGAGCTCTTAGCTGAAAGCAACTTGCAAGGGGGCTGAGCCTTCAACATTGAGTATTTAGCATTTTAAGAAACCATGATCAGGGGCCTCAAGTTATCAGGGATGTGTCACATGTTCATTTCAAAGCTAATCAGTGATATGGCTGGTTTAGATCAACAATAGATCTAATTACTAGCAGGGGTAGGGCCACTCCTCTGAAAGCACAGTTGTTTTTAAAAGATGATACCTGCTAGAAGATCAAGCTGTACTGGGAAGAGGAGCATGGAGAGGGGATGGACATGATGTGTGTAGCCAGAGGTGTCTGCTACACAAGATCCTGCAAAGGAACACAAGGACCTTAAACTATGACATCAGACAGCTGTATCAGAGTTGATTGGCATCTTCTCATAGATTAGCAAAAGGAAGGTAGAGAGAGAGATATAGCTTTCAGATGGCAACATTTAAAATGTATATTTACTGGCATAATAAAAACAGTATAGATTTATTTAATGTTAGAAATTTAAACTTAGTACAAAAATAGAAATTGTCTTAATTTTTTCATGCATGCAGTCAACTTGTTTTGTAAATTAGCCACTACAAGTAACAACAGAATTTAAGCACTTTTCGTTCTTTGTGCCTAAAGTTCAAAATATTATCAGTGGAGAAAATTAATTAGTTGAAGTCATCTAAATAAACTTTGTAATTTGTTTTCCTTTAAGTTTGATTTGACAGTTAGGTTAAACCCAGATTTGGGGGAAAATGTTTTTGATGCTACTTGGCATGCCTTTCAAATACATCATGTGTTCCTGCAGAATTTCGATGTCACCAGGGAGACATACATCCTTGCACCGTGATAGACACTATCAGGCACTTCCGAGGTAGCAGAAGCTCTTCACATTGAACTTCAAGAGGCAACTGAGGAAGTTGGAAGCACGGGCAGCGTAGGCTTTCCATTTTGAATTTGCATTCAAGTGACCAGCAAGAGTTTTATGAGAGGGATTCCAAATATGCAGAGAGGAGACAGAAGCGGGTGGCTTACTCCATACATCACAGCTTAACAATCATCAGCTCAGCTTTGGCTCAGCCTCATTTAGATTCTGTCCTTCTATTATTTAGTTTGCAAAAATTGAACTGTTTTTGAACTTTTTTTTCCAGAAAGAATCTCCTAAATCCCAGAGATGTTAGGCTTTTTGTGGAACCAAAAATGACCTTGAACTTCTTCTGGTCTTCTTGGGAGGTATACTGGGATTACAAGCAAGTGTCACCAAGTGGGTTTATGTGGTGCTGGGAATTGAACCCAGAACATCTTGTACGTAGGCAAACATTCTACTCACTGAGCTGTTTCCCAGCTCATCATGGCTTTATTGGGAAAAGCATTCAGAGCAGTAGAGAAACATACAGAACAGTAAAGAGCACAGACTAGCACCCTTGATTTGGAAAACTAAAGTGGTCCCAAATCTGAAGCTTCTCTGGGTGCTGACAGGACATCACTATGGAAAATTCGACACCTGCTCTTACATGTTGGGACACTGTCAAGATACAGTCACCGAGAAACACTGAGCACTTAGCAGCTGTGTGAGAGGCAGAGACCAATTTTCTTATTAGACTTGGGAACATAATAGGTATGTTACGTATATGTAAATATTCTAAAATAAAAACAAGTCTGAAGGCAGTGATCTGAGGCATTTCTTGTGCAGGATTCCAGCCTGAGTCTTGAGCCTGCCCACCCCCAGACACAGCATTGGGGTCCTGACTGACCACTGTGGCCCTTCCCTGGCTTTTTGCCACAGCAATAGCCATTTTTGGAAGAGCCATCTTTTTTTAAAATTTATTCACTTTATATCCTGATCACTGTTCCTTCCAAAGAGCTACCTTAAAGCAAGTTCAGGATACTACTTTATTTTGCTCCAGTACCCTTGTGACCCTCCGTTTCAGCGTAACCTTTCTACTCATGTAGAGCACTCCACATAGCACATGCACACTCCATGCTTGAAATTTACTTTAAAATTAAAGTTATGAAATTTGAATTACATCTTTAAAAAGCTATAGTTTTTTCTTTAAATATAATTACAATGTAATTCAGTATTACCACTCACAAACCAATAAGAAGCTTGTAAAGTTATGTAATGGCAAATCCCATATATTCCAACTCCCTTGTTTGATTTTTTTAAAAAAGAAATATCCCTTTATAATTTTTTGGAAACAAACCTTGCTTTATGTGTCTATACATCCCCTTTGTGTGTGATTTGTGTGTGTGTCTGTATGTGTATATATACATATATTTATAATCCATATGGACATACATATGTGCCTATGTGGTATGTACCAGAGTAGGACATGAGGTGTCTTCCTTTATGACTGTCCATCTCACTGCCTTGAGAATGGGTCTGTTGATGAACTAGAAGTTCTGAATCAGCTAAGCTGTCTGACCAGCAAGTTCTCAGAATCTGCCTATTCCCAGCCCACCACCCTGGTGTTACAGGTATGTGCAACCATGTTGGCTGGCTTTTGCTGTGGTGCTGAGGAATTGAACTTGGATCCTCAAGCTTGCAGAGCAGGAGTTCCTACTTACTGAGCCATCTCCACAGCTCTTTATAGCATGGTATGTACTTATTCATTTTGGTGCTGTTATGTGAACCCAGCGCATGGAGCTAGTACTGGATTGTTCTATTACTGAATTACAGCCTCAGCCTTGAAATTTACTAAAACCGGTTTTAGTTATCATACTTTTCCCATATTCACCTCTCCACTTGAGATACATTTTTAAATTTAAAAAATTGCATTTGTGTGTGTGTGTGTGTGTGTGTGTGTGTGTGTGCATTATATGTGTTAGTGTGGGCATGCGTATGCAACAGTGTACATGTGGAAGTCATATGATGACTTTGTGGCATCAGTTCTGACCTTTCACCTTTATATGTGTCTGGGACTAGGTTGTCAGTTTGCATGGCCAGCTCTTTACCCATTGAGCCATCTCATATGGCCCCACATTCATTTTTTTAAAGATTTATTTATTTTATGTACATGAGTACACCATTGCTCTCTTCAGACACACCAGAAGAGGGCATCAGATCCCATTACAGATGGTTGCGAACCACCATGTGGTTGAACTTAGGCCCTCTGGAAGAGCAGTCAGTGCTCTTAACCACTGAGCCATCTCTCTGGTTCATTCATTTCTTAATGTGATCACAGTCAGAAACATATTGAAAGATCACTGCCAAGGGCACTCACTAGGCTTTCTTAAGCATTTCTTGTAGTCAAGAAGATATTTTTGCTTTTTAAGATGTATTTATTTATTTATTTATTATGTATACAGTGTTCCGCCTGCATCTATGTCTAGATGCCAGAAGAGGGCACTAGATCTCATTATATATTGTTACAAGTTACCATGTGGTTGCTGGAAATTGAACTCAGGACCTCTGGAAGGGCAACCAATGCTCTTAACTTCTGAGCCATCTCTCCAGACCTGGAAGTTTTTGTATGTGCAAAAATGAAATAGTAATATGAAAGCTTTACTGGAGAGATGGTTTCAGCAATTACAAGTACTTGATGCCCCTAAGAGGACTAGAATTTAGTTCTCAACACCCACCCCTGCTGGGCAGCTCACAACTGCCCATAACTCCAGCTCAAGAGAATCCAACACCCATTTCTGGCCTCCACAGGGCCACACCCACACCTGAGACTGGAATTTACACACAGATGAATTCATACTATATTTGTATAAGTAAAAAGATCAAGAATTAGTGCTGGACTGATGGTTTGATGATTAAGAGCACTTGCTGCTCTTGCAGGTGACCTGGTTTCTATTCCCAGCACCTACATGGCAGTTTACAGCCTTCTCTTAACTCCAATTCTAGATGATCCAATGCCCTCTTCTGGACTCTTAGGGTACTACATAAGGCTGCAATTACTGTTTCAAAGATTCACTGAAAACTTGATATTGAGACTCATGCCAGGGAAGCAGGAAGGCTGACTATAAATCTCCACCTCTACCTCTGTTCCCTCAAATGAAATTCCCCAGTCTCATGCCCAGTTCTATCTTCAACAGAACACTTGCTGCAGTCTCCTTCCCCACTCCCAATTCCTGTGGATTTCACAGATCTTCTCCTTCTATCCCCCCAACGTATTGCTTTGTCCTAGGCCCCAATTCTAGCAGGCATTCCCTGCTAGCTCAAAGGCCACTAACAGGGAAGCAGGTAGGCTAACTGTAGATCTTCACCTCTCCTTCTGCTCCTCCAGATCCATTGCCCCAGTCTCATCTCCAACTCTGTAGCAAAAACCATTCCTTCCCTTTCTGATCCCAACCCCAACGGATCACAAAGATCTTCTCCTTCAACCATCCTTCCCCGAACTTATCCCATTATCCCAGTCTCCAACACCAGCAGGCATTCCCAGGGAACACATCAGCTGAGCAGGTCAGGGAAACAGATGCCAGTGTGAAAACACAGTAACAGCCAGGACAACATGTCACCAGTAGAGCCCTGCAACCCTACTGCAGCATGCCCTGAGTACCAACATAGCTCAAGTACAAGGAAAATATCTTAAAACAGCCTATGTGAAGATGATAGAGGTTCTTAAAGAAGAAATGAATACGTTCCTTAAAGGAATCTGGAAAACAGAAACAAACAGTGGAGTGAAATAAATAAAACTATTATTGAAGACCTAAAAATAGGAATAGAATCAGTAAAGAAAACCCAAACTGAGGGAATTCTGGAACCAAACAACTTAGGAATTTAAACAGAGGCAAGCTACACCAACAGAATACAAGAGATGGAAGAGATTGAGATATGATAGAAAATATAGATACATTAGTCAAAGAAATATTAAAATCTAAAAAAACTGACAAAAAATATCCAGAAAATCTGTAACACTATGAAAAGACCAAATCTAAGAATAATAAGAATAGAGGAAGGAGAAGAAACCCAGATCAAAGGCCCAGAAAATATTTTCAACAAAATCATAGGAGAAAATTGCCTATCACAAAGGAGATTCCTATAAAGGTACAAGAAGCATACAGAATACCAAATACATTGGACCAGAAAAAGAGTTCCCTTGGCACAAAGTAGTCAAAACACTAAACACACAGAACAAAGAATATTAAAAACTGCAAAGAAAAAAATACCAAGTAACACATAAAGGCAGACCTATTAGGATTATATCTGACTTCTTGATGGAGACTCTAAGAGCCAGAAGGACCTGGACAGGTGGACTGTAGACTCTAAAACACTACAGATACCATTCCAGACTACTATACTCATGAAAACTTTCCATCACCATAGATTTAGAAAATAAGATATTCTGTGATAAAACCAAATCGAAGTAATATTTGTCTACAAATCTAGCTCTACCGAAGGGTCTAGAAGGAAAACTCCAGCTGAATATTAACTAAAACCATGAAAACACAAGGAAAAAAATAATCTTAGAACAGTCCAGCAAAACAAAAGAAGGGAAGCACACACATATACCACCACCACCACCACCAACAACAACAACAAAATAACAGCAATCAATAATCATTGGTCATTATAATATCTCTCAACATCAATGGTCTCAATTATCCAATATGAAAGACACAGAACAGAATAGATGTGAAAATAAGGACCCATCCTTTTGCTGCATCCAAGAAACACACCTTAACATCAAGGATCGCTTTCACCTTAGGGTAAAAAGATAGAAAAAGATTTTCCAAGCAAATAGACCTAAGTAACAAGCTGGTGTAGCCATTTTAATATTTAATAAAGTAAACTTTAAACCAAAACTAATCATAAGAGATGAGGAAGGACACTACATACTCATTAAAGGAAAAGTTCATCAAGATGACATTTCAATTGTTAACACCTATTTCCCAAATATAAGGATACCAAGTTTGTAAAAGAAACACTACTACAGCTTAAATCACACAATGGCCCTTACACACTGATAGTGGAAGACTTCAATACCCAACTCTTACCAACAGACAGGTTATCTGGACAAAAACTAAACAGAGAAATGCAGAAGATAACAGATGTTATAAACCAAATGGACCTAACAAATATCTACAGAAACATTTCACCCAAACACAAAAGAATAAACCTTCATCTCAGCACCTCATGGAACTTTCTTCAAAATTGACCACATATTCAGATACAAAGAAAGTTCAATAGGTAACAAGAAAATTGAAATAATCCCTGAACCTATCTGACCATCCAAGATTAAAGTTGGATATCAGTAACAACAGAAAGCTTACAAACTCATGGAAACTAAATAGCTCTCTACTGAATGGAAAATGGGTCAAGACAGAAATTAAGAAAGAAATTAAAGATGGTCATTTTTACTATATTATTCCTGCCAACCCATGAGCATGGCAGATTTTTCCATCTTCTGAGGTCTTCTTCAATTTCTTTCTTCAGAGACTTGACGTTCTTGTCATACAGATCTTTCACTTGTTTGGTTAGAGTCACACCAAGATACTTTATATTGTTTGTGGCTATTATGAAGGATATCATTTCTCTCATTTCTTTCTCAACCTGCTTATACTTTGAGCATAGGAAAGCTACTGACTTGCTTGAGTTGATTTTATATCCGGCCACTTTGCTGAAGTTGTTTATCAGCTGTAGGAGTTCTCTGGTGGAGTTCTTTGAGTCGCTTAAGTATACTATCATACCGTCTGCAAAGAGTGATACTTTGACTTCCTCCTTTCCAATTTGTATCCCTTTGACCTCCTTTTGTTGTCTAATTGCTCTAGCTAGAAATTCAAGTACTATATTTAAAAGATATGGAGATAGAGGGCAGCCTTGTCTAGTCCCTGATTTTAGTGGGATTGCTTCAAGTTTCTCTCCATTTAGATTGATGCTGGCTATCGATTTGCTGTCAATTGCTTTTACTATGTTTAGATATGGGCCTCGAATTCCTGATCTTTCCAAGACCTTTAACATGAAAGGATGCTGAATTTTGTCAAATGCTTTCTCAGCACCTAATGAAATGACCATGTGGTTTTTTTCTTTGAGATTGTTTATGTAGTGGATTACATTGATGGACTTCCTTATATTGAACCATCCCTGCTTCCCTGGGATGAAGCCTACTTGATCGTGGTGAATGATCGTTTTGATGTGTCCTTGGATTCAGTTGGTAAGAATTTTTTTTTTAATTATTTATTTTATTTTATTTTTTAATTTACATTCCAAATAATTTCCCCTTTCCCGTTTCCTCCCTCCCCGAAAGTCCCATAAGCCCCCTTCCCTCCCTCTTTTCTCCATTCAACCCCCTCTTGTTACTCTGTCCTGGCGTTCCCCTACATCCAGTCTTTCCAGGACCAGGGGTCTCTCCTTCCATCTTCTTAGAAATCTATTGATATGCGGATTGTGTCTAGGGTATTTCTAGATTCTGGGTCAATATCCCCTTATCAGTGACTGCATACCTTGTGTGTTCTTTTGTGATTGGGTTACCTCACTAAGGATGATATTTTCAAGATCTGACCATTTGCCTAGGAATTTCGTGAATTCATTGTTTTTAATTGCAGAGTAGTATTCCATTGTGTAGATATACCACATCTTCTGAATCCATTCCTCCGTTGAGGGACATCTGGGTTCTTTCCAGCTTCTGGCTATTATAAATAAGGCTGCTATGAACATAGTGGAGCATGTGTCCTTATTGCATGCAGGTAAAGTCTCTGGGTATATGCCCAGGAGTGGTATAGCCGGATCCTCCGGGAGTGTCATGCCCAGTTTTCTGAGGAACCGCCAGACTGCTTTCCAGAGTGGTTGTACCAGCTTGCAATTCCACCAGCAGTGGAGGAGTGTTCCTCTTTCTCCACATCCTCGCCAACAACTGCTGTCTCCTGTGTTTTTGATCTTAGCCATCCTGACTGGTGTGAGATGGAATCTCAGGGTTGTTTTGATTTGCATTTCCTTAATGACTAAGGATGATGAACATCTCTTTAGGTGCTTCTCAATCATTAGATATTCTTCAGGTGAGAACTCTTTGTTTAGCTCTGTACCCCATTTTTTAATAGGGTTACTTGCCTCTCTGGAGTTTAACTTCTTGAGTTCTTTGTATATATTGGATATTAGCCCTCTGTCGGATGTAAGGTTGGTAAAGATCATTTCCCAGTTAGTTGGTTGCTGCTTTGTCTTTTTGACAGTGTCTTTTAGTTGGCAAGAATTTTATTGAGTATTTTTGCATCGATATTCATAAGAGAGATTGGCCTGAGATTCTCTTTCTTTGTCGGATCTTTGTGTGATTTTGGTATTAGCATAATTGTGGCTTCATAGAACGAGTTGGGTAGTGTTCCTTCTGTTTCTATTTTGTGGAATAGTTTGAAGAGTATTGGTGTTAGGTCTTCTTTGAAGGTCTGAGAGAATTCTGCACTAAAACCATCTGGACCTGTGCTTTTTTTGGTTGGAAGACTTCCAATGACAACTTCTATTTCTTCAGGGCTTATAGGACGGTTTAGATGGTCTATTTGATCCTGATTTAATTTTGGTATTTGGTATCTGTCTAGGAAATTGTCCATTTCCTCCAGATTTTCTAGTTGTGTTGAATACAGGCTTTTGTAGTAGGATCTGATGATTTTTTTAAATTTCCTCAGTTTCTGTTGTTATCTCTCCCTTTTCGTTTCTGATTTTATTAATTTGGATAGTATCTCTGTGCCCTCTGGTTAGTCTGGCTAAGGGCTTATCTATCTTGTTGATTTTCTCAAAGAACCAACTCCTAGTTTTGTTGATTCTTTGTATGGTTTTATTTGTTTCTACTTGATTGATTTCAGCCCTGAGTTTGATGATTTCCTGCCTTCTACTCCTCTTGGGTGTATTTGCTTCTTTTTGTTCCAGGGCTTTCAGGTGTGCCATTAAGCTGCTAGTGTATGCTGTCTCCCGTTTCTTTTTGGAGGCACTCAGGGCTATGAATTTTCCTCTTAGCACTGCTTTCATTGTGTCCCATAAATTAGGGTATGTTGTGCCTTCATTTTCATTAAATTTTAAAATGTCTTTGATTTCGTTCTTTATTTCCTCCTTGATCAAGGTATCATTGAGTAGCGCATTGTTCAGCTTCCACGTGTATGTGGGCTTTCTGTTGTTTTTGTTGTTATTGAAGACCACCCTTATTCCATAGTGATCTGATAGGAGGCATGGGATTAGTTCTATCTTCTTATATCTGTTGAGGTCTGTTTTGTGACCAATTATATGGTCGATTTTGGAGAAGGTACCATGAGGTGCTGAGAAGAAGGTATATTCTTTTGCTTTAGGATGAAATGTTCTCTCTATATATATATCTGTTAGTTCCATTTGGTCCAAGGATTCAATTAGTTTCACTGTGTCCCCGTTTAGTTTCTGCTTTCCTGAACGATACATTTTAGAGAGCCGGGTGTTGAAGTCACCCACTATTATTGTGTGAGGTGCGATGTGTGCTTTGAGCTTTAGTAAAGTTTCTTTTACGAATGAGGGTGCCCTTGCATTTGGAGCATAGATATTCAGAATTGAGAGTTCTTCTTGGTGGATTTTTCCTTTGACCAGTATGTAGTGTCCTTGTGTGTCTTTTTTGATGACTTTAGGTTGAAAGTCAATTTTATCTGATATTAGGATGGTTACTCTGGCTCGTTTCCTGGGACCATTTGCTTGTAAAATTGTTTTCCAGCCTTTTACTCTGAGGTAGTGTTTGTCTTTGACACTGAGGTGCGTTTCCTGCACGCAGCAAAATGCTGGGTCCTGTTTACGTATCCAGTCTGTTAGTCTATGTCTTTTTATTGGAGAATTGAGACCATTGATATTAAGAGATATTAAAGAATAGTGATTATTGCCACCTGCTATTCTTGACGCTATCTTTATGTTTGAGTGGTTATCTACTTTTGGGTTTGATGCAAGAAGGTTACTATCTCATTTTTTCCAGGGTGTTGTTTCTCTCCCTGTATTGGCGGTTTCCACCTCTTATCCTTTGCAGGGCTGGGTTTGTGGAAAGATATTGTGTAAATTTGGTTTTATCATGGAATATCTTGGTTTCTCCATCTATGGTAATTGAGACTTTTGCTGGGTATAGTAGTCTAAGCTAGCATTTGTGTTCTCTTAGAGCATGAGATCTGCTCAGGATCTTCTGGCTTTCATAGTCTCTGGTGAGAAGTCTGATGTGATTCAGATATGTCTTCCTTTATATGTTACTTGGCCTTTTTCTCTTACTGCTTTTAATATTCTTTCTTTGTTTAGTACATTTGGTGTTTTGATTATTATGTAACGGGAGGTATTTCTGTTCTGGTCCAGTCTGTTTGGAGTTCTGTAGGCTTCTTGTATGTTTATCGTCATCTCTCTCTTTAGGTTAGGGAAGTTTTCCTCCATAATTTCGTTGAAGATATTTACTGGCCCTTTAAGTTGCAAATCTTCAGTCTCATCTATACCTATAATTCTTAGGTTTGGTCTTCTCATTGTTTCCTGGATTTCCTGGATGTTTTGGGTTACACGTTTTTTTGCATTTTGCATTTTCTTTGACTGTTGAGTTGATGCTTTCTATGATATCTTCAGCACCAGAGATTCTTTCTTCTTCCATCTCTTGTATTCTATTGTTGATGTTTGCATCTATGACTCCTGATTTCTTCCCAAGGTTTTCTATCTCCAAAGTTGTCTCCCTTTGTGATTTCTTAGTTGTTTCTACTTCCTTTTTTAGATCCTGGATGGATTTGCTCAGATCCTTCACTTGTTTGTGTTTTCCTGTATTTATTTAAGATATTTTTGCATTTCCTCTTTCAGGATTTCTGCCTGTTGACCCAAGTTCTCCTGTATTTCTCTAAGCAATTTTTGTGTTTCCTCCTCATGGGCTTCCATCTGTTGATCCATATTCTCCTGCATTTCTCTAAGTGATTTTTGTGTTTTCTTTTTAAGGGCTTCTACCTGTTGATTCATGTTCTCCTGTATTTCTTTATGAGATTTATTTGTGTCCTTCTTGAAATCCTCTAATAGCATCATGAGAAGTGATTTTAAATCCAGATCTTGCCTTTCAGGTGTGATGGGATATCGAGGCCTTGCTGCTGTTGGAGAGTTGGGTTCGGATGGTCCCATATTGCTTTGATTTCTGTTAGTAATGTTCCTACGTTTGCCTTTTGCCATCTGGTTACCCTGGTGTTAGTTGGTCCTGCTGTCACTGGCTGTTGGTTGGACTTCCTGTGAGCCTGCAAGGCTATTTCTGCCCCCCCTGGATTACCAGGATTCCCCTGGCACCAATTGCTGGGGGACTGCCCTGCTCCTGGGTGACTTTGGAGCCCTGATGTGCCTTGCCCCAATTGATGTTATATTGGGGAATCCCTGCACATCTGAAGGCTCAGAGTAGTTAATCCCCAGAGCAGAGGTCACCAAGGGGAGGCTGGTGCGCTCCCTCCCTGTGCGGGTGCGCTCTCTCCCAGTGTGGGTCCCTCTGCAGGGCAGATGTCCCACAGCAGTGCTGGTGCATAGGTGACCACAGAACTGCCCAGCTCTTGGGAGCAGGGAGCACACAAGCTGGCTGAGTCCCAAGCGATGTTATGCTTGATGGTTCCTATGCCTGGAGGTCCCAGTTGCCCTGTTGCTGGAGTAAAGATTGCAGAGTGCACCTCCACTACACTTCTAAACCACCATAGGCAGTACAACACAACAACTTCATTTTCATACTCCTCTGATGTAGTAACTCACATAATCTGTTTGTCTGCCAAGATCTGAAGTTCTACTAGCAAGGGAACTGGTTTTGCTTACTAGGGAGCATCTAATGCATATTAAACTCAAATGTTTGGTATATGAACGAGGTGATTGATTGACTTGATAGAGTTATATCTGACATGTTAAAGACAGGAGCCAGGAATGGATGTGCTTCTGTACTCTCAGCACTCTGGAAGCAGAGATAGGAGGGTCAAGAGCTCAAGGCCATCTTTGGGTACGTCATCAATTTGAGGTCAGCCTGAGCTACGTGAAACCATGTCCCAAAGGAAAAAAAAATAATAAGGGCTGGTGAGATGACTTGCTGAGTAGGGGTATGTAGTGGCTATTCCTGGTTGTCAACTTGACTATTTCTGGAATGAACTACAATCAGGAATTAGAAGGCTCACCTATGATCCTAATCTGGAGGCTCAGAGATACAAGTTTCTGACTTGGATCTTGGCATGGAGATCTCCGAGTTCAATGTCATCTGGGATTAAAGGCACGGTGGCACACGCCTTTAATCTGGGCCACACTGTCTGCTGGAGACCTACAGCCTTTCATCTGAGCCACACCCTCTGCTGGAGACCTATATAAGGACATTAGAAGAAGACTCACTCTTTCTTGCCTGCTTACCTCATGGAACTGAGCAACTGCTAGATCCTTGGACTGCCATCTACAGCTGCTGCTGACCATTGTTGGGGAGTTGAACTACGAGCTGTATGTCATCAAAAAATTCCCTAACTATATAGAGACTACCTAGACATTCTGTGACTTTAGAGACCCCTGACTAATACAGGGTACTTGCTGCCATGTCTGACAACATGATTTCCATCTCCAAAGCCCACATGGTGGGAGGAGAAAGCCTCCTACAGGTTGTCACACACACACACACACACACACACACACACACACACACACACTTTGTAGAAATGATTTATTAAATTTGTAAGTTTTCATTGTCACTTAGAAATGTCTTGGAGAGGTGTACATATTATCACATGCAGATGTGCTTTTTAACTTTTAAGTTTTCTATAGCATCTCATTGTGTGACTAAATGAAGACTTTACCCATTCTTTCTTCTGGGAATATCCAAGTTCACATTTCTTAAATATTATGAAGCAAGCTTCTGTATACATTCTTCTGTCTGCCCAGCCAATTAGCTATTAAATTTCTTTAGGATAAATGACAATTTTAAGTTGCAGTGAAAATACCTCTTGGGGTTTGTAGACATAGCAATCCCTGCTTTTTGCAGAGGCATTTTCTCTCAGGGGATGTCTGAAACTGTACACAGTTCTAAGCTATTTCTACACACACATGCTTCTTCCCATACATTCATAATAAAGCTTAATTTGCATATTAGACAAAATAAGATTGACAATAAAATGTAATAATAAAATTAAACATACTAGGATATAATAAACGTTGTAAAAAGTGAAATGTCTGTCTGTACAGTATACCCCCTTGTGATAAAGTGAGGTGTTACACCTCCCACATGAGGTGCCATGCAGTAAATGGCATGGGCATGCTGACCATGTTTGGCTGTAAGGCATACCTGCATATCACACTACAATGGCATGTCAGTCAATCTCACAACCACATGGGTTACTAGGGAACCCTGGACATGGAGATGGTTGACATCTCAGGCAGGATGGAATGAGGTGGTATGAGATTTCAATATTCTCTTTAAAATAGCATATCTTTAAAAGAGTGAATTGTTTGCTTCTAGAACAGTGGTTCTCAGCCTCCCTAATGCTGTGGCCCTTTAATCCAGTTCCTCATGTTGTGGTGACCCCCCAACCATAAAGTTATTTTCATTACTGCTTCATAACTTATTTTCTATAAAATTTTTTATGAATCATAATGTAAATCTCTGTGTTTTCTGATGGTCTTAGGTACCCTGTGAAAGAGTTGCTTAACCTGCAAAGGATAGCAATGCACAGGGTGAGAGCTGATGTGCTAGGGCTTTTCATGGGATAGTTCTTCACTGTTGTCAACTGAAATTGTGAAACTAGAACCACAGGTCACTGGCCACAGCTGTGCTACATGCTTACCCTTCAATACAGATACCTATTTGTATTTTTCCCAGGAAATTATGAAAGGGCTTTTACCAATGCTTGATAATATTACATGTTGTTCATTTTTTTCAAAGTTGATGGGGAAAATATTATCTGGAGCCCATTTCCATCTTCCTGGATGTTTCTAAGATTTAACACTTTCTACCTTTCTTACCTTGTTTGGCTGCTGTGGTTTCTTCTGTGTGTTTTTGTGTGAATGGGATACATATACCCATATAGATGTGTCCATGCAGGCCAGAGGACAGTAGCTGTCTTCCTTTTTTTTTTGAGATGGGGGTCTCTCCATGACTTCAAACTCACCAAGTAGGCTAGGCTGGATAGCCAGCAAGTTCAGGGATCTACCTGTCCCTTACATGGCCAGTGCTGGTATTTATGTGCAAATGCTACCACACCTGAGTTTTTATTTGTGTAGTTAGAATCAAACTCAGGTCCTGAGTGGCTGTACAGCAAGTGCTTTCCTGATGGGACCATCTCACCAGCTTCTGCTGTCTTCTGATTTGGGTCTGTTTTTCTTCTTCTTCCTTGCTTGCTGCTGGACCACCTCTGTGGCTTCTTGGTTCTCTCTCCTTTTGGCTCTCTGATATTTCTCCCCATGGTTTTCTTTGTGTAAGTTATCTAAAATATAGTTAGTATTTTAGGCAGTGGAAGGGCTGACATGGTGGTAACATAACAGTCGTCACTGTTAAAGAGCTTTTGATTCAGAGGGAGAAATAGACAATGTAGTATAAAATGGGTACATGCTAGAATGTCCTTTACTATGACAGTGGAAGATGATAGCATTCTAGGGTATAGGGTTAGGGTGCTTTACTTGTAGAAGCACAGAGAATAGTCAACAAAGTCACTCAGTAGTGCTGGGGTGTGCAGGTCAATGTGATGGTACCAGTGAGGATAATCATGTTGTAGATTTTCTGAAGATGGAGCCAGCATCACTTGATGATGATTATATGTATTGGGGAGGAGGGAGGAAAAGATCTGATGAAAATTCCAGGATGCCTATGTCAGCTGTTAGGGAAGACTAAGGGAAGACAGGACTAAGTGGTGGTAACTTGCTCTGGTCTGGGGGCATTAACTTTAAGGTGTTTACTAGGTTACTATGAGAAAAAATGAGAGGCCAGATAATTCTGGGAAAGGGTTCCCCTCCACAGCTAGGTGAAAACCACAAGCAGATAACATCACTGAAGATATTAGGGAGAAGGGACTAGGGTCAAGAGCTGAGCTAAAAAGTGCTGGGATATTTAGTAGACATTGGGCTGAGGAATTGTCCAGGTTCTAGAAGCCAGTGAAGCAGCCTCTCAACAAGGGAAGAGTGGCTGTCAAGTGCTGCTGAGGACTGGGAAAGTGAAGCATTAGGGTAGATTCTGTAGTCAGTAAGATGACATTCAGTGGCTGCCATTGGTGCATGTCAGTGAAGACAGAAGGAGATGAAGAAGCAGAGGCCTCGTTTGTTAGGGTAGGGTCAGAGCAGGAGTGCCAGTGTTGTTTACTGGCTATTTGGAAACTGGAAGATGCTTGGCTTTCGCTCATTTCATTTCATAAATGTTGAGTGCAGTTTTTTTTATTTTCCTCTTATTTCTGAACTTTCTCATCTCCCAACCCACTCACATCCGTTTCCCAGGTTGAGCTGAAATTCTTACCTTGGCTGGCTGGCCACCAGCGGCATGCATGTTTTCGTTCCCTCCTTCCCTCTCTCCCTCCCTCCTTCCCTCTCTCTTCGCCTCCCTCCTTTTCTGCTTCCCTCCTCCTCTCTCTCTCCTTTCCTTCCTCTCTCCCTTCCTCCCTCCCTTCCTTCCATGCAAATAGGAGTGCCAAACAGCCTGTCTTAATAAATAGCCCAGGCTAAGCTTAAATTTCGCTTCCTCCTTCCTCTCTCTGTCTTCCGGTCACCATTTGCACCAAGGAGCCAGGCAAATCCACAGCTTTCTGTGCACAAACCACCAGGAGAGAGTGATCTCCCAGCAGTGCTTTCACTTCTGATCATGGAGGTGAGATCTCCACCTTCTCTCTGGAGGGGAACAGCTAGGAGCCCACAGGGAATACAATCAGTGGGGCAACTGGGACAGGAGTCTTCCGGCTGCCATTTGCACCAGGGAGCCAGGAGACTCCACAGCCTTCTGTGCACAGACCCTGCCAGAAGAGAGTTGGTCTCCCAGGAGTACAGACATGGGCTTACAGGTCCACAGGAAGAATAAGCTACAGCCAGAGACAGCAAGACCAACTAACACCAGAGATAACCAGATGGTGAAAGGCAAGTGCAAGAACCCTACCAACAGAAACCAGGGCTACTTGACAATATCAGAACCCAGTTCTCCCATCACAGCAAGTCCCGGATACCACAACACACTGGAAAGGCAAAAGTTGGATTTAAAATCGAATCTCATGATGCTGATAGAGGACTTCAAGAAGGACATAAATAACTCCCTTAAAGAAATACAGGAGAACATGGGTGAACAGGTAGAAGCCCTTAAAGAGGAAACACAAAAATCCCTTAAAGAAATACAGGAAAACACAAACAAACAAGTGAAGGAACTGAACAAAGCCATCCAGGATCTAAAAATGGAAGTAGAAACAAGGAAGAAATCACAAAGGGAGACAACTCTGGAGATAGAAAACCTTGGAAAAAAATCAGGAGTCATAGTTGCAAGCATCAACAACAGAATACAAGAGATAGAAGAAGAAAGAATCTCTGGTGCTGAAGATATCATAGAAAGCATCGACTCAACAGTCAAAGAAAATGCAAAATGCAAAAAAGTGTAACCCAAAACATCCAGGAAATCCAGGACACAATGAGAACACCAAACCTAAGGATTATAGGTATAGAAGAGACCAAAGATTTACAACTTAAAGGACCAGTAAATATCTTCAACAAAATTATAGAAGAAAAACTTCCCTAACCTAAAGAAAGAGATGCCCATGAACATACAAGAAGCCTACAGAACTCTAAACAAACTAGACCAGAACAGAAATACCTCCCGTCACATAATAATCAAAACACCAAATGCACTAAACAAAGAAAGAATATTAAAAGCAGTAAGGGAAAAAGGTCAAGTAACTTATAAAGGCAGACATATCAGAATTATACCAGACTTCTCACCAGAGATGAGAAAAGCTAGAAGATCCTGAGCAGATCTCATACAGACCCTAAGAGAACACAAATACCAGCCCAGACTACTATACCCAGCAAAACTCTCAGTCATCATAGATGGAGAAAGTAAGATATTCCACAATAAAAGCAAATTTACACAATATCTTTCCACAAATCCAGCCCTACAAAGGATAATAGATGGAAAACACCAACACAAGGAGGGAAACTACACCCTAGAAAAAGTAAGAAAGTAATCTTCCAACAAATCCAAAAGTAGGTAGCCACACAAACATAAAAATAATATAAAAAATAACAGAAAGCAGCAATCACTATTCCTTAATATCTCTTAGCATCAATGGACTCAATTCCCCAATAAAAAGACATAGACTAACAGAAATATTTTTCATGTAAATCTTCAATTTTATCAGAAAATGTTTATAATTCCTCTTTCAATTAATTTAGTAATTTTTATGTCTACCATTTTATCTATATTATTTTCCATGATAATCTTCAATTTTAACATGTTTTTCTATATATTTCTTCAGTTTTATCAGAAAATGTTTATAAGTCCACTTTCAATCAACTTAGAAATATATTTATGCCTACCATTTTATCTGTACAATTTTCCATGAAATAGTCAATTTTAACATGTTTTTCTATATATTTCTTGAATTTTATCAGAAATATTTTCCATGTAAACTTTCAATTTTATCAGAAAATGTTTATAATTCCATTTTCAATCAACTTAGATATATTTTTATGCCTACCATTTTATCTGTATAATTTTCCATGATAATCTTCAATTTTAACATGTTATTCTACAATTTTCTACAAGTTTATCAGAAATATTTTCGACATAAATCTTTAATTCTATCATAAAATGTTTCTACTTCTTTTTTCAATTAATTTAGCAATGTTTTTTATGTCTACCATTTTACTCTTTAATTTTCCATGAAAATTGTCAATTTTAATGTGTTTTTCTATATATTTCTTCAATTTTATCAGAAACATTTTCCATGTAAATCTTTAATTTTATCATAAAATGTTTTTACCTCCTTTTTCAATAAAAATAAAAAAGGTTGAAAGCCAGCCTGGGCTACTTAAGACTGTCTCAACAAAACAAAACAATAGCAACAAAACCTTTTTGTTAAAATTCAGAATATAAAGATACTTTAAAGTCTTAAAAAAAAGGATTAAAGTGTTCACTACTATGCCTGACTTTTTAATTCTAATTGTTGGTATTAGGAACTGGCTTTACAGATTGCCTCCAAACCCAGTGATGACAGTGATATCACCCATAGGCGACAGTGACCAGCATATCTGTTGCCATGACAATCGCCATACATTCCCAGCATCCATTTGGCTCACCTCCCATCTTTACCTGCGAGCTGCTACATCATAGCTTAAATAAAAGGAAGACCCTCTTGAGCTTTGCTATCTCTTCTTTTCTCTTTTCTCCCATCTCTGTAGCCCCCTTTTTGCTCCCCTCCATCCAATAGACCTTTGTGGAACTGCATTGGCCTGGTGTGATGTCTGGACATGAGCCGCGATTCCAACACAACACTGATTTTTTGGAGGGTGGAGTTGGTTTTTTTGATACTATGTTTTATTTGTGTATGTAGATGACTCTGCCCATGTGAGACAAGCATATTGTTTATCTCCACTCATAATCCCTAGACCATTCTGGATCTAAATATTCATTATTTTCAGTTATTTTAAAGGATCTGGGTGAAAGAGTTTCTGAGTTTGACAAACAAAACAGGGCACAATAAGGTCTCTTAGAGGAATAGACTCATTAATGAGAAAAGTAGCAGCTCTCATGACATTGAATTGACAGTAGCTGTCAGGCATTCTGAAGGTGCAGTGTGTTTGTTAGACAGGGATGGAGCATGAAGGGAGCATGGACAGACAGTCAGGGTTGGGGAGATAGCTCAGTGAGTAAGTGCACCTGTTCTGAGCATGAGGGCCTGAGTTTGAATCCCCAGCACTCATGAGAAAAGCCCTGTGAAGCTGTGCATGACCAAGACCTCAGCATTGGACGTGGGACAATGGAGTGGATACAGGCAGCCTACCAAAACAGCACATCTCTGGTTTAGTGAGAGATCCTGTCTCAAGGTAGTAAGGCAGAGTGACAGGAAAATGCTGACTTCCTAAGACCTGTATACCCACATGCATGTACCATCTACACATGTACACACACATGGGGGGCCAGGAGAAGGAAGGTATTCTTTTCACTGGTTGATATAAAGGGCTTTGTGAAAGCCTTTCAGCCTGTTGAAGTGGTAGTTGCTTCTCCCTGGCTGCCCTGGAGCACAGGTTGGTGTGGTGGTAGGAGCAGGAGAGAAGGAAAACTAAGAACACTGAGTTCCAGGTATAAGAAGGGAATGGATCACTGGTGTGACTTCCACGGTCACTTAAAGTCACACTGCTTCCATATTGCCATCTACACTTTCATGATTAGTCTTATCTAGGACTCAGCAGTAGTTCACTTGCCTAGCAAGTGTGAAGTCCTAGGTTTACTCTCTAGCATCACAAAAAAATAATAAATAAATAAAACAAGCTAAAACCCACAGTATGCATTTCTTGTGGAAGATGTTTTGCTACCAGCAAGCATTCGCATTACCCTCTGGGGTTCCAAGGTTCTTTGAGGAAAAGGGAATCTTTGACTTTACCACCCAGCTTCTCTTTATCTTGTGTGTATTAGACAAACACCTAAATATTTTCTTTGGCTACTTTCTCCTGCTGTGTCATCTTTAATTGATGTTCTTATCTAATATCAAGAGGGGCATGGTAGTACATACCTGTTTTCCTAGCACTTGAGAGACAGAGGCAGGAGGGTGATAACATGTTCAAGGCCAGCCTGATATGGAGTTCTAGGACATCTTAAATTACACGGTAAGATTTTTTCTTAAAACAAGAGTCTGCAAATCCTCCTACTATTCACCCATAAATATTTACTGAGCATCTGATACCTTTTTGGCATTGAGCTTGGACTTGGGATTCTAAAAATGAACCCAGGTCTGAATGTAATTCTAAAGACACAATAATTCTTAGAAGCACCCACTACTTAGCAGGCTAGGGAGGTCACTCAGAACACCCCAGGTTTGATCACAGGCCCACATACACTGGGTGCTGTGATGCATGTCTGTTGTCCAAGAATTTGAGAGATGTACAGGCAAGAATCGGATGTTTAAGGTCATCCTTGAACTTGCTACCTATCAAGTTGGAAGCCAGCCTGGGATACACAAGATCCCTCTTCTCAAAAAACCTAACCAAACAAAAATAAAATACCAAAGATAAAACTATCACCCACTAGGCACTCACATTTTTTCTTGTCCAATCTTTTGGAAGTGAACATTGAAAATCTCAAATATTTGTTGTTCCCCCCCCAAATTTATCAATTATTGGCTTTATAATTATATAATAAAGTGGTTTAATAATTATAAAGTTATAAATTCAGAATTGCAAAAGCACTTAGGAAATGTCTAGTTTAATGATGTTCAGTGAGATATGTGAACACTTGAATTTTCTGATACTTGATAAAAAGGTTTTTGAAGGTAAAATAATATTATTTGTTCCATTAGAAATATTTTATTATGTATTCAGTGTAAAAATTAATTATCCATATTATCATGTTCATACTGCTTTTGAAATTCAATGTATATTTCATACTTGTAGCAGATGTGCATCAAAAGCCAGCTTTTCTTCATTAGTAATGGTTTCATAAAATTTAGCAGAAAAGGTAGATTGATGTACCTAATTTGCACTAACAATACTTAAAGTAGTTGAAAGTCAGATGCACTAGATTTATTTCCAGTGCTTAGAACTACACATGAGCAGGTTCTGGGATACTGAACAGAGCTGAGTTTAGCATCCTCAGCATTTAGCCACACTGTGGCTGTAACCCAGCTTGCCAGGAAGCTGCAGACCTGGGACAAGAGATTTTTAAGGAGTTTTAAGGCATATCCGTAACACCAGGCTTTAAAAATCAGGATCACTTATACATTGCTCAGTGATGGTGCTGTGTTAAGACTGTTGTGTGAAGACTGGGAAGTATACCTGCACACATTTAGTCTCCTACCCTCTATGCTATGTGGTACATGTGTAGTGTGGTACAAAAGACAGGATTAATCTGGCCCATGAGTAAATGAAACAATAAGGAGTAGTAAACATAAAATAGATAAGGGATTACCATCATGGTTGTGGTGCACTGTCCGCTGAAACCGTGTTGAGCAATACCTGCCTATATTCAATTCTTGAAAGCATGAACCTTGCTTCGGTGTATTTGGTTGTTACAAATAAAGTTAGCATTTTAAAGACCTCTAGATCTGGCTTTTTTTCTCATCTTTGTAATTTTTTGCCTGTAATAGAGCATTCCAGTACAAAAATAGGTTACAGACTTTCTAAATATATGGAATCAGGTATGAAAAATAATTACATAGCATTGGTAGAAGAGATAAAATAGTGATATGCTAAACGAAAGACATAAATGGAATCTTTTTTTAACTTTCCATTGGCTATATTTTTCTAAAGTTGTGTTGTGTAAAATATCAGAAAATTTTCTACATTGAAAACCAAGACCAAACAAGGAACAAAGAAAAACATATCGAACCTGAAAGTAGAGGTTAAATAATTGCTTTCCTAAGACTGAAGCGTTAAGTTGCTGCTTCCTAAGAGGTGTATTTTAGGGTTTTCTCTCAGTACCACAGTTTATTTTCACTGCAGTTAAGCTATATGCTATTAATACCTTCACAGAAGCGCCATGTCTGCCTTTGTCTGATAGGCGAGTTTGGGTTTCCAGAACGGCAGGAGCCTCTCATCATCGTAACTTAAGAGGAAGCAGGAAACTGAAGTCTGTGCTTAGATGACGTCCGGAAGTATTCTTAGCCTCTGGCTTTGAGGGTGCTGTTTTCCTTTTCTTGGATTTTGGTAAGGATATATAATTCAGTTCCATTAGAGAGGGTGTTCACAAAGCCAGCTGTCAAATCCCCACATCAATCCTCCTCAGAATTGCCAGAGGTTGACATGTCTGCAGGTTTGTCTCACAATCTCTTTATTAGCAACGAGGTATTAAATTTCCTATGTAGAAAAATTAACTTCTAAACTACAAGGAAAACAAACAATACACAGAGGGGTAGGGCGGAGCCCTCTTATTCCAAGCCTGAAGCTTTCTCAAAAAGTGTTTCCCCTCTTCTGTTTCCTCGGTTTCTTCCACTCTTGTCGACACCACCGGGTTATTACCTACTCTGGAGGCCTGCAACTCTTAGCTATCTCCATACTCCAATCAAAGAAGTACAGATAATTGCTAGAAAGTGTTTAAAAACTGCTTGTTTGGGCAATTCTTCAAAAGTAGGCGAAATCAGTAGGGTAGGCTACAAACATGGTTTTAAGTAAAAGACTTCTCTGAAAAGACAAAATGATATGAATTGGCTTGGAGTAAATTAATATAGCAGTGAAGGAAATGGAAGAGTGTTTTGTAAAGAAGCCAGCCTCATGGGCTTCTATGTTAAGTTTTATGTATCAGAATATGTGTCACACAGATTTTCAAGTCTGGTCTTTTCTTCTGAAGTTGATCACTATATACACACAGCTCCAGTCATATGAGAAGTGACAAAACAGAAGTTTACAACTTTTCCAAACATAAATATGCTCCCATGCTGACTTCATTTATTCTAATGGGTCAGACAAAGAGGCAGATCCTGATATTGTAAGCACTGTTAAGCTGCAGCTCTGTAAACTGACACACTGAAGGGCTCCAGCCTGGGGCAGAGGCAGTACTGTGTCTGGGAGAGTCCACCTCCGCCCACTGCTCTCCTTACAGAGGACTCCAGGGTAGAAGCTTTTCCCTTGCTATTTATAATTCATGAGTTTTCTTCTAGGTTTGTTTATTAATTTTTTTGGTATGGGTGTTTTGCCTACACACAGGCATGTGCACCGCATGCATGGCCTCAGAAGAGGGCACTGGAGTCCCTGACACTGGAATCATGGATAGTAGTGAACTACTGTGTGGATGCTGGGGAGAAAACCAGGTCCAGGGCAAGAGGAAAGCTGCTGAGCCATCTCTCTAGCTCCATTTTTTTTTTTAAACTATGAGGAAAACTACAGACTCTTCTGATGTTAGTATTTTACAGCTTGATAACTTCATAACCAGAAATGTTCCAGCAGAAAGTGAATTCTGAATATTTATGCTTTAAACAAGCCCAGAAAGGCTTTGGAGGAAAATCTTTGATCTTAAAAACAAAAACAAACAAACAAACCCTCAAAATGAAGACCAAAAGTTTCTCTTCAAACTCTATATATTCTTTAAAAACAAACAAACACCCAAATCCATTATGTCATATTCATGGAGAATTATATTCTGATTAAGATACTGATTGGGTTGATTGAGACATAGCTCAGTAGTTCAGAGGTCTACTGTCCTTGTAGAGATCCAGAGTTCTGTTCCCAGCACCCACATTGGGCAGCTCACAAGTGTTTCTAAGTCTAGCTCGAGTGCCTCTGACCTATTTGGCACCTGTATGTGTGTATCCCTACAACATACACATAACTAAAAATAACAAAAATTTAAAAATATTAAGTCGGGCGGTGGTGACGCCTTTAATCCCAGCACTTGGGAGGCAGAGGCAGGAGGATTACCGAGTTTGAGGTCAGCCTAGTCTACAAAGTGAGTTCCAGGACAGCCAGGGCTACACAGAGAAACCCTGTCTCGAAAAACCAAAACAAACAAACAAACAAATAAATAAATAAATAAAATAAAAATATTGATTTGGAGGAAGAAGGTCTGAGTAGGTGTTTCCTGTTTCCTTATAATAATTCCTAGTTGTAGAAGAAGGTATACATTATATAGCATCCTTTCCTTCCTTCCTTCCTTCCATTAAACAATGTTTGAAAATTTCTATGTTAAGCTAATTTGCCCACAGAAATATAAAGCCCTTTAATGGGATATCCAGAGCCCATGGGATTTTTTTTTTTAACAGACACCATGTGGTGCAATCTGTTACAGTCTACAAGGCAGGATGGGGTGGGGTAGTCTCTGTAGGGGCCAAGAATAAAGTCATCTGTGGGAATCTGTGAAGTATTAACCGAAATGGAGAAATGGCTCAGCTGTAGCCTTTAAACACCTTCTCTTTGCCCAAAATTGTGTAAGCTTTATTAGATTATACTTGAAAAAAAAAATACCCAAATGAAGCTAGCAAGTCAATCAGTGTAGGGGAGAAAGAAAACACAAAGTCTTTCCTGAGAGGTTACACTGCCATTCATTCTGTATTTTAATTCAACCTACTGGTGATTTAATTTACAGATCTCAAAGGAAGTGTGCACTCAAATATTTGAGGACGTTAACATATCAACCACTGTTTAATTTTGGAATGTTCCGGCTTACTTGACACAATATTTTACCAGCTAACAAATGTTTAGCCTTTTTTCACTTGACTAAAGAGAAATAAGTTTCACATTGCTTCATTCACCTTTTTACGTGCATATGCTGGGTGACTGGATGTTTAAAAAAAAAAACCCTCAACTTCCTTTCTATGTCTAAATCTGTTTACTGATTTGGAGCTGCTAAGAAACCTGCATTTTCCTGCTAAATCAACTGGATGGCTGGAGCCCAAACTGTAATGTAACAGAAAAAATTATCAATTTGTTTTCATGACAGTCTTGAGAATGTATAAAATTGTTCTGGCCGCTAAGTCAGTGTTCCATTTCCTCCTATCTCTGTCTCCTCTCTTAAAGATGCCTTCAGCTCTTAAGCCGATACTTTTTATAGCTATATAACAGCTCTAATATTTTGTGACATTTTGTATTGTGACACTATAGATGAAATTGTCATCGGACTGACACCCTGTGCTGTTTATTCCTTAATTACAACTGTTAACACTGCAGAGAAGTGTGCTAATCTGCCAGCACATATTATGAAAACAATGTTATTGTTACCCACACCAACACCCACTCAACAGGACATTTCCAAGATGGCAGTGAACAGGAACGTGTTTTACAACGGATGCTTTACTAGTTTTTGTTGTTGTTCTTGTAGCGTTTATGTGCGTTTTAATTTATTCTGTTGTCTTCTTTTAAAATACAAATGACCTACATATCAGGGCTCATACCTGTAATCCCAGTATTTAGAGGCTAAAACAGGAGGATGGCTGTGACTTCAAAGGCTGGCTTGGTCTATAGAGTGAGATTTTTATCTTAAAGGCAATTAAAAAAAAAACAAAACAAAAGGAAGAAAAACCTTTACCACAATAAAACCAGTTTATGATTCAGAATACTTCACTGTGGTCCAGCGCAGCCTCATCACTAGAAGCTGTCTCCACAGCTAGGAAATCAAGCTCTGTTTTCTTCCCAGTGCTCAGGCAGCCAGTAAGGAACTGGAGACTCAAAGCTCTGCTGAGGATTGTGACCCACAGCTTTCTGAGGTTGTTTTATTTTTAAGTTTTTAGAGATAATAATAGAAAGGAGGGGGGAGGGCAAGTTGAAAGATAGCATTTAGGGAGAGGTATTTGTTTTCACAAGGTTGGTAATCTTCAATAAGCCTGTCAGAATTGAGTAGCCACTCCCAGCTCTCATAGATTTTTTTCAAAACCATCTTGAGCCTTCCCAAAACTGGCTACCTATTGAATGCTTTATAGTTAAGGACTTGGAGAAGTCTGTCTGAGGCATGCAACCCCATGGATCTATTTTCTGATAACTGGTATTGAACAAAGCAGCTTAAGCATGGTAGACCTCCCTGTAAGCAAGCCAGTGAGCGCCTTGTCCCTGCTTCAGTTCCCATAGTGAATGATGGAAAACCACAACTGTAGGACACCTGCAGCCAACCCGTTTAGTTGAGAACGAGCGTGTGGGTTTTAAGCACACAACACTGATTTAATACCATCTTTAACAAACATTATGTCTTATCATTAATTTTTAACACTTTTCTTGGCAAATCTATGACTGTACAAGGGTCTAACTGGAGACTTTCCAGAGAACTCCCATGCTGATGTTGTTGCCGAGGAAACAATGAAACAATAGAAAACAATAACAAAATAAAACTTCTTCCCTAAGTTCCTGCCATGACTTACACAGTTTTATCAAATAGATTTTTTTAAGAGCATATGAGTAAGTTATGACTTTGTCTTGTTTTGAACGAATGGTGCCTCATTTTGATTTTCAGCACCAATCGGATACAGTGCTCTTCCTAACAGAAACGGTTCCCATTTGGGGACATGTTCTTCTACTGATGCCCAGTAACGAGTCTGAAAAAATAAAGGAAGAAAGCATATCAAACAGTTGAATTTTTCTCTTCACAATAGTCTAAATGTTTATTATCTTCAGTGTGTATGTGCATAAGTGTACACACTCACACACATTTCCTCTTCAGTATATTTTATGTTAATTTTAGGGGAAAAACTGGCTACTTACTAGAGTTAATTTTCAAATTTCTCAGCAACCCAGAGCCTGGCAGAAATAAGGTTTTAAATTTTATTGTGATTTTACACGCCCTCTTGTGGCCAGCCTTGTGACTATTATCAGTACTGTCATTTATGGTACCTGTTATTAAATATTTTTGTTTACAATTCTACATTCCATAACCGGGGTTATCCATAGTAAAACGATCACAAAAGATTGTACATGAGCAATTTCCTTAGAATTAACAGGAGAAGATATGACCTAGACCCAAGACCAAGAATGTAATGACACGTAAAGGTGTGTGGGGTGTTATATATCCACAAATCTTTTTAAAAAAAATACTTGACATGACAAATTGTCATATTTCTTAAATTTATGTGCTTGTGTACAAATGTGGTGTCCATGTGTGGTATATGTGCACATGCGTATGCACACATGCCCATGGGAACAAGGATACTGCGAAGCCCCATTTACCATGCTTTGCCTTATTCCTTTGAAACAGTGCCTTTGACCCTGGAGCTAGCCTGGCAATAGCAGTCTTGCTGTGTCTTGCTCCACAGTGCTGGGCTAAGGCATTTGGGCCATGCCTGGCTCTTTAAGTGGGTGCTGGGATCCAAACTCAGATCTTAATCAGCAAGTGCTCTGACCTGCTGAGTCAGCTCTCCAGTTCTTTAGACTTTTATAATGAGACAATCACTAATGTATATATGTATATATGTAGTATAGCCATTTTGATGGGACTTGAGATGCTGTATATGTCTGACTGTTGTGGTCTACAGGCTGTCTACTGCTTCACTGTGTGGAGGAGGGCTTGGGGTGACCTCTAAAGCGACCAAAGTTTGTCTCATGGGATGGCATTTTTTATTGGATGAACATACTCAGTATTTGGGGGAGAATAATTCAGCACCGAGTCAGATAGCATTAGGAACATATGATTTTTTACTCTGAGAATGACAAAGGTACAGTGGTTCTGCTGTTTGAAGATGGTGTGAGAGATTCTAAATATCCATACATCTGTGCATGTGGTCTGAGAAACAGCTTGATATACTTAAGATAAAAGTTACCCTGCTGGGCCAGAGTAGTTTAGAATACTATCCAAGGCCAGAGATGGGGGAGGGGAGCTCTGTGCCATTCACGGCTGAATTAACCACTATTGTGTGGGCCTTGTATTTGCTAAAATAAGACATTGGTGAATTCAACAAAAGAGGACATACCCAATGCACAACTTTGAGCCAGAGTTTTTTCTGCATTTGATCACTGCTTTTTCTTGTTACCCTAAATGACACAGAAAATTGAGGGGCAGATTCTCAGCCTCAGACTTTTGAGTCTATTCTTATCCCTGATTGGGCAATAAGAAAAATTACATCTGATAAAGCTCATTAGAAGTAGAAAATGAAACTTTTTTCCATGTAGTGAATTCACATCCACAGGAACACATCCATATACCAAATATGCCTCACTGTTGCCAATCTTCTTCCAATCTGCTTTTGAAATCTGACTAATAAAATTGTTTGTATTGGGTGATAAGCATGGGGGTAGACATTTTTTCTTCTCTCATATTCCAGTTTTTGTTTTCTCACTATACAGACTCACAGCAGTCTCCTATTTCAGCCTTCTACCATGTTACTGGTGGTTTGCATCTGATGGCTTTGGCCACAGACTGGTCTAGGAACAACATTGCTCCTTCTTACATTTCCAACAAGCACTCCTTGGTTGGGCATCTTGTCACATGAAGAGTCACAGCCTATTGTCTGTTCTGGTTCATTAGGACAGTTGCTTCAATGTGACAAGACAAGATGTTTTATAACATTTCTGCTCTCCGTTCCCTGAGCCTTGGTGAATATTGATGTCCCATTGAGGATGAGCACCGAGTCTCTCCTCAGCACTGTGACCAGTTAGTTCTGCAGCTGAACTGACTGCTGCCCATTGCAGAAAGAAGTTTCTCTGACCGAGGCTGACAGCAGTCAAGGTCTATGGGTATAGGCATAAATATTTGGAAGGCAAATTGACAGCATGCCCATTTAGGAAAATAACAATATTCTAGGGCCTATGATCTCCATAGTCATGGACTTTTGACTAGGATTCCAGTATCAAACAAGAAATTCCATCCTGTGGAGCAGGTCTGAAATCCAATGAGAAAGCAGTGAGTTACCCTATTAACAGCTATGACACTATTGTAGTAGGGGGTACGTCTTGCCTGGCAGCCTGGTAGTGGAGCACGTAGGGTTCAGTACTAGGTAAGACTACTGATGTCTTTTCTTTCCCAGCAGCCTACATAGCATCTCCTGACGCTATGAAACCTAGGCAGCAGGGAGGAAGTTTCCTGTTTGAAATTCACTTCTCCATATCTAGAAGCCAAGTGCATGGTGTCTTCAGCGATAGCGTCTTACCATGCACTTATGGTAGGTAACCAAGTATGATGGCAATAGCAATAGGCTTTGTTGTCTTAGAGACCTTGCAGACTTCTTGACCAATAACTCATAGAAGCATCCAGTTTTCATTTAAAAGCTCATGTCTTCTGGGATTGACATTGTCTACCTCTGCAGGGCAATTCTATTTAGAAGAGGAGGCCAAAAGAATATAAAAGTCAGAGGGTGGAGATGAGTGCTTGAAATGCTGTCTTTTGGACATGACATGGCTATCACAGTCATGAGCACATAGCTGCTGTGGTTAGCTACACAGGACCAAGGCAGCCAAAACCCCAGCAGAGAGGGGAGAGGTAAAGAGCCATTGGTGGTGGATAACTGCTGGGGGATGGATACTCATTCTTTGTTGAGGTGGTAACTTGTAGGTTTGCCATGCTCCAGTCAATCCCTCACATTCATGCACACAGGGTAGCTCTAACTGGACTTAACAGGTTATTTTAAAGGGGGAGGGGCACAGGGGGATAGAGATAGATATGATCTGAATTCCATCAGAGAACTATGATGGCTGGCAGGTTAAGACACTTGCCACTGAGCCTGATTACCTGAATTTGATTCCCAGATCCACATGATAGGAAGAGAGAAACAACTCATGCAGGTTATCTTCTGACCTCCACATATGTACCACAGCATGTGTACATGCATGACACTTGCACATAAACACAAACTGGATGTAGATTTTTAAAAATTATCAATTCCAATTAGATAATTTTTTTCATTAAGATATCCCTTAATTACTAACAATATACAAAACATTGTACTGTGGACATAAAAATATTAACTAATCCTTTATTGCTTATTTTATTGACTAAAACCTGGGCAATACAGCTGGGAAGCCCTTGTTTAACTTGCAGGGAACTTAACAGTTTTTATTCTTGTTAGCGTTAACTTAGGGTCTTACCTCAAGAGAAAGCATCACAGGTTGTGGGTGTGGGATAAGCTTGGTCTGAAAAGCCTTCTCTGCAGCATCTATGTCCTGTAACAGACACCAGCATTTAAAAACTGAAGTGTATTAATATGTAATGTAAATGGCACCTACACCTGCTGTGTCTGTACTCCAAGCCTCTCACCTCAGCCCTTTTCTGGATTCAGTGAGTTTGTGCTGTAATGGAGGGACACAGAGGTAGAGACCCTTATTATAAGTGAAGTAACCCACTTCCACTTTGAGTGCAGGGTTTCTCATTTAACATGAGAACATGGTAGCACTTCTGTGTTCTTTCTACCTTTTTATTTTGAATAACTGGTGAATGCCAGTAATTAATTTGAAAAACAAAAATGTTTCCTTTAAAAATGCTCAGAGTTGGGTGTGGTGAAGCATGACCATAATCCCAGAACTCGGAGGCTGTGGCGGGGGGGGGGGATTGAGTTCAAGGCCAGTCTACACTACATAAGGAGAGTCTTGATACAGAAATAAGTGCAGCAAAAATCATTATCAGAGCAATAACTATAACAGCCTTAAGGTCACCTGAAAACAGGCAAAGTGGAACAATAATGAATCACTGAGATGTAAACTAGACACTCAGACTCACACTGTGTAGTGAAGAGTTTAGGCTCTACAGATGATGCATGTAGCCCAGAGATGGCACATATTTCATCAATGTTCCATTTAAAATGTTATACCATGCAAATATTTCACATAGTTATGGCTCCTTAATGAGTTATCTTGCTACTTTGTAACAGGAGCTTTTAAAAATATTTTACTACACATATCTAACCTTTTGACATTTTGAAACATCTACCAAGGTCATGTTTGAGAACTACATGGTCAAGTTACACTCCTTACCATTTCATAATGGTTTAAGTAAAAGTTTGTAATTCTGCCTTTGGCTGTATCATAGCTATCCTTGGCCATGTGCAGCCCTCAGGCTGTGTGGTAA
This sequence comes from Tokudaia tokunoshimensis, assembly GCA_036184795.1. Classification (NCBI taxonomy): domain Eukaryota; kingdom Metazoa; phylum Chordata; class Mammalia; order Rodentia; family Muridae; genus Tokudaia; species Tokudaia tokunoshimensis. The sequence goes on along the minus strand of BTHU01000011.1, from coordinate 106,770,150 downwards.
AAGCACCTACAGGTCTTTAGGACTGGATTGTCATGTTAATTTAAATGAGAAGTGTCATTGCTAGGCAGTACACTACTTAGTGGATGGTATTTACCAATAGGTAGTGTCATTGCTAGGCAGTACATCACTCAGTGGAAGACATTCAAGAACCACACTTAAATTTGTAGTTAATTTCAAGTTGAGCATATTTTCTTCTATGGTTATAAAAACAGCAGTACAATTAAGCTTAACCTGGTATAATTTTTCCTTCCCTACACACCTTAAACACATGCAGAGAAATGTGGGGTTCTACATGTTGTTACAGAAACATTTGTGTCTGGCTAAGAAATGCTCTCCACACCAGCAGCACTGCTGTCTAGAGCATACTTACTATCTTAAGTTCACAGAGGTCTGGGTGCAAGGCTTGGCACATTCTGTGTCTCCTCTGAGTTTAGTGAATCGCTAGCACAAAGTTCTCTTGATCCATGCACACGCATCGGAGCAATCTAAGTAGAGGGCTGTTGGACAGACGGCGAGAAATGAAGAGGGCGTGGGAGTGGGGTGTGAAGAAGCCAATGCTGAACAGGAGAAAAAAGATAGCAGATGGTAGCGGCGGGAGCAAGGGATGGGTGTGAAATGTAAAAAGGAAAAACAGGAAATTCCCTAAAGGGACTCCCCAAAGTTGCACAACCATTAATGCACCTGCTGTCTAGGGGAAGGTGATTTGAAGGAAAAATACACAATTCAGGGATATAAAAACTGATGTTAGCATGTCTATCCCCTAGAAGTTTACAGCTAAGATGCATGTTAAAGATACATGCTGATGCCATGACAGATACAGAGGTATGACTATTCTGTGATTGTTTTATGAGATTTTACAAGGTTTGTAAAAGTTATAGTTTTTTGTTAGTAATCCAACTAACAAAACACAGAATAATTGTGGCCTCAGATCTGCCAGGACTCTGAGAACAGGTTCACTGTTGCTGTCAGGGGCAGATCTGGGTGACACTTAGCTCTGATATTATCAGGATTTTTCTTGAAGACAGAAAATAAGGACACTTCATATCACACAGAGGAGTAGCGAAGCAAACAAAAGAGCAGACGCCAGCGGAGGCAGATACTGCATCTACCCACACCACCACATCACTTCAGCGACCTCTCCTCTTCAGCTGGGCTGCTTTCCTCCTTTACTTCTAAGTGTGTCTTTCTTAAGCTGTGTGACATCTGTCTTCCCATGCTTACTCTCTTCTTTCGTGACTACCTCTTACCCAGCTTCCAGCATTGCTACAGAGAAGGGCTAGACTTCCACTTTACCTCTCATGGACCTGCTGGGTAAAGTCTGTCGTTGAGTGGGCTGTGTGGGGCTGGTGTCTGACAGCCAGGTGCTTCTGCAGCACTCATCCTCATGCCTCCTGCTCCTTGCTAGCTCTCTAGACTGTCCTTTCCCGGTGTCTCCACTTCATTCTCACCACCATAGTCGTACTACTGATTGGTTCGTTCAAGTGCTCACCGAGTATTTCCTTTGAAACATGCCAAGAGAATATTTTGTTTTATTTCATAACTGTCCTAGGATCAACTTGTTGGTTAAACAACCACTTAGAATCTATCCTCATATACCTTAGATGCAGAAAAAAATGGATGCCCAGGTAAATGGGGCTTCCTTTGCAAAAGGAAATATCAAGATAAAACTTCTTACAGAATATGCTCATCAAATTGTGGTCCTTTTGTTTATTTGTTTTACTCCAGTCAGGCAAAGGAACTTCCAAAGGAAGTCCAAAGGACTACTTCCAGTGGTCACAATGGTGGCAGTAATGATGTCTGTCTGTATCACAGGACAGTCACTACAGTAGTTGTCCTTATCCTTGGTTTTGATGTCCAGTTTCAGATTCCACGGTTGACAGTGGACTTCAGATAGCAAATTGAAAGTTGGTGACTAGGGGTGCATCTCAGTAGTATAGTGCAGACTAGCACACAACATACATGGGCCTTGGTATCAATATTCAGCTTGGACATGTACATCAGAAAAAGCAACTAATAAGTTTTAAACTGCATCATTCTGAGTGGCACAGTGAAATTTCCTGACTTCCCCTGTGTTCACACCTTGGGTTGCATACCATCTCTGTCAATATGTATACAGTATGTCAGTATGCTACATTGGTCACTTGGCAGTTGTCTGGGTTGTTCCATCCACCTTTGAAGTATCACAGGGCTTGTTTCTAAGTGACCCTTGAGTGGTTGGCAAGTACGTGGTCACTTGCCTCACTTTCATGCCATCGCTGAGGCACACATTTACACCAGGGAAAGGGGAGTACAATATAACCCCCTAAAACTACATCCACCCAATTTTTATTAGAATATAACCATCATACTTTATTGCTGATTCTTTTCTGTGCCTTATTTATAAATTAAGCCTCATTACAAGTATGCAAATATGAGTGAACATTGTGCATAGCATGTGGCATTACCCAGATGTGGCATTACACCAGATGTTTGGTGGGACATCTTGGAGCATAAGCCCCACAGATAGGGAGACTACTGCATACAGGTATATGGTGTTGGGGAGCTCTTTGAGGACCAAGCACTTGGGTTTATTTTTCTAACAAGGTTTCAATCTGTGGCTCAGGCTTGCCTCAAGCTCACAGCAGTCCTGCTTCACCTCCCAAGATTACAGGTGTGAGCTATCACACTCAGCTCAGAACTGAGGTTTCTGGTTTAAGGTGGGGGAATTAGGGGCACAAAATCAATGGTTTTAAGTTAAAAACCTTGCAATCCTTTAACTGAATTGCAATTACTGATAGGAGTTCTTGTTGTATCTTATCTCAAAAAGGAAAATCAAAGAAGTTGCAATAAATAGTCCCAGTGCCCAGATTGAGAGCTCTAAATATATTTCCTGCCAAAAGGAGCCAGAGCTCCTTGAAGCAATGACCAATTCCAAGCCTGGATGGCAGATACAGGAGCCTGCAAGAACCTGTCAGGTCAGACAGAGAGGAAACTGTTAGAGACTGTTACTTTGTGGTAGCGGCATCTGGGGCTGACTTGGAGAGCCTTCCATTTGGTAAGAATGGCCAAATCCCAGTATAAGGAATAAAAAGTCACAAAGAGCTGAAACATTTCAAATCTCAGATAAAGCAACATCTCATAAGTCACCCTGGAGGAATGGTGGGAAGCTGCCATGTTTTAAATACTCAGTGCAGGGGCTGAAGAGATGACTCAGTGGCTTGGTTCCCAGTACCCAAATCAGGTACTTCACAAGGTCCTGAAACTCCAGCTCCAGGGGATCAGATGCTAGCTTCTGGCCTTCACGGGCACCTGCACATTAACACATAACTAAAAACAAATCTTTATGAAATAACTAAATACAGGGCAGGAATTGTGGCTTAGTAGTCACCTAACATATACGAGAGCTTAGATTTGATACCTAGTTCTGAAAAACAAAAACAACTAAATACACAAAAGGAATTAAGCATACAGTATACAGTTTCTGACATTAACTACATATAACTAGGTAACTGACATAGAGCAGACAGATTCTCTTTAAACAAATAAAAATCAGAAGTCAAATGAGAAGGAATAAAATAACTGGAACACAAATTTGACTTTTTTTTCCTTTCTAAACTTGAGTATTGCTGTGTTACATTAGGCTAGCCTAAACTTGCTTCACTGATGAGACTGGCTTGTAACTTATACCAACCCCTGCTGGTGCCTCTGTGTGCTTTGCCTATAGCCTTTAGAATATTTCTAGTCAGCAATCACCAACACTGGCGTGCTCTTGCCCCAAACATCAAACTCAAACCTGGTGGCCTTCTCGATTTCCACTCTTAATACTCTTACCCAGTAACCTAACCTACCAGGGTTTGAAGTGTGGCAGTTGTTAGTTACAATGTAATTTAGTATAAAATACAATCCAAAATTTGAAGGCTAGAGAGAAAAAATATTTTTAAAGCAAACACTTACAATATTTTATAATTACTTCAAAAATTAACTTAGTCTCATGTTGGATTTTATGATTCTGGGGATCCAGGCTTTGTGCATGCAGGCTCAGCTGTTTCTTTTGTCTTTGTCATTGGCCATTCAGGTGACAGTTTGCTAAGTTCCTGCCCAGCTACTACCTGCTCCACTGACCACTTCCAGGCTGGTCTCGGTAGACGACCATTCTGTTTCCGACTGTAATGCTTTCCTATCCTATCTTTCCCCGCAGGGCATACACAGCTTCCCTGTGAGATGCTGCGAACACAGAAGGGCCTTGCTGTGTGAGGCTGGGATTTTGGGGAGGGGAGCAGGGAGAGATCACATTTTATAACACAGAAGTATTTATACTAACAAAATCTACTCTCTCCTCTAACTGCACACCCATGATGATTGTTTTTAAGGCTGATATTCTGTTTGATACTAATAGGGAAAAGTCACTCAGCTTGCATTTTTTAAGTGCATGATCTTTTATGGCAACTATTGACTGAAATTTGACTCAGAATTGTCTTGCTTCAGATTCAATTAATTTACTAAGATGCCAAATATTTCATGGGATTACTCTTTTCCTTAGGTCTCCTTTAAAAAAAAATTCCTGCATTTGATACTGCTTTGAAAAATAATTTTAGAGTTAGCATACAAGACGATGTTAGGGCATTTCCACGCATGCGCATGCCCATGTGTCCCTACATTCTGTTTGTACCCATCCCTTTCTTCTGCTCTCCCTCTCTTCCCTCTTGCTTGTTCCCTTCCACCTGCCTCACTTCTGTTTTCTTTCTTTTCCTTTTTTTTTTTTTTTTTTTTTTTTGGTTTTTCAAGATAGGGTTTCTCTGTGTAGCCCTGGCTGTCCTGGAACTCACTTTGTAGACCAGGCTGGCCTTGAACTCAGAAATCCTCCTGCCTCTGCCTCCCAAGTGCTGGGATTAAAGGCGTGCGCCACCACCGCCCGGCTCTGTTTTCATTTTTCCTATTCGTACTAGTTTGTCTTTCACAAATGACTTCACAGAAACATTATCACATTCGCTGCAAATTTTGTTAGGATGAAAATATATGTATAAATAACTTTGTGATGAGTGAAAGTAGGTAAATAAGAGTCTCCCCCGTGAGAATGAGGAAAGGCAGGTCAAGTTCACTTTTATCTCTTTTTAAACCTTTCGGTTAATGTAATAGACACGCTGTTTAATGTCTTTTCCATAAGCTATGCCTTGTGGCACAGGCCTGTAATCACAGCTTCTCAGGAGACCGAGGCAGGAGGATTATTGTTTGTACATTCATTTCCTATTGAGGTAACAAAGTAAGTTAGAGAGCAGTCTGGGAAACTCAGACTTTTTTTCAGAACGAAAAGCAGGTCCGTGGGATGGCTTCTGGGTAAGCGCGCTTGACGATTGGCTGTTGAATTGGCTGAGGGCTGGCTCATGGGTAAGTGTGCTTGAGGATAGGTTGAGACCCTGAGTCAATCTCTAGGACCCACATAGCGCACAAAGAAATCTCTTCCACAAATTATCCTCTGACCCTTACAAAAATCTGTGGCACCCTCTTCCCCAATATATAAATCAAAAGTAAAATACGGTCTGAGGATATAGTTCAGCAGTGGAATGCTTGTTAAAGGTTTAATCCCACGCTCCCAGCCCCCTCCTCTACACACACACACACACACACACACACACACACACACACACACACACACACAAAATACCTCTCTTGGGAAACTGAAAGTAGTTCACTGGTAGAGTGTAAGGGCCTGGGTCTATTCTCTAGCACCCTATCTCCCCAGAAAATATCTCTCAACACAAAATTCTAAAATATCCAAATTTTCTTTATCTTACTTTTACACAGTGATTTCTATAGTAGTACCATTAATGCTGCTTTGAAAGTTTTTAAAAAACAAAAGCAACACAGGATTTAAAAATGCATATGCAATTAAAGTGTATCAAACAAAGGCAGGAAGAGACCATGCCTAGCAACAATCACCATGCCTGCAATGCAGCAAGTGCTCAATAAATGAGTAGGATACTATGGAGACACGCATTTTGTCCTCTCAGTTTCTTTTCATTAAGAGAATCTGGGAAATCCCAGCACACTAAACTTCTTTCAGTTATGGAAGCCAGTACATTCCCTTTTCTATATGTTCCTGAACTTATGATGGATTATATCCATGGATCCTTAGTTGGATTGCATTTACTATACCCAATCTATAGAACTTTATAAAATGTAAAACTGAACTTTACACATATACACATATGTATGTACACAAATAGAACTTTACATAAAATTGAATTTTATATAAAATACAAGAGAAAATATAAGGAAATTGGGTTGATGGCTATTTTTTTTTTTTAGCATTTATCTCTATTAAAGAACAGTTTCTCTATTCATTTTAAAAAACTCTTAGGTGTATATGTGTGTTTCTGAGTGTATGGCTGTGCACTATGTGTGTGCAAGAACCCTCTGGGGTCAAAAGAGGTGTCAGATTCCCTCAAACTGGAGTTATGGATGGTAGTGAGCAAGCATGTGGGAACTAAGGATCAAACTCGGTTCTCTGGAAGAGCAGCCTGTGTTCCTAACCACTGAGCCTTCTCTCCAGCCTATTTCTCTATTCTTGAATTATCTAAGGAGAAAGTCAATCTTTCTTAAATGTGTGTGTGTGTGTGTGTGTGTGTGTGTGTGTGTGTGTGTAGCAGGAAGCTTAAAGATCACATATCAATTACATGCAGGAAGCAAGGAGTGAAAACTGGAAGTGAGGCGAGGCTATAAACTCTTAATATCCATTCCCAGCAACATACCTCCTCTTGCAAAGCTAGACCTCCTAAAGGTTCTATACTCTTCCCAAACCGCACACTAACTGGAGACCAAGTGTTCAAACATGGAAACCTATGGGGAATGTTTTTTTTTATTCAAACAATTACAGTCTCTGAACAAACACAACTTTGTGTCCTGTGAATTTTCAAGCTAATTAGTTCATAATCCCACTACCATCAACAGGGCCACTCATCTTTTTGTTCTTGACTATTTTTTTAACTTAAGAATCCAGTAGAATGTTTGGATGATTTAAATACAGATGAGGTTCAGCTTTACCTCAGAGGTCTCTACTAATATTTTTATATTAGTTCTGTCTCATTAATTATGTCAGAACAAAGAAATTACACCAAAATCATAAATTCATGCAAGATATTTTTGGAAAGGTGTGGGAAATCTCTATCCTAAAATAGCCCTCAAGCATATTTTCAATCTTAATCCTCACAGTCTCCATTCTACTCCGTGTAACGTAGCATCGGCTCATATAGAGTACCAGTAATAAGGAGCTCTGATGCCCTCTAATCTTAGCCTCCCTGAAGAAAGAACTTTGACGGAGCCTTACTCTGTTATCTCCACTTTAAACTCCAGGCACTCATCAGATGCTTGCTCATTAAAAGAAAAACCCTTGAAAACCAAACAACACACCATTGCTCCAGGTAGTAGCAATCAAGTTTTCCAATTTAGTTTCTCTAACTTTTCACAGCAATTTCCAGAGTATCCTATATATTTCCATTTAAAAATAAATATTGTTAACACCATTGGGCAAGTAAGACATATGGCAATATAGAATGCTTTGGTAGCACTATGGCTGTGACTTAAATTACTGTGGATCAAACTGCCAGAAGCTGAGAAGATAACTGAATTTTCCTCTCCCTTTATCCTGTAGTGAGGATAGAAGATAGCTGTATCATGCCTATCGATGAAAATATTTAACAATAAAAACTGAAAACACTGCTTTATAACTTAAATAATATAGTCTTACTACCAAATGTTTTAGTCATAGGATCTCTTGGAAGCTTGAATGGAAGCAAACTCTAGGGTTTTAATTATGGATGAAGCCACACAATTCTGGAAGCATAGTATAGCAAGCAGCCAAAAATGTTACACATATGATTTTATTCCAAATGGGTACATTGGCCAAATGGTGAGGCCCTATGCAGTCATATACTTTGACCACCTACTCCACAACCACCCAAAGGAGTCTGGGAAATGAGCTCTGACACAATGAATTCTATGTGTTTACTGTGGATTAGTTGGGCAAAATCAAATGGTTCACATTTTTGTGCTGTTTAGTATTTGAGTTGAGTCTAAACACATCACACACAAGTCTTTGTGGTCCTTCCTTGAAAGAGAGAGTATGAAAAATTTAAGGATACGCTTTCTGCTGCTTCTTGCACAAAGGTGACCTTAATATTCTTCCTGTCGTCATTGATTTTTTTTTTGGTTGACAGAAAAAATTTAGCTTATGTAAACTTCACTTTTTTTTCACTTTCAAAAAGCAAGAATCCATATGCTATTTGCCTAACTAACATGGGCTTGAAAAAGACATTGGCTCATTAATTCTGCTAGTTACTAAAAACAAAGAAATGATGTGAGTCAAAATTGTGAGGCAAATGTAAATACCTTAGGACAGAGGAAAACATCTACACTCAAGTCACGGGAATTACCTGCAAGAGCTGGAGGTTTCTTCTAGAAGCAATCTCAGTGGCTTGGAGGAGAGATGCCCTTTCTGTGTTTTGATCTCCAAATTTATTTTTCATTTTCTGAAGTAACATTAATCTTTGTGATACTCTGAAAAAAAGTGAAGATTATATACAGAGGAAAAATTGAAAAGCAAATATTTTATTGCTTGACTAATATATAACATTTCTTTCTTAATTGCATCTCACCTCAGCAATGACCTGTTATTGAAAGTCAATTATTATATCAACTAATGAGAAAATGAAAATATTAGTTTACTGTATCTTAAGTCAATCTGGGTAAAATTATTTTTGTTTCATTAACATATACTTCCCAAATGCCATAAGTATATGCTTCTGATTTTTAGCCACTGTGGTCTTTTGAAATTATTGTAGAGTGTTGAAGATATGTGATTTTTGGTGAAAATACAAACTGTAATACATATCTCCTTGTACACATAGTTATATATACCTCCCCACACATATACATTGCTATAACTTGCTATAGGAAACCTTCTGCTTAACACTTCAGTACCCCTGAATCTCATGTTACACATTTAGAATTGTGCTAAACTTCCATATGTTTGAAGAAGCAATAAAAATATTTTTTATCTCTTTTTCCAAGAGAAAGATGATGGTTTGATATATGAGTGAGAGGCAGTATATATGTATGCATGCTTACAAGGTAAACCAATGTTTGGAGAGAGAAGAAAAGCTATGAGTAAATGCTTTAACTATTTCATTATATATAACACATTTGAAAATTTTTTTGTTCATTTTTAGAAGTGTTTTGGTTCCCTAAAAGATGAAAATTATGTACAATAACGAAAAATATATAAGTGGTATACAGAAAACAATATAATTAAATAAATAAATGATAAATAACTGTTTTATAGGGATGTCTTGAATGTAGAACTAAAAGGGTCAATGAACACTTGTATTGTTTTTGTTTTTATGAAAATAGTGTATTAGAAGACCAAAGAGCCTGGTAATTAGTTAAACAATAGGAATATCTGAGAGCCCACAGATAGATGAAGATTAATATTAATTATAAGATCATGGCTCCCTATACAATATGCTGGATTAAGTGCAAAATGATTAAAGACAATGACATTAAAACATTCAAACAAGTGCAAGGCCCATGACTATACAGGCCACACTCCATGAGCATAAAACCAACTCTGGATAAGAAATTTCAAGAAGCCTACTGAAAGCCAAACTTGGAGCTGAAGATAAGGCTCAGAAGTGACAGGTTCTTGCTGCTTTTCTTGAGGACTTGAGTTTAGTTCTCAGCACCCACATAAAGCAGCAATCAATTGCCTATAAGTCTTAGCTCCAGGGGTTCTGGTGCCCTCTCACCCTCTTCTGCACTGCCTGGTCATCTGTATCTACACATACATATTCTCTCTCTCACACACACACACACACACACACTTGAAAATATTTAATAAAGGTTTAAAATTTTTACTTAAAAAAAAAAGAGCCAAGCATGTAAGCATGGTGGTAACTATCCTTACTCCAATCATTCAGGAGACAGAAGCAGAAAAACCAGGGCTTCAAGATCAGTTTTGGTTGTGAAGAAAGTTCAAGACCAGTCTGGGTTACATGAGACCCTGTCTCAGAGCCCCTGCAACCACAAAGTTCTATTAAAATCTAATTTGAACCTTAGAAAGGGTGAAGGAAGGGAAAATTTTGATATTAATATATAAAAATAGATATATGGATGTTTAGAACATAATTGTGCCATTTAATCTCATTCTTAAGAGACAATGAAATTATCTACAATAAAATCTCCTGTCAGAAAATGACGCTTTCACATTTTTAAGTCTTCCTGTGTATGTTTCACTAATAAAGCTAACATAGACTGTATTTGGAGTATCTTTTTCAAAAACTTACATTTCTTCATGTCTTTTAGAAAGGTGAATTTCTTGAGTAAACAAGGAAGTCATCTTTAATCAAAGCTGGGCTATAAGTTTTCTGCTAAATAATAAAAACATTTAGTTATCTTCACCCATGTGTTCAGCTATGCAATTTGGTTTTAGTACTGAAACAACACATTAATCTCTCAAAAGAGAAAACTGACAATTTCATGTGTAATGTGACTTAGCACTCAAACACATTTTTATTAGTTTTGGGTTTTTTTTTTTTCCGTTTGCAGATTCACTCAAAACACCATGGATCGGGTAAACTCAGGACACTTCATATTTTCTACCTCCACTGAAGCTCTAACCTTAAACAGAACTCCAACAAATAAATAGCCAGCACTAAGACTAATGGACATTTTATTTTGACAGAAAGAAAAAAAAAACCTAAAAATTCAACACACACATAGACAGAAAGGCAAACAAGTATGAGGACTAACTGGGAACTCATGGTCTTGCCTTCAGCATAAGATTGCCTAGCTCTACCCTGACCCTTCCAAACAGGGGAAGTATTTTTGCATGTGTAACTTAGGAAAATGTCAATTAAGTTCTCTCACCGTATCCTAGCAGGTCAGCACTCTCTTTTGGAGTTTCTATAGCACACTATACCAGGCGCAGGCTCCCCTTGGCTAAAGTACTTGCACAAGTATAGAAGGGGGTCTAGTGAACTGCTCTGAAAGCGCTAGGCTGAGCACAATTTTTTTTTGGGGGGGGGGGTTTCGAGACAGGGTTTCTCTGTGTAGCCCTGGCTGTCCTGGAACTCACTCTGTAGACCAGGCTGGCCTCGAACTCAGAAATCCTCCTGCCTCTGCCTCCCAAGTGCTGGGATTAAAGGCGTGCGCCACCACTGCCCGGCTGAGCACAAAAATTAAAGGTGCGCCACCAAAGGGAGACACATGCAACACAGACGTTCCACGGAGACTTCCTAAACTTTCTGAAATTGAACGCTCGTCCCTGAACCGCTCAGGGTCGTATGCTGACAGGAAGCCTGAGCTCTGGGTCAGCACACTGCACAGGGGTCTACCTGCCTTCAGCAGGCTCCTTCTCCGCCCAGGGCGGCTTCCAGCCCTGAGGACAGCCGTCCATGTCACGCCCAGCTTCCTCGCCTTCCTCCCAGCGAGTTTTGCAGCTGACTAGGGCAGCTGACTGCAGTGCTTCAGTTCTTATAGCCTGCATTTCATTCTCAGTGTGGGACTTCCCACTTCTCCATCCAGGCGCCCCTGGAAAGTCACTCCCCCTGCCTCTCTTCCTCTCCTTCGGGAGCACTTCCAGAAAAACTCTGCCTTTTGAAGCGAGAAGCGCCTAGCCGCCACCCCAATTCCCGCCTTTCGTCCCCGGAAAACTCTAAAAAAACCTTCCTCATCACCGGGCTCTCCCCTCATTAGCTTCCTCCTCACCACCCTACTGGTCTCAGGGGCCACGGGCCAGGACCACACGGCGCCCACCTCTGAGCTCTTCCGGGAACGCGCCATGGACTACGCCTGCGCAAGACCTGGGCGTGGCCAGGCAGCCATCTTTGCGTACTTTACGCTCCTGACGTCAGTCAGAGTCACAGATCCCGTGTGGCTCGATTAGGGCGCCTCAGGGAGAATGAGACTGTGGGAGATACCCAAAAGGGCCTTAGAAACCCCGAAGAAAATGTGATAACTCAAGTTTTTAAAATGCGAGCTCAGTGTATGTTAAAAAGTCTTCAGGGAGTACAGCTGGTCTCCTGGAAACTTGGAATGTTTCAGTAGTTTGTATAGTGTGTGTGTGTGTGACACAAATCAACACAGCAAGTTCACAGCCTTGTGTTGTTTAGTCCCAGGGCACTCCTCCCTTGTGCAAACGTGTGCCCTTAAGCATCATTTTATTTCTTGAAATAACTTTGTGAGAGAGTAGTTCTGCTTATTCTTTGTTTATAGAAAGAGATATGGAAGAGTAATAAAAAGTCTAACAGTTACTCAGCTAATAAAGGGTAAAGAGAACTTAAGACATTTAAACGAGTTTTTCCTCCTAGATTACCTACATTGAATTTAGCACTGGGTTTAGACACTTTGAACTCAGTGTGTCCTTTATTTTGAAAACCTCTCTTCTACACACTTGGGTATCTTCACTTTATTTCTTCTAGGGCGGGGTCTCACTATGTAGACCAGGCTGGTCGTTGAAATCACAGGACCTATCCCTGCCCCTCTGCCTCTGCCTCTCTGCCTCTCTGCCTCTGCCTCGAGTAAAGGCATGAACTATGATACTTGGCTCTTTATATCTTATAATGTTACTCTCTCAATAGAGGTATTATTTCATTCTCAGTGTGGGACTTCCCACTTCTCCAGCCACATTTTTCTCCACAACAAAAGAACATTTTGTGTTTTGTAAGGTTCCTTTTAATTTTGGTGTGTGTGTGTGTGTGTGTGTGTGTGTGTGTGTGTGTGTGTGTGTGTGTTGGGATGGTAGGCATATATATATATATATATATGCCCTCAGAGGGGCAGAGACTCTATTTGAGTGTTGTGATGAGAACTCTTGTCTTCTGGAAGAACAGCCAGAGGTCATAACTGCTGGACCCATATCTCTCCAGCATCAAGAAAAATATTTTTGACTTTGGTTTACTATTGTGCATTTTCTAACTGAATGAATGACATTCTTTTGCCCGGTAAAATTTCATCTGGTTTCCAAGCACTATGTCTTTGCTTGGCAGATCTGTTTAGTTGATAATGATAAAATGTTTTCATGTTTATTAAGACAAACTTTATGTACCTCATGCTTTGGGCAAGCTTGCATGGCAGTACAATTGGAATAAACTAGAAATTTTCCTCAGAGCCCCTCCTTTTTGACTCATTGTCTGTCTTACTGTTGAACCAAGAGATGGTATATAAATTTTGCAGTCTTTAGGAAAACAGTAACCAGGAATACATCACAGAGACTTAAAGATTATCTAGATATATTTTGATCATGTATAGCAACTCATAAAAGTTCTTCCTCTGCTTAAGGATTAGCTGTCATAACTCCTCTCATGACAAATCACATTTGTGATCCTTTCCATGAGACAACTAGTTGGTGAGGACAAATCCCTGGCAACCACACAGTGCTTCAGTTCTTATAGCCTGCATTTTATTAGTTAAGTTTGGATGATTTCTGGAGTAAGATACTCCTGCTCTACACTGCAAATTATCCTAATTGTCTAAATAGCAACTGGCCCAGTGTGGGGTATTCTTCTGCACATGTGTAGTGAAGCTAATGTTTCCTAGTACTGATTCTTGCTTGTCCTAGCTTATTGTAATTCTTGCCTTAGTTTCACTGTATAGGAAATTTTTTAGGGGTGGGTAGGAATGTGTGTGTGTATGTGTCCATGGAGACCAGAAAAGGACATCAGATTCCCTGCTGCTGGGGTTGTAGGTGGTTGTGAGTGGGGCATAGTGGCTGGGAACTGGACCTAAGTTCTCTGGAAGAGCAGTAAGCATTTTAACCACTGAGCCATCCCTCCAGATCCTGAAGTGTTGCCTTTTAAGTTGTATAATCTGTAAAGGTATACATAATGTACCATAATGTGCCCTTAGGAGCCCACTGATTGACTGAGCTCTCAAGATATACAAAAATGCCAGAGGATAGCAGCTGATAGCATAAAATGACTAATATTTATTACATGTTCATTCTATATCAGGCAGTAAACATGGATTCCACCTAATCTTAAGCAAAAGCTGATCTCATACTATTGTTGTAACTGAAAGAATTGATAATCGCAGAAATGACTGGTTCATAATCACACTCATTGCAAAGGAACATCAGCATGCTTGTTAAAAATGTTTCCCATAAATAACAATATATTTCTCTAATGGAATGAAAATGTTTAAAAATTAAGCTGTTTCTGGTATTGATCAGCAGTTATGAGGACATTTGAAATTTCTTGCTTTTATTCATGGTCACAAGATCATTGTAGTCATTTTTGGCAGTTTCAGTACAGTACAGTTGGCATTTGTGATATTTGGGTCTGTGGTGAAACAATGCTTTATGATGAAAACACATGGCAGAAGAACTGTTCTATGGAACCATGACTTAGAGACAAACAGACAGAGACAGGGACAGGAACAGAGACAGGGAGAGGTAGAGGGAGAGAGAAAGAGAGAATATGTAACTAAGTATATAATGTGGACTGTATGGTTGGTCATAGATGAGAGAGTGCTTTGAGCTGATTAGTCTGGACAGCAGTTTGGAAAACTGAGGTAGACTTGGAAAATTTAGTTGGCTTTAGTAGACTCTCTCTGAGGTTGAATGTTTCAGGCAGTGGGAAAGTGTAGTGATGGTAGTGGGTTTTCTAGGGAGAATGAACAGTTTGCACAGGAGAGAGAGAGAGAGAGAGAGAGAGAGAGAGAGAGAGAGAGAGAGAGAGAGAGAGAGAAAGAGAGAGAATGCATCTAAGCTAATGCTCAGGGTGCAGAAAATATCGAGAAGAATTCTTTCTTCTATTTTTCTATTTTTACCAGTCTTGTAGATTGTGTTTCTGGTGCTAGAGGATTTTAACACAGAAGCTTGACAGTAATGGACAGAAAGATCATTAGCGAAGGTAAGTCTAGAGAACGGAGAGAACAAGGAGAAATTGGGCGAAAATGGCAGAGCAAGAACTTTATGGAGGAAAAAAAGGAAAAACTGACTATTTCAAGCACTCCAAGGTACTGACAGGAAATCTGGTGTATATATTAATCCTGAGACTCACCAGAAAAACCAACTCCACCATTTTGGGCCAAATTTAAAGCAAGCTTTATTAAATATTAAACAGTAAGAGATAGACTGGTCAGGACTGTTCCCTGGAATTTCCCACCCGAGAATGTTGCATGTGTTGCAGGGGTTATGAGGACAAACTTTTAAGTCACAGTACTTTCTCACAGGCTTTGGGGTTTTTTTGTTTTGTTTTGTTTTGTTTTTTAAGAACTACAATTCCCAAGCATTCCAGTAAGTTACCTGGTTCCTGGGCAGGTGGGGCTTACAGGTTAATTTTCTGGGACCAAGGCAGCAAGGAATACCTCACAGGTTGAAATAAGACCAAAACAGAGAACATACTTTGCAGGATGAGAGTTCTGTTTATAGTTAGAACAGTTTGCTAGCTAAGAGATAAGTTAGTTCATATGTCAAGTCCCTACTAATTAAGTCCTCTTCTTGCAATCAAGATTAAGTTCCTCTGCTAATGCAGACTGTAACCCCATTCACTGATGTTTATCAATGCCTTTGTGACTGCTTGAAACCCCATTCACTTATTACCTGTCTTTAACCTTTATTCCTCCCTTCTCATTGTATCCTCTTAACAATGAGTAAGTCAACTCTCTCACCCACTGTGAACACTGTAACTGCCCTACAAAAAAACTTCAAAAAGCCAGTGGAGGTTGCAAACCCCAACTTTCTGGAGACAGGTGGCTGGCCAGCCTAAACTACACTCAAATGCAGCTTGCTTTAGTTTGGACAATTATGGATCCTTGCTTTTTTTGTTGTTGTTGTTGTGGTTGTTGGTTTTGTTCTTTTGTGTGTGTGTGTGAATTCTGGAATTAACACATTACATATACTGCAGAGATTTTTTTTAAAGACCCTTTGAAATTATCATAGATAAACAAATGTTTAGAAAACAAAGAACTCATGGCTGAAGTGGGATCGGGTTTTCTTAGTTCATGGATTTGGTAAAATGGGCCCAAAATATCTGTTTTTATTCTCTTTGACACAGAATCCATAGCATTTTACCTGTTCTCTACTCATACTTTGTTTGTTTTACCATGGAAAATGTTTTAGACTCAAAATATATACAAAGATGATTTAATATGGCTCCTGATGGATTTTGACCAGTAGAAAATTCGTAGACACATACCTTTTTAGGAGCTTTTACTAATTAATCAAGTATCTATCTAGGCCCAATCAGACAAAATGCTACAATAGGGAAATCACTATTACAGCAGGCACCTGTGTTATAGACATTTTTGGCTGAGATGATCTGATCTTGCTGACAGGACCATGTTTAACTTGGGAGATTTCTAGTGAGAGTTCGAATGTGCCCCTTTCCTTCTTGGGAAATGGAACTGAAACCGCACCAGTTCTGAAACTGATTGGAGAAAGCACTAAGATTTTTAGTGCATATGTTACAAATCTTAGTGACTCATTTATATATTTTATACTTATTGAATATGTGTGCTCCTCACTCCCCAAATCCACTCATTTAAAGCTCAGTCTGTTTGTCTGTCTGTCTTAGTCCGATAGCCTTCTAGCTGTCTATAATCTCTGAACATTTTGCAGTCCTGGGACCTTGATTTTACATTGGCTCCTAATACCTCTCTACTAGTCTACAATGCCAATACCAGATTTCCCTAATGTGGGTGTTTTCTACTTCTTGCCTGCCTGCTTGTTTCTTTCCTTGAAGTTTTGCTGTTTTGCAGCCCCGTGGAAACTTCATCACCAGTTCACCACTGAGCAGGCAGTTGAGAACCCACTCAGTCAGTGCTCAAGGAGTTGATAAGCATTTTCTTCTGCAGTTAAGTTCAAGGAAAACATTCAAGGCTCTGAGTAACGGAAAAGTATTTTGTTTTGGTCTGATTTTGTTTTCAAACCATATTATTTACTGTATTCATCCACTTGAAAACTTTCCTGCTTATATTCTTCAACAGCAAAACCACAGGAACTGCAATTTTACTACATTTCAGTTTATTTATGATCTAATGATACAATAAAAATTTGTCAGAAAGGCTATCATGGTTTGATGCAGTTGAAAAAAGTCCCATGTCATTTACTTATATGAAATCAAATGTTTTAGATGAATGAAGATTGCATGTGAATATACTTCCTTTTTGACAGTAGATTGAGTTAAACTTTCAAATTTGACTTTACTTTTAAGTGTATCCTACCCCTCTTTTAAGTAAGGATTTTTAAGTGAATTTCACCCGTGGTTCAATCTTATAAACTCTAAGAATTTTTGAACAAATATCACTCAGTATAATAGCATTAAAATTCAATTAAATTGGAACTTTAATTTTTTAAATCAATTTAGTGTGGTATGTGTATTGTGTGTGTGTGTGTGTGCATATTCATGAGTATATGTGTGGCACATGTGTGGGGGTCAGAGGATAACTTCTAGTTTTTTCTTCTATTATCTGAGTCCTGGGGCTTGAACATGGGTGACCAAGTTTGGTAGCAAGTACATTTACTTACTGAGTCATCTTGTCAGCTGTAATTTTTATAATCATATTCTTCAGAGGTTAAAGTGAAATCATTTTTTAATGTCTTTAGTCTGATTTTCTTAAATTCTTTTTGATATAGCTCTTTGAGTCCAAATATATTCCACATTTCTCATCCACAAGTTTACACAGCAAATAGAATATTAGCTAGATTAAATATAAATCTCATCTGTTAGTCAACCTATGATAGTTGCAACAGTTGGGGATGTTCACCATGATTGGCAAGTTGAATAATTAGTTAGCCCTTGAAAATCTGGAGTCTTGAGAATTTGCTCAACATGAAACAGGGGTTAAGAACCACTGCTTGTATTCCTAAAATTTGGAGATTAGTAACAGAGGAGAAAAGAAATGGATTCATTTTAACTCTAGATGGCAGTTAAACACAACTAACAAAGATAATTTTTTTTGAAATATAAAAATAGTAAAACACACATTCTGTTCCTGCCATCTAGTTAATATATTATCCAAGTGAAGTTCTGAGTTGATATTACTAAGCAAATGTATATATAATGTGATTATGCACATGTTAAATACATAGTAGAATCCTATCATGGAAAGGTAGGTGTTTTTTAAATCTGGTGTCATGGCATGCAGGATTTATATTGTATTTTGTTTTGTTTTGTTTTGTTTTTTAGCTCAGTCTAGTTTTATTTTATGTACAGTTATTTACTAAGTCTCCATTTTTTTTTTTTACCATTGCAACATTTGTAAAAGTACTGCATATTTAATGATTGAAATACTTTATAAGGGAACGGAAAACCTTGTTAGAGCATGCTTTGCTCTTGCCCTTTGTGTGGACTGTGTGTTAGTGGACTTGGAAAAAGTTATGAACAACCCTCTCCTGAGCGTTAGGATGTCTGGCTAGTGGTACAAAAGGTTCTTACACAAGACAGAGCTAAAGAGTTTTATCCAACTTGTCAGCTAGCTAGCAAGGAAAGGTTGTGGTAGTTTTAAAATATTTTTTATTGCATTTAGAAATCAAAACAGATGCATCTTGAAAGGGGTTGTTTGATGTGTTTCTCATTTCTGGCATCTAGCAATGTTTGTGGAGTCTTTCTTTAAGTGGTGAATTATTATTCAGGCCCTGCTGACCACACCCCTGTAGCCCTAGTAAAGTTGAAAGAAATGTTGCAGTCAAGATTCAAATGGACGCTGGTACAGGTATGCCCATTGGAACCTTGGACCTCACTGAACATCTCTGGTGCAGGAATCAGCCTTTGCTGTTTGGATTGATTACAGAGTAAATTTTCAGTAGGGTCTACACAAAGCATGTGTTAATGTTGCAACAATTTCCTGTGGCCTTGGAGTTATCTACCTGACAGGAGGTAGTGGTTTGTGACAGGTTCTTGATATATGCCAATTTAATGTATTTCAGCTGGCATAAGAATAAATGCCTTTTCTGCATTAAAAGTCACACAAAGTCATGTGTAAGTTACACATTTTAGAGAAATTTCTACTGGGGCTTTTTGTGCTTCCTCCTTTATTAACCTGGTGTATTTGCTATGCTAAGTAGTGGTTTCATTATTACATCTTTATTCCTATGTACTAGGCATTTTACTCATACACCCTCCTCCGACCCTGCCCTGTCCTCTCTTCCCTCCTTCTGGTCCCTTCTTAAATAGTCCCTCTTCTGGTTTTCATGTTATTATTTTAACGTATGGGTTCTGTAGAGAGGAGAAAACATGCGGTATTTTTGTTGTCTAAGTCTGCTTTATTTTGCTTAATGTGATCTCTAGTTTTATATGTTTCCTGTATTTGACATGATTTCACTTTTCCTTGTGGTCAGATGACACTGCATTGTGTATACATAGGACATTTAGCTTACTCATCTGTTGACAGGGACATAGACTCATTCTATAATTTGTCTGTCTGTGGATAGTGCTGCAGTAAGTGTGGATGAGCAGGACTCAGATTAGGTGCTGGGAACCAAGCTCACGTCCTCTTCAGAAGCAGAGTGTGCTCCTGACCACTTAGCCATTCTAGTTGCAATGTTGTTTTTGTTTTTGATTCTGTGTGTATTCCAGATAGTAAACTCTTGTCAGATGAGGAGCTAGCAAAAATGTCTCCCACTGTGTAGATTGTCTTTCTAATCTTCAATTACATCCAACTCCTCTATTCTATTTCATTAATTAATGTGTCTGTATTTATGCCAGTATCTTGACATCCAAGTGTTGCAATTAGTTTTACGCTCTACCCACCTTTAGCTCTGGGAAGTGACTGCTACCAGCTCCCTCCAAGCTTCCCTTAAATCCTCGAATAAAAGACATAGACAAATAGTTGTTTGTTTTCAACTTGCCTTTTTTGGCACAATTGCTGGGCACCACTATCTCCCACCTGGAAAAGCATGTCCTTATCAATCTCTTATCTCTGCCTCTCCTACCTGCCCTAAACTTCAGTGGCTAAACTTCCCTGACCATCTACCTGTAGGAGCAGCCTATGTGGCCGCTCTGTTTTAAGATCTCACATTCTCTGCCTCTCCTACCTGCCCTAAACTTCAGAGGATAGTCCCATCTAGCCCCTGCCAAACATCCCTGGCCACTCTCCTGTAGTAGTAGCCACAGGCCCCAGCTCCTCTTGAGACCTCACATGGTCGCCTGGTTCTCCTCTCTCTAAAGCACCCTGTTCTTATTCCTGTGTTCCTTTCTCCTCCTCCAAGGACCCAGAAGCCCTGCCTGTCTCTTCCACCCAGCAATTGGCTCAGCACTTTCTTTACTGACAGATCAAGAACCAATTGGGGAACAGGACCGTAGCATCAAAACCACCCCCTACACATCCAAGTTCATTGTCTGTGTTTCTGTCTACATTCTCATCTTCCACATGTGTAGAACAGCACACTGAACTCCAAGCCTTCAATGTCTTTTCCAAACAAATGTTCAAATGCCAACACAATCTTTCTAAAAACACATGGTAAGGTCTGTCACAGCAATATCCCATGGCCTGGAGCCAATTTCTGTCTTAGTTAGGGTTTCTGGAATGGATAATCTTTTTTGTATGCTCTTGAATTTGGTTTGTAAGTATTTAATTGACAATATTTGTTTCTATGTTCATTAGAGAAAAATTTCCCTATAATTTTTTTTTTGTTGGACCATTGTATATTTTTAGTATCTGGGGAATACTGGCTCCATAAAAAGAATTTAGAAATGTTCCTTTTCATTTTTATGAGTAATTTGAAGCATATTTAGTTCTTTGAAGATCTGGTGTAAGTCTGCACTGTATTCATCTGATAGTAGGCTTTCTTTTCCTTTTTCGTTAGTTTTTTTTCCCAAGAAATACATACCACCTTTATTAGCATAACAGAAACTTCCAATTCATAAGGAAAATAACATGAACCCAGCATCACCTGCGAAATGTCAGGCCACATTATTGTTCTGATGAGAACTGGCCACACTGAGGGTCACAGGACAACCCCATCATAGCTGCTGCAAGACCACACTTCTGCCATGACAGTCTCAACATCAAGGCTACACACCGACTTATTCTGAAGCTTTTGAGTTGAAAGGGTCAATGTGAAGAACAGAGCCTCGATTTTCCAATTAAAAACAAAAAGGAAACAAGGGACTGAGTGAGCAACATCTACTAAAGTCTTCTAGAGGACTCTATGGGCACTCACTAGTGGCAGGGAGTCAGGACACTAGCGCTAGCAGAATGCTCTGGTGACAATCAGCTCTGTTCCCTTTCTGCTGGGTACTTTCTGCTGGTGGCAGTAGACATCTATTCTGGCAGTGGCAGCAGCTTGATGGGGGAGGAAGGAGCAACCCATCCATCACCTCTTCTTGAAGCCGTACTTTTTGCGTTCACAGAACAGGTCTGTCTTAGAGCTGTTCTATGACAATCTTTGGGCAACCTTCTCTATTCTCCTGAATGGTGCACTCTTTACAATAGTAGGCATCAGAGACTCCGAGACCTCCGCAGATCACACAAACGGCCCTGGTAAGATCCGTAGTTACACTCATCACATATGCGAATCAGGGTGCAGGGGTGCATGTAGGAATCACAGATCCCACATTTGCCATCACATTTTTCACACAGTCTTCCAATAGCAACACAGCCTGCTTGCGGCAGAAAATCAAACCTGGATGAGGCTTAGCCATAACTCTTTTCCAAGCCAGTCGCCAACTTTAGATTTTTAATTAATAATATATTAATTACTTCATCTTTATTTAATTTATGTAATTATTATGTAAATTATGTAATTTATTTAATTTATGTAGGTCATGTAAATCTTTAGATTTATCAATTTCCCAGTTTAGCAGAATATATATATATATATATATATATATATATATATATATATATAAAACATTCCTATGATTCTCTGCCTTTCTTTACAATCTGTTTTGATACTTTCCTTTTCATCTCTAACTTTATTATTTAGATTTTCTCTCTCTTTTAAATGTTTGGCAACTGTTAAACTTTTTCAAAGAACAGATTTTTACTTTATTAATTGTTTGCCTCCTTTTTTTCATTTCTGTTTCAATAATTTTGATTATTTCTTCTTGCCTTCTTTTGGATGTTTTTTGTTCTTCTTTTCCAAAGTCTTCAGATGCATAATTAAGCTATTAATATGAGGTATTGCAGCCACTTAGAGCTGTAAACATTGCTTTAGGATACCTTTATTGTGTCTCATAGATTGTGGTTTTTTAAAAAATATTTATTATATTCTATCATAGTGTTGGTTTTTATTTTCATTCAATTTTAAAATTTTTAAGTTGCCTTCTTCATTTCTTTCTTTACCCTCTTTTCATTAAACAGTGTATTGTTCAGTTTCCATGAGTTTGTGTACTTTCTGTTTTCTTTTTGTTGTTGATACCTAACCTTATTCCATACAGAATGTAAAATGTTAGGATTCACACATAGATTTGATTTCTCCTCCTCCTTTTATACCTACTATTCACAGGCTTGTTTTTTTATTATGTCCCAAAGTTCCTTTCACTTGGGTTTTTAGATTTTACATTTCCTTTGAGTGATCCAGCTCTTCTCCTTTTCGTAGAGGCCTGGTATTCCCTATTCCACTACATACAATCTATTGGTGCAGGTTTTCTCTGAACCTTTCATCTCCCTTTCTGACATTTTCAACATTTATTCCAGTTTGCTCTTCTTCAGAGATTATAACTCTTCATTGAGTTCTATCTTCATGCTTTGAACTGTTTCCATTGTTTCACTAAACCATTTTAGCTTTTGTTATCTTTGTTAGGCATTTATTCATATCCCCTGATTTCCTTGAACATATTTATAATTGCTATTTTGAAACTGATGCTTTGCCTGTCAGCTAAGTGGCTTTACCCAAGAAACATAAGAGAGGGGTGCTAATTTCTAGAGAATATATACTGTTTTGGATATTGTTTTTTGTGTTTTGGTAATGGGACCTAGGTATTTGAATTTGTTGCAGTGTTTCTTCCTATGGATATCCAGATGTGCTTTTATAAAATGTGTGTTTGGATCTTTGTTTATTGTTATCCTAACTTGTCAGGTTGTGGACCAGATGAATGATGCTTAAAGTTCAGTCTTGGAGCCACTCTATGTTGATGTGTGAATGAGGTGTCACAAGTGGTCTCAGCCCAGCTAGGAGTATGTGCAAATTCTGATTCCAAGAGCAAATCTTTTCCAGGCTTAGAAGATTTTTCACTGCTAAGCTTCAGGAGTCTATGGAGGGCACAGCAAGTTCTACAGGCTGTCCTAGGGCTTCAGGGGCCAGTGTCAGAGAAATTATAGATGGTGATCCATGGTGGTCTGGCACAAGATGCCATGACATACTCAGGTGGGGGTGAGCCTGGTAGAGGCTAGGCTCTATTTGGGAGAAGGACACTAGGGGATCTTGGGACATATTGGCTGATAGGATGGTGGACAGGCTTTGGAAGGTCTCTATATGGAGTAAAATTACAAGAACCCAGGGTGTCTTAGAATGACACAGTTGAATGTGGCTACTAGTGAGATTGGCTCTCTCTTGTTTTCTTAGTTGGTTTTTCTGTATGAAATTATTCTGCTAGAATTTTTAAATGATAAAAACAAAGCTCATGCTCACTTGCAACAGTTTATGGCCTTCTAAGAGAAAAAGGTGTCAAAGTTTTTGACTTTTTTCAGTTGAAGAAAAAAAATAGACTCCCAAGGAAATTCTCATATATTAGCTTTAATAACTCATTCATGCTAGGTATGTAGTTTTGTTGATGTACTGTTTGCCTGTCATGTACACTGTCATGGGCTCATTCTCCTCATGGGATCAATCCCCAGTACTTCATAAATGAGGATTATGGGGGAGTGTATATAACCCAAGTACTGGGGAAAAGGAGCATAAGTTCAAGGCCACTGTTTGCTATAAAGATCAGCCTGGAATACATGAGACCAATTCTCACAATAAAAACAAAATGCAGGGACTGGAGAGATGGCTCAGCAGATAGGAGCAGTGACTGCTTTTCCAGAGGTTCAATTCCAAGCATCCACATGGCATCTCACAATTGTCTGTAACTCCTGTTCCAGTGGGATCTGACACCCTCATGCAAACATACATGTTGACAAAACACCAATGCACATAAAATAAAAGATAAACCACTAAAAAACCCACAAAATAAGCAAAAACCCAATCAATTAACAAACCCCAAAACAACTAGCTGGTCAGCCAGTGTAGCTGACTTAATGAACTTCAAGTTCAGTGGGGGCACACACAAAAAATAAAATAGTTTATGTGTGTATTAATGTGCATACACACACTATATGTTTTCATAGTTCCTGTCTGCTATAGAAGGTAAGGCATATATGTAAAGTATCCTTATGGGTTAAAGTAGTTCTGATAGTTGCATTCTCTAGTATTGTAGTTATTCATTGGAAAGCTGGCTTTCATTTACTTCTCAAACCAAGACCCAGACCCTTTTAGCTTAAGTGCATTTCGCCCCCTGCAAAATAAAACTCTCATGTTGAAAAACTTTGGACAAAGCTGTCTAAACATTTACTTGGGAACAGAACCATGTTTTGTCCTTATAAATTGTTGTTAAGGAGTTCCCAGTTATTGGAAGCCCTCACTTTACATGCTCATGTCCAAAATATTATGTCAGACTCTTGTGTTAAAAAGAAAACCAACTAATGGAAGGCTCATTTGTTAGGGAGCTGGTGATCATTGTCTCTCTTACTGCTGGTTTCTAATTTGTCTTAAAAGGTAAGACAGTTCATTTCTCCATCTCCATTCCTCTGTCATCACCTGTAGCTCAGAGACAAGAGCCCACCTGGAATACATGTAGTAGCAAGAGTGTAATAAGAACTAAGTGGTTAGTCTTATTAGTAAAAGTTATGAGCTAACTAGTCAGAAACAGCTTTGAGGAGAAAGCCATGGCATGGGAGAGGAATGGGAGTGGGGTGGAGAGCAGGCTACGAGGGCGATACTGGACAGGAAAGAAGCAGTAGGCCTGTAGCTCAACTGAACCAGCTAGAACAGGGGCAGGAGATGAAGAGGACACAGAAGACTGGGTGGGTGGAAGTTGTAAAGGGAGGAAATATGGTACTCAGAAGCACAGGGCATTTACAGAAGAACTGTTGAATGTGACACAATATAGTGAAGTTAAATTGATTTGGAGGGTAACTTCAAGATCTTTGTACTTGCATTAGCTAAATGTTCTTCAAATATTCAAATGAGATAGGAGGTTTTATCTATTGGTTCATCTCTGAGTAGTGTAAACAAAGATATGCACTGGTTTTATTCAAATCCTGAGAAAGTGGTTTTTTTGGACAGATTGTTTATTCTAATATTCATTTTTAAAATTTACTTTTCTACCATCATAACATGAATATGAGTATAGGGTATGTGTGTGGGTGGTGTTGGGATTGAACCCAGAACCTTATGTTTGCAAGATAAGACTTCTGCAGTAGGCTCCAACTCCAAGCTGCATCTCAGTGTAGGCTTCTGTGTTTTGTTTGATGCTTTTGTCAATGTTAGTGGATTTTGTTGATAAAGCAACACAATCTTTTAATGATTGACGTATGACAATACAATGGTTTATTTCTACAAATGCCAGTGTAGTTTTTACTTGATAATATTACATTGGGATATATTGACTTCAGATTTTTTATTAATATATACATTCATTATTTCTATTTGGCTATTATAAAATTGTGACTATAAACAGAAAAAAATTCAACCACAAAACTAGCTATTGATTAGAAACAGAATCTGAGTAGGATTGGCAAGATGTTCAGCAAATAAACACACTTGTTGCCAAGCCTAAGAAACTGGGAGTTCAATCTCAAGAATCCACATGGTGGAAGGAGAGGTCGAACAAAATACTCAATCTCTCTCTCTCTCTCTCTCTCTCTCTCTCTCTCTCTCTCTCTGTTCACATGTCTGTATGTGTGTGCATATGTGTGTCTGTATATGTATGTGAGTGTGCATGTGTATGTGCTTGCTGTTATTTGTTTAATGTTTTCTAAAACACCTGGATCTATGGTTTTGTTTTGTTTTTTTATTTTTTTTTAATTTACATTCCAAATCATTTCCCCTTTCCCGTTTCCTCCCTCCCCGAAGGTCCCATAAGCCCCCTTCCCTCCCTCTTTTCTCCATTCAACCCCCTCTCGTTTCTCTGTCCTGGCATTCCCCTACATCCAGTCTTTCCAGGACCAGGGGTCTCTCCTTCCATCTTCTTAGAAATCTATTGATATGCGAATTGTGTCTAGGGTATTCCGAGATTCTGGGTTAATATCCCCTTATCAGTGACTGCATACCATGTGTGTTCTTTTGTGATTGGGTTACCTCACTAAGGATGATATTTTCAAGTTCTGACCATTTGCCTAGGAACTTCGTGAATTCATTATTTTTAATTGCGGAGTAGTATTCCATTGTGTAGATATACCACATCTTCTGAATCCATTCCTCCGTTGAGGGACATCTGGGTTCTTTCCAGCTTCTGGCTATTATAAATAAGGCTGCTATGAACATAGCGGAGCATGTGTCCTTATTGCATGCAGGTAAAGCCTCTGGGTATATGCCCAGGAGTGGTATAGCCGGATCCTCCGGGAGTGTCATGCCCAGTTTTCTGAGGAACCGCCAGACTGCTTTCCAGAGTGGTTGTACCAGCTTGCAATTCCACCAGCAGTGGAGGAGTGTTCCTCTTTCTCCACATCCTCGCCAACAACTGCTGTCTCCTGTGTTTTTGATCTTAGCCATCCTGACTGGTGTGAGATGGAATCTCAGGGTTGTTTTGATTTGCATTTCCCTAATGACTAAGGATGATGAACATCTCTTTAGGTGCTTCTCAGCCATTAGATATTCTTCAGGTGAGAACTCTTTGTTTAGCTCTGTACCCCATTTTTTAATAGGGTTACTTTCCTCTCTGGAGTTTAACTTCTTGAGTTCTTTGTATATCTTGGATATTAGCCCTCTGTCGGATGTAAGGTTGGTAAAGATCATTTCCCAGTTAGTTGGTTGCCGCTTTGTCTTTTTGACAGTGTCTTTTGCCTTGCAAAAACTTTGTAATTTAATGAGGTCCCATTTGTCTATTCTTGATCTTAGAGCATAAGCTATTGGAGTTCTGTTCAGGAAATTCTCCCCTGTGCCCATATGTTCAAGGTTCTTCCCTAGTTTCCCTTCTATTAGTTTCAGTGTGTCTGGTTTTATGTGGAGATCCTTGATCCACTTGGAATTGAGCTTAGTGCAAGGAGATAAGGATGGGTCAATTTGCATTCTTCTGCATGTTGACCTCCAGTTGAGCCAGCACCATTTGTTGAAAAGGCTATCTTTTTTCCACTGGATGGTTTTAGCTCCTTTGTCAAAGATCAAGTGACCATAGGAGTGTGGATTCATTTCTGGGTCTTCAATTCTGTTTCATTGATCTACATGCCTGTCACTGTACCAATACCATGCGGTTTTTAACACTATTGCTCTGTAGTACAGCTTGAGGTCCGGGATACTGATTTCCCCCAGAGGTTCTTTTACTCTTGAGAATAGTTTTAGCTATTCTTGGTTTTCTGTTATTCCAGATGAATTTTTTTTGTATTTATTTATTTATTTATTTATTTATTCATGATTTATTTATTTTTACTTCGCTTGAATTTTTTATTTTTATTTTTTTTTTAATTTAATTTTATTTTATTTTTTTAATTTACATTCCAAATCACTTCCCCTTTCCCGTTTCCTCCCTCCCCGAAAGTCCCATAAGCCCCCTTCCCTCCCTCTTTTCTCCGTTCAACCCCCTCTCATTACTCTGTCCTGGCGTTCCCCTACATCCAGTCTTTCCAGGACCAGGGGTCTCTCCTTCCATCTTTTTAGAAATCTATTGATATGCTGATTGTGTCTAGGGTATTCTGAGATTCTGGGTCAATATCCCCTTATCAGTGACTTCATACCATGTGTGATCTTTTGTGATTGGGTTACCTCACTAAGGATGATATTTTCAAGTTCTGACCATTTGCCTAGGAATTTCGTGAATTCATTGTTTTTAATTGCAGAGTAGTATTCCATTGTGTAAATATACCACATCTTCTGAATCCATTCCTCCGTTGAGGGACATCTGGGTTCTTTCCAGCTTCTGGCTATTATAAATAAGGCTGCTATGAATATAGTGGAGCATGTGTCCTTATTGCATGCAGGTAAAGTCTCTGGGTATATGCCCAGGAGTGGTATAGCCGGATCCTCCGGAAGTGTCATGCCCAGTTTTCTGAGGAGCCGCCAGACTGCTTTCCAGAGTGGTTGTACCAGCCTGCAATTCCACCAGCAGTGGAGGAGTGTTCCTCTTTCTCCACATCCTCGCCAACAACTGCTGTCTCCTGTGTTTTTGATCTTAGCCATCCTGACTGGTGTGAGATGGAATCTCAGGGTTGTTTTGATTTGCATTTCCCTAATGACTAAGGATGATGAACATCTCTTTAGGTGCTTCTCAGCCATTAGATATTCTTCAGGTGAGAACTCTTTGTGGAGCTCTGTACCCCATTTTTTAATAGGGTTACTTTCCTCTCTGGAGTTTAACTTCTTGAGTTCTTTGTATATCTTGGATATTAGCCCTCTGTCGGATGTAAGGTTGGTAAAGATCATTTCCCAGTTAGTTGGTTGCCGCTTTGTCTTTTTGACGTGTCTTTTGCCTTGCAAAAACTTTGTAATTTAATGAGGTCCCATTTGTCTATTCTTGATCTTAGAGTATAAGCTATTGGAGTTCTGTTCAGGAAATTCTCCCCTGTGCCCATATGTTCAAGGTTCTTCCCTAGTTTCCCTTCTATTAGTTTCAGTGTGTCTGGTTTTATGTGGAGATCTTTGATCCACTTAGAATTGAGCTTAGTGCAAGGAGATAAGGATGGGTCAATTTGCATTCTTCTGCATGTTGACCTCCAGCTGAGCCAGCACCATTTGTTGAAAAGGCTATCTTTTTTCCACTGGATGGTTTTAGCTCCTTTGTCAAAGATCAAGTGACCATAGGAGTGTGGATTCATTTCTGGGTCTTCAATTCTGTTCCATTGATCTACATGTCTGTTACTGTACCAATACCATGCAGTTTTTAACACTATTGCTCTGTAGTACAGCTTGAGGTCCGGGATACTGATTCCCCCAGAGGTTCTTTTACTCTTGAGAATAGTTTTAGCTATTCTGGGTTTTCTGTTATTCCAGATGAATTTTTGAATTGCTCTTTCTAACTCTATGAAGAATTGAGTTGGGATTTTGATGGGGATTGCATTGAATCTGTGTATTACTTTTGGTAAGATGCTCATTTTTACTATATTAATCCTGCCAATCCATGAGCATGGCAGATTTTTCCATCTTCCGAGGTCTTCTTCAATTTCTTTCTTCAGAGACTTGAAGTTCTTGTCATACAGATCTTTCACTTGTTTGGTTAGCGTCACGCCAAGATACTTAATATGGTTTGTGGCTATCGTAAAGGGTATTATTTCTCTTACTTCTTTCTCAGCCTGCTTATCCTTTGAGTATAGGAAGGCTTCTGACTTGCTTGAGTTGATTTTATATCCGGCCACTTTGCTGAAGTCGTTTATCAGCTGTAGGAGTTCTCTGGTGGAGTTCTTTGGGTCGCTTATGTATACTATCATATCGTCTGCAAATAGTGATAGTTTGACTTCTTCCTTTCCAATTTGTATCCCTTTGACCTCTTTTTCTTGTCTAATTGCTCTAGCTAGAACTTCAAGTACTATATTGAAAAGATATGGAGAGAGAGGGCAGCCTTGTCTAGTCCCTGATTTTAGTGGGATTGCTTCAAGTTTCTCTCCGTTTAGATTGATGCTGGCTACTGGTTTGCTGTAAATTGCTTTTACTATGTTTAGATATGGGCCTTGAATTCCTGATCTTTCCAAGACCTTTAGCATGAAAGGATGCTGAATTTTGTCAAATGCTTTCTCAGCATCTTATGAGATGACCATGTGGTTTTTTTCTTTGAGATTGTTTATATAGTGGATTACGTTGATGGATTTCCTTATATTGAACCATCCCTGCATCCCTGGGATGAAGCCTACTTGATCATAGTGAATGATCGTTTTGAGGTGTTCTTGGATTTAGTTGGCAAGAATTTTATTGAGTATTTTTGCATCGATATTCATAAGAGAGATTGGCCTAAGATTCTCTTTCTTTGTCAGATCTTTGTGTGCTTTTGGTATTAGTGTAATTGTGGCTTCATAGAACGAGTTGGGTACTGTTCCTTCTGTTTCTATTTTGTGGAACAGTTTGAAGAGTATTGGTGTTAGGTCTTCTTGGAAGGTCTGATAGAATTCTGCACTAAAATCATCTGGACCTGTGCTTTTTTTGGTTGGAAGACTTCCAATGACAACTTCTATTTCTTCAGGGGTTATAGGACGGTTTAGATGGTCTATTTGATCCTGATTTAATTTTGGTATTTGGTATCTGTCAAGGAAATTGTCCATTTCCTCAAGATTTTCTAGTTGTGTTGAATACAGGTTTTTGTAGTAGGATCTGATGATTTTTTGAATTTCCTCAGTTTCTGTTGTTATCTCTCCCTTTTCGTTTCTGATTTTATTAATTTGGATACTATCTCTGTGCCCTCTGGTTAGTCTGGCTAAGGGCTTATCTATCTTGTTGATTTTCTCAAAGAACCAACTCCTCGTTTTGTTGATTCTTTGTATGGTTTTATTTGTTTCTACTTGATTGATTTCAGCCCTGAGTTTGATGATTTCCTGCCTTCTACTCCTCTTGGGTGTATTTGCTTCTTTTTGTTCCAGGGCTTTCAGGTGTGCCATTAAGCTGTTAGTGTATGCTGTCTCCCGTTTCTTTTTGGCGGCACTCAGGGCTATGAATTTTCCTCTTAGCACTGCTTTCATTGTGTCCCATAAATTAGGGTATGTTGTGCCTTCATTTTCATTAACTTTCAAAAAGTCTTTGATTTCTTTCTTTATTTCCACCTTGACCAAGTTATCATTGAGTAGAGCATTGTTCAGCCTCCATGTGTACGTGGGTTTTCTTTTGTTTTTGTTGCCATTGAAGACCACCCTTATTCCATAGTGATCTGATAGGAGGCATGGGATTAGTTCTATCTTCTTATATCTGTTGAGGTCTGATTTGTGACCAATTATATGGTCAATTTTGGAGAAGGTACCATGAGGTGCTGAGAAGGTGTATTCTTTAGCTCTAGGATGAAATGTCTATATATATCTGTTAGTTCCATTTGGTCCAAGGCTTCAGTTAGATTCACTGTGTCCCTGTTTAGTTTCTGCTTTCCTGAACGATCCATTTCAGAGAGCGGGGTGTTGAAGTCACCCACTATTATTGTGTGCGGTGCGATGTGTGCTTTGAGTTTTAGTAAAGTTTCTTTTACGAATGAGGGTGCCCTTGCATTTGGAGCATAGATATTCAGAATTGAGAGTTCTTGATGGTGGATTTTTCCCTTGATCAGTATGTAGTGTCCTTCTGTGTCTTTTTTGATGACTTTAGGTTGAAAATCAATTTTATCTGATATTAGGATGGCTACTCCACCTCGTTTCTTGGGGCCATTTGCTTGTAAAATTGTTTTCCAGCCTTTTACTCTGAGGTAGTGTTTTTCTTTGACACTGAGGTGCGTTTCCTGCATGCAGCAAAATGCTGGGTCCTGTTTACGTATCCAGTCTGCTAGTCTATGTCTTTTAATTGGGGAATTGAGACCATTGATATTAAGAGAGATTAAGGCATAGTGATTATTGCCATCTGCCATTCTTGACGCTATCTTTATGTTTGAGTGGTTATCTACTTTTGGGTTTGATTCAAGAAGGTTATTATCTCATTTTTTCCAAGTTGTTGTTTCTCTCCCTGTATTGGAGGTTTCCACCACTTGCAGGGCTGGATTTGTGGGAAGATATTGTGAAAATTTGGTTTTATCATGGAATATCTTGGTTTTGCTGGGTATAGTAGTCTAGGCTGGCATTTGTGCTGTCTTAGTGTCTGCATGAGATCTGCCCAGGATCTTCTGGCTTTCATAGTCTCTGGTGAGAAGTCTGATGTGATTCGGATAGGTCTTCCTTTGTATGCTACTTGGCCCTTTTCTCTTACTGCTTTTAGTATTCTTTCTTTGT
Organism: Tokudaia tokunoshimensis; assembly: GCA_036184795.1. Lineage (NCBI taxonomy): Eukaryota > Metazoa > Chordata > Mammalia > Rodentia > Muridae > Tokudaia > Tokudaia tokunoshimensis. The sequence continues at coordinate 106,738,152 of BTHU01000011.1, read as the reverse complement.
TTAGAACATTTGGTGTTTTGATTATTATGTGACGGGAGGTATTTCTGTTCTGGTCCAGTCTGTTTGGAGTTCTGTAGTCTTCTTGTACGTTCATCGGCATCTCTCTCTTTAGGTTAGGGACGTTTTCCTCCATAATTTTGTTGAAGATGTTTACTGGCCCTTTAAGTTGCAAATCTTCACTCTCATCTATACCTATAATCCTTAGGTTTGGTCTTCTCATTGTGTCCTGGATTTCCTGGATGTTTTGAGTTACACGTTTTTTGCATTTTGCATTTTCTTTGACTGTTGAGTCGATGCTTTCTATGGAATCTTCAGCACCTGAGATTCTTTCTTCCATCTCTTGTATTCTATTGTTGATGTTTGCATCTATGACTCCTGATTTCTTCCCAAGGTTTTCTATCTCCAAAGTTGTCTCCCTTTGTGATTTCTTAGTTGTTTCTACTTCCTTTTTTAGTTCCTGGATGGATTTGCTGAGATCCTTCACTTGTTTGTTTGTATTTTCCTGTATTTCTTTAAGGTATTTTTGCATTACCTCTTTCAGGATTTCTGCCTGTTGATCCACATTCTCCTGCATTTCTCTGAGCGATTTTTGTGTTTCCTCCTCATGGGATTCCATCTGTTGATCCATCGTCTCCTGCATTTCTTTAAGCAGTTCTCGTGTTTCCTTTGTAAGGGCATCTATCTGTTGATTCATTTCTTTAAGCAATTTTTGTGTTGCCTCCCTATGGGCATCCGTCTGGTGACCCATATTCTTCTGCATTTCTTTATGCAATTTTTGTGATTCCTTTGTGAGTGCATCTACCCATTGATTCATTTCTTTAAGCGATTTTTGTGTTGTCTCCTTGTGGGCCTCCATCTTTTGATCCATGTTCTCCTGCATTTCTCTAAGAGATTTTTGTGTTTCCTTTGTAAGGGCTTCTAACCGTTGATTCATGATCTCCTGTAATTCTTTATTAGATTTATTTGTGTCCTTCTTGTGATCCTCTAATAGCATCATGAGAAGTGATTTTAAATCCAGATCTTGTCTTTCGGGTGTGGTGTGGTATCCAGGACTTGCTGCTGTTGGAGAGTTGGGTTCGGATGGTGCCATATTACTTTGATTTCTGTTAGTAACATTCCTACGTTTGCCTTTTGCCATCTGGATACCTCTGATGTTAGTTGGTCCTGCTGTCACTGGCTGTTGGTTGGACCTCCTGTGAGCCTGCAAAGCTATTTCTGGCCCCCCCCCGGATTACCAGGGTTCCCCTGGCACAGATTTCTGGGGCCCGCCCTGCTCCTGAGTGACTTTGGAGCCCTGATGTGCCTTGCCCCAAGTGATGTTATATTGGGGAGTCCTTGCACATCCAAAGGCTCAGCGTAGTGGATTCCTGGATCAGAGGTCGCCAAAGGGAGGCTGGTAGGCTCCTGCCCTGTGCAGGGGTGTGTGATCTCTCCTAGAGTGGGGGGGGGCATCCCTCTGCCAGGCAGAAGTCCCACAGCAGAGCTAGCAGGCTGGTTACTGCAGATCTGCCCAGCTCTTGGGAGCCACGTACACACAATCCGCCCGAGACCCAAGCGATATTATGCCTGTCTGTCTCTGAGCCTGGCAGTCCCAACTTCCCGGCCACTGGAGCAAAGATGGCGGAGTGCACTCTGCACTCTCTCCGTGGTGCTGGTCACCCTGCAGAGGCGATGGCCTGCAGATCTGGCACCCAGACGACCACAGTGCTGTCCAGTTCTTGGGCGCAGGCGGAAGCCCAAACAGGCCGTGTCCCAAGTGATGTTATATTGGGGAGAGCCTGGGTACCTGTCTCTTCAGTGCAGTCTACCGGAACAGAGGTCGTGGAAGGGAAGCTGGTAGGCTCCCGCCCAGTGTGGGGTCCCTCTGCCAGGCAGAAGTCCCACAGCAGAGCTGGCGCGCTGGTTACTGCAGATCAGCCCAGCACTTGGGAGCCGCATACACACAAGCCGCCCGAGACCCAAGCGATATTATTCCTGTCTGTCTCAGAGCCTGGCAGTCCCAACTTCCCAGCCACTGGAGCAAAGTGGATCTATGGTTTTGAACTACTTGTATTACAAACTGTATGCCTTTGTATTAGTAAGGGTTTCTATTGCTGAGAAAAAACATCATGACCAAGGCAACTATTACAAAGGACAACATTTAATTGAGGCTGGCTTAGCTTCAGAGATTCAGTCCATTATCATCATGGCAGGAAGCATGGCAGCATGCAGGCAGACATGGTACTAGAGTAGGAGTCAAGAGTTCTACATCTTGATCCGAAGGCAGTCAAGAGAAGACTGGAATCTTCAGGCAGCTAGAAGGAAGCTCTCTTTGCCCACCCCCACAGTGACACACTTCCTCCAACAAGGCCACACCTACTCCAGCAATGCCATACCTCTTAACAGTGACACTCGCTGGGCCAAGAATATTCAAGCCACCACAGCCATTATGTCCTCAGATTTCTCTTTTTCTGGGATTCCAATTATACGTAGATAACACATTTGATATGATTTCACAGTTCTTGGATTCACTGTACTGTTTTTGTTTACTCTTTTCCTTTTTATATTTCTGTTTTTACATGCCTTGTCCTGTCCTGTAGGTCACTGGTTATATTCAGTAGTAGACAGTGCCATTATTTTGCATCTTTGAAGTGAGTGAGGGCATTGCGCAGCTCTTTATACTTTTATTATTAATGTCCATCTTAATAAGTATTGAGAATTTAACTTTAAATCCATTTGAATTTTTTTAATTTTTACTGTCTCAATGACTGCATATACATGAGCATGCCCAGGTATGCAGATGTCAGAGGACAACCTTGGGTTTTATCACCATGTCCAACTTTTTACATATGAGTTTTGGGGAATCAAACTCAGGTCCTTGTATCTGCACATTAAGCATGTGTGGTTGTTGTGGATGGGCTTGGTGCTGTTCCTGTGAACCAATCCCCTAATGAATAAAGGAGCCGATCACTGGGCAAGTAGGCAGGACTTCCAGGTTAGACAGAGGTAGAGAGGAAGAAGGAGAGAGTGACTTCCTTTTGGAACTGGGACAGCAGAGGGATAAGATGTAGCTGCTAGAGTTTCCTGGTATTGTGTGGATCTGCCACCAGAAGGATAAGATTTTAATAAGGCTTACAAGATTAGGTTTTATTTGTTGTGTCCAGTGATTGAGTTACCATTGTTTCTGAACTAAGTTTGTGTTGTGTTTTCTTTCATGTGGCGGCTCGTCTGGATTCAAGAGAGAGAGGTATAGCGGCAAAGCATAAGTTTGCCTGAGGTGCTCCACAAAGGCTGTGGGGGATTTGAAGCATGGGGTTGTCGTGGTAGCAACCTGACACTAGGATCCTAGCAAGCTGGGTGGAGATGTTTTGGGAGCTCCAGACCAGTGAATCTCCACAAGATAAAACCAGGTCAGCCAATGCTCACCAGTGCCTGGCCAACCAGTCCACCAGGGCAGAGGCACAAGCATGGGAATGTGTTGGTTCTACCTTTTTTTGTTTTGTTTTTTTGTTTTTGTTGTTGTTGTTGTTATTTTCGAGACAGGGTTTCTCTGTATATCCCTGGTTGTCCTGGAACTCACTCTGTAGACCAGGCTGGCCTTGAATTCAGAAACCTGCCTGCCTCTGCCTCCTGAGTGCTAGGATTAAAGGCGTGCGCCACCACTGCCCTGCTTTTTCATCCAACAGGTGGTAGTTTTGGCAGAAGCATTATATGCAAGAAAGGCAAATCCATAACCAGAATAAATATCTACTACAGTAAGATCAAAACGTTGTCCTTTCCACAAAAGAAGTGGTTCAATGTAGTCAACCTGCCACCAGGTTGCTGGCTGGTCACCTCAATGTATGGTGCCATATCTTAGACTCAGTATTGGCCTCTGCTGTTGACAGATCAGGCATTCAGTAGCAGCTGAAGCCAGCTGAGCTTTGGTGAGTGGAAATCTGTGTTGTTGAGCCCAAGCTTAACCCCCATCTCTGCCACCATGGCCACTTTGTTCATGTGGTCATTGGGCAATGACAGGAATGGCTGGGGAAAGAAGCTGACTGTCCACAAAATGTGCCATCTTATCTACTTGATTACTGAACTCCTCCTTGACTGAAGTCACCTTTTGATGATCATTTACATTGGACACAAATATCTTCATGTCCTTTGTCCATTCTCAGAGATCTAGCCACATACTTCTTCCTCAGATATGTTTCTCACCAATTTTCCAATTGTGATCTTTCCAAGTCCCTGATCATCCAGCCAGTCCATTGGCTATAGCCCATGAGTCAGTGAATAATTTTACATCTGGCCATTTCTTCTTCCAAACAAACTGTAATGCCATGTGTACTGCCCAAAGTTCTGCCCCCTGTGAAGATTTCCCTTCATCAGTTTCTTTTATGGTTGTCCCAGAAAGGGACTGTAATATTGAAACTGTCCACTTCTGGATGCTGCTTGTATAAAATGCAGAAACATCAGTAAACCAAGTCCTAGTCTTCTCTTCTTTAGTCAACCAATCATAGGGAACACCATATGAGGCCATATGTCCATGGTTGACAGCAGACAACATTGTAATAGGAGTAGCAACTTCTTCATGTAACCTTCTTGTGCCTTCAGGACCTGCTTGGGCCCAATCATGTGCATAACACTTCCATTTGATCACAGACCAGTGCTTTGCATGTCCTACTTTATGACTTGATGGGTCCTCTAACACCCAGCATATGATCAGCAGTACAGGTCAAATGGTAACTTGCTGTCCTATTGTCAAATGTTCAGTTTCCACTAAGACCCAATAGGAGGCCAAGAGGTGCTTTTCAAAGGGAGAATAGTTGTCTGCAGGTGATGGTAGAGCTTTGCTCTAAAATCCCAAGGGTCTCTTCTGTGATTCAAATATAGGGGCATGTAAAAAGCTCCAAGCAGCATCTCTATCTGCCACTGATACCTTAAGTACCGTTGGATCTACTGAATCATATGGTCCAAGTGGTAAAGCAGCCTGTACAGTGGCCTGGACCTAATGAAGAGCCTTTTGCTCCAGGCCCCACACAAAGCTACAGAATGGATAGTAGAAGAAGGTAGTTATAAATACCATCTAAGGTGACATGACCAGTTGTAGAAATGAGGATTATAAGTGGTATGAGCACTTATGTTTTATTTTAAGAACACATATGTATATATATTTGTGTTTTCTTCCAATTTCTTTAACATCAATTAAGAGAATATCAATTGGTATTTAAGTTGAGATACTAAATGGATGTTCCCAAGGGACATTGAACTATTCTAAATTTACAATGCATTTACAAGTTTACAGTTGTATGGGCAATAGTTACATCATACTAGGTGTATTTATGACTACCAAGATCAGCAGCAGCAATGGAGTGGAATCAACCAGAGCCTAGAGGGTAGAGCAAGAGAATTGGCACAAATCCTTTTGAGAAGTCCAGAAGTTCGTGTGTGGATCCCAAACATTGGAACAAGAAGCTGTAATGATGAAGTTGCCTTGGAGATGCCAAAATATTAGAGATTCCAGGGTCAAGGAATACTTGCTGAGGAAAGCTGCTAACAGGGAGTGGAACCAGCCCAGGAGGAAGTTTGCTGCAGTCCACAAAGATGAAATGAATTGGAGATATGAAGAATGTTTTTACATCAGATGCAGAGTCTGGAGTTTGCCCAGCTGGATTTTGGTCTTGCTTTGGTCCAGTATTTCCTCAGTATGACATTGTGAAATGGTAATGTATAGTCTGTGATGTTGGAGGTGTATGATCTGCTTTTTGATTTTGACTTTATAGGGGATTACAGTTACATGATTGAATGAATCTCAGAAAAGAGTTTGAACTTTGGACATTTCAACATTTTTGAGACTGCTATAGACTATATGAACTTTTGAAGTTGGATTAAATGTATTGTGCATTATGCTATGTCTAGGTATGGTCCCCATAGACTCATGTATTTGAAAAAGCCTATGGTGCCAGGGAGTTAGGAGGTGTGGTCTTGCTGGACGAAGTGTGTCACTGTGGGTGTGGCTCTTCTTTTATTCTTTGTACCCCATTTTTTTTTCTTTTTTCTTTCTTTATTTTTTTAAATTTTCTATATTCTTTATTTACATTCCAAATGATTTCCCCTTTCCCTATTCCCCCATCCCCGAAAGTCCCATAAGCCCTCTTCCCTCCCCCTGTTCCCCATTTGCCTAAGAATTTCATGAATTCATTGGTTTTAATTCCTGAGTATTCCATTGTATAAATATACATGGAAAATATCTCTGATAAAATTGAAGAAATATATAAAAAACGTATTAAGATTGAGTATTTCATGGAAAAATTATACAGATAAAATGGTAGGCATAAAAATATTCCTAAGTTGATTGAAAGTGGAATTATAAACATTTTCTGATAAAATTGAAAATCTGCAAAGAAAATATTTCTGATAAAACTCAAGAAATATATAGAAAAACACATTAAAACTGACTATTTCATGAAAAATTATACAGATAAGATAGTAGACATAAAAATATTCCTAAATTGATTGAAAGTAAAAGTAAAAACATTTTCTGATAAAATTGAAGATTTACATGGAAAATATCTCTGATAAAATTGAAGAAATTTATACAGATAAATTGGAAGGAATTAAAATATTCTTAAGTTGATTGAAAGTAGAATTATAAACATTTTCTGATAAAATTGAAGATCTACAAGGAAAATATTCCTGAAAAAATTCAAGAAATATATAGAAAAACATGTTAAAACTATTACATGGAAAATTATACAGATAAAATGGAAAGTATAAAAATGTTCCTAAGTTGATTGAAAGTAAAATTATAGACATTATCTGATAAAACTGAAGATCCACATGGAAAATAATTCTGACAAAATTGAAGAAAAATACAGAAAAATGTTAAAATTGAAGATTATCATGGACAGTCATACCGACAAAATGGTAGGCGCAAAAACATTCCTAAATTGATTGAAAGTGGGACTACAAACAGCCCCCCCCCATGAAACCGAAGATCTACATGGAAAACACCTCTGACAAAATCGAAGAAATACACAGACACAAAAAGCATTACTAAATCGAAAGAGGAGTTACAAACATTTTCTGATAAAATCAAAGATCCACACGAAAAAGATCTCTGTTAGACTGGGTTTTTTGTTGGGGAATTGAGTCCATTGATGTTATAAGCTATTAAGGAATAGTGATTGTTGCTTCCTGTTATTTTTGATGTTCTTTTTATGTTTGTGTGGTTACTTTCTTTTGGGTTTGTTGGAAAAAGATTACTTTCTTGCTTTTTCTAGGGTGTAGTTTCCCTCCTCATGTTGGTGGTTTCCATCTATTATCCTTTGTAGGGCTGGATTTGTGGGAAAATATTGTGTAAATTTGGTTTTATCATGGAATATCTTGTTTTCTCCATCTATGGTAATTGAGAGTTTTGCTGGGTATAGTAGTTTGGGCTGGCATTTGTGTGCTCTTAGTGTCTGTATGAGATCTGCCTAGGATCTTCTGGCTTTCATCGTCTCAGGTGAGAAGTCTGGTGTAATTCTGATAGGCCTGCCTTTATAGGTTACTTGACCTTTTTCTCTTACTGCTTTTAATATTCTTTCTTTGTTTAGTACATTTGGTGTTTTGATTATTATGTGCCGGGAGAACTTTCTGGTCTGGTCCAGTCTGTTTGGAGCTCTGTAGGCTTCTTGTATGTTCATGGACATCATTTTCTTTAGATTAGGGAACTTTTCTTGTATAATTTTGTTGAAGATATTTGCTGGCCCTTTAAGTTGGAAATCTTCACTCTCTTCTATACCTATAATCCTTAGGTTTGGTCTTCTCATTGTGTCCTGGATTTCCTGGATGTTTTGGCTCAGGAGCTTTTGGCATTTTTCATTTTCTTTAACTGTTGAATCAGTGTTTTCTATGGTATCTTCAGCCCCTGAGATTCTTTCTTCTATCTCTTGTATTCTGTTGCTGATGCTTGCATCTATGACTCCTGAATTCTTTCCAAGATTTTCTATCTCCAGAGTCGTCTCCCTTTGTGATTTCTTTATTGTTTCTACTTCCATTTTTAGATCCTGGATGGTTTTGTTCAGTTCCTTCACTTGTTTGTTTGTGTTCTCCTGTAATTCTTTAAGGGATTTTTGTGTGTCCTCTTTAAGGGCCTCTACCTGTTCACCCATGCTCTCCTGTATTTCTTTCAGGGACTTTTGTGTTTCCTCATTAAGGGCTTTTACCATTTGACCCATGTTCTCCTGTATTTCTTTAAGGGAGTTATTTATGTCCTTCTTGATGTCCTCTAACAGCATCGTGAGAAGAGACTTTAAATCCAACTCTTGCTTTTCCGGTTTGTTGGGGTATCTGAGACTTGCTGTGATGGGAGAACTGGGCTCTGATGTTGCCAAGTAGCCTTGGTTTCTGTTGGTAGGGTTCTTGCACTTGCCTTTCGCCATCTGGTTATCTATGGTGTTAGTTGGTCTTGTTGTCTCTGGCTGGAGCTTGTCCCTCCTATGGGCCTGTAAACCTGTGTCTGTACTCCTAGGAGACCAACTCTCTTCTGGCAGGGTTTGTGCACAGAAGGCTGTGGAGCTGTCTGGTTCCCTGCAGCAAATGGCAGCCGGAAGGGAATACTCTTGTCCCAGCTGCTCCATTGATCATATGCCCTGTGTGCTCCTAGCTGTACCCCTCCAGAGAAAAGGTGGAGATCTCACCTCTGCACTCAGAAGTGAAATTGCTGCTGGGAGATCACTCTCTCCTGGTGGGCTAAGCACAGAAGACTTTGGAGCTGCCTCGTTCCCTGCTGCAAATGGCAGCTGGAAGGAAAGACTCCTGTCCCCGCTGCTCTACTGATCGCATGCCCAGTGTACTCTATGTGTACCACTCCAGAGAGAAGGTGGAGATCTCACCTCCACACTCAGAGCTGAAATCACTGCTGGGAGATCACTCTCTCTTGGTGGGCTAAGCACAAGAAGGCTTTGGAGCTGTCTGGTTCCCTGCTGCAGATGGAGGCTGAAAGCGGGTGTGGCTTTTAAATGTCCTTTGTAAGAGTTGCTGTTCATTGTGTTTCTTCACACCAATGGAAATCCTAAGACAGCATGTTACTTACTTTACTACTGAACAATCTCCCATTCCCTCATCTAACCTTTTAAAAATTAGCACACAAAGCAGTTGGTTTTGTTATACATACTTTACTGTTGATCATCCTTGCCCACTTTCTTCCTTACCTAGCACTGGGTTGCTCTCCTCCCCTAATGGTGTTTCTTCTGATATTACATCTTATGTGTGAACTCTCTTCATCATAGATCTCCTTTATCCCTCTGATGTCTCCTTTCTTATTCCCTGACCCCATATACACATACATATATAAAAGTTAAATACAAGATCCACATGTAAGAGAAGATGTGTCTTTTTGTCCCTTTGTCTAGACTGTTTTGTTTAATATAATGGCTTCTCATTCCAAAAATTGCCATTTACATGTCATGATTTTATTTTATTTTATTATTTTTTTTTTTTGGTTTTTCGAGACAGGGTTTCTCTGTATAGCCCTGGCTGTCCTGGAACTCGCTCTGTAGACCAGGCTGGCCTCGAACTCAGAAATCCGCCTGCCTCTGCCTCCCAAGTGCTAGGATTAAAGGCGTGCGCCACCACCGCCCGGCTGATTTTATTTTTCTTAATGGCTGGGAAAATAAAAATTCCAAACATACATTTTTCTCATCTGTTGATGAGCATCTAAATATGTGCAAATTCCTTTTAAGTAGACTTACAAGTCCTTTTTGCATAATTTGGTGTAGTTAAATCACACTGTAGTTCTATTTCTAATTTGTGTGCATGTGTACACCTGTACATACATGTGGAGGCCAGGAAAATAATATTAGGTGTCTTAAGTGCACTCTACCTTATTTGCTGTGGATTTGAACTCAGGTTGTCATGTTTGTGCAGCAAGCACCATCCACTGAGCCCCTTCCCAGGCCCTTATTCTAAGTTGTTTTGAGAAACTTACACACTGATTCATATAGTAGCTACAGCAGTTTATACTCCTACCATCAGGGAAAGAGCATTCCTCTTTTCCTAAATCTCACCAGAATGAATTGTCATTTGTTTCCCAACGTTAGCCATTCTGACTTGGATCACAATATACTTCATGTTTGCATTTTCCTGATGACTAAGAATGTTTAACATATTTTAGAATATTTATTGACCAATATTAAAATTTGAATGTTTTTTTTTTCTTTTCTGTCTGTTGAAAACTGTTTACTCAGTTCATTAGCCTATTTATTGATTGGAGTATCTGTAAATGTTTTATAGTTTATTTCCTTTTTTTAGATCTTTGAGAAGTATCAGTTGGGCTATTCTTCCTGTGTTTAAATTGTATTGACTGTAAATGTGCTTGATACAGTATTATGCACCTATAGTCTGGGGTCTGAGACAAGAGAATCAGTTGGATTTAAGTGCTTCAGGCCAACCTTGGCATTATAGCAAGACCCTATTTCTGAAAAGATAGCAGGAAGTAAACAGAAATTGAGGTTTTTAATTAGACCTGTATAGATACTATTGCTATTTATTTATTTATTTATTTTTAAAGATTTATTTATTATATGTGAGTACACTGTCACTGTCTTCAGATGCACCAGAAGAGGGCATCAGATCTCAGTACAGTTGGCTGTGAGCCACCATGTGGTTGCTGGGAATTGAATTCAGGACCTGTGGAAGAGCAGATGGTGTTCTTAACTACTGAGTCATTTCTCCAGCCCCCTATTGCTATTATTTACATGGTGTAAGTCTGGGGGAGTAACAGGATAAAAGGAAATATTTGAGTTATGGTTTTTATTGTATTACATTTGGTATACTTACAAAGAACTACAAGTGGAAATAATAAATGCACAGTTGTATACAAGTCTAGAGTTTTTTCGTATAGTGTATATTGGGACTAGAGGTGTGTGTGTGTGTGTGTGTATGTGTGTGTGTGTGTACTCTGTGACAACATTTTTCCTAGGGAGATGCAACATTCATGTCTACTCACCCCAGTTAGGGAGCCCATGACAAACCAAAGTAAAGATACCACCAAATTCCAGTTTGGTGAACCAATGAATTTTACTGGGGTTACAGGAATATGGGTGAGGGGTTTTGTACAGTAACAGAAATGACTCAAAGATAGATGCATCACAAAAGCCTACCCCACATCAGGGGCAGATCAAAAATTCGTGATCCTGTAGCATACTACAGAATCTACAGGCAGCTCAGCAGATTAGAGATCTAAGTGATCTAAGGGATCTAAGGGATCTAAGGATCTAAGGGATCTAAGGATCTAAGGATCTAAGGGAGCTAAGGGATCTAAGGATCTAAGGGATCTAAGGGATCTAAGGATCTAAGGGATCTAAGTGATCTAAGGGATCTAAGTGATCTAAGAATCTGTTCTAAGAATTTGATCTACGTCTGATCTAAGCCTGTTTGAGGCAGGTTCACTGGTTTCTGGCTTCTGTTTCATCCAGACAGTTGATCTAGCCAGAGAGTCTTCTTTGCAGTTTAACTTTGCTTAGTTTGAGAGGGACTTGTAGATTTTATTGTTTACCTTGCAGGGGAGGGGCTAGTAAATATAGTCAGTTTTAGGGATTTTCTGAAGCAATTTTGAGCTGTTTACCTTTCTGCCTAAGGAGCTTATGTGCTTTATGGAATGTGTTAATCTTAGAGGAAACTGTTACACAATGGTATGATATAAAGCTACATGAGCTTGGATGGACTTGCATTGGGTGCTGGAATTGTCTATCAACTTAAAAGGAGACATTAATGTCTGAGGCAGGGTGCCAATGCTTACATGTTGAAAAGATGAAATAAAGAGTGGAATCTTGAGAAGAAGCCGATGTTGCAGTAACTCTGAGCAGCTTTTAGAAATTAAGATTGTTAGGATTCTGTCTAAGCTCCACCCCACAGTTACCTGGCAACAGCTAGGTATGCCCCTCTCCATAGTTACCTGGCAACAAACAGTCATGTAGATCTGGCTCACTATAAAAGGAGCTGCTTGCCCTCCTCTCTCTCTTGTCTCTTATCCTCTTGTTCTCTCTTGCCCTCTTGGGCTCTTCTCTCTCCCCTTCCTTCCTCCCTCTCTCCACATGGTCATGGCTGGCCTCGACTTCTCTACTCTCTCCTTCTCTCTGCCTTTCTCTTCCTCTACTACCCTTTAACTCCCCTCCCCATGTCCTAAATAAACTCTATATTATACCATCATGTGCGGTCCCTCAGGGGGAAGGGATGCCTCGGCATGGGCCCATGAGGCACCCCCTTCCCCCACACACCCATAGAACTTATTCTTATGCCGCTTTCTCTTTTTATGATCACAACAAAGATAGTTGTACTTTTGAGGTCCCAGGTACTTCTCAGCATGTTCCTGACCAGTGAGGTAAGCAAAACATGATAAGAAAAATCACAAAATCAGCCTCTAAACTTTATGTCTTGCTGAACAGATATGACCAACCAATTTATCTGTCATCCATTATTACTCTGTATCCCCATTCAGATTTGTTTGCTGGTGTATACTAAATAGTTCATTATATATTCTTGTCTTTCTAGCAGTCACAAGTTCCATGAGGCCAAGGGCATATTCCTGCCACCTCCACTATCTCTCAACCACCTAGGACCTAGTAGTTGATTGTAGTTCATTGAGTACTTGGAGAAAGTACTATAGTTTTTTTGCTGACACAATAATGGAGATGAGCATAGAATCTTGGGATGGTCATGATTCAACTCCAGCACACATTGGTTAAGCAGAGAGTGAGAAGGAGAATGGATTTTGTGATTATAGATAACTCTTCTAAGTAGTTGCTTCCTGTTCCCATTGTGGAGGATTGAACTGAGCAGCACACTGTGTCACTGTACAGCACTAGTCCCTCTGTGAAGGTTCTCCACCACAGGAAATAATTATAGTTAAGGGTAAAGAAGTCTTGGTATAAAGAGTCTGTGTTTGTGTAGGAAAATTAGTGACTTGTCAAAGAAACAAGTATTCTGTTCTAGGGAGAAAAGTGCACACACACTAGGTTCTTGAGAGGGCATGAAGGCATGGGTTCACTACCTCAGTAATGAATGACTTTGGAAAAGTTGGCCTTCCCTAGCCTCAAAGATCCTTCTTCCATTGTGACGAGGAGAAAGCAAATATTGTGGATGCAGGGAAGTTGATAGATTCAGTTGTCTTTTGTCCAAGTTATTTAGTTGAGTAATGCCTAAAGAGATCTTATTCAATTGTTATTATGTAAATACACTAGCAGTTGGCAGAGGAAGTGTCACGGTACGGCATAAAGTTATGACAAGTTCCCTTATTCTTTTGGAGTGTTTTACAATGTCTAACACCAAGTTTCCAGTTTAATTAAGTTTACACTTTATAAACTGGAAGAGAAGATAATAAGGGTAGATACCTGCTTTGAGGAATACCTCTAGATGCATAGCTACCTGTGATTCTAGACAATATTTTCAGATAAGTGGGAGAAAACAGAGCTATGGAGGGAGATAGGTGAGGCCAGCAGCTTTTCCAACACTTGTAGCATCTGAGGGGATGAGCTACCTCTGAGAGGTTAAAGACTTTGGTCTGGGGAATAGCTAGCAAGTCCTTTGTAGTGTTATAAAGAGTTTAGAGTAAATTTTAAACAACTAGAGATAGTTTGGAAGTGCACGGCTGGCTTACATACACATATTAGGTACTTAGGAAATGAAAAAGACAAAGGGGTGGAGTGAACTGCCTCATCTACATAAGGGTAATCTGTTTAGTAGCACTGAAGGATCTTAAAGAAGTTGATTAGCCACTTACGGTGGCAACAAAATCCAGTTTACACACGTTAAATCAATAGTAACATTTAGTTGTGTATTAGTGGTTAATTCTATTTAGATTCACATAGTTATAATTCATCTTTCCATGATAACTGTGTTAGATCTTTTCTCTTGTTGTAAAGTCTCACCCCATATTATTTTTCAAGTTTTGAGACATTGTCATGATTCATATCATGTGATTTATTGGAATGTATTGTAAGATGTATTGCTAAAATATGTAGAGTTATAAGAAAAATGACCATAATTTATATAATGTTTCTCCCTTCAATCACTAAGATTTTGTGTGAGAAACAAATAGTCTTATTTGTGTGGGAATATGCTATACACTAAAGGTATGTACTTTATGGAATTAAGGAATGTTACAAAAAGAGGAAATGGCTCTGACATAGGTCCACTCATGATGAATGGTCAAAGAGGCCAACTGTGTCTACAGTGGCTGACAAATGCAGCTATGATCATTAATGGGTAGGCACTAGCAAGAATTACAGTGGTTATCAGTTGAGCATCTGGCAATATGGCTAAGCAGGTACACTTGCTGCCAAGCCTGATGACATGAGTTTACTTCCTAGACCCTGTGAGGAGACATATGACTTTCAACACTCCTCCTGCCTCTACATATGTGCAGTAGCATGTCCACACTGCATGTACTTCAAGTAAATTAATAAATAAATGCAGCAGAATTTTTTACAGTTCAGCCAAGGAGAAAGGAATTAGCACTGTAAACCTTTGGGAAGGAGGTGGGGACAGAAATATGGCCTCTCATTTTCACTGTGTTTTATAGTGAAATACTACACAGTATTCTGCAGTTGGTGCTCAAGAGTAACAAGCATTGTGAAGCATTCTGTTTCACTTCTTGAAAGTTATGGAATTGCTCCTTTCTGAAAGGAAATAGAGAAGGAGTACATCTAGGGGAGAGGTGATGTGGGCAGGAAAACTTCAAAGGAGTGGAGGGAGAAGAAACTGCAGTTTGGATGTATTGTATGAGAGAAGATTGAGTTAGAACTATGTTCCTGGAACTCAGAGAGAGAGCTTTAAACTATTAAAAATGGTCTAGTTTCATTATAGGCTGGAGCAGGAACCCTGAATATTCAGGACCTGCCTAGGCCACAGAGTGAGCTCAATACCAGCATGGGTAACTTAGCTAGACCCTGTTTTTAAACAGCTAAGGATGTTAGGAGGCATTAGAGGCTTGAGTAGCACACACAAGATCCTAGGTTCAATCTCCAGTACAAGGGGAAGGAAAGGGGTATGGGGAGGAGAAGGGATGGGGGAGTTGCTTGAGGATAGATTTCTTAGTATTGTTATTAAAATAAGAAAGCTAAATTTTGTTTCATGATTGATCATAGATATGCTAAATAGCTAAATAAAACAAACTATAAGATCTCACAGTGATTGATATCAAGTATTTCCTGTGCCCTATAACAGAATTTTGCACAAATCATCTTCACTTCTCCCAGCTGTGTAATTAGGTAAACAGTATTTTCTGTGTTTTATAGAAGAGGAAAATGGCACTTGGCAAGAGGTGGAGTACTTTCCCTAGATCACTGTCAGTAAGTGACAAAACTGACTTAGACTCATGGCTGTTTGACTCCATAGTTCTCTTCACCCTCTGGCAAATGCTGTCCCAATAACTAGTTTAATGTAGAAGAAAAGGAATTTTATGAGCACAGTATGCAGTCAGAAGAAGCATCTGTACTGAATGGTTTAACTTCCTTGCTCACAGTGGTGCACACTTGTCTTTTTATCCTTTGCCTAAAAATTAATTAATCTCTACTGAAATATATATATATAATTTTGTGTGTGGTTTTGTGTAATGTTGGCGCTTTCTTATGTTGTCTCCATTAAGTCTCTTGAGATGTCATCTTGTACTACATCTGGAGCATGCTGATTTAGCTGAACTGCCAGTAAGCCACGGAGACACTTTTTTACCCCATTCCTCTAGCTTTATAGTTACAGATGTCATGTGCCATGATGTCCAGTTTTTACATAGGTGTGGAGAACCCAATTCAGGGTCTTATACTTTGTAGTAAGCTCTTTACCCACAGAACCACCTCCCCAGCCCTGCATGTAATTATGAATAAATTGAACTTTTGTTTCAGTGTTGGAGATTGAACCCAGGCCTCATGCATTCTATCGAGGCAAATGGTCTACTACTGAGGTCATCAGACTCCTTTGTTTTTTTAAATTTATTTGCATTTCAAGTGTTAGCCCCTTACCCAGTTTCCCCCCTCTCCTGGAAACCCCCTCTCCTATCCCCTCTCCCCCTGCTTCTATGAGGGTGTTCCTCCATCCCCCTACCCCCTACCCACTCCCACCCCACCCAACCTGCCCTCAATCCCCCTACACTGGAGCATCTATCAAACCTTCATAGGACCAAGGACCTCTCCTCCCATTGATGTCTGACAAGGCCATCCTCTGCTATATATGCAGCCAGAGCCATGTGTACTCCTTGGTTGGTGGCTTAGTCCCTGGGAACTTGGGAGGGGGGTCCTGCCAGAGCCTTACAAATAGGGTTGGATGCTAACCATTGCACTGAGTGCAGGGTCCCCAATGGAGGAGTTAGAGAAAGGACTGAAGGAGCTGAAGGGGTTTGCAACCCCATAGGAAGAACAACAGCATCAGACTCCTTTTTAAGACTGAAGTGTAATCTCTTCCTCACATGACTGGAAGGCCTCTGTTAGCAACTTTACATTTTAGGAGTAAAGCTACTGTGTAGTCTGTGGATTAGTTAGGTTGCATTTCAGCAGCTGCTTGTGAGATGGACTCTTAACACGATGGTGATATCTACAGTTTAAAACAAACTTGGAAAGGTGACTGGAATGTTGCATGAAGTCTGACCTCACACCTTGCAGATGCTGGTGTGGGGAGGGAAAATAATTACCTTGCAAGGCCATGTCAGGTAATGTTAATTTCTTCTTTCTCAGCTTTTAAGCAGCATGGGAGATAAAATGCAGCTCTGATTGTACTCCTTGCCAAATGAAACCTCATAACCACAAAAGCTATTTTTAACTTGTTAGTTTTCACCTTTAACATAGGATATATAAAGTAAAGCCAGTGTTTCATCCATTCATCTTAGTGTCTATGGTTTTGAGAAAGGGTGTATGTAACTCATGCTGAACTAGAATTCATCATGTAGCTAAGGATGACCTGGAACTCTGGGGCCTCCTCTCTCTTCCTCCCAAGAGCTAGGATTATCATTCATGACACCCAACTTGAATCTTTGTCTTGAGTCCCATCTTTCAACCACTGTGTGGCCATCAGTGACTTGTTCCCAAATCTCACTGAAATGTCACATTTGGCATGTAAGAAGGTAGAGTTTTAGTGTGGTTTTCCCTCCCTTATTCTCTGTAACAGAAATGAAACTTCTTTATATATTCTGTATAGTCAAAGTTATGGAGTTGGACAGTTGATTTTACTATATCTGGTCATAATATCTCATTTAATGGTGTCATCTTGGTTGATTCCAAGAGAGTCATGAATGTGGGAAGGTGCTATGCTCTAGCTGGCAGAATGTGGGTGACAGGACGTCAATATAAGTGATTCTCCTGCTGTTCTTGGTTGTTGGTTTGTCAACCTGAGGAGGGAAATGGCCCTGGGATCCTAACTGCATATTTCAGAGATGACTGCTCCCCGGCTCTAGAAGGGTTAGTTAAATGGTGGTGATCAGACACAATTGCTATAGGAGACTGCTGGCATACCACAACCCACAATTTTCAAAAGGAACTTGGAATCTGAATGCAAAAAGTTTATATATATTTTTAATCATTTATTTACTTATTTAAACTCCAGATTTTATTCCCTTCCAGGTCCACACTCTGACTGGTCCACATCCCATACCTCCTCCCTGTCCCACTGTCTCCATGAAGTTGTCCCCACCCCCCACCCCACTAGACCTCTAAATTCCCTCGGCCCTCCGGTCTCTTGGGAGTTTGGTGCATCCTTTCTGACTAAACACAGACACAGCAGTTCTCTGCTGTATATATGTTGGGGACATCATATCAACTGGCGTATGTTGCTTGGTTGGTGGTACAATGTCTGAGAGATCTCAGGGGTCCAGGTTAATTGAGACTGCTGGTCCTCTTACAGGGTTGCTCTCCTCCTCAGCTTCTACCATTCCCCTAATTCAACCACTGGGGTTCTGTCCATTGTTTGGGTGCAAATATCTGCATCTGACTCTTTCAGCTGCTTGTTGGGTCTTCAGAGTGCTGTCTTGGTAGGTCCCTTTTTGTGAGCACTCCATAGCCTCAGTAACAGATTCAGGCCTTGGGGCCTCCCCTTGGTCTAGATCCCACTTTGGGCCTGTTGCTGGACCTTCTTTTCCTCAGGCTCCTCTTCATTTCCATTCCTATAACTCTTTCAGACAGGAACAATTATGCGTCAGAGTTCTGACCATGGGATGGCAACCCCATCCCTCACTCGATGCCCTATTTTTCTGCTGGAGGTGGGCTCTACAATTTCCCTCTCCCCAACATTGGGCATTTCATCTAAGGTCCCTCCCTTTGAATCCTGAGAGTCTTATTTTAAAATGTAGGTAACTAATATGAGGTTATAAAAATTAGAGGCCAAATAAAACATATCTGTTGCCTGACCAGGATCTATATAGACTATTAATTTATGATCCTCTGATACAGAACACTAGAGTCACCAATAGTAAAACTTGAGAAAGAGATGCATTCTTACAGTGACACACACACACACACACACACACACACACAGCACTTGTTCTGATCCTATGTCTACATCATGATTCTGCAAATGTTTTGCTGTTGGTGAGTCACCCTACATCCTAGACAGTAGGTTAAGACGAAAAAGTTGCTCCCACTGTGGTTGAGGTCTTAGAGAGTCACCTGTGGGACTTTGTCTTGCTTACTCATAGAAGGAGGAAGAGTATCAACAAACCAGCATGGCAAGTGCATATCCTTTTGATAAATAGAATGATTACTAACTTTCATTTACTACAGTTAACAGTTTACTACAGCTAATACAGTTACAGTAGTAGAGGGCTACTGAATGTTAATCTGACCTATAAGGGGTAGAAGAACCTCATTTCATAGAAATGCTCGATACTATCAAGTACATCAAAAACCATACTTTATTTTATGTATAGCAATACAATTTACATATTAAATAACACTATAATAGAATGATTTGATATAGTTTTAAACAGAAGGAAAAAGGGAAAAATTTTCAGGTTATAAAACCCCTCCCCCCACGGAACAAATCTTTAAAAAAAAAATCACTTTTCCCAAAATGGGTCAATGTGACAAATGTATTCAGTGACTAGTCATGTCTAATTGCTATTGCACTAATTGTCAATGGAATTAAAAAGAACGCCCAACTTTCCACAATCACTACCTCAAAGGAAGAACACATGGATTCTTTTGGAATGCAAAGATGGTTCTTGCTACTTCAACATACAGAAGTTCACATATCCACCACAGGGGGAGGGAAACAACAACAAAAAGAACTATGACATAGTTGAAACTAGAAAAAAATTAGCTTTATATGAAAATATAAAATTCTATGATTATATACCATAGATACAAAGCTCCAAGAAGATGCTTACTCGAGCAACAAAATATTTACAGGTTAAATGTTTTTAACTGTTTGAAAATGAAGAAACAGGAGTTGACATGAAGGTGGGGTTCTTTAGAAACAACAGATGCTTGCTAGTTTCAAATGTCCTAACAAAAAAGGAGTCACTACCCCAAATGTTGGAGAGTTACGACATTTTATAAAATTGACTGTCTCCTTTCTTGGAGATGTTTATTCCTTAAAACTCAAGATATTTTTCTTGAAATTAATTATCCTCTGTAGAAAATGCTTCCCTTTGCAAATATTTAACAAAAATACTAAAAACATTTTAACGGCTAGGACAAAAGTAGAGGCCAAATGTCATTATAATTTCTTTTATTAATTATTTTTGTTAGCCATGCCTTCTTTCTAGAGATAAATAAAGCCAATGCTGTGTGTTAAGTGAGGACTAAGGGAAGGTACAAAGGGTTACATGAATTACAGCTGCCATGGAGGAACAAAGCAGGCATTCTCTTCATATAAAAATGTACTGGCACTGTCTGAACAGAAGTTTTAGAACACCGGGGTTGAGAAGGCATTCTCCAGCATAACTGCAAAAGCTTTAACAGAACTACATTTTGATTACTTCTTAAATTATGATGAGTTTGGGGTTTTTTTTAAATATCTTTTTTTTTTGCTTAGAATTAGTAATGTGTATCTTTGGTCAAGTTGTATCTATATTTTAATTTTAAATATAGTATATATGCATTTATGAAAAGGTCATGAGAAGGCAGTTGTGCTGTGTCATTACTCCCTGGTTTCACTGTCTCTGGGGTAAAAGCTACCAACCAGACCTTCAACACCAGAACCCTCTTTTTCACCTTGAACACTATAACTTTTTTTTTTTTTGACTTTCCTGGACTCTTCTATTCAACATGGGCTCTCAAAGCTCATATAAAGTATAGGAAAATCACCAAACTAAATTGTACTTATTCTTGAAACTCAGAAGGTAACTTATATATATAAAAGAAACATCAAAGATGATACTATGGTTTAAGGTACAAAAAACTTTTTGGGTGCCTCTAATACAACTGTGATGTCCAGCAGATCCACCTGATCAAATTATAACAATTCAGCTTCATTTGGTTTGTATATTTCATTTCCCTAGAGGTAAATTCATACAAACAACATATCTCATGAACTTTTACATTAGCTTTAGCAATAGTTATATCCTTCCCCTTGACTGTAAATAGTACTAACCTCATTATGTACTTAAGCCATGTGCTTATGACTCAAACATCTTTGGAACTCTTTGCCTCTGGAAAGATGCAAAAATATTTTTGCCAATAGCCAAGAATAGTGAAGATATATATTGTGGTGAACATGAGGACTGAGGATAGCTGAAGGTAACTATCATCCTCAGTAAAGGGTTTGTGGACCACTTTGGCAAAATGGGCACATAGCAACTGCACATAGTCCAGTAGGCTGGCATCTGTAGGCTTTGGCTCAAGCCTACTGTAGACAGGTAGGCTGCCCACAGGACGCTTCTCACCTGCCTTGATTGTATTTCTGCTCTACTTCTTTCTCCCTTTCTCCCATTCTGCTCTCACTTGTTTAATAGAGAGCCCCAGAACTGTAGAGTACGCAATTCCATGAATTGGATCCTGTGTAGACAGCACAGAAAGTAATACTTGCCATTTGTCTTCTAGACGATGTTACTTTTACTAAGAGCCAACACAGTATTGAGAGACTGTGAACTACAGCTCGAATGTTAATTCTGAATGGCAGAGCCAGGAGCATCCAACTGAAAAGCATTAGCTAATATCAGATCTGTGCTAATCCTGAATGACTAGGAATTCAAAAAGAATCTCGATTGACTAGGAAGCTCTTACCACAATCTGAAACCTTTTTCTTCCTTATTTCCCTCAGCCTCTAAGAGTTGTGTTTTTTATGGTCAATTGTGCAGAGGTGACCCCTCTGGTGGGGCTGGAAGGGTTGGTACATCCATCTAGCACACACACTTTAGTGGACTCAGCTGAGCCGCTCACCAGTTTTGAAAGCCAGCCTCCCAATTCTCTACGTGTTCTCTTAGGTCAGTGTGTACACACTATCTTCATAAGCCTCTACTGGCCTGGCCCATGTGTTGAAACCCTTGGACTTGGCTTGTGACCCCTCTCCTTAGCAGCTCTGGCTCTCCAGCACTTCTGTGACTAGTTCCAGTAAACAAGTCAAGAACAATAAAGCCTCAATCACACTGAGATGCTGCCCTCCTCCTCATAAAGCTTTCCGGCATAAAGAGGAAACCAGTCTTGGGGGATGTTTTCAATTCTGCCAGAAGTTGACTTTCAAAAGGAAACAGGAAAAGGAAGATGCAGATCCTGATTAATAGCTTAGTGGTTTTTGTTTTGTTTTAAACAAACTCAAAATTTCTTAATAATGCTTCCAGTTTGCCCATATGTACTGTGTGCCGAAGGCAGCTTCAAAGGCTGAACTCCCAAGGACTCTTGCCATCTTTATGAATGCACATTGGCTTGTAAGCATCCACATCTCTTGTCTTAAAACCCAAGTCTAAAATGAAGATGCCATCTTTCATTCAAAAACTGGGTTTTCTCTTTAAAATTACTATTTCTTTCTCAAAGTAAGACTGATTCAACTATAGGAACTGAGTCCCAAATATATTTCCAATTCAATCTTAAGTAGAGTATGGATGTAATTAAGAGATTTGTTATGAAACAAAATGGAAATAACACACACTGTCCACATAGCTACTGTGAAATCTGTAATACAGAATGATTCTTTATTTTGACACATTTCAACTGTGAATATAACTTGGTAACTAATAAGAGATGTTCACATGAAGTAACTTAAGCCCTATTAACTTCTTAGTGGATCCCTCAACCATTACAAATGGAACAGATGCCAACAAACCTTTAGGGCTCCCAGTAACCTGCTGTCCTGCAAAAGGAAGCAACACCCATCCACTCCATTAAAACAGAAGGCATACAGTACTGAACAGTGCCTAAAAAACAGTGGGGACTGAGAAAAGTACAGTGTTGCCTGCTAGGAAATTGCAGCTGCTTTAGAATAATAGTAAAACTGAGATTCACTGTCATAACAAAGACCTTCACTGCACGGAACTAAAAAATAACATGTATGTGGTCATGGAATGTCACATCAGAGTTTCTGTAGTATTAGATTATAGGCAGTAACACTGATCATATAGTGCAAACTAGGTAAAGTTGCGTTTCACCACTGTGTGAAATGAAGAACAGGCGCAAATGCTCAGTAGGATACCATTAAGACAGAAAATGGCAAAAAATAAATATCAAAACTTTTATCAGTGTAAAAAAGTAACTGGGTTATTGTATAACCTAGAGTCTGGCAAAAAAGGCCTCAAAAAAGTTCTGTCTTTACAAGTCTCAGAAGTTTACAAATGAAGTGCCCTTCCAGGGGTCCAGTCACACCAGAGATTCCATGCTCTCTGCAGGGTCTGATTCCTCTGCAGTTAGCACAGCACCATTTTTGTCCCCTGTCATGGGACCATTTCCATTTTCTTTAGTGCTGACCAAACTGAGCATTGCTTTGTAGACAAACTGGTATTGTTCCTGGAAGACAAGAGGAAAGAGTGGGTTAGGCATTGTATCTAAGATGGAAAGACTGCTCAAAAATATACTTCTAAAAAACACTCCCAAAGAGACAAGAAGAGCAGAAATAGTATCTAAGAAACTTTACAAGCAACCACTGAATCCTTAATCACTGAGCTCTATACCATCTTCATTTCCTGCTAGTCTGTTAGCATGGAATATGTTCCCTAAGAACATAAACTTATTTTGTAACTGGACAACACACTACTATTAAGCAGAGTTTTTTTTCCTTTTAACTACAACATTACTGATATTTTGGGCTAGATAATTCTGTATTGGCAAGGGTTGTCTGTGCATGGTAGGGTGTTTACCAGTAGCCTTGGCCTTTACACACTACACGCTAGAGATGTCCAGTTGTGAAACCCAGTAAGTTTCCAGACACTGCCAGATGTCTCCTGCTAAACACACCCTAGTTAAGAACCCTGGGTCTTGAGTACAAATCTGAGCATCATCTGATGCTGTGAAGGTGTGATGCATATGCCGACTACTTACAATGTCTGTGAATACTCCAGGTCTCATAAGATTGATCATTTTTGCCACCTGGAACACATCCACAGCATTTTCATTCTCTAGCTGCTGGGACAACGTGGTAAGGGCACATAGCATTCCTGCAGAAACTGCTCCATACCTGGGGAGGAGAAAAGAAAGATTCAATTCCAGATCTATCAATGGGGTGCATGTAGCAGAAGGAAACTACCACCTTGTACTTCCTTAGGAATTACGTAGGCTGTGTTGGTGTCTATTCCAGAAGACAGAATGAACTAAAAGTTAGACATGGGGAGGGATTTACAAGTTTACATATAGGGGAAAGGCTGGAAAAAGCTGAGGAGGAGGGCGACCCCATAGGAAGACCAACAGTCTCAACTAACCAGGACCCCTGGGATCTCTTAGACACTGAGCCACCAACCAGGCAGCATACCCTAGCTGATCCGAAGCCCTCGACACATATTGCAGCAGAGGACTGCCTGTTTGGCCTCAGTGGGAGTAGATGCACCTAACCCTCAAGAGTCTTGAGGCCCCAGGGAGTGGGAAGGCCTGGAATGGGGTGTGGGGGTGGAAATATACTCTTGGAGACAGGGGTGAGGAGGAATGGGATGAGGAATTGTGGGAGGGCAGACCAAGGTGGGGGGTAACAACTAGACTATAAAAAATATAAGTAATAAAAAAATTTATAGTTTATTAAAAAAGAATATAAAATCTGCCAAACTGCTCCAATAGAAACTTAGCTTGATATCTACTCAGAAACGAAAGGTTCAAAAACAGACATGGTAATATTACAACTTTGGTGTTGGATAACCTACCTGGGAAGATTATGAGCAGGCGGCAGTATTAGACAGGTATTGTAATACACACGGTGGGAAAAAATGTCCATTCTGTTGGGACCCGAGCCTTTGATAGCTGAGCCTTCTCTCCAACCATCAGGCAGATAAACTGAACTTTAAAAACATCTCACGGTATAATAAACGATGTTTTGGCTAACCACAGACTACACTTATGATGTTCCTGTAAGATTACAATGCAGCTGGGAATTCCTATTGCCAGTGACATCATAACACAGAAGCATCTCAGTGTAGCAGCATCTCTGTGGTAATGCTGGTGTCAGCAGGCTACTCTGATGTCAGTCATAGACAGTTAAAGCAGTAGAGTCCCCTTGCAGCATCCAACAGCATCCACGCTGGGATGTACGACAGAATAGCCAAATGGTGAATTTCTAAGAACTTATGGATTTCATTATGTATGTTACCCAAAACAAGCCAGAACTTCTAAATCTTAGTTCACATTACATTTTAAGTTTCAAAGATACTGCCAGGTAGCCCTTCTTCAAATCAGTTGCTACCTGGTCAGATACTAATTTCTCTTCATCTTAAAACTTAAAAGCATTTGTGAAGCTGATGGGTGATTTCCTTGAGTGTGAAGAAAGTTCTTAATATGTTTTTTGACCATCTGTATTTACTTTTCTGAGCTTTCACTAATAAACTTTGGGTAACATCTATTAGGTTTGTTGCTTTCAAATGGTTTCATGAATGATTTTATAGTGTTTCTCGTATGTTTCCAGCATTTCTCCCTTTTTCAAGCTTTTATAGACATTGTTTATGATCACTTTTGCTTCCCGGGAATACAGTGCAGTTTAGATGTAAATCAAGGTTACCTTTGATTTGGGGATAGGAGATTGCATTTGAGAGTGTTGTCTGTAGCACAATGATTTTAAAGATTTTCTTTTATACTGTCTAATCCGCGTTTGTCATGTTTCAAGAACATGTACTGCTGCTACAGCCCAAACCCCTGCACTGCACATTTTCATTTCATATTCTTCCCAGAACACCTATAGACTTCTGCTCAATACTATCCCATTTTATAAAGATTTTGTAATTAGACTATTAAGGAACAAAAGATGATGTTAGGATGTTTACGACCTTGCATGACTATACAGATGAGTTCAAGGAAAGGTATGTCTCTCCAGCTTTTCAGTTTTCCTTTTCACAACACCATGCCTTTTTTCCATTTATTCAGGTCTGCTGGGTTTCAGCATTTCTTTTAGATCTTCACACACTGTATTTTTGGTTAATTCCAAAGTTCATAAGTCTCTGCTGCCTCTCCAAATGGCCTCTTCTGTGGCACTCTGTTTGCCTTCAGTTGATGTATAGAGACTTGGTGAACTTGCATACAGGTACACTGCACAACTCTTGAAACTCTTGTCATTTGTTGGTTCTCTGGGCAGTGGGCCATATCTTTAAAGGTTCTTTGGGTAGCAGGTATATGATATGAGCATTGCCTCTTTATGTTTTATCTTATTTTTGTGTTTGCCATCTCAGTTAGAGCCTGAATTGATTAATGTGCCAGCACTGGAAGCAGGCATGCTTTTTATGGTCAAGCTACTAAAGATCTGAATATAAATAAAACCATGTGCCACGGGCTTCTTGAAAACAATATCTGGTTAAGGACGGTGATTGTTTTCTTTGTTTTGCTTGCTGAGGGCATTGGTGGGGGTATAAATGGATGCCAGTTTATTCCATTATTTATTTATTTTTCTTTTATTTATTTATATTCTACATTCTTTATTTACATTCCAGATGATTTCCCCTTTCCCGGTTCCCCTCTCCCTGAAAGTCCCATAAGCCCTCTTCCCTCCGCCTGTTCCCCATTTGCCTAAGAATTTCATGAATTCATTAGTTTTAATTGCTGAGTACTATTCCATTGTGTAAATATACATGGAAAATATCTCTGATAGTGTTGAAGAAATATATAGAAAAACATGTTAAGATTGACTATTTCATGGAAAAATTATACAGATAAAATGGTAGGCATAAAAATATTCTTAAGTTGATGGAAAGTGGAACTATAAACATTTTCTGATAAAATTGAAAATCTACAAGGAAAATATTTCTGATAAAACTCAAGAAATATATAGAAAAACACATTAAAACTGACTATTTCATGAAAAATTATACAAATAAGATGGTAGGCATAAAAATATTACTAAATTGATTGAAAGTAGAATTAAAAACATTTTCTGATAAAATTGAAGATTTACGTGGAAACTATCTCTGATAAAATTGAAGAAATTTATGCAAATAAATTGGTAGGAATAAAAATATTCCTAAGTTGATTGAAATTAGAATAATAAATATTTTCTGATAAAATTGAAGATTTACATGGAAAATATTTCTGATAAAATTGGAAAAAATACATGGAAAAACATTAAAATTGAAGATTATCATGGAAAATTGTACAGATAAAATGGTAGGCATAAAAATATTTCTAAGTTGGTTGAAAGTGAAATTATAAACATTTTCTGATAAAATTGAAGATTTACATGGAAAATATCTCTGATAAAATTAAAGAAATATATAAAAAAAACATTAAGATTGAGTATTTCATGGAAAAATTATACAGATAAAATGGTAGGCATAAAAATATTCCTAAGTTTTTTGAAAGTGGAATTATAAACATTTTCTGATAAAGTTGAAGATCTACAAGAAAAATATTTCTGATAAAATTCAAGAAATATATAGAAAAATATGTTAAAAGTGACTATTTCATGGAAAATTATACAGAAAAAATGGAAGGTATAACAATGTTCCTAAGTTGATTGAAAGTAAAATAATAGACATTGTCTTATAAAATTGAAGATTTACATGGAAAACATTTCTGATAAAATTGAAGAAAAATATAGAAAAACAATAAAATTGAAGATTATCATGGACAATTATACTGATAAAATGGTAGGCATAAAAGTATTCCTAAATTGATTGAAAGTGGAATTATAAACATTTTCTGACAAAATTGAAGATTTGCATGGAAAATATTTCCGATAAAATTGAAGAAATATATAGATAAAATGTTAAAGATTATCATGGAAAATAATACAGTTAAAATGGTAGACATAAAAAAACATTACTAAATTGAAAGAGGAATCATAAACATTTTCTGATAAAATTAAATATTTACATAAAAATATTTCTGTTAGACTATGTTTTTGGTTGGGGAATTGAGTCCATTGATGTTATAAGATATTAAGGAATAGTGATTGTTGCTTCCTGTTATTTTTGATGTTCTTTTTATGTTTGTGTGGTTACTTTCTTTTGGGTTTGTTGGAAAAAGATTACTTTCTTGCTTTTTCTAGGGTGTAGTTTCCCTCCTTGTGTTGGCGTTTTCCATCTATTTTCCTTTGTAGGGCTGGATTTGTGGAAAGATATTGTGTAAATTTGGTTTTATCATGGAATATCTTGTTCTCTCCATCTATGGTAATTGAGAGTTTTGCTGGGTATAGTAGTTTGGGCTGGCATTTTGTGTTCTCTTAGGGTCTGTATGAGATTTGCCCAGGATCTTCTAGCTTTCATCGTCTCAGGTGAGAAGTCTGGTGTAATTCTGATAGGCCTGCCTTTATAGGTTACTTGACCTTTTTCCCTTTGTTTAGTGCATTTGGTGTTTTGATTATTATGTGCCAGGAGGACTTTCTGATCTGGTCCAGTCTGTTTGGAGTTCTGTAGGCTTCTTGTATGTTCATGGGCATCTCTTTCTTTAGGTTAGGGAAGTTTTTCTTCTATAATTTTGTTGAAGATATTTACTGGCCCTTTAAGTTGGAAATCTTCACTCTCTTCTATACCTATAATCCGTAGGTTTGGCCTTCTCATTGTGTCCTGGATTTCCTGGATGTTTTGGCTCAGGAGCTTTTTGTGTTTTTCATTTTCTTTAACTGCTGAGTCAATGTTTTCTATGGTATCTTCAGCCCCTGAGATTCTTTCTTCTATCTCTTGTATTCTGTTGTTGACTTGCATCTATGACTCCTGAATTCTTTCCAAGATTTTCTATCTCCAGAGGTATCTCACTTTGTGATTTTTTTATTGTTTCTACTTCCATTTTTAGATCCTGGATGGTTTTGTTCAGTTCCTTCACTTGTTTGTTTGTGTTCTCCTGTAATTCTTTAAGGGATTTTTGTGTATCCTCTTTAAGGGCCTCTACCTGTTTACCCATGCTCTCCTGTATTTCTTTCAGGGCATACAATCAGTGGCGCAGCTGGGACAGGAGTCGTCCCTTCCGGCTGCCATTTGCTTCAGGGAACCAGACAACTCCACAGCCTTCTGTGCACAAACCCTGCCAGAAGAGAGTTGGTCTCCCAGGAGTACAGACACAGGCTTACAGGCCCATAGGAGGGGCAAGCTCCAGCCAGAGACAACAAGACCAACTAACACCAGAGATAACCAAATGGCGAAAGGCAAGCGCAAGAACCCTACCAACAGAAACCAAGGCTACTTGGCAACATCAGAGCCCAGTTCCAAGTCCTGGATACCCCAATACACCGGAAAAGCAAGAGTTGGATTTAAAATCTCAGCTCACGATGCTGTTAGAGGACATCAAGAAGGATATATATCCCTCCAGAGGGAAGGTGGAGATCTCACCTCCACACTCAGAAGTGCAATCGCTGCTGGGAGATCACTCTCTCCTGGTGGGCTAAGCACAGAAGGCTTTGGAGCTGCCTGGTTCCCTGCTGCAAATGGAGGCTGGAAGGGAAGATTCCTGTCCCAGCTGCTCCACTGATCTTATGCCCAGTGCGCTCCTAGCTGTACCCCTCCAGAGAAAAGGTGGAGATCTCACCTCTGCACTCATAAGTCCCCCAAATCTTTTTACAAGAGGAGAAATGAAGCGGTCTTGTCCTACGGATGCAGTTCCCCTCAGGCTATCTGTTCTATTCCATTATTTATTATGGAGGTTTTCTACTGATTTTTATCAATCTGTTGATTTTTTTAAAAAGTTCCTTTGAAAATGTCTTTAATTCATACATTTTGGTACTAGGATAAAGCATATTTTCTCATAATATGCAACTTTACATACTAAATTTATATACTAGGTTTTGTTGGACAGTATTTTACTCCTGATTTTTAAAATATACAGGACTAGCCTGTACACTGCAATTCTGGTGCTAGCCTTCTATGTTTAAGTTGTTCATGTTCTATAATCTCACTATTACTGTGTATGTTGCAATATTGTTCATGGAGATCTTTGGGGCCAAGGCCCTCGGAGAGCTGGCTCTCTTCCTCACTTCCTGGTAATCCCTACTGTGTGCTGTGATATCTTCTAGATAACCACATACACCAAGTTAACCTTCCCAATGAAACTATCCTGCTGTCATCTTCACTTGATATCGAAGAGGCATATTCAGGTGAAGTGACTGGCCCCACACTCCTTTTTTTTAACTGGATATTTTATTTGTATTTCAAATGTTATCCCCTTGCCTGGTGTCCCCTCTGTAAGCTCCCTATCCCGTGAGCCCTTACCCTACTTCTATGAGGGTGCTCCCCCACCTACTCACCCACTCCCACCTCACGGCCCTAGCATTCCTCCCCTATACTGGGGCATCAAGCCTTCATGGGACCAAGAACCTCCCCTCCCACTGATGCCACTGATCCCCTTCAGTTCCTTCAGTCCTTCCCCTAACTCCTCCATTGGGGTCCCTGCGCTCAGACCGATGGTTGGCTGCTAGCATTCCCCTCTGTATTGGTCAGGCTCTGGCAGAGCCTCTTAGGAGACACCTGTATCAGGCTCCTGTCAGCAAGCAGTGTCTGGATTTGGTGTCTGCATGTGGGATGGATCCCCAGGTGGGGCAGTCTCTGAATGCCCTTTCCTTCAGTCTCTGCTCCATTCTTTGTTCCTGTATTTCCTTTAGACAGGAACAATTCAGGGTTAAAATTTTGGAGATGGGTGTGTGGCCATCCCTCAACTGGGGGGGGCATGTCTAACGTCTGGATATGGTCTCTCCAGGTTCACCCTCCCCTTTGAGGGTTATTTCAGCTAATGTCATACCTGTGGGGTCCTGGGATGCTCTTCCTTTCCTGGCATTTGGGACTTCCTGGTTGCTACCCCTAGTTCCCCATCCCCCATTGCTATATACCTCTGTTAATTTTCCTGACCCTCTGTACATCTTCTCCATCTCTTCCCATACCTGGTTCTGCCCCTCTTTTCCCCCTCCCCCTCCTCTCTTCCTCCCAAGTCCCTCCCATCCTCTACTTCACTTGATTATATTGTTCCCCCTTCTAAGTAGGACTTAGTCCACTCTTTGGTCTTCCTTTCTCTTGAACTTTATGTGGTCCGTGAGTTGTATCGTGGGTATTCCACACTCTTTTCCTAATATATACTTATCAGTGAGTACATACCATGTGTGTTCTTTTTTGACTGATACATCACTCAGGATGATATTTTCTAGATCCATCCATTTGCCTGTGAATTTTGTGAAGTCATTGTTTTTAATAGCTGAGTAGTACTCTATTGTGTAAATGTACCACATTTTCTGTATCCATTCCTCTGTTGAGGGATATCTGGGTTGTTTCCAGCTTCTGGCTATTATAAATGTGGCTGCTATGAACATAGTGGAACATGTGTCCTTATTACATATTAGAACTGTCATGGAATATCTTGGTTTCTCCATCTATGGTAATTGAGAGTTTTGCTGGGTAAACCTAGCCTGGGTTGGCATTTGTGTTTTCTTAGGGTCTGTATGAGATCTGCCCAGGATCTTCTAGCTTTCATTGTCTCTGGTGAGAAGTCTGGTGTAATTCTGATAGGCCTGCCTTTATAGGTTACTTGACCTTTTTCCCTTACTGCTTTTAATATTCTTTCTTTGTTTAGTGCATTTGGTGTTTTGACAGTTATGAGACAGGAGGAATTTCTTTTCTTGTCCAATCTATTTGGAGTTTTGAAGGCTTCTTGTATGTTCATGGGCATCTGTTTCTTTAGGTTAGGGAAGTTTTCTTCTATAATTTTGCTGAAGATATTTGCTGGCCCTTTAAGTTGGCAATCTTCACTCTCTTCTACACCTATTAGTCTTAGGTTTGGTCTTCTCATTGTGTCCTGGATTTCCTGGGTTAGGAGCTTTTTGCATTCTGCATATTCTTTGACTGTTGTGTCAATGTTTTCAATGGTATCTTCTGCACCTGAGATTCTCTCTTCTATCTTTTGTATTCTGTTGGTGATACTTGCATCTATGACTCCTGATTTCTTTCCCAGGTTTTCTATCTCCAGGGTTGTCTCACTTTGTGATTTCTGTATTGTTTCTATTTCCATTTTTAGATCCTGGATGGTTTTTTTTTCAATTCTTTCACCTGTTTCATTGTGTTTTCCTGTAATTCTTTAAGGGATTTTTGTGTTTTCTCATTAAGGGCTTCTACCTGTTTACCTGTGTTCTCCTGTATTTCTTTAAGGGAGTCATATATGTCCTTCTTAAAGTTAATGCTTTGATCACTTTTTTTATTTTGCAGTTTCAATCTTTTGTATGGTCATGTATATGGAACACATATACAAGCAGACATATATAAGTATGTGCATGCACATATATTTAAAAACTTGACTTTCTTGATCTCTGGAAAGGCCTTAGAGACACAACCCACAGGGTTCTCAAACCACACTTTGGGAATTATTTAATGAAATAAGCTTAGTTACACAGGAAACTAGCTGACATTATTTGGGTAAAGCATACAACCATCTGAAAAGATTATGCTGCAGACAGACATTCTGGGTAGAAATAGACTGATCTTGGAATAGAATAGGCTTGAGCAGGTGAGCACAGCATTCTGTGAATAACATATATTAAGGTTAAGGTGTGCCTGTCCCCAAGGAAGAACTGCACACTTTTTGGTGAAGAACAGAAGTGCAGTATTTTCCCTCTCTAGAACATACTCTCTAGGAACACTTGGAGCTCAGCAAAGTTTGACCAATTAAAACACAACCACAACCCTTTTGCACATGTATGTCCATATTAGAAGTGACATGGAGTATCTAAAGCAGAGAGAACACAGTGTTCCCTTTGCACTTTTGCATGAGTCTCGTAAGACCAGCACCCAAATCTAACATACAAGACCAGATGCTTACTCATCATGAACAATGGTGGGGCCATCCCGTGTTAAGGCCTCTTCCTTGATGACGTTGATCAGTTCGAAGGTACTGCTTATGGGGGCATCTGGGTTAGGCCATTTGGGACACTGAAAGTGCCGAACTTCTAGTACGTAGTCATCCTGCAATGAACAAGACAGAATCACAGGTCTTCCTGTAATTCATATGTCTGTAATCAAATGCCTGATGCCGGCTACCTAGAAAGCATGCATCACAGGAAACTGAATAGTGTTGGGTTGCTCAGATTAAACAAGTCTACCTCATTAAAACACACCATACTTGTGAACAGTAGAATCTTTTTAATCAATCAAACAACCAAACCAAACCAAAACACCTGTAAGGGACATTACGGCCCACTACCCTAACTTTGACTTATAATAGAAAAGGGAATGAGGGAGAGGCTGAGGTACCATTTAAACTGCTGATACCTCTAATCCTTCTCACAAGAAGGCCATTATTATATGTGTAAATAGTGTCTACTAAAGTCTCGTCTTCATTACACATTACAAGGCTTGTTTCCAATGTCAAAGCAAGCAGCCTTTCTCTGCTATATTGAACATTATCCCATATTCATTATGGGATGTTATCTTTATCTTTAAGCCAGAATACCTACTTGTATGCACGCTCAACCAGAGACTGTTCCATCTCAGTTGACACAAAGCAAATGTTTGAAGGAAGAGAAACCAGAATGCATTTATTTAAAATTAAGTCTTATTCAAATAGCGGAGCCTGTCTCCAAGGTAGAGAAATCACTTTATTATCACTTAAAAGGATAATAAAGGGTCCAGGTTGAGCAGTCGTGGAGAGAGTATGGTTTAAGTTACCTGTGTTGCTTCAAGGATGAAGTCATGGATGATAATTTGTTCTTCATTAGAGAGGCACAGCCTGTCTTTGCTGATAAGGGTCACAGTAAAGGCCTCACAGTTCATGGATTCTTCACGACTCGGCCAGTACACAAACTCATCTTCTGCCTTTGGAACCAAGAAAACAGATTATTTTACAGTGCAACCAAACCTTGGTTCTTCAGTTTTCTTGCAAACTGACTCCTCATGTTGACATCTCCCAAGACACTCAAGTTACCTTTTACGTTGATTTTATAGGCTCACTAACACCCCATCTAGTTATTTACAATGTCATTATAGTCTATTATAAAATGTACGTTGGCAATAACCATCTCATAGGACCTCTCTCTTGTTGTAACCACCCAAGATGCTTCTCCATAGAGCATGCATTACCCCTAGTTGACAGGTGTTCTGAGTTATAAGAAATGTAGCAAAACTCGAGGTTAGGAATAGTTTTTTGGTTGTTATTTTACAGCTGCTTTAGTTTATACTTGATTAGTCAGTGAATGTTTTAAAAATAAATTTTATTGTGTACTTTTGAAGTAAAATGCGTATTATAAACAGTAAAGTTTACTACAGTCAACTAAATGAACATGTTATCACTTCACATGTATATACTTTTTTACTTTTGTGGCAACAGCTACAATACAATTTCCATAAATGCTAAGTATAGTTCAGTTTTTTACTTACAGTTCTTAGTACCTGATCCCTAGATTTATTTATTTTATATACACACCTGTGCTTTGTGTCCCTGGGCCTACTCCCTGCCCCCAATTACCATTTCTTAGTGAGGTTATAGGATGTTTTCTTCCTTTGTGTGGCTTACTTAGTGTAGTGTTCTCCATTGGTGGCAACAATTAGATCTTGTTGTTTCTTAGGGCCAGAAAATGTGTCACGTGTGTTTACTTGGTTGTTTCGATACTTTGTGTATGGTGTACAATGTTGCAGAGAACACTGAAGTGTAGAAATTTCACAGGGTGTTTATCTTATTTGGGGGGGGTACATGCCCAGCAGAGGGTTAGTGGTGTTTTATATTACTTTAGAAACCTGAATACTGTTTTCCATGTGGCTGTATTAGTCAATATTCGAATGAATAGAGTTTTCTTTCAATTCTTTTTTAAAGATGGGGTGTTGTTATGTAGTCCTTAAATGCTACATATAGGGTTACAGCCATGTTAGACCTCACCAGCAAGAGCTCTTATTCCATCTTACCAACATTTGTCATTTGTTGATTTTTTTTTTAACAATAGCCACCCTAATTGGTAGGTGGTGCTGTTTTATAAGAGAATTGATAGTCACACATACCTGCTAATCATTTCTGTCGCACTTGGAGACATATTTTTTGCCCACTTTTTAGAGTTCTTTATAAATTTTGGATGATAGAAGCTAGATATGGGATTCATACCATCTGTCCTGACAAATGAGGATACGCTCGGTGATGCCCGTGAAGTGTCTAAGTCACACTGCTACTGAGGAGGAAAGGACAGCAGCACGTCTCAGGGAGGAAGCTATGTAGAAGTAAGCAGGCCGGCTATTGCACAGGCGCTTTTATCAGGTACGTTTCCACATTGGCATCAGATTTCAGGAGGGGTAACACAGGAACCATTCAGCTTTGAAGCAGGCGAGCTTTACATGTTCATCTATTTAAAGTTTAAAACTAGAAATTCAGGCTCAGTACTTGAATTCTATCCCTGAAAATTATGGCTTCCTTAGAAAAGGTTAATTGTTGAAGACTATAAGAAATAGGATTATGATGGTGTATATATTCCTCCTCCTCCTTTTTTCCCTAATGAACTCAAATGAGAAACTCCCATTCACCTGAGGCATGAGGATTTTATGAACATTTTACTGAGCATGCTTATTTACAATTGTGGAAGTAAGTAACGTTCACAACAAAGAGGGCTTTCTTTAAGCTTACACTGTTGCATCAGAGATGAGCCAGTCATCCAATGAGATTTATCACCCTTTCAAGTTTCAATACAGATTATTGCCAAGTACATTTTTATTTTTACAGCTCAGCAGAAGGGGAAGCAGATTAGCAATTGGGTTTAGTTTATACAAAAGAAGCCTGGAACTGCCGTGAGTTTGAGTACGCTTTGTTCAAGGAAACGGAAGTATGACCCTGCAAACAGATTCTGGATATATAGTTAAGATGGCAGGACATTAGAATGATGCAGACATTAGTTTATCTAGTATTCTGTTTTTCCCAGGCTTCATATCTCTGTGCCTTTATTTCCATATTTTAAAAATGAGAGCAATATATGTCTGTATTCTCAGGAGATATACTAGAAATAGTTTATGATCTAGTAAGTTTAAAGAAATCAAAGGCAGGAAAGAAATTTACATACATTGATTTTGGGAGAAATTACTTGTCTTGAAACATTAAAATAATTAAGTTTTTCCTTTCCTTTCCTTTCCTTTCCTTTCCTTTCCCTTTCCCTTTCCCTTTCCCTTTCCTTTCCTTTCTCCTTTCCCTTTCCTTTCTGAGGCAGAAGCTCATGCAGCCCAGGGTAGACTTGAGTTTGTTACAAAGCCATAGATGACCTTGAACTTCTGATCCTCCTGCCTTTCCCTCCCCAAGTGCTGAGATTACAGGTTTATGTCACAACCAGTTCTATGTGATACTGGGGCTTCATCCATGCTAGGCAAGCATTAGCAACTGAACTACACAGCTTCAGTTCAGCTGATATTCTCTCTCTCTCTCTCTCTGTGTGTGTGTGTGTGTGTACATGCACACATTTGTATATACACTGTACATGTCAGGTAGGGCCATGCCATTTTGTAAAACTTCTCCTTTTCTGTTAAACTGTGAAAAATCTCTTAACAATGGTAATTAGGTTCCTAGAAGTAAAATAACTTATTATTCTAGATTTTTGACTATTGTGCTCCAGGTGTCCCAGTAATGGCCACCATGAGAGATCTCTTTGACATCTGACATTCTTTAACTGACAACGGCCTGGCTAACCCTAGCAATGACCAACTTTGCACCCCCAAAGGAAACTTTACTACCTTGCTCCACCCCTCCCCTGTGCCCTGTAACTACCTCAGCCTCTAGGAGTAAGGCAGGCCAACTCTTACAGAGAACCCCTCTGCAGGTTTTCCCAACAAATAAAGGCCCTCAGCATTTTAACCTGCCCACTCCATTGTTTTCCTTCTCCCTGACACATTTTATTCTTATTTTTTTCAGATTGTGCCTTGATAAGACAGGATCGGACTTTGATTTCCTTTATAGCCAATGATAATCTCAGATTCTTGATCCTGTCGTTCCCACCTCCTGAGTTCTAGAGATCATCTAGAGAGGAGATTAGAGACAAGAAAGGGGAAATCATTTGGAATGTAAATAAGAAAAATATAGAAAATAAAAAAAATAAAAAAAGAGAGGAGATTATATAAATATAAAGGTATTAGTGGTATTGTTTATGGAATTAGAGACTAGTGACTTTTAAGTCAATTAAAAATTATGACTGCTGTGGTAGTAGTAGAAACACAACAAAATGATACCAGCTTTAGGCAGTCTTCCAGCTGGCTTCAGACAGACCCGGAGATGTCATGTTCCACATCAGTCACTGTATTCGACCTGGAGAACAGGTATCTCCTTATTGGGTCTAGTTGTTCCCTAGCTTTCCTATAGAAATGAATGGTGGGAAGAATCTTGGTGGCAAATGGCCCCTGTTAACTGACAGTAATGAAATACTGACTCATCCAACAACACCACCACTTCAGTCCTCAATGCCTCCCATTTCCACATGCGGGTCAGAATGGGCCCCTGTTGCTCATTTGAAAACATACACTCCCGTTTTCAGCTTAAGCTTCTCAACCTTGCCTCCGTTCTGTCAGACCAAAGCAGCCTTGGGATTCTGAAGCAGAAGCAAACTGCCACAGAGTGAAGAAGCTCCCACTGACTGGGCACACAGTCAAACACTGTCGTCTAGACTAGGGGGTTCAACCACGGGCTGTTCTTCTTAATTAAAAAGCTCATTAATCTGACAGTCAGAAGCAGTTCCCCATTGTCTTATCTTGTAGGCACCATGTCCACAGAATCACTTTTTAAGACCTAGCTAATTCTGAAATGTACATGCGCAGAATATCTAAGGAGAAACATATAATTCTGCTTTTAAATGTGTTTACCCATCTCCTATATAGAATCTTTAACAGACAAAGACTAAGGGAGGGAAAAGAACTAGAGGCTTAGATTTTCCTCTGTAGGATGGACTTAAATGGCTTCTCCTAGCTTCTCTCTGCTGTGGACCCTAATGAATGTGTAAACATTAGTACCTATTCCTATGATGTGGTGGGATGAGCCGCACAGGGAAAATGATTAAGAGTTTGGACTTCAGACAGATGACTTAGATACAAATCCATGTTGAATTATTACTGCACACTCTTGAACAAGGCCATTCCTTCAGTTTCATCTGAGATTAAAGAAGTTAGTTCATAGAAGGTAAAGACAGTTTACATATGCCATAAATGGAATAAGATATTCCTGAAAGGGGCATGCAGTGACTAAGAAGTCATTCTGGCCATGTTATGAGTTTACGAAATCTTTCAAGCCTTTACCCTGTCCATGTGGGTGAGGAGCATCATTGCAGATCAAGTATGGGAGCGAGGAGGACAGCACTTGCGAAGATGCCCTCTGCAGCATACAGATACAACAGCCCGTGGCAAGGCACCGCAGTCAATTATGTTTGTAGCCTCCTGGGCTCATTAATATATAGCAGATGTGCTTTACTTACCAGGCTCTGGTTGTCTGGCAGCATGACAATGATCTGTGCGTTATGATCCCAAATCATTCTCCAGAAATCTTTCGTAGTGTGTGGTAGAGGATGCTGGGTTATAATGAACTCATTGCTTCTGTAGTACCCCTACAGTTAGAGAGAGAGGAAGAATTAGTGACTATGTACATATCATTGTAAGTTTGTGGAAGTAAATACAGTTGTGGAACAGGCAGCATTATTTGGCTACCCTAAAAAACAAAGATTGAGAAAGGCATTCAGTACATTTGCTAATTTTAAGTTGTACTTCTGTGAACACTGTGCAGACAATTTTCTCTCCACATGCAATTCACTTCAAGTTACCCCTGCTGTTTTTACTTAACAGCAATTTCAACATTTATTTAAAAGCTAGATGGGTGAAATTAACAATAAAATTAATTCCTTAAGAAGCATTTGGCTTAATTTAGGTATTCTGTGCATTCCCACCCTTTGGGCATCTTTTGTTAAAAGTTTCAAGACACAGAAATTTCTATACTTTTGATGTTACGTGTTGAGAAATTACTTCAAAAATGAAATCAGTCACAGGGGTGGTATGTACTCCTTAATCATAAATCCAGCCAATTAAACTGAAAGGTGTTAACGGTTGACTCTCACCATGATGTAAGAAGCATTAATGTAATCTGTTCCTTTCATCCCGGGCAACGGTGCAAGTCCCACTCGAGCACGCTCAGCTATCATATGGAAAGAAACAATAACACCACATTTGCCTTATTGTTCATAGGCACTGGCAATTCTTCCTGGGCTTTACCTGGTGAATGGCTTGACTCCCTGGCTCCTTTCTAAGACTTACATATTTAAACAAGCTAAAGTGTTATCCAGTAAGGAGGGTATTGAATGAAAATTTCCCTGGGTAGTCAAGACAGTGTAGGATAAAAATTTAACTGTAGGAAAAGATTTCATAGCCAATTAGAGTAAAGCATGGGGAGGTGTTTCAGATAACTTGACCCTGGTTTATCACACTTCCACAGTCACACCAGCACACTGCGTTTGTTCTTCCTTTTCAACCCCTACGTGCCCTTCTTTCCCTGAAGGCCCTAGAGAGCACTGACCCTTTTCAATACAGATAGAACAACAAATGCCTGTATTTACAGGGTATACAAAGTATTCTCTGCTAAGTCCCGAGTTATGTATACAAAGGTTGCCACAAGTCAATAAGGCCCAGATCCAGAGTAATTCAATGGTGCAATTCCAATTAACCTAATTAGTCCAGATTAATCTAAGACTCAAAATCTTAGTGCCACAGGGATAGTAGCATTATGATCATTTTTTACTTAATTATTTAGTGTACATTTAGTGTTTGGCCTATGTGTATGTCTGTGTGAGGGTGTCAGATCCTCTGGAACTGGAGTTATAAACAGTTATGAGTCACCATGTGTGTGCTGGGATTTGAACTCAGGACCTCTGTAAGAGTAGCCAATGCTCTTAACCACTGAGCCATCTCTCCAGCCTCATTTTTTTTTATTTTTATTTTCTAAGTTTTTTTTTTTATTTACATTCAAAATCATTTCCCCTTTCCTGTTTCCTCCCTCCCCATCCAGCCTCATTTTTAAAGCTGAAATACTGTGGCATTTTGAGGCAAATCAAAACCTGGTTTCATGTCATGTGACTTGCTGGTGTCCAAACCCACCACGTCTATTTGCCTTAAACTGCCTAGGTTGAACTCTGATAAATATTGTGTGCTTATACAACTCATACAGTGAACTTTAGAATTCCTTGTACCCTGAACAAGTGGCTAAGTTGACACCTTACCTGGCACGACAGAAGAATTCCTGTTCTTCTCTTTGTTGCACTCCTTCTGGGCACTGAAGCACTCCACATACTTTGCATTGCACTGCGTGATCAGCTGAAAAAGAGCACCGCTTTTTGGCATCATTCAAAGGCACACTCATTGCTACCTGCTTGAAACTGCAAGAATGTCAATCACTAGCCAGACTAAAACAATAAAGAGACTTTTGTACTCTAAAGAACACTCGTGCTTCAGACATGGCCTCCGTGCAGTCGCCTGGCTTGTGTCTTCTGTCAGGCCCTAGGGGCCTGGACTGAGGGCACTGTGCATGTGGTAGTTACTGAACACTGGATTTTTCTGGTTTATGAAGTCACTGCTGTTGGGAATTTCTCTCTGAGTCCTCAGTGGCATATATGATTCAGATCTACTTTACACTTTACTTAATCTAAGATCTGAGCATACATCTTGGAGATAAAGACCTTGGCCAATTCTCTGCACATTTCTGTGGACAGCCTGTTTTTATCTTACAGCCCTGTAGTGTGATTGTTCTTGTTATGTATCTAGGCTGAGACACTTTCTTAGTTCCGTTTTGTTTACAACTCTCTGACAGTTTCAGACATGTCTAGAATATACTTTGGTCATTTTCATGCCTGTAACCTTCTTATAGTCTTCCTGGTGCTGTTGAATCTTTTCTTCTTCAAATTCCGTGTGTGTGTGTGTGTGTGTGTGTGTGTGAGAGAGAGAGAGAGAGAGAGAGAGAGAGAGAGAGAGAGAGAGAGATCTACTGAGTTTAATTAGAGTTCATGAGTGAGTGAGTGGGAGGTTATTTCTTCGGGTATGGGTGATGTACCAGTGACTACCCCACTGAAGAAAGTATCTGTGGTGTGTGCGCAGACTTGGTGTGATCAGCTGAAAGGAGAGTAGGGGTTCTGTCTGAATGAAATACATGAGAACACTCTCTCCAGCTGCATTATTACCACTGTCCTGCACCTTAAAGGTTATTTTCAGTTTCGAGTTTCTGCAAATGGCTAATGCCTTAAAAGACCCAATTGTCTGGTGTTTTCCCAATAGTTGAAAAGACTGGTTTGTTTGGTGAATTCTAAAGAAACATAGATTGAGAGTTAATGCTTGGGAGTACCCTGTCTGTCTAGCACCTATGTGTCTATTAGCACATATAATTAGATATCTTAGGGACTGGAATCAAGTCTAGACATGAAAGTTCTTTATCATTCATATATATATATATACATCATGATGGCAATTTCACATATCTTTTGTACATGAAACAGATGCACAAAGTTATATAGTATAGAAATTCCCTGTATGACATCATGTTGGTAATCAGAAAGATTTGGCGTCTAAAGCATTTTGAATATCATATTATTTAATGTAAGGATGCTCTTATTATCTTTGAGCCTATTTTTTTTGAGCCTATATGTAAACAGGTTTTCATACAAGACAGATAAAATGAGATGAATTTGTTCACTTTTAGTTTTCACATTTAAACCTTCCCCAGACTCTGAAATCTTCAAATATAGTGAAAATGTAAAACATAGGAAATTTTTGAAAAATTTTGGTACTTAATATTTTGTGATGACCCATCTTTCATAATGTGGTACCATCTGTTAATTACTTCAAGTGGTTTTATAGTAGTGAGGCTGTTAAAAGGAGAACAGGAAATTTGGAATTGGTGCTATGATTGAACTCAGTCAAATGGACTTGTTTCTCATTTTCTACCATTTGGTATCATTTATTAGGATGTCTCATGTCTTTGGCAGAGATGCCAAGGAGGATTTTCGAGTCTAGGTCAAGTTTTTCCATGAAAACTTTCACTGTAATCATCCTGTCCATCCTGGTATGGAATGAGGAGATTACATACAGAATACTGTGCTGAACTGAGGCAGGGGGAGGCTCAGGAAAGGGAAAGGGCCGGGTCGCTGGGAGACTTCATCCTCAGAAACTTTCACTGCCACCAGACTCTCTGTTCCACTAAAATAAGTAAATCTCATCCCTACTCTGTAGTAACACCTTTTTACTTTCCCAATAGCCTTCTGTACTGATTTTTCAAAGAAGTATATTTTGACCATAAAATGTACACAGATGGTCATGCCCCTCTCTTCCCTTTCTTCCTGATAAGTTCTTACTCTGTAACAGGCTGATCTTGAACTTTTACCTATGCCTGAATGCTGGGATTGCAGGCACGTGCTACCACTTCCGGATCAAATAACCATCCTCAATAAAAGTATTACTGAATGCTTCTGAGGAAGAAAAAAACTACAACATTATTCTGGGGGCCAGACAGCTGACTGAAAGTCTTATGTCCTTGTGGCTAGAGGATACATTCAGATAGTGATCAGCAACTCAAAAGAAAATAGAGTTCTGTGCCACATCTACTTGTATATGAGTGGATACACGCGTTGAAAACCTCCCTCTGCATTTCCACATCTACTTGAATACAGCATGTATTCTACATGTACACATGGCCAGACCTTGCCTTCACATTACGTTTATGGAATAAAAATAATACCCCATTTCAGTGTCTACATGAATATGACCCAAATTCAGGGCATCTTCTAATCCCTTGCTTTTCCTAAAGACATCATTCACAGTACCTGAAACTGCTTTTCCAGTCGTGTCTTTCCTCCTACCCCCGGTATAAGGAGACTGTTAACATAGCTATGCAGCTGACTTGAAGATACTTCAGTTTCCTTCCCGAGAATGGCTTCCAACAAGGCATCATGGATGAAAATGTACTGCTCCTGAAAGGTACACAGTGGTGGACAGTGAGGGGATCTGCCAGGGGACACCCACCCATTCATAGAGTTGACTTTGGATTAACACTTCTCTGAACAGGGACTGACAGTGGATTCCTCAAGTGTGTATAGCTAGATGGGGATCCCAGTGTTTACTTGCTGATCTGTTATAACTCATTTTAGAGTAGAGACCTGTGCTAAGTTTAGCTCTGTGTTTTCCCACCACCTCTAGACCAGGTGGTTCAGTAATAGCACACAGCTACGAACACATGTTCAATAAAGAGCTTAAGAAGCAATCTTTCCCACATATTTAAACATGTGGGAAAGGCTGTATGCTTAACTCCCTGGGACCTAGAGCATGACTTAGTATAACTGCCGCTGGCTCCTACGTGTCCAGACTTTAAGACAGAGATGGAAAGCTGTGATCTGGAGAAGAGTGTGCCCCTCAGCTATCTCAAGTACAAACCCAAATATTCCTTCAGGTTCTAAGGGAATGATTCTTTCCCCTCAGTTTGCTTTCACCATTCTGGGCCATCTTCATGGCCACTTCTTACCTCAGTCTGGACGAGGTAGTTACGCTGTGTCCTGATATGCTTCAGGAACCCCAGGACATTAACTGTGCTTTTGTCTTTGATCTGTTGCAGCATGCTGTCTATCACAATGTAGGTGCCTGTCCTGCCCACTCCAGCGCTGTAAGAGATGGAAGTACTCAGCCTATACCATTAACCAATGGCATCCCTCCCAAAATGCAAGCAAATGCTCATGCAGTAAGAAACAGTCCGTCCTGACAACCTACTAGAAATGACACAGGCTCTTCATAGACATAACCTGAACACTTCCCACCATCTAGACCTGAGGAAGAACACAGAATGCTTTTTTACTGTAGGATGACAAATCTGCCACAGCTGCCTTCTTGGCTTTCCCTGCAGTTCAACCAAGGCAAAAGGCTGGAAGTGTCTTGCAGTAACAATCTTCACAGCAGAGGCAGGCATCTGAGGCCTGGGCAGGCTGCTCTCTCTTGCCCATGGTTCTTTGGCTCCT
This sequence comes from Tokudaia tokunoshimensis, assembly GCA_036184795.1. Taxonomy (NCBI): domain Eukaryota; kingdom Metazoa; phylum Chordata; class Mammalia; order Rodentia; family Muridae; genus Tokudaia; species Tokudaia tokunoshimensis. The sequence continues at coordinate 106,694,730 of BTHU01000011.1, read as the reverse complement.
TCATTAAACCCCTTTTGGTTTAACTCTCCCAGCCTGCTTCTGGATCATGTAACCAAGAAACCAACCAATGGTCTTGGCAATAGAAAAATCCTATCAAAAGGGGCATTTATTTTCCTTTAGTGGAGGAGGAGAATGGCGTGTCCAGACCACTCAGCTTTTTGTAGTTATTTTCTTAATTCCTGTTTTAAAAGATATTCAAGATCTGAACTATCTAGTATTACATGGCAAGCTTATTTTTGCAGAATGCTTCCAGGAGGTTCCCCACTTAGCACAGTACCTGGGCTGTTTGACAGACAGATTTCCACTGCTGGCTGCAGAATGGATTAGCAAAAAGGTAGAGTTTTCCTAAACATAGGTCATATCTCAACTTCTGCAAATGTCTTACTTGTGAAAACATTGTAAGAATAGTCCCACAGAAGTGCTTAGAACATGCTAAGCAGCTATGCAACATTAGCTACAGAATAAATAACTTGAGCACTAAAGCAGGGACGGGCCATGAATGAGTACAACATAGCAAAGGCATTCAAACAACTGTCTAAGGTTGTTTCAGTCAGAGACAATAGGAATTTTTTCAAGAGTTTTTGTAAGAGGTAGTTAATGTAGCACATATAGTTACAAATGAAAAGAACCGCTTTCTACATGTCATTTTTGTTATTGTTATTATTATTATTATTGGATCCCTCTAGAATCTCTGTCATGGCACTCTTGCCTATGTTCAAATTTTATTAGGTTGAGCCCACAATTCCCGTAAAGTAGTAGGGACCTTAGTAAGACCGTTTCATAAAAACTAGATAGTCAAACAGATTTTGTTTTCCAAAGCCACAGATTTCTTTCCCTTTTTTTTTCCAGACGAAGTTTTTATGAGACAGAAGTGAAGTTCTTCATAACTGCTCCAAGCTTACCCAGTTCTCAGAGAGGATCTGAGCCATGGGAGCTTTATCTGTGCTTTAAGCACAGGTCAAGTTCACAAGGCTCAAATCTCCCAATCGTTTCCCTCCAAATGCTGACCCTACCTGCAGTGTACCAACACGGGACCCATGTCTGGCATCCGGGCTGCAGATGACCTCCTCACAAAGGTCAGCACTGGGAGGGCGTACTCAGGGACTCCCATGTCAGGCCACTGTGTGTAGTGATACTGGATCACCATCCTCTCATTCTGACGACCTTTGGGGTTTCCCTTCTGGCCCTAGAAACGTGTAAAAAGGCACCTTGAGCCCCTAGGGTTAGCAAAATGGTTAATAGTACAAAAGTATCAGGAAACAACCTCTGATCTCGTTCTTTAAACTACTGTTTGGGGGTTAAATTACTTCCTGTCTGGGATCAACTTACTTGTTGTCACATGGTAACATCCACATCTTTCAAAAGAGAAGAATAAAATCATTCCAAAAATGAACATTCAATACCACTAGGGTTTGAAGTCTCCCACAAGGTCTCTCAATCCTGACTTGCTTCCCTCCTGGCTGCTTGGTTTCCATCTGCCATTCTTGTTTCTTCTCCTCTACTCCCCTGCATCACCTCCAGCAGGGTTCCTTACTGCCCACCATGCCACCGAAAGGAAGAGCTGTGAAGTAAGCCTGCAGCTCTAGAGTCAGGGCCACACCTTGCTCTCTGTCTCTCTCACACATGACTGTTTACAGACTGGTTTCCATTCAGGAGTCAACTTTTTACAATTTCAATGACCCAACCTATGCATTGGTCACACAGAACACCTACTGTGTTTTTTCACTTAAGCTGCTATCAAAGAAGGGCAACTGGGCCCATTTGAGTACTTGAAAGACTCCTAAGATCTCTGTGAATTTTGGAATGATTATTGATTAGCCAGAACCATCCAGATGCTGAAAATGACAGAACACTTGGTGCTGCTGATTTAGAATAGTGTGGCTTATGCTAATCATAACTGTACGGAGGAAGGGCTGTTAACCTGAGGGTATGGGGGAACCTTAGAACTGAGTAAGTGTGGGGTCGCCTATGGCAAGGAGGCTACCATTTGGCTACATTAAGACCAAATAGCCCTGATTCAGACAGCTGCCAGACTCAACACTGTCATAAGTGTACTTTCTTACTGAGCTGCTATTTAGATACCAAAATATCGATGTGGTGATTCTTGTTGTGAAGGAGGATTCCAAGGGGTGGGGCCAGGTATAAAAAGTGAGAAAACTTGAAAGCAGCATTTCTACACTGTGAGTCTCAGAATACTATTAGTTTATAAAATACAATGTTATGGTTAAGTCACATGACAAAACATTAACTCAAATACCACGGTCACTTGTGCTCACTGACCATTTCTAAAAGATGGTCCATTTTATGTAGCAGCCATTTCCCATTCTTACTGAATAGCAAAATATGAGTTTTAAATAACTGTCTTGCAGGGCCAGAAATCCTTGGGATACTCTAGGAAACACAGCACTGAAACAATCAAAAAGCAAAATTCACAAATAGATGCCATTGTCTGTGCTGTGTTCTCAACCTTAGACAACACTTATAAAGCCAGGTTCATGGAGGGGAAAGAAGCCAGTCAGGCCACCTAACTGGTCTGCATTTTGTCAATACCTTTCTCAGGATGCATACCTATCAGGCAAGATGTTATGGGGCTGGATACTTCAGTGGTCAGAGCCCTGGGTTCTATTCCTAGCACCTTATGAACCTGGTATAGTAGTTCACGCCAGTACTCAAGTGGTACAGATGGGAGGACTAACTCAACAACCTTAGATATGCAGCCAGTGAGAGGCCAGTCTGAGCTCTATGAGAACCTATCTCAGAAAAAAAAAAGTTGTGAAAAATGTTCTAAAAGCTTGGGTCTGCTTTCACTGTGCAGTGTCATCCAGGCCTGCCCACCTCACACACCCAGCCCGCCCAGTGAACACACCCTTTTCACTTTTGTGTTTCTGACTGAAAAACGGCGGACGGTGTAGCAGGCGTGGACTTTTGTGCTCTTCAGTGTGACAATAATGTTGCCATACTCCTCAGTGTTCTCCGTTGGCCAATACTGATCACACTTTCTCTACAAAGAGGGAAAAGGTAGCATTTTCATACAACAGAACCAAGACACAGATATTACTGCCTTTACAAAAGATCTAAAGAAACGCATGGGCTGAAGTGCTTAAAGGCTGTGTGGCCACTGAAGAAGTTCATGACTTGGGATAAGTATGCAAACATTACCTGAAAAATGAGCTAGTATTTATTATCAACACACACACACACACACACACACACACACACACACACACAGAGAGAGAGAGAGAGAGAGAGAGAGAGAGAGAGAGAGAGACCTATGAAGGAACCCAAGGAACCCTACACAAAATCTGGCTGAAATGTATTATAAAACAGTTTTAAGTACTGTTTGGGCTGTTTTTGCCAAAATCTGCTTGGGAATCTCAGTGTTACACATGAGGTCCCCTAGATAGTGAATCTGAGGTGCAGTCTTTATTCCAGCCTAAATCAGCACCATCTCCACAAGTTGAGGATACAGAGCATGCATTCTGCTAGACTCTTCACAAGGTCAGTGGGGGTTGCCTTTGCTTTCCCCTCAGTTCCCCTCACACCACATTTCCCAGTATCCCCGTTTGTTGTTGTCTGTCTCCTATTCCTATGTGTTGTTCTTCCTTTGAGTCCGCTTCTCACCTCAGGTATGAGAATTTCTAAAAACCTCCACACTAGAGGATGCATTCACTTGCCTCACTGCACGCCCTAACACATGCCTGTGTTAGCGTATTGAATCTGGACTCAGGACCCCTCAGCTCTTTGAGAGAACACAAACCCACGTAGAGAACACATCCGTTTCTTCACACCTGCTCGGCTTCCTTCCCTACTCTCAGCAGGCGCTTAGCTCCCACTCATTCACAAAATGCAGATAGTGAGGCAAGAGGCTCCTACCCTTCCTTTCTCCACAAGGTTCGTGATCATGATGATGATTCCTGTATTTTGTTCCCAAATCATCCTCCAGAAGTCTTCAAAGGTGGACTTTAAAGGTCCCTGGGTGGCAATGTAGGCTTTCGCTTTGTTGTAACCCTTCAAAGATGACACAACACAAAATGAGATCAAAGTTTTAGCACAGCAGACCAGTTAATAATTCAAGTACCCTCCACACTGAACAGGCTGAGTTCTCAGTGACATTTCTTCGTGCTGATAAAATACACCCAACCACCTCTGCTGCAGTCTTCCATTTTCCAAAGCAGGTTTAAGAATGTTTCTGACTTACATCGACATAGTTTGCATTAATGTAGTCGCTGTGCTTAGAGTCCTTTCCTGGTAAAGGTCTTAACTTCACCCTACTGTGATCATCTACAGAGAGGAAAAGACAAAAACAGAAACGTGACTGAAAACAGCAGCAGCTGACAGAATCCTTAACTCAAGGCAACCTGGTGCCAACACAAGCAGCTACTAAGGACAGCTTCAAAGCCATCCTAACATTGCACGGCTGTTGCTACTCCAGACAGGGCCACAGAGTACAAATTGCGGCTTTTACTAGTTTTTATAAAACTGCTAGAAATTCTGCAATCCTCTAAAATTTCATTTGCTATTTCAAAACCAGACTCAAAGGCCTTTGATTATCCAGGCCTTCACTCCCTGCTAGTACTATAAATGGGGTGGGGAGGGAGAATAAGAACACAAACATGAGTAAGAACGCATGAGGTTGGATGGGTAAGGATGTTGGGAAGAGTTGAGGGAGGGAAACAATATGATCAAAATGTACTGTATGAAGAAAAAGGTTTAAATAATGTTTCTTATAAGGTTAATTTCTATGATGCCCATGTCTGTAAGGCGTTTTCCTGCCCTGTAAGGATGGATTCCAACCACTTTCCCAGAACCAAAGGTTTGGAAAGAACCAGAGCTTTGCCTATATCATGATTCTAGCACATTCAGGATCGGATTGTACCAGTTTATGTGGCAATGCTTTGGTGTCCTTTGCTATATAAAGTCATGAACCAAGGGGGAGAGGAACATGACGAACTATGCACAGAATAGGAGTGGCTACAAGAACCCAACTCTGCACCTGTGAAGCAGAGATGATAGTCTTTCAGCAGAATACTTCCAGCTGGGTATGATGGTGGCACATCTAATCCCAGAACTCATGAGGGCAGAAGCAGGCAGATCTTTGTGAGTTCAAAACCAGTCTAGGCAACATAGCAAGTTCTAAACTGGACGGGATTACACAGAGGGGCTTTGTCTCAATGAAGGGCATGATTCCTGTATGCATTATACAAATGATGCACTGATTTCTTTTTTTGCCCTGTTTTGCATGTACTTTCTGGTTGCTGTGTGGGAAGAATGATGTCCGTGTGCCCTTGCTGGACTCATGTATGTCTATGGATAAAGGCTCACATTCAAAGGATGATGACCTCTGATTGGGTCAGCCAACAAATACTGGTCCCCAAGATCCACCCAAAGTCTAGAAAGGAAAAAAAAGACTTTTCTTACACCTTTTCACCTTCTCTTTACCCACTCATATAAACAAAACCAGTAATTCCTACTCAAAAACAACTTGTTCTTTTAGAAATCAGGACAAATAAAATGATTTCTATTCATACACAATATGATCCAATCTGCAGAAGCTCAGAGGAGTTCACAAGAATTATATTTTAGAATGAATGGGTCTGATAAAGCTGCATGAACTATAATCAATATATAAAAATCACCCGTGCTTCTTTACACTGAACATTTTCATTTGCAACAATCATCAGGAAGAATGAAGTGAGGATGGGTCGAGAGATGGCACAGTGGCCTGGAGCACTTTCTACTCTTGCAGAGGACTGGGGTTCCATTCTGAGTACCACAGGCAGCTAACACCTGTCTGTGCCTTCAGTTCCAAGAGGATCTGATGCCCTCTTGTGGTCCCTATGGGCACTGCATGTAAATGGTGCACAGATATCCATGCAAACAAAATGCCCATGCTTATAAATAAAAGCTCAGAAAACAAACAATAAAACAGGAATATTTTTCCCAAAGGAAACGAAAGCTTATGCAATGCAAGTTTAAACAGCGGTTGAAAGAAACAAGACCTAAGCAGAGAGACATCTACCTTCACAGCCAAAGGCAGTATTAAAGTAGCAGTGGTTTTGGAATTAACCTCGCATTCGGTACAATCCTCGTCAGAACCCCGGCTCAGTATTATGTAGTAAGAGTCTAGTTGGTGCTAAAATTCATATGGAAATGCAAAGGGCTAAAGCAGCGTGAACAGGAGAATCTTAGTTTCCAATTTCAAGCTTTGCCACAAAGTTGCCAATAATTACAGCTGTGTGGTGCTGGCAAGAGAAGCCACACAGACGTCGGAAATAGAATCCAGGATCAGGAGTAACTCATTACTTCACAGTAAGATGACTGTCAATAAAAATGCTACACCAATTCAATGGCAGAGAATTCTTTAAATCTTCAGCCATAGTAAGTAGATACAGAACACACAGAAAAATTAATCTAAATGGATCGAAGACCTAAACAAGAATGCTAAACCCCAAAAACTCTAAAGACAAAAATACAAGAGTAAACTTGGTATGGTCTTCCTTTCTAAGATAGGATCTTAAAAACAGCACCAACAATAAAAAACAGGTTGGGTTGGATGCTGACAGACTTTTGAAGAGTTGTTTTAGGGGGTGCCATAAAGAAATGGCAAAGGACAATCAGAATATAGGGAACCCCACAATTATATAAAGTTTATCGTAAAGAGATACAATTCAGCTAAGAAAACATGGAAGAGTAAAAGATGAGAACAGACTTTTCTCCAAGAAGCTGTACAGATGGCCAGTGAAGACGTAAAAAAGCACCACACTCTCCTGGCCACCTAGGTAATCATTAGAGGCGTGCTTCCGCAGGCTCCCATTCATTCCATCACAGGGGCAGAAAATGCCCCCACATTGCACACACCCTGTGATAAATTAGCTTCCAGTTGTCAGCCTCTCTCGGCACTCTGGTTCTGTCTGGCTTTTGATGCAGTGTGAAGACTTAATTTTCCTCACAGTAGAAGATAATCTAAAGGTTATTACTCACATGCTAAAATGTTGATGTATCTGTTTTTGTGCTTGTTATCTGGATGATTGGAATGTTCTGCAGTGATGTTCATATCAGCTGTACAGCGCTGGACTTCCTGATGGAGAAAAACAAGGTTTTAGACACGCTAGAAATCCAGAGGCATGGCTACTGTGCATTACTCAGCATGCCATCAGCATAGGCTGTATACATGACAGTGGTTCTCTAAGACCACACTGTGGCTGAAGAATGCGCACTGCCTGGTGCCAGGGAAGCGAGAGTGTATCTTAATGTGCACATTAATCTGTCTGTTGAAATGGATAGACCTAGAGCATTGCCAATCATATAAGATACAGCACATTACACAGAGGACAAAATTTAATATTGTCATTTTACAGCGACCCAGAGATTCATGGCAGAATCCTGTAAAACAGAATGTCCGTTATACTGAAACAACTTCATATACACATGCTTCCTCTGTATCTCTGCATCTGCATCACAAGGTCAAGTGCAGTGACTGGCCTAGTCTGTCTAGGTACATTTTATGGCACTACTATTATGGTGAGAGCACTTAATGTAGCAGTTCTCATTATCTGACATCATCTTACATGGTATGACTCCTCCCCTCCTCTGTGCACACACTCATATATACAGATACAGCTATATAGAGCCAGAGGTGAAGGGTTTACTCAGCCCCTATGGGGCCATTGTTTCCTCCACCTCAATCAGATCTGAGTATTGCTGTAACCATAGAAAGCATGGGGATAATGTGAATGTGGCTTCATTCTGTATTATTTTATCATTTTAACCTGGTATTTGAGTGGTATAAGACAATATCTCCTTTAGAGCCTGAGATACAAAAGAATCTCTTTTTAAGTAAATCATAGTCTATAAGAAAAGAAAAAAAAGACTGTTAGTCAAATGTGATCAACAGAGAAGAGGCCTGAAGAAAAAATATGGGAATAAAAATAGAGGAACTAAGGGAGGCTTAAAATAGGATGTGGCAATTCACTGGAGTCTTACAGGATGCACGGGAACTTCCAAGAAGGACAATACACCAGGATTTGCAATGTGCTTGTAGGCTGCCTGGCCTCATTTCACAGACAGAACTCCACAAGCTAAAAAGTCTGTTTGAAATAACAGTCATGTTTAGCCCAACTAATTCTTTTGACTGGCTCGGAAACAGTTGGCCTTGATTAACTGTTTGTGAACTCTAGTTTTAGTCAACTGAACTTTCAAGAGAAACTCAGTGGTGGTAGGAGCAAGACTGCTCCGCTACCTTAGTTCTGGATATAAACATCTATTGGCCCAATATGGAGCGGCTGAGAAGCTAAATTCCTGTGTCTTGAGTGCGTCCAACAGAGAGATACAGAGCTAACCCATAAGGAAGTTATCAGCAGTGTGTAGCTGCTGTTAAGACCAGGAACAACTTCAGGAGATCACCAGGGGAATGGTTTGTACATGGCAGACGACGGAGTTCCACAAAGCAGCTCCACTTCCTAGGGAGGAGCCCCTTGTCCACAAAGAGCATCTCTGGGGTAAAATAACAGGTATAAAGGGTTATGATCTTTTCAAAGTATTGTGATTATTGAATCTCCAATACCCGGAAGCCTATGTTCAGTTTTCCATAACTGTAGATCCTCCCAGCTGTCCCTGAAGAGAGGACCCCATAGGAGTCAGCAACATGAGCCATTTCTTCGGGAGTGGTTTTAGTGATTCTCCCTGTTTCCTACCCTACTAAGTGTGATAAATTCTGCTATCTTCTGTGCTATTCTAGTGTATGACTCAGTTTTATAGACAGTGGTTTAAAGGGCCACAGGGCTGCCTTTGGCTCTTCTCTCTAAGGGGTGGGGGGGGGAAGTATGTGTACAAGATCACAAGTCTACTGTCTCAGCATTGGCCAAAACGCAGCAGTGCTAATTATACTTGGGAATACTGGAACTTGCTTTTTGGAATTGCTTTAAAAGCTCAGGGCAGTTTAAGGCAAAACAATTCACAAATGGGCTTGCATCCTGAATAGCATCCATTCACTCTGCACACAAACCCCGGAGACAAATCAACAACAACCCTGTAGCTGCTGGGTGAAAGCCATTCTTTTTGGCAGGTACCCTTTAAGGCTGAGATGGTCAGATATTTCATACTGAGATCTTAGCTTTGAGTTCTTTAGTTTGAGATTGACTGTCTATTGATTTTTCTTCTCTCCCCTGCTCTATGGGTCTGACTACCCTAGCCATGGTCGGAGCTGGGCCTCTGTCACGATACACTGCACGATAGGGCTGCATTTGTAAAGCACATTTGAGGCAGCCAATCAAACTTTGTTTTATTTTTAAAACCCTTGGTCTGAGGTGTTGTCTCCATTGCATGTTTCCAATTATGTGAATGACATAAAATAAAGACTCGTAAGTAATCCTAGGTCTGCTTTTATTAGAATCCACGGGTTTGGCTAAGGCCTTCCGATTTTGATTTATGCCACCTGTGAGTCCTTGCAGTGTGGCCTGGCTCATTCAGATGCTGCTAATATCATGTGATCCTCTTTACCAGAACTGGCATTTCAAAGTCAGAGCGATTTTAATAGGTGCTCCATCCTTTTAAAGTGACCCTGGCCAATGGTGTGTGCACAGGAAACTTACCTATTTAGTTAGCACTTTGACAAGAATTTTAAGATTAAGCTTGTTTGTATTTTATTGTTTATATAACAAATCTAGAATTCTGAAAGTGGGTATTCTGAATATTGACAGATATGCACTCACAGGGGAGGGCCAAGAGAAAACAGTGGGCTTGAAAGGAAAAACTAAAGTTAAATAAGACATGTAAATACTATCATTTGCTATTGGCAGAATTCTTGGGAGATGTACTGGGCTGAATCTCCTCCTTGGAGTTGTTGAGGAGAGAGGCCATCTAGAGGGCATGGGAAGGCCTGCCAGTCTGCCTTTCTGTATCATCATCCAAACAAATGCTACCTACATATCTATCAGATAACCCAACAAAGAACTCCGGAAGAAAATTCTTTGGACCTGGCATGTTAAAGGGACTAACCTATGTTAGGGTTCTGTCTAAGCTCCACCCCACAATTACCTGGCAACAGCCAGATATGCCCCTCTCCACAGTTACCTGGCAACAGCCAGGAAGGCCTGGCCTACTATAAAAGAGGATGCTCAGCCCCTCCTCGATCTCTTATCCCTCTTATCTCTCTCTTACCTCTCTCACTCTCAGCTTCTCTCTTGCCCCTCTTGGGCTCTCCGCTCTCCTCCCCTCCCCCTCCCTCCATGTGGTCATGGCTGGCCTCTGTTTCTCTACTCTCTCCCTCTCTCTGCCTTTCTCTGCCTCTACTACCCTCTTAACTCCCCTCCCCATGTCCTGAATAAACTCTATTCTATACTATGCCTGTTTGTGTGTCTGGTCCTTTGGGAGACCCCCTTCACCCACACCGCTGTATACCATATTCTCTAAACCTCTTTCTCTTTTTATGATCACAACAACCTACAGACAGTGCAATGCATTATTAGGTCATGACTAGTCCAGAGCCATTACAATCCAACAGAGAGCTGGTCCTCAACAGATGTTTGCTAAGCTGTGCCATCACCATCTTGTCCTTGCCCATTAAATCTGACTTTCTTTCAATGCAGGAACCTGTTGAATTCCTTTGCCACCCTTTCACCCTTTCTACCAGCTTCTCCTCTCAGCCTTAAATCTGTGCTCTTCAGAAAGGAGTCATATTTCCCCAAGGGCCTTTGTCACCATCTCTCCACCCCCACTATCCAAACCCCTGGTCTTTGCTCTCAGTCCCTTCCTACCATTCCACAGCTGGTCTATATAATAAAATTTTTTTTCAGGCACAGGGTCATAAAGTTTAATAAAATTGCCCAACCCCTTTTATAAAAGGCTTTACTTAAACAGTTACTTTTCTTGATAAGGATTTAAAACACATTTCTTAGCCAAGTGGTGATAACACACACCTTTAATCCCAGCACTAGGGAGGCAGAGCTAGGTGGATCTCTGAGTTTGAGGCCAGCCTGGTTGGTGCAGTGAATTCCAGGAGAGCTAGGGCTACACAGAAAACCCTGTCTTGAGAAACCAAACCAAACCAAACCAACCAACCAAACACGTTTCTTTAACATTCAAGACCAAATACAGTTTTCCATGTATTCAGAAGCTCCTCCAGGGTCAGCTTCTGCCACTCCTCAGTCTTTGTGGAGTATGACATCTCTTTCCAGGAGTATTTCCCTGCACCACATCAGCAGCAGTCACTGAAGTCTCCATTGGTGATACAAAACAGTTGCACATGGGCTGAGGCGGACAAGTGTTATGTTCTCGATTTAAGATGAACAACCAGTCCACATTTAGCTCAGCAGTTAATTGGAGCAGAGTCCATCCCCAAAGCATTGTGGCAAGGGTCATGAACCTCTGGCCTCATCTCCATGTCCAGCCTTTAAACTTCTGATCCCTTCTAACCCCTGTGTATTAGCCAGCACTGTACTTTAAGAAGCCTCTGCTTTATGATTGTGGGGGCAGGGAAAGAGGTTTCTGATATTAAAACAAAAACAAAAACAAAATCAAGCCATTCTGGAAAAACCACTCTCCAGGAAGCCCAGTGAACAAGTCAGTTCAGGTAGCTAGGAGAAGAGAACCAGGAGAGATTAGTCTAAGACAGGACACACTATGATTTTCACAGGCTGGAGAATCTTTGAGAGGTGTAACGTCCCCATCTTTGGAGACTGTTCACGATTTATCTGGCAAAGATGAAATGCTGGTTTCCAGCTTCACCTAAAGACTCAAAGTTACTCAAGTGGCCTGTTGCCGCCCCCCGTCCCAACCCCCAGCAACAGCATCCTTAAAATATGACAGTCACTCACTCCATTTTTTTTTTAATCCCAAGATTCAAAAACCAAATGAGGCAAGGAGAACTGGCACTGAAATAGCCAGTCAAAACTCACAGGGCCTCTCCAGACGTAACTGGAGAGCCTCCGGAAGTGCTAGAGCAGGCTTGTTTTAGCCCGTTTCCTTTTCATTTCTCTCTGGTCTCCTCCCAGCACCACCAAGTGGAACTGTTGTAATTCATCTCTGCACCTTGCACACAGACAAGGACGAGTTGGCACTCACTTATTGTACCTCTCCTCACTAACCCTGAGACTGAGCGGTATTATCACAAAGATCAGTGATTTCATAACTGGAGGCTTCTGTTCAGATGCTGAGTAGGCTTTCTGTAAGCCACATTTGGGGCTAAAAAGGTTGTGTAATAGAAAGATCATATTCTCCTTACCTACCCAAACACCTCAGTCTTATTTCATTTTTTTGCCAAGGTACAGATAAACGGCAGTCAAGGGCAACCTTGTTTATTTTTCATGACTCCAGCTCATTATAGGACATGAGTCTGGAAGCCACCGGGGTTCACCAAATGGCTTGGAGTTTGACAGCAATGGTCTCAATGCCCCGTTGCTACCATTTCAAAACCTGGTCACCTAATATCTTGGTTTTCGCATGAATAAAGTCTTTTCACCTTTACAGTGAGGTCATTGAGAAATGAGATCAAAGAAATGGATGACGTAATACACTGTGCTAAGCAAGGACTGGCTGTCCCTCACAGTGGATGGAAATACCCTCTGACCATGCAGTGGGTTCCTTTAATTACTTATTTATTCTTCCTATTACACAAAATCTCTTTCTTGGCCTTTCCTTACATGGTCAGCTAATTACCTCTGTTTATAAAATAGTCTTATTCTCTCACATGGCTTGTTACTACCTTTTTTCCCTTTAGCAAGGCTACTAAAATGGAGAATGCTTTTGTTTAAAAATCCTTCAAAGCTTTGGCAAATTTTAAAGGTCACAGTATATTGGGTTTCATCATTCTCTGCTCTCTGTCACTGCTTTACTGTTTTTTCCAGAAGAATTCTTCTGATTGAAGTAACTCAGCTTTCAGTTTCCCCAGGTGGAGTCAGGAGATGCTAATGGAAGTATAGTGGCTGCTTCTGCTTACTTCCCCTGCCAATGTGCATTAACTACCAGCTCACAGTACTGATGCTAGGTGATTAAACCGTTAACCCATGGTATTAGTATTTCTAGGATAGAAATAGGGCACAAATAAATGCCCAGGATTTGTTCCCAGGCATGATTTTGATACAGCAAAGCCCATCTTTAAGTCAGATCAAGTATACAGAGGTGTAGCTTATTATTTTGAATAATTAAATGGTGTCAAAACCAGCTGTGATGAATAGCACTGGGGTCTCAAATCATAAATAATTGAGAAACCAGAGTTGCATTTGATCATCCTGATCAAATTCTGTTCTCTAGAGGATAAATGTTTGTCCTGAATACCATCAACATTGTTAAATGCCTCAATACTGTTGCTCAGTCATCCAGTCAACAGTCAATTGAACTCAATCACTTTAACTTGCTGTCCTCATGAATACAAAATGTTTGACTTAAGCCATGTTCTTTGTCATAGAACAGGCACCTTCTGAGGTCAGCATACAATCGCAACATTAAATACTTGACAAGCATTTGTTCATTCCACACAAGCCAAGTTCTTTCTCTCTACCACCCTTGCTATCACTGTTTCCAATAAAAACCCAAACCAAACCAAACAACAAAACAAAAACAGCACAAAACTAACCCCAAAAGAACCTCAGAGAAAAACTTAATTTAACCTGGGATGTCAATATAATTGCCTTTCTGATGGCCCTTGGAGATTCCAAATTTGCATGGAGACAGGGACTCTGGTCCCATTTTTCTCATTGTTCATGCAAGATAATTGCACCTCAGAGCCATATGTACCCTGCACGGTCCCTAAGTGCTGACTTCTCATTCTTTTATTTGAGCCCCATATCCAATTGTGCGAAAGAGGTGGGGTGAGAAAAGGTCCTTACCACCATTTCCACTACACTGCAGAAACAGAAAGAGAAACCCACTCACCCTACAGCTAGAAGACAGCTGAGCTGCCATGAAATCGTGCCCTGCTCCACACGGGCCCTGCTGCCAGGGATGCGCTTCAGTGAAGAAAAGGGCAGTCTGTTTAATAGCTCTTCATTGACACCCTGTCACTGCTGAACTGGCACAGGACCCAGAGCTGGCGGCGAGGGACCCGCCATTTCTCTACCTTGTTTCCTACACACAAGCTCTTCAAATCAGAAGGCTGTGTTAACCCACATCGCCTCTCCAAGGATTAATACTCACGAAAACAACAACAGTCAATTAATAATTAATCCAGCACTTTCTAGATGTTTATTTTTTAACCTAACAACTTTATAATGTGGGTGACATTAGCACCATTTTTAAGAATGAGGAAACTGGAGATCAGAGATGAAGTAATTGGCCCATGAACTTAGGAAGCTCACTGCTGGCAGAACCAGCACTTTCTCTAATGCCAAACCTCCTGTCTCCATGATACCATGTACATCCTAGAAATGACATGGAATCAGGGAGCTTGCCAGTATGACTGTGCTCCTCCTTAGGTTTAAGAACCAGAAAACCCATCCGGACTGACTATCCTCCCTTCAACAGTACACCTGGTCCTCCGCAGATACACACATGCAGAACACTCGAAGCCAACTCTCTCTCTCTCTGCATCTTCTTGGGAAAATGTTTACAAGAACAACAGTAAAAAGAGAAAGAAATCTCCAGTTGGAAGAGTTATTGTCCTGAGAGGCTTAGAATAAATGAAATTCTCACTTTCAAAAATCCTTATGAGATAAAAATAAACTTTCTAGAAATTAGTTTCCAGTTTTGAGACATACCTCAAAATCTTCTGAGAACCCATGCTGGCTATTGGAATAGAGCTCACTGATGTGTTTACCAAACTGTTTAACAGGAATGGCTTCCATGTCATCTGGAGGAATGAAAGAATACTTAGGGTCACACAGAATACACTCATAAAACAAATGGCATTTAGAAAGCAAATCCGACTTAAATATTTGTCAAAAATAATGATAAAATTGTATCAAGTGAAATAAGTTTCTGAGGAAAGGTCTTAGACTTCATTTTACACCAAGGTCTGGTTAGGACCCTGAATTGCTTATCAGCAGGATAAATAAGACATTTCAAAAACCATACACTTACCTTTCCGCTCTTATTTTGAAGGGAATACATCACACTCCTAGCTACAATTTTTGTTTTACCAAGGGTACTCATTTGCCAAGAAGCTTTACTAGTTCATGTGTTTTAAAATGTTCAATTATTATTCAGTGGCTGGGGATTAAATACACTACACCTAAGTTTACTCAAAGTGTCTGGAGTCTAGGTAATTTTTTTTCACTCGGATAGATGCCCTTGTAACAGCTGTACAAAAACCGTCTATCTTTAAGTGTTCAGAATTTTAGTTCAAGGCAGCTGTGTCTATATGGTGCCAAATAATCAATTAACTGGATTTTTTTTTGGGGGGGGGTGATGACAGGCTAGGTGTAGATTCTGGAATACTCCACACACCCCAGTTTATTTCGTCACTTTGAAAGGAACCTAATGTATGTTTTAGGCTTATTTACAGAAAGTCAATCTGATATCTGACTGTTTCTGCTAAATGGCCACACCCACCCCTTCCCTGCCACTCGGAACTCCTCCTCCCTCAGCCCTCCCCCACAAATATTTCCTTTAAAAAAATACTCGGCTGAATTTGAGATAAACAACAGACATGACATTTACTTTATTCAGAGTGAAAGATCTTTGGCAAACGCACAAACATCTAAACTGCCGCAGATGCTTTTCTTAGCAAAGGGTATGAAGATCTGTATGTGTAAACGAGGTCCTACTTTGGCAAGAATTTTATAGATGCAGGCCTGACAATCTGATTTCTCTTCATCTGGTGACAGTTAACATTGACTCTGTCGTTCCTCCACTTCCTTTTGAGAGAGCAATGCTCTAGGGTGGCTTTTTGCATCTATTGACATTTTCAAACTTGAATCATTCTTCAGTGGAAAATAGCAACTCTTATACTTTGTTTAAGAAAGGTGATTTATATGTCCATAATCTAAGTCACTCAGCATTGAAACATTATTAAGCAGAATTTCTGGTATTCCACAAACATAGATTCTCTCCGTGTGAATAATTGAAGCCCTAAATGCTTTAATAGTAAACTTTATGAAAAAAATTGCCAAGTTATTTACAAATATTTCAGGATTGAGTATGTTCATGAATATGCAATCACTTTGTACGCCCAAGAAATCTATAGCTTCCATGATCTAACCAGCATTAGCAAACTATGAAGAGCCAAAATGTTTGCCCAGAATAGTTAGCAGAATGCTATTCAAGAAAAGTTTCCAAAATTATCTGATCACTTAAGAGATGTTTAGAAGTAAGTGAATTTTATAACAAGAGTCATATGGCAATGAAGGGTCCTCAGGCTGACTGAAAAAAGGGTTAATATGCACAAAGTTGGGGAAATCTCAAAATCCTAAGTGTCCAAGAATAAACACATCTTTGTACTTTATGACCATTCTCAAGGGCAGAGTAGCACAGTTAATAATTGGGTGGCACCGATATTGTATTCTGTGATCACTGTTTAGAATTTCTAAGTCCCAGAAGTTTATGGCCCTGAGATGAAGGACATGGAGCTTGGTTCAAAATGTGAAAAAAAAATGTTTGTTACATTCAGTTATTTTATGGGTAACATAAAAGGTTTTTAAGACATCAAAATGCTAAGGTAAAAAACCATAGCACTTGAAGGACACAGCCCATGGTAAGTCCTGAAAAGAAATGCTTTCAAGTTCATAGTAAGCTTTTTTTTCTTCTAGAGTATGATCAACTACAAAAATCAAACTGCTTGTTAACCCATGATTATATGCAGTAAACTAAAGTAGCACTCAGTATAGTCACCATGGAAACATATGATGCACTATATCTTTCATTTGCATTTTTATCCAAGGAAACTAAGTCATACCCAATCCATACCCTCTGGATTCCTGGATACCATCAAAACCATTATTCAAGAACTACACGGGCAGATGTGCACACAGAGGCATGCTATATAGACTACTGTCAACTGCTCAGACAACATATCACTTGTCCTTCACTCAAGCACTACAGGGGTCATATATCTCTTCTGTCATAAGATAAATATAACACAGCAATTAACAAGAAGCTCCGGTCAACTGTTTCTCAGATAATTTTTATAGTAAGTTTTCTCAACAATTTTGAACAGTACCACAGGCCTGGTCTGCTCAGTTTTGACCTGGAGAGATCCCACTTGGTGTAGGAAACTGTCCATCTACAAGATGTTATTTCTTCCTAAACAAGTTTGATTACAGATAATAGCACAATTAATTAATGACCATTGCTTTGCATACACCCACTATGTATCAAACTGTGCCCTGGTATAGGTAATACAGGCCTCCTCCTCTTACAGGAAAACAATTTCCTAAAGAAAATGGATGGAAGGATGGATGGTGTTCTGGTTTGGTTTCCCATTGCTGTGATGAAACACTCTGGCTAAAGGCATCTCGGAGAGGAAAGGAAGGAAGCCAAGGCAGGAGCTCAAGAGGGAACCTTGAGCAGAAAGCATAAAGAAGCACTGCTTGCTAGCTTGCTCCAGGTTTTCTTAGACTGCCCAGACCCACAAGCCTAGTGGATGGTGCCATCTACAACGGGCTGAGGCCTCTTACATCATTTGGCAACCAAGAAAATGCTTCACAGATGTGTCCATAGGCTAATCAAGTGAAGGCAAGTCCTCAACTGAGGGTCCCCCTTTGTATGGCACAAAAGTTGGGTGTTGATCCATAAGAGTGTGTTCCAACTCAGGGAGAGCCTTTACGCCCCACAGTGGGTAATAGCTGTATAAATCACTGACTGGGCACCTGGGATCAGAAGAGGAAGAGGAAGATGGTCCCTATTCATGGGCAACATTTGTGTCAGAACTCAAACTCACATAAAGTGAGGGGGGAAAAACCAGGATATAATCTGCATACTGGACACTGCTCTTGCCATGAACATGTCGGATATGATCGGGAAACCATTGATGGATGTAATAGTTGCAGAAGCATGAAGCAAAGGGGTAGGCTAGAACTAAAGGTATGTTCTGTGTAAACTCCAGTCTTAGAAGTCAATTACTAGGATAGACAGGGAAACAGTATAAAGATAGAGATGGTATAATTTGAAGAGAGACATCATTAAGCCTGTGTTGGTTGCCAAAGCCTATGATGACACTTTAAATGCACTCTTCTTTTCAAGATCCAGGTGTAGGGAACAGAAATCTCTTTGGGATACACATAAGGACACTTGAGGCCACTTATCTAAAGTGAATGGCTGAGCTGAGCTTTGGCCAAGTCAGAGCCTGGGCTACTATGTACTTTCTTCATTCCTAAGTTAGAGGAGGTTAAAGGAAGGACATGGCATTGAGCAGAATACCTTGGTTACACTGATAAATAGAGGTCACTCTGTGCCAGGATTCTCGTTTGAAGAATTTTCTGCTATAGAAGATCTGTTAGATGAAAAGGAGGCCACCTTGAGTTATCACTAAAGCCCTTGATTATAAAAATAAAAATGTTTGATATAATCAGCTAGGAATCAGAATCCGAAGTGTGAACTTCTGTTATCAAATAAAATCGTTCATTCTTAGCTCCAAAGCTTTAGCTTTCTGTGATGAGAATTACACCATGAAAATGGCAGTCCTTTCATGTGAGCTAATCCACAAGGAAACCTCCTCTTAGTTTCTTAGTGTTGTAGGTACCAATAGCAGGGCATTAGAGGATGAAAGGAAGAAAGCAACTTTTGCCCAGAAGAAGGCATCAAAGCTTAGATAATGGTGAGCTCACATAAGGACCAATGCATCTGAACAGAAAGAAAATCCCCTTCACAGATACACAGCAAGTCCTTGCATCTTTAGAATGATAAGCAGTAAATCACCAATACCTTAGGCTTCTCCAACCTACTCTATCCATTCTAGATTTAATGGCTCTCTTACTCTTAAGGAAAATCTGATAAAAAGAGAAAAAGTTAACTTTCTTGCTGTTATCTGTGGTTGACATCAGAGAGGAAAAAAAGTCAAAGGCTAGCCCCAACTTCAGCACCATACCCAGCCATCAGAAGAATTATATTCTTTTTATCAGCTCTGTCTAATCAACAGCTTCTATCAATCAGGCATGTATGCTCAATAGCATGAGCAGAAAAGCTAGAGCCATGTTGCCTGGTCTATGGCTGCCTCTCTGGGATTCCCTTCTCTTATCTGGGGAAAATGGTAGTAATGATGATGCCTAGTTCACCGAGTGCTACCAGAAATGTCAAGTGGGGACTTGAATAACTGTGAGTTGTCATTAAGCACTACTTGCTCTCTCTGTACCATATAACCCAGGAGAGAAATCACATGATCTAGAGAAACGAAGGCACTTGCCCAGTGTCCATCAGTCCTCTGCTGGGACCAGGCTGTTTCCAGAGCCAGGTTCCTTCTTAGTACAGACCTGACATTTGAACATATTTTTCCCATAACAAAAGAATCAAAATGATATGCCTGCTTCACCTGCCTGAAAAGCTTACATTGGGTCACTGATCACCTTGCTGATGCCAAGGTGCTAGCTGCTGAGTTCACTGGATAAAGATCTATTCAAGAAAATATCCCTCTTGCTGGCTTGGGAAGTGGCTGAGCATGTATAAATAGCATTAAGATTTCAGATGTCTTTAGGTCTTTAGGTCATCCACTTTTTAAAAAAAAAAAATCTTGTGCAAGATTCACTTAACCCTCAGCAAATTTCTAAACCTTACTCCAAATTCCAGTCGATTCCACCTACGGGCAGAAAGAACACACACAACTCTAGTACTGGACTCCACTCACATTGCTGCTGATCAAACGCTTCCCCAGTCTCCCCACTGAGACAGGACCTGGTCCTGATAAGCACATCTCTAGTGGATAGAGCTCAATTCCAAGAGTCTAGTTCCCTGCTGACTCCCAGAGTCCAATTTCAGGTCTCCAGGTTTAGTCCGTGTCAACTTAGGAAGACGAAATAAAACACAAAAGAAAAGAATGCTATCAAGATTGTAGTTCTCAAGTTAGAGCACAATAAATAGTTTTGTCTCAATCAGACTTGGGATGTAGGGAGTGTTTGGAGATGAGGGCATTTTATTCCCTGACATAAAAGAAATCTTTTGACACAATGAAGTCAATGGAGAAAGGGGTTCATTATAGTCAAAAGGCCAATGAATCTCCTTTGGAGACAATCTTTGTATAAATAAAGTATGCCAACAAGGTTGATTAAATCCCAAGGGTTTTAAACAGCATGTATAAACCCTTTTATACACTGGCACCCAGCTGAAGCTGGTGACCTTCAAATTATTAGGCTGTATTTTAACTACTGGGAAGGGGTGAATCATTTCTGGATTCCTATGCTCCGAGTAGCCCCCACATTTTCTTAGGTTTTCTAATTTCTGGAAGCATTTTTAAGGACATTTGGTTTTGACATGTTACATAGCTCTATATATCTTCCAGTGTCTTCTTTTAGCAGGTTAGTTTTAAGAACTAACTTCTTATTTTAAAGTGTATCTACAAAAGAAGTCTAAAACGATATACTAGAGTAAATACAATCTTGATATAATATACACTGCTAATGCTACATTAATAACCAATGAAAATTTTATTCACATTTGTTGTTCCAAAAAAATAGCATCTGGCAAGGAGTACAGTTCATTGACAGAATGTTTGCCTAGGAGATCCCTGGCATCTCAGATACATACATATGCATACATATACGTACATACATGCATGCACATTCACATATATACATATATGCATATGCCTACATGTGTACATATATTATATACATACACACATTCACACATTCACTTACACACATACTTACACACACATATACATACATACATACATACATACATACATACATACATACATAGAGACCTTCCACATGTTCAGTTATTTTGTTACTTTTAATTATCAACATTGTGTGGTGCTGAGACTGCACCATGGGCTTCAAGAATGTGGGTAAGCATTCTACCCAAGAGTAATATGCCCCAAATTAGTCTTGTTATGGAGCTTTGGGAGGGCATGCCTTGCTGTGTAGTATGGGCTAGCCTTAAACTTATAAGCCTCTTCCTCTGGATCTTGATTGGTAGGATTCCAGGAATGTTCTAGCATATCCAGTAGCTGGACTTTTAAAAGTGCAATATGTATTGTCATTAATAATAACATGGTTCTAGTAGGCTTGTTTCAAAAACTTAATATAATATCTTGTAAGATACAAAGTATACGCGGTGACTGAATGCTGGGTTGCCACATTCAATCAGGCTTTATACTCCCATTATAATAAGAAACTGGTAACCACAGAATATTTGGTTTTGAAAACCCAACAGTGAAAAATTGGAGGCAACTCCTTTCCATACTGTTGGGGCTTTCACACTTTAACTTGCCCCCCCCACTGGCCTCATACACCCCCCCCACACACACACATACACACACACACACACACACACACAGCATTTGCTCTAGCAATATGGAAAATGTTCTTGTAGTTGGAGTCCTAGCATGCCAACCCTGGCTGACATCATCCATTTTCAATTGAGACTGTCAGCAAGCTAGGTAAGATGTGGTGGGGAAGTGAGGGAGGGTGGGGTGTAAGAGTGTCTTTACTCTTTGAAGACCTTTTAAAGGACTGTCTCTGCTATATTACACCAGAACACACCCAAGATCTCAAATTCCTGCATTCCAGTTAGCATTAGTAAAACTGATAACTAGAAATTTAAAACTTTCTATAAATTCCTATCTTCAAAGGATGCAAACAAAAAGGTTAAAAAATAATTTTCTCTGAAAGTTGGCACAGCTTATTGATTCTATTAACGCTTTAGGGTTTAACAAAAATCAGCACAGTAACCACGTATGATGATACAGACTTAGAGTCACCACACTCGGGTGACTAAACCAGAAGGTTTCTGAATGCAGATCCAGCCTAGGATACAGAACAAGAGAGTCCCATCCCAACAAAAAGAAAACCATGCATTCAAAGAGTTGCCTTTGGGCTGAGTGTGCAATGCAGTAATTAAAAAGGTCACTAACAAGGCAGAAAACATTCAAAAGCAACTTCTGGTATAAGAAGCCTACTTGAAGGTAAATGGAGGCAGCACTGTGGTGGCATCTTGAGAGAACTCTACTGAACGGAAGTCCTAACACTCCAGGAAACAGCAGTGTTTACACTATGCACAGCAGTGTTCACACCAGAGAGAATGTTCACAGAGAGCCCAGACAACAGTAACTCTTGGTGAGCACTGCTTTACTGATGCAGTGACAGGCCCTAGGTAGTCCAGGGGGAAAGCGGGTGTACACATCACTCCTGTGAGGCTAGGAGATGATTCATCCGGAGTGACGAGGCCTGGTAGGTCTCTCAGCTACTTATTCATTAGGGTGCAGCTCCTCCACCAAGAATAAACCTTACTAGGAGGGACCCAGGGTGTTAGAGAACCTGTCCCCACCTACATTAAACTTGTTAGCTGCCTATCTAGCAGGAAACAGCGAGGCCATTCTGTTACCCTTCCTGTTTCTTTGACAACTTTTAGTGAGAAAAGGCTGCCTAGAATATAGCCAATTCTAGCAATATCTAATGACAACTTTTATTGACACATAAAGAAACAATTAAGTCCCCAACCATGACCACACCTAGTGATAACTCTGCAAACCAATTTGCTTTTTGATAGCCAGAAAATGGTTGTAATGTTGAGCTGCATACAATGGCTTTTGTGAATTTTTAAACATTTTTCTGACATTCATGTATCCACCTAATAGTTTAAAACTGCCTACTGTGTGGTAGATAGTATTATAGCCCTGAGAATATTTTCATTTGCCCTTATATAGTTCCCATTCAAGTTAAAATGATCTCAGAAAAGTAAAATAGGTTCTCTGCTAAGCGCTACATCAGACTATTAGAACTGCAGGTACAGAGGGGTAGCACTATTAAAAGTAGTTTCTGTATAAGATATCAGAATCTGTATGTACATACACACAGAGACACACAGAAATACACAGGCACACACAGACACAGAGACACAGAGACACACACACACACACACACACACACACAGGACAAAACTTAGCAGTACAAAGTTCCTATCTGACAACAGGAAAAGGATGCTAACACAAATGGTGTGTGAGATCTTTAAGTCGCACACCCTACTATGATCGCCAGCCCCTTTCTGGGCTTCCAAGTGTCTCCAGCATTTTTTTTTTTTTTTTGCACTGAGGACAGTCTGTCCTACCAATCCTCATGCACACTGTAACTCTTCTAGGCTTGCGCTGCATCAGAGCAGTCTGGTAACCATCCCTAGACTTTAAGTGTCCACTACTCTAAAAGATGAACAGAGTACAGACTCTTGCAGGAAAATTCACCTTTGAAAATATGCTCACAAATTGTGATTTAAAATTGTTAGGATTCTCTACTCTACTGCTGTGGCTCCCTCTCCTAATTGTGATGCTGTCCTATACTAACCCAGAGATATCTGCTTCTTCAACAAGGATTTTACTTTGTAGATAGGCAAAGGGACAAACATTTTTATTACCTTAGCCTTAGACTATTTTAGTATATTGTAGACCAGACGAGCTTCACACAGCCACGACAGTAATATTTTGTCACGGGCATAAAACAGAGAACAAAAGAGAAAGCAACCGACTGGGGGTACTGGGGTGCCTCACTTACCCGGGATGGGAATAATAGGAATACTTTCGTTGGGGACCACCCGAGGTGAACTGCTGTCTTCCACATAGAAATGAGCAGTCTGAAAACATTTCCTGTGTGGAAAAGAAAAAGATGCCAACAGTGAGCACAGAAGTACACTTTGTCTAAGTTTATCATTTCAAGATCCTTCTTCAACAGTTTTTTCCAGCTTGAAACATCACACAGCACTGATGGCAAACCCAAGGAAAAATAGGAAAAATAGTACAGATGCAAGCACTGCATTTAGCACGCTGGAGCAAGCCCAAATGGCTGAATAGCCATCTCTTATTACAGCCAACCCCAACCCCAGAGCTCCAAACTACTCAAATAAGTGAGAATTTGGCACAGAGGAAACTGCACAGGACACGAGGATTCTACCCAATATCTCTACAGCTGGCTCCTTACAGAGGAACCGTTTGCGCTTCTGACTAACGGCCCCCAAGTACGAAGTTCAAAACCACACCTTGAATCCCTTCCAATATAGTCATCAAACGGCCCAACTGTACAATAGCACCACATTGTCTGTGCTTAGCCAAGGCCCCAAATCCTCAGACAGCTTTTAAAGGGGTCAGGGGGCTTCAATAGGAAAAGCATGTCCCTATCAGAGGCCCTTTCCAGACCATGTCTGAGCCTGCAGGTGCTTTCTGCTCGCCTTCGGTTCAGCGTTCTTTTTACCTGTATTTCAAGCAAAGCAGGGAGCACACAGTGGTCATCATAGGACAGGCAGTGAGCAGAAAGGCTGTGAGCAGCTCATGCAGCCTCTGCCTGAGATGCTGGCCAGCCCTCAGCCTTCCAGCATCCGCGTCACTGCTTGCCGAGGCCCTTAATGAGCTGCCGGAAGCACAGTCTGAATATTTAATGAGACTGCTCAGTGTGAATGGCTATTGTGACCAGAGAAGGGTCCCCGTTCATCTGGCAGCAGAGGAGCTTTACAATAGCTGGCCCTACTGCTGGGTCTTTTAGTCAGGCAGACAGCATCTTCTAGTGCTCCCAGTCACCAGGCTGAGTTTCTTGTGTTTCACATCAAGCAACATTTACATGCTGTGGCTTTGCATTTTCTGGGGTCTGTATTCCAACTACTAGGGATAAGTCAACTTTGCTTCAGGGTGTCTTTTCTCATCTAGTGGAAAAAAAATTCTGGGGCGTTTGTAGAAAGTCAAAGAAGGTGGGGGATGTTAGGGGGAAAATCCATAACTCTAACAAGTCAAATCAGATCCCTGTGAGAAGGAGACCTCACTGTCACATTGCTTTCCCACAGCAGGATGCTGTAGACTTGCTATCACCAATACCTTTAGAAATGAGCACTTGTCCCAGAATGAGGACTTTTCCTTTAAACTCTCCCTGTTTTCACATGGAGAAGGTACCAGTCTGCATTGCTCTTCCAAGGCATAGGGTGTTCCTGAACATAAATGACTCTAAGCTCATGTGTACTATAAGAGTAGCTTTGAAGAACAGCAAGAATTTCGTGAATTCATTGTTTTTAATTGCAGAGTAGTATTCCATTGTGTAAATATACCACATCTTCTGAATCCATTCCTCCGTTGAGGGACATCTGGGTTCTTTCCAGCTTCTGGCTATTATAAATAAGGCTGCTATGAATATAGTGGAGCATGTGTCCTTATTGCATGCAGGTAAAGTCTCTGGGTATATGCCCAGGAGTGGTATAGCCGGATCCTCCGGAAGTGTCATGCCCAGTTTTCTGAGGAGCCGCCAGACTGCTTTCCAGAGTGGTTGTACCAGCCTGCAATTCCACCAGCAGTGGAGGAGTGTTCCTCTTTCTCCTAGGCAAATGGTCAGAACTTGAAAATATCATCCTTAGTGAGGTAACCCAATCACAAAAGATCACACATGGTATGAAGTCACTGATAAGGGGATATTGACCCAGAATCTCAGAATACCCTAGACACAATCAGCATATCAATAGATTTCTAAAAAGATGGAAGGAGAGACCCCTGGTCCTGGAAAGACTGGATGTAGGGGAACGCCAGGACAGAGTAATGAGAGGGGGTTGAACGGAGAAAAGAGGGAGGGAAGGGGGCTTATGGGACTTTCGGGGAGGGAGGAAACGGGAAAGGGGAAGTGATTTGGAATGTAAATTAAAAAAATAAAATAAAATTAAATTAAAAAAAAAAAAAGAAGAACAGCAAGAAAAGGTGAGCATTTTCTGCAAGTGCCTGACATATGTAATAGAAGTCGGGAAACAAGGGTTTATAGCTGGTCTTGAATAGCCTTTACATGACTTGGTGTAAGATGCACATGCCATTGGTCTCTGGCCCTAACGACCTGATGCCAAATCTTCACAAAAAAATATGACTACCATTTTGGAAATGCCAACTTCTTTCTGTTTTTAAATTAGTTGTTAATTTCTATTTGCCTTTGGTTTTTTGTTTGTTTGTCTGTTTCTTCTTCCCTCTCATAATCCTGTGTGCACAGATTTCCAGGATGCAAAGCTGAGGTTGAAACATGGGTCCTGGACACTACGACTGAACGTGAACCTTGCTCGTTCAGGGCCATAGCTGTTGAAATTCTATTTTTATGTTTACTCAGTAGCCTGGACAAGTTCTCGAAGTCACTCAGATAAATGTCATCCAGTCTGCCAGCTCAGCTTTAAAATACAGAAGAACAAATGAACAGCAATAGCAACAACAAAAATTAATAATCACCTAGTAACTTCTGGGCTGGGAGGAGCAGCAAATGTGTAATTCCAGCATTCCAAAACCAGGATCTTAAGTTCAATACCAGCTTAGGCTAGTAATGTGAGATGAGACCAGTCTCCAAAAAATGTTTCTGTTTTAAGACCGCAAATTACTATGCCTGTTACTTTTAGAACAGGAAGTGGTTAACCCATGGGATTCCATTACTAAGTTACACAACTAAGCCAGACAACTTAGGATAGAACAAACCTTGGTGCAGATTATTATTTTCTAGAAAACAGGCACAGTCCAGCCAGTCTTGCTGTTACATGTAGAACTAACAGCTGCACATTATCTTTAGAAAAACGCAGTGTGTACTGAAGCAAATCTCACTCCAGGGCCCCATGTGCTGCTGTTTTTAATGGATTTTCCCTGAAGCAAAGTAACTCTGTGATTGCCAGAGCAACGCTGGCAAGTGGGGTGGGGGTCAGGAACCTGGGAGATAAAGCCATGCGCATCTGCGCCTTGCTGTATGGCACATGCTTTTGTCCCACATGGTGACATGGGTCAACAACTCAGCACAGAACCTGGGGAAAGCTTCTCCCTTTGAATGAAAGTTTTAAGGCATATGGCAGGTGTCAACTCAGGACCAGCCACAGCATCACACATGCAAATTATATGTTCTCTGCAACTGGCCATAATCCTCAAAACCAAGTCCTAGAGCCGAGCTAAGCACTGGAACAAATGATCCTTTCAGAGATATGAGCGAATACAAATGAACAAAAGGGAAAGATCAGTTCAAATCACCTGAAACCTTCCTCTTTCCTCTAATCATCACTGCCATTCGGGGGGACATCCTTCCATATCTTTGCTCATTTGCTTACTTGGTATTCTTTGATCATTGTTAATGATGTTGGGAGCAGGAAAGACAAGACAGACAAGGTCTCCGCCTTCTTTCTACTTAAGTTCTCCTAGGAAAGGGAATCACAAATATGGCAATAGTGTTGAGGAAATACAGTTTCACAGGGTTGTGATTAACTGATGAAGATTTGAGGAGGGACAGTAAGGCATTTGAACTGAGACCTGAAAGCCAAGGACAGGGACAGTGGTAGTGGGAAGAGCATTCTAGGCAGAGACAGCAGCTATGGAAGTGTCTTAGTACCGAGCAAACCTGGCAAGTACTGGAACTTAATAGAGTCAGTGAGGCTGGACAGGATGGCAAGAGCCCCAGCATATAAGACCCAGGAGGGCTTTGTTGGCTTTTGTTGAAGTCTAAGAGCCAGGCAAAGCCTAAGGACTCTAGCCATGCTGTGACACACTTTAAACTCTCTGAAGAAGTTCACTTGGGCTGTTGTATGAGAGATGGTTCATAGAGCATCAAGAAGATCAACTAAGGGCTACTGTTGTAATCACTCCAAAACTCAGGTAGGTAAGTAGATGGTGAGGTGTGTGTGTGTGTGTGCATGTATAAAACATGTAGTGGTACTGGGAACTTACCCTAGAGCTTCACACATGGTAAATGCTCTACCATTGGGCTACCTTTCTATCTCTGTTTTATATATTAATAACAAACTACAACCTTAGTATAGACATATATCCCTTCTAAGAAATATAGATGACATCCTCATCACTACTGCTTGCCTAACCTTCACTACATTGTTAGAACCACTGCTTGAAGGGACACCGAGCATCTATCTGGGGCAAGGCTCATTCCCCAACTGCGATGATCTTTTCTTGAGTGCAAATCCTACACTTTGGTTTTAACTTTCCAATAAGGCAGAAGGATATTATATGACACTGTATTTTAATTTGTTCATTTCTGAAAAGTCCCATGAAAAAGGTTTCTTTCTTGATGTTTAGCAAAATATGAAAAAATAAAAAGCAAAGGCAGGGATTTTGGAGAAATGGAAAAATACCCACATGTCAATTTCTCTAAACTTCTCCCTTGGCTTTGTTCCTAGATGTAGGGTGGCCTCTGAGTTTGAGCTCAGGGGATCAGGGACAGACATTCTCAGAGTGTTCTCAAGTACGGCACTGAGCGTGCAATTTCAGTTTTCTTTGTAGTTTCAATTCTCTTTCAACCAACACAGCCTAATCATGCCTCCTTGAATGAACAGATTTCTAGGATAGTGAAAAGCCTTTTCCAAAATTGCTTTACCATGAATATATTTACACGAGTATTATTATAAAAATGGAAAACAAAGTAGATCATGTTTAGAATAATGAAGAAGTGTATTTACAAGCTTGGTTACAAATTATAACCTAGTTCATCACCACCCTACATTTTATGCTTTTTTTTTTTTTTAAACTTCCTTTCCCCCTGGGTGCTCAACCTTCTCTTGAGGAGCCAGGGCCAGGTTACAGTATGTTCACTGAATTGACATCTTTGGTGTACTGATAATCCAAATGATCTTATGCCTTCCCTAATCTACACTAGCAGCATATATTTTTCTGACATTTTTTTCTAAAGAGTTTCCAAATTTAGAGATTCTCTGAAGTTTTTTTTTTTTTCTTTTTGGTTTTTTGAGACAGGGTTCCTCTGTGTATCCCTGGCTGTCCTGGAACTCACTTTGTAGACCAGGCTGGCCTCGAACTCAGAAATCCTCCTGCCTCTGCCTCCCAAGTGCTGGGATTAAAGGCGTGCGCCACCACCGCCCGGCTTCTCTGAAGTTTTGAGGTTCCTCTCTGTACCTGCCTGCTCTACACCCTTACAGCAACATGTTAGTCAACAGTGGTCCAGACCTCTTTGGTTTTAGTAAGCCACGCAGGACAAAGACCATACCCAGTGACAAGCACCCGAGAAGGCAGGTGGGTCACAGCCTTATGTATTCTGAAGATCCTCCCTGAGGAGTTGGCTTGCAGTGTTCCTAGTTAAGAACTTCTTGTGACAAAGGGACAGTAGTTACAGAGACTCTCTGATGCTGTCACTAAGAAGCCACTGAAAATGAAACAACCTTAAATGGAAGGTGGGCAATACCATACATTTGCCCATAGAAGTTATATGTGAGTTTACAGGATCCCATATAGCATGAGAAATAGTCACTATGGCATCAAGAGTGTTAAGTGCACAAAGAACTTTTGTACAGCACACTTTTGAATAAGAATGTCAAAGTCCTCAGTTCCACTTCTATTAAAACCCAGGTGTCAGGAATTGGGTGGCGGCCTCGTGTGATGGTGTGATAAGGCCAACCTGATCTACACAGGGACAGCCAGGGCTACATAGTGAGCTGCTGTCTCAAAAAAAAAAAAAAAAAAAAAAAACCAAACAAAACGAACAGGATGGCAAACTGCTCTTCTGTATACAATGAATAAAAGTCTTTTTTGGGAGGGGGCAAAATTACAGAAAAGACATTTCTCGGTTTCTCCCTCCTATGGCTAATTTAAAAATAACCCTTGTCTACTTGTCTGATAGCAAAATTCAGTGTAGTTTCTGTGAAGGAACTGAAGTTGTGGTATGTACCTAAGCTTACTGTGCAGTATTCTGGTGTCTTCATTTCCAAGTGTCTGAGTACTTCCCATGACACAACTCTATTAGTGAAGAAGTGTTATGAAACACTAGACTGAACACTTCCAGATGGGAGCAGGAAGGAGACAGCATGACATGTTTTTTTCAGTTCAACTCAGTGGGTATAAGAGATGGAATGGGAGATATGTATGTGTTGTTTCTTCAGTTGGTCATGATTCTATATGTCTCTCCCACAGTAAGCATCCTGCCACAATGAGCCAATCTCCAACTGAACATGTCTCCAAATGCATCTGATGCTGGACCAAGGTTGGCCAATGTATTAATCTATGATTGCTTCCAAGAAGCTCTATATAGCAAGATGGAAACAGTTTTCCTATATTCTTCTGCATTACTGTCCTCTTTGAGAAAGCTAACATGAACTTATACATTTTAGAATGATTTCTAAGGATGGCTTCATCGAAAGCCAAAAGAGTACCATGAGGTATTTTTCTCTACCAGTTCTTCTAGTCTGTATGGATTCTGCTTAGCAGTTCCTTAGATCTCAAGCCCAACTCCCACCACTGCGGTCCAGACTATGGGATGTCTGGTTCTTGTTTCTGTTCTTTTGTACAAGTGTGCATATGTGGGTTTAGCTTTTTAAAACTCCAGAGAACACTTGAGGCTTATGGGTCATCAAGCACTGTTCTTTAGCTAACATTTCTAAAAATAACTTTCCATTCTTTCAAGTAAAGGCCCTATTTTAAGGATAGAGATTTCGTCAAGACTCAAGCACTCTACTGTTGTGACAGCAGAAGCTATATGTCATCGGGAAGCAGCAGACGTTGACCTGCATCAGCTGTCAGCTCTCGGCCTTAGAGCTCCCACTGTGCCAGCACGTGGCAGGTTCTGCTGTTTTTAATTGGCCCTCATGACTAATGACACACACACAAACAGCTGCTGCAATGGCATAATCCAGTCAGAGAGCCGTGCTCTGCCAACAATACAGAGTGAACTACAAAGATGATCAGGAGAACTCTAGATTTTTAATACCCTTCCCTACTTCCTTCCAGGAATCTGACATAGATAGTCTTAAGGCAGAACCCCCAGGAGGCCTGCGCTTCTGCACAACCCCCTCCAATTCTACTGTTTTTTCCAAGGCAGCTGGTTAGAGAACCTTTGGTATGGGCTTACGATTTTCTTACCTCAGTCTCTTTCTTCATGCCTGACAAGAATTTGTGAATAAGCAGGTAACCAACACTTTTCTGAAACAAAGGGCTGACACTGAAGTCTAGGAATGTCTAAAGAGACACTTGGCACTGTTGTCTATAAAAAGGTCCCTCCAATGTCAGGCAGGGGCTTCTGAGATTTATTGACATTTGTCTCAGCATGTCCACCCTTTTGACAAGCTTGTTTCCATTCTCAGTCTTAGGCTTATTATTACAACAGTTTGTCTTGTGCTGTGGATGGTGGGCTGTGGGCTGGAGTGGAATCCTAACAAGGTTTTCAGACTTATATAAAAACTCAAAATTACAAACTAAATAAATGTTGATATACAGAGACTAGAAATCAAGTCACTATCTTCAAATTACACACAATGGTTTTATAATCACGCCAGAGTGTGAAGGAGTTTCTTAGCTGTATGGAGGCAAAATTCTAATTGCAGACTATAGCAGGCAGTTGAATCAGCTACTACTGAATATTAATTAAGCAATCTTAAACGATTCATAGGCTGCCCTCATTTGAATTTACAGTGCCATACCCACTAATAATCTCATTTATTTTCATGTTGTCAAGAACAGACATCCCATTAATATTTACTTTTATAAACGGGTATGTTGTAGTGAACTTTGAGTAAGAGTCATTTATTAATGGAAAGCTGCAAACACTAACAGGCCATCAAAGAAAGAGATTGAGAGTTATGCTAAAAAGACTCTGATTGATTTATTAGGGCAAAATGTTTCCAGAAACAGAAGTGACAAACAATAGAAGAGGAAGACTGTGTATATCTCTGGGCTTTCCCTCAGGAGTGTTTGCCTAATGCTACTCCCGGTCCTGCTTGGAAGGTAGCCCGATTCAATTCTAAGTTGAGATTTTTTCATACACAACAACTCACTTGCTGCAAAGTTGTCTGTTAAGTGATCCAGTTTATGTAGCTAAGTTTATACAGTGCAGTCTCCGGAAGGGCTCTTCCAGCATGAAAGATTCAGGCATGAAAATATGCTTCTGGTTGGCATATTTTCCAAGTCATGAAAGGGGACACAAAAATCTGACAAATCAGAGTGTGCTTTGGGGGATAATAAAGTGGCATGTTTCACTCGAGTCAGGACTGCTGGGACTCTTGGGCATGTGGTTGTCATACTCTAGACAAGCAGAGGACAGAGTATGAGAAGGAGGGAAAGAAGGGGAGAGAAAAGAGAACAAAATCACCCGATGGATGGACAGATGGAAAGACAGGAGATGGAATGCAGACATCATGTGAAGAGAAAGGGCTCCCAGATATTTGGTATTTCATGTAGGTAGCAACAATGTCCTAATTCACTCCTGCTGTATAGCTAAAGTGACAGACAAAGGTGTGATTTCCACAGTAAGCATGTTTCTGTATAAGTCAGGTTGCCTGTAGTGATTTTCTTTAAGTGGGAGAAGATAAGCAAACTGCACACAAAGAAGTAGCCCTGAGATAATCTTTCTTGATCAACATTGTTTTTGCCAAGAAATTCTAACAGATTCCTAGGGATGACTGTGTGGACCTTTCCAGGGAAGTGGACAGCAGAGGTCACTTCCTATGTCACGTTTGGTAGCCCAAATGTGCTCTCTTCAATATTTCAGCCAGTTCCAAGGAGATGAACCCCTCACAGTTCATCCCAGGACTCAATGGAGACCTGGGAAAGGCCTGACACCAGGGTCTTTGAGATAGTTGTCCCACCTTTGCATTGTAGCCTGGAATGTTTGAGCACCTAGAATATGGTGACAGGTGCTCACTACTGATCCAAACCCCACTGGCTTGAGGCAGTTAATAGAACCATGCAAGTACAGGTCAGTTCAAGGTGGAGAGGAAACATCTATCACCACTCAGAATTACCATCTAAAACGGTCTAGTAACTACTTATTTCCTAAACATAATGACTATTTTGTTGTAATATTGTTATGTTTTTGTTTTATTTTGTTTGAAAATAAAACAAAACAGGTCTCTCTACATAGCCCTGGCTGTCCTGGATCTCACTCTGTAGACTAGGCTGGCCTTGAACTCACAGAGATGTGCCTGTCTCTGCCTCCCTAGTGCTGGGATTAAAGGTATGCAACACCAAGTCTGTCTTGTTGTAATATTCTTAATAGCCTTAGTATTTCAGGATCTCAGAAGGTTCTATGTGCTTTTTTTACTGAATACCATTGTTGCAGTACTTGTGAAACTTGGGATGGGGTTCCCAAAAGATACCCCACTGTCATCATATGACATTTACAATGAGCAAGAATTGACTTAAAAAGAGAAATGAAGGTACCCACACAAGAACTTTAGAACAAGTCTCTCAGAATGGAGAGACTGCCTGAAGCAGTGGCCCTCAACTTATGGGTGGTGATTCCTTTGGGAGATGAATGACCCTTTCACGGGATCACATAACAGATATTCTGCATATCATATATTTATATTAAGATTCATAACAGCAGCAAAGTTACAGGTATGAAGTAATAATGAAACTAATTTTATGATTGAGGTCACCATAACACAAAGAACTCTATTAAAGGGTCGCAGCATTCGAAAGATTGAGAACCACTATATTAAAGAAATTTTTTTTTAATAAGATGGTAACACACTAGGAATACACTGACTCTATTCCTACATCTCTGGTGAATTAACAGTAAGGCCATGGTGCCCAGCACTAGAGGGGCTGTAGGGAAGCAGGTGCATATATACATATTGCCAAGAGAAAGACTCAGAATCAGAGGCAGGGAAGGACACTGTGGAAACATCTATCAAAGCACCATCCATGAATCCTGTGCTGCCACCAGTTTCCTGAATTTATCCTGAAGCTGTATTTGTCCATGTGCAAAATGACACATTAACGAAGCTACCCAGCATGGTACTGTGTTGTCGCAAAACTGACAGAGGACTGCTTAAATAAATCATGGCATACCTATTTAACACTCCCCCAATAGGGGAACTATAGATGCCTAGAGAAAAACTGTTATCTCAAAGTCAAGTACATGGGTAAAACATGTAGTTCTTCATTATGTAAAAGGAGACAGAGATATCCCTATTCATTTAGATATATAACAATTGTTCAATAATGTATAAAATTTGGAAAAATAAGCACATATTTGTGAGTAGGTGGGGAATAGGGTGGGTAGATGGAACTGTCAGGTTATATATCATTTTAAACTTTATTATCACGAATGATGTCAAATCCTACTTACTCACAATTTAAATGGACTTTTCTTTTTTAAAAAAACTTTTTAATACTTGAGTCTGTTTTTTAAAGTTTTGTCCTTAGCTCACACCTTTCATGATTTGGGACCCTCAAAGGCATGGTCCTTCCTTGTGTCCACAAAGGGACAGCTAAGGAAAGGGTCATAAAAATCAGAGATAGAAGGCAGAGGTCACATCAGGTGCCTACCCAGCTACTGCCACAGTGTGGGATGTTGCTCTTTCAGTATCTGTGGAGGCTTCTCTTCTTTCAGGCCATGGGAGGAGAGGAGTAAGAAAGAGACAAAGGTAGACATGGAGGCTGAGGAGGCTGCCTGTCCTAATGCGTTCCAGCCTCCAATAGAAGCTTAGAAGAACTGGCAGCCTGTGCACCAGAAAACCATACAGGATGGAGTTGGGTTAGCAGCTGAGGTGGGTGGGTGCAATGTGGAACAGTGTGAGCACATGTGAACTGCAGGCCTTAGGCATAAAGAACACACAGGGGAGTGGGCAGCTGTAAGTTTCGGAGGAATCACATAGGCAGGGAAGCTCTGTAGGGAACAGCAGGAAGCCTTGAGCCCCATGTGGGCAGAGACTCTATCGGGCCAAGCTCCTCCTTGTAGACTGCTGAGCATAGCACAGAGTGGGAGAGAAAGGACCTGCTGAAGATTAGTACTTCAGCAGGACTACCTGACCACGTCACTTCCCTTCTCAGGGTCTCCATGTCTCCTTCTTCTCAAGTGTTAACCAAGAATTCCATATGCTGTCTAATTAAATCTTTACAGCCATTCTATAAAGAAGAATTCTCAATGGATCCCTTTCCTAGATGAGAAAATTGAGTCTCAAAGGGATCCCATGCCAAAGAGTCAGAAAGTGGTAGAGCTAACATGACAATCCACATGTCTCTGAATCCAAGGTTTGTAGCCATAATATAAAAATGCATTTGATACTGCATAACTCACAGTTAGATAGAGTCCATAAATACCCGCAGTTCCTTAAGATGATCTCAAGCTTGGACCTAGGTAGACCTGATACATTTCCTCAGTCTTAAGCAAAGAAGTTATCAGATTCCTTGTAACCAACTGCAGACATGAGGTGTCCCCTGGGAGAAGCACAGTGGGCCTGAAGCAAGGCCACTTCCATACTAAGGGCCAAGCACATAAGTAGGCTGAGAATTCTGTCTGAGCGCCCAACAATGGATGGGCATTACTTTTGTGTGGTACATGAGAGATGCTGGTTCTTTAAAGAGCTACAGTAAGAAATGCCATCATGGGGCTGGAGAGATGGCTCAGAGGTTAGGAGCACTGACTGCGCTTCCAAAGGTCCTGAGTTCAAATCCCAGCAACCATATGGTGGCTCACAACCATCCGTGATGAGCTCTGACTCCCTCTGCTGGAGTGTCTGAGAACAGCTACAGTGTACTAAGTGTATATAATAAATAAATAAATAAATAAATAAATAAATAAATAAATAAATGAAAAAAGAAATGCCATCATGAGCTGGGTATTACATCCGTTTGCCTGATGTCCATGGGAGAAATGTTATCGTGGACTGGGCATAAGAACTGTTCACATGATGTTCATGGACCCCTCTCTTTTAAGGTTTAAAACAATAAAGAAAGGTTTCTGGTCCCATATTTGAAAAGCTGTTTTGAAAGTATACTAGAAATTGAAACCTTCAACAAGTTTTTTAAAGAGGTCCTAGAAAGGAATAATGACATCACCCAGTCAGTGAGCCATGCACAGGGCCAGAACTGTACAGTGTGAAGATGGGTCAGCCATGACCTTTTTCTCATTAACCTGTCAAGATTCCTGCTCAGGAATCAAAACTCTGTTTCCTGGAAATGTAAGTGAAATTTCATCTCAATAATCAGATCTATAAGCAACAGAGACAAGCCATTCCATGTAAAAGGTTAGATACAAATTGTGTAAATTGGTTTTCTGAAAGTAAAAAGGAACTACTTACAACATAACTTGATTACCCTACTTAATGGTTTAGTATTAAAAGATTATTAATTTTAAACAGTTTATGTGAGATAAGCCTTATATAAATATTCTCAAGAGGTCCAATTGCAGTAATTAGAACTATATGCACACCTTCTAATTGTTTCATATAAAACTCTTCAGGTTCAGAATATTAAGAATTCATGCACATTTACTTTTTTATGGAAAAGCGCATGCTATATTCACATTTGTTCATTTTCTGTCTTGTTCTTGGTTTTAACCCCTTAAGGATAAAGATATTTTCATTTATAAGGATTATGCTTATTTCAAAAACAAAGCTCTAAACAAGCATGCAACATCTTAATTGATTTTTTTAGAAGGAAATGGATGCAGCATACACCAGACACGCAAACCCAGTGTGCCCACAGTGTTACCAATAAAGACAGAAAATACGGCCCAACCCTCAGACAAAAGCAAAGCAAGCGCGCTCTGGGGCTGCTGCAGTGGGCAGCAGCTACCTGGACGCTCAACTGTCTTTACAGATCTTACTAGCTGGCATGGAACAGGTGAACATCAGCATTTTCTGTCTAGAAGACTTCCATCCCCATAGCAACAAAACAAAAGTTCCGCAAGCCAGTCCCAGCCATTGAGACTCCCCCATTAAGCTGGGCCGCCCTCACCTGCTCCCCTTCTCTCCTCTCTCCCCAGAAGAAGGCACTTCACGGGAACGTCGGGGAAAGCCCTTGGACTTTATTTTGTTACACCCTCTAAATGAACAAAAGACAAAAGAGAACATGTGTAGAAGACAGTATTTCAAATGGTCCCCCAGTGTTGCACACCAATGCCCTCCGCCCAGACATCCCTGCTATCACAACTTCATTTACAGCATTTTCAAAAGGGCATATATATGCAAAAATGCCTAGCGTCAGGGAGGTCTCTTGGTGCTGAGGTAAGAGACACAAAGTAGGTTTGTTCTCCAAAGCAATGGTTTATGTATCAGAAGGTGGCGATATTCTCATGTTGGTCTGCTCATCACCTCTGCTGGTGCACTCCCCCAGCAAGCAGACAGCTCTGAAGAGTACAGGACTTCCCAAAACTTGCTGGGTCTCCACTGCCCAGTGCCTATCACATGACCTGCCTTCTTTCACCAATTTCTCTGCATTAGAGAGATCAGGGGCTTTGTCTCTTTGGAATGCATTCTTGTCACTTTCACATAGAAAGTGCCTCAGACAGACAGGGCCAGCACTCGGCAAGTTATTGCTCTATGTAGAGTTTCTTAAACTCTAAGTACCTCAGTGCCCAAGACTTGCCTGCCCATGTGAAGGATGCATGTTCTAACAAATACACACACTTGTGGGTGGCTGATTATATTTGATAGTCCAAGCTACTTGGGCTATAGGATTTCATAGTGAAATGATCTTATTCTAAGTCTTGTTCACAGAATTGGAAAAAAAAATCCCTAATATATAACCTTCTTTTCTTCAGGCTCCCTGCTGAATCCTGCACAGAAATGTAGGGTCATGGGGACTGAACCACTTCTCGGTAACTACTCCCTTCCGGGAATCAGTTCCTCTAGCTTTTTAGTGTTCATGTTTTTCTTCTCCCTTCATAAATAAGCTTTAAGTTCCTTTTTTCATTAC
This sequence comes from Tokudaia tokunoshimensis, assembly GCA_036184795.1. Classification (NCBI taxonomy): domain Eukaryota; kingdom Metazoa; phylum Chordata; class Mammalia; order Rodentia; family Muridae; genus Tokudaia; species Tokudaia tokunoshimensis. Next base: position 106,657,085 of record BTHU01000011.1, on the reverse strand, counting down.
TAGTGCTATTACACTATTACACACAAGTGCTTGTCATAGGAGTCTACCTTTAGAGAAAGTAGAACTTGATTGGCAACAAGGTTAAAAGGGGGAGGGACTATTGTAGTTCAGAACTTCCTGTTGAGACTACTCTGTCACTACAATGACTGTCCCCCAAACGTCACGAATACGTTGTGTAGCTGTGAACACTAATCTGAAGAAATCACGAGTATGTTGGAATGTTTTTATAAATCTTCATAAAAACTTGAAATTTTCAGCTTCCTAAAATATTTAGACTTTTTCTCTACCCTTAGCCCTGCTCTGAATTCTGCCAGATTTACTCTCCCGGGAATTTTGGAGCAGAGCCGGCTATCTCCACAGTTTTTCCTCACGCACAATCACAGGCTCCTGAGACTCCCACCCGTAAAGCGACAACACTTCTGTGAGAAGCAAATGCCATAAATCAGTAACTAATATCCCCGGCAACCAAGGGATAACCTGATCAAGCACAAGTAACCCTGGGAGAGAAGGCAGTGGTTTCCGAGAATCTGGAAGAAAATGGGTTATGCAGCCTAGAACTAATGCCCAAGGAATCAGCTTTCTGCTTTCTAAGCAATGAGCTCCGTTTAAAACAGTATCGGCCAGCACTTCCCCAGTACAACCTGTGCTGTCTTTGAAGTATCAAGGAACATGTTTAAATGGCAACCTTTAGCTGGGCCTCCTTCCCCACTTTTGTCTAATGGCTGTGTGTTAGCCTGTTCTAAGAGCTTCAACTGGCATCTCAGGGCCAACTCGACAGCAGGGGGCGGTTACTATAACAACTGACAGCTCTCATGAATTCTGAAAGGCCCCTGAGTGGCCATTTGGGAAACAGTTATTGAGCAAAAAGTTGCCTGGGATCTGAGGCATTAGCTGCCACGTGACTCACCTCTCCCTGAACAGTTGGGAAGAAAAGGGGGAGAAAAGTGCCCATCTCCTGGAACACCTGGGGACCTCAAAACGTTCCCCACCTCCATTCCTTTCAGATTCCCAGGGCAAGACAGTTTAACACCAGAGTTATCATAATCCCAAATCACCGAGGCAAGTCTTACTTTGGCAACATGAAATGTGTCTTAGCTCTCCCCACAGGTTTGACACATTTTCAGGGTTTACAGAGCTGAATGGTAAAAATTATTTCTAATGGCTGAAAATCTTGGAATATAGCCAGAGAGAGAAGTTCTAAGTAGAGATGAGTTATATAAGCAGAAATTAATTTAGAAAAAGGCAAAAGCCAAATAACAAAATTACGCAAAGCACCCATGAATGGTCTGCTTTTAGAAAAAACAAAGCCACCAAAAATGATGCTGAAGAACCGTTTTTTTTCTACCTTTTGATTCTGGGATTGAATGTAGTGTTTTATACATGCAGAAGCCTCTGGGAAAAGCCTCTGAAAGGCCAAGGAAGTGGACTTTGCTTGACACAAAGGAAGTGCTGTTTGAGGGACAAACCTATGGCCATACTGAAAGCACTGTGAGCTAGCTTCCCCGAGGCTGCCTCTGAGCATTCATCCTCCGCTGTTTCTCTGCATAGTCACAACTCAAATATCTTCTCCAAGAAGTTCTCCTGGCTCTCACTCCTTTCCCCTGTACTCTAGCTGTGGTCAAGTTTGTTAAAGAACTCACTGAACCCCTTTGGCATGGCTGGTACCTGGGGGGTGGGGGGTTGTCACACAATCAACCTGGAATCAGACAGAAAAGCAGCAAGGACAGATGTTGACATCAGTGGCCATCACAAAGGAGCCATAGGGTTGGCTCTGCCCTGCTCAGTGTCCCCACTGGGGAAGGGGAGAGCAGTACAGCTGAGTTTCCAGTTCACCATGCAAATGAGACAGCCAGATGGGGATCATGATAGGCATTATTCTCAAATAGCATGGACTATAAAAAAGAGTGTGCCACTTTATATAGATCACTGGCTTCAGATAATCTTTATTTATTTATCTCTACAAGCCATGAGTCTGAAAAGCAGGAATTCTGTCTCCTACATAATTTTCCACGGCCTTGTAGATGTATAAGAAGTAGTAAAAGAATCAACAATGGAAGGAAAAAAAAATGGGTCAGTCACAAAGGTGACTCTCCCCCTGATGCTCTCACTGCCAGGAAGGGCTTCTCTAGAATCAGAAGCCCATGCATGCAGAGAATGTTGGAACACACTTGCTGCCCCAGGTTCTTAGGGAGCTGCAATGGAGGGTGCTCATCTGAAGCTAAGCTGGGCAACACGTCATAAGTCCATTGAAAAATCTTTAAAAAGTGTTGTGGCTCAGAGGTGAGAGTACTTAACTAGTATACAAGGCCCTGGCTTCAATTCATAGCGCCTCAGAAGGGGAAACACTGTAACATGTGCTTTCTTTCATTCAACCATTACTTTATGGGGGCTTCTACTAGCAGTTTCATATTTAGTATCCCTTCCGCCACCTACTTAGGAAAAAGCAAGTTCTTAGTACACTTTCTCCTCTATGACTCTGCCAGGGTGGAAAGCAGGCTAATCTAAAGCTATAACCAGCAAGCACGGAAGTGATGGCTGACAGGGCAGTTTCGTGCAGAGTACCTACTTGCTCTTGTGTTCCTGCTCACAGCTGCTCTGATTGTCATTGTTACCACTGTGCAACTGGAGAAAGAGCCCACCTTCCAGACACGCAATGTGATCAGTCACACTATGAGAACACATGGTATATTGTCACATGCCCACACCCTATGTCCATGTGTTTCTGTTTGCCTAAGCCACCGTTATGCCCATACAAATCCGTACACCTCTGTACTTTGTATGCTACCATAGTCACTCCACTCTGTCTCCCTCTGAACATCTAGGGAACAAAAAATTGCAGTGTCAACTAAACTCACTTGTGTTCATGATGAACAGAATTTGTTTGTTTGTTTGTTCATTTTCAAGATAGAGTTTCCCTGTGTAGCCCCAGCTGTCCTGGAATTTGCTCTGTAGAGTAGGCTGATCTTGAACTCACAGATATCTTCCTGCCACTGCCTCCTGAGTGTTAGAATTAAAGTGTGCTACTACTGCCTGATGAATACCATTCTTAATGAACAGATATCAACATATAGAAAGGTCTAAAGACAGAACTCAGTAAAAGAGAGACCTATTACCACATGCAGATATGACTCACTAACGTGAGCTGACTTGTCACAAAGTTTACAAAGGGCTTGATCATATGATCAAGAGGGTCATGAATGTACCAGATTAGAACAATACCAAACTTTAATAATTCTAGGGTTAGTGGCTCCAGTTTCTATTTACAAAGCTTACTGTCCTATGACCCAGAACCCATGAAGTTAGGCCCATCTGAGAAGTGAGGCTACCTTGTACGTCTTCGAAGTCCCTTCCCAAGCTAGAATTATGTTTAATAAGACACTAAACTATGGACATTAACACTAATGAGCAAAGGCAAAGTAGGTGGTGTTACTCAACATCGAATTCTCAAACTAATAGTGAGATAACTGAATATATTCATCATTATTCAGTTCCAAGAACACCTTAAAATATAATTGTTTCTCAAAGTTTTTGTTCACATAACTTTGGCAGATTCAGAGCTCAAGTTGGTTCTTATCTGGACCTCTAGGTCAGGTGGCCATTATTGTGAAAACATCTTGCAACAGTGGCCAAATGGTTTCTTTGCCTGCAGTGTCTACTTGACCTGCAAACATGAAAGCAGACTATATAGGAATAGCTAACTGTTCTCACCATGCATGTTATTTCCTCATCTGGGGCAACACGATATAATAGTTAAAAGGGTGGGCCATGGCAGGGGACTAGCGGTGGGTGGAGAGATGGATCAGTGGGCAAGAATACTTGTTGGGTAAGCATGAAGGTCTGGTTTTTAGCCCAGCACCAGTATAAAGTCATACCCTCAACTCTAGACTGTAATAGCAGTGCTATTCAGGATGGAGACATAAGGACTGTCCAGGCTTGCTTGCCTAGCTTTAGGGTCCGGGAGAGATCATGTCTCAAACGGATATCCAGTGTCCTACTCTGGTCTGTGCATGCATGTATCCCTCCCTCCCACATATACACTACATATAATGGTGAGCTATGAAGTCAAATTAGCTGGGTTAAAATCAAGGCTCTACCCACTAAAGATCCATCTGTACTATGACTTGGGCTGAGCTCATGCCTGAGGTGGTAAAACGTGTGTGTGTGTGTGTGTGTGTGTGTGTGTGTGTGTGTATTCTGAGCTATCCAGGCCTCAAGGGACATAAAAGCCATTCACAAACAAAATCTGCCTTCATAATAATAATCACAGTTCTAGGTGTATACGGATGCCTGGCTCAAGGTAGCTAACCTGGGCTATATATAGCCCAGATGCTCAAACAGTGGCATGCCCCAGCACATCTGGCACCTCTCCTAGCATCCACCTTAAATTACATAAATCAAAAAGGTACCATCCAAAACTGTCCATCTCTTGAGTGACAGCAGCTTTTTCTGCACTTTTTCTGGCACTGATGCTATTTAAGCAGCCTGCTATGGTAAAGCAAGGAACCATGGTTCTTGCAGAGAGCTTCCCCAATAGTAATTCAAAGTTGGTGCTTCTACCGTCTAGAGTAGTAAGACCAAAATGGCACGCTCTTCTTTTCCAGCATCTTCAAGAGCTCGGGTCCCCCCCTCCCCAGTTCTGACTCATTTGAAATGGCTCTGAACCACTGAAACAGACTGCAAAATCTGTAATATTTATCATGCACACAGCCGGGTGCCATTTGTTGAAGGGAGCAAGCATTCAATGGGTCACTCTTTTCTCTAACTTTGCCCTATCACCCTGTCCTCTTCCCTAGAGGCATGGCTCTGCCATCAGTACTGTTCTGTACTGTTATAGATTTGGGGTTTTCCTTCTCTGCAAGGCCAGTGAAGAATAAGTTGTAGCATCCTATTTAGACACCTCCACTAAAAGCATTACAAAGTACATTTTCCTCTGTAGACCTACACTGCCACCTACTTTCACTTAAGAGTCCCCAGTGGACTCGATCCCACATCTCTCAGATATCTGAAGTCTGTGCTCACATTTCTTTTGCTTGAGCAAATCTGAAGTAAAGAAATTGTCCCTTTTTAGACACGTATGCTGATATGATGACGTCAATGAACCTAAATACTCAAGGACGCACGTGTCGGCGCTCCATAAACACAGGTGTGCTCGCCTGCCTCACCTGTGTCCTCGGGGGCTACATCAGTTTCTTATGCAGCAGTTCCACAAAATGGGGTTACCATGGAGGACAGCCTGACCCTGTCAGACTTCATCGGGGTAAGAGGTAAGTCTGCCTCTGCTGTTAGACCATGAGTCTGCTGCAGTTACTAATAAGGTTTAGAGAGCCAGCCCTGGGGGGAGCAAGAACGGCTCCCAGGCTTCAAAGCTTTCCCCCTGGGGACGTGGGTATAGAGCCTGTCTTTACCCTGTTCCTATACAGGGAAGCCCTCCTCTGGAATTTGCCTGTAGGCCCATTAGGAGCATCATCCGAAGTGCTTTTATTAACTTTATAGTTACCCTTTGGTTTTTGGCTCAAAGTAGTTCTGCTCAGTTGGTTAACCTACATTTATACTATACTTAGCTCTAAATTGATGACTGAGCTATTTCTAGGCTACTGTGCATAATGAGATCATTCCAAAGAATAAACTCTAGAAGGAGATTCCTAACTATTTTTTTTTTCAAATATCTTATGCCATGGTAAGATTGCTGGAAATTATGTACAGCTACACAATATGACTACATTTAAGAGGTATTTATTTTGATCTATAGATTTCATTCTCTCACTTGCAAACATTTCAGGTATGCAAGGACCCAGAATTCCATTTCTATTTTTCCTTATAGTCAGAGCTGGTAGAACACTGGCACATGTGTGCTTAGTCCCATCTGTTACACAGGGCAGACGTTTCTCACAGCCTATATTGCCTGTCCATATGCACTCAGTACTTGGTTCCTAACTACTTTATAGGGAAGGGAACTGAGGTTGGAAGATGACTCTTCATTGAACACAGTACTTCTCAACTGGCCCCTCCTTGGTATGTCTCCAGCTCCTGTTGTTGACCAGAGCTAATTTCTAAACCCAACACAGCTTTTATACCCACGCACTATATCTGCATCTCTGTCTCTGTGTCACACACACACACACACAATTCTTTTTCACCTCCCTAGAACCAATTTTCACCCTCTGGTAATGACAGCAGCCTTTGTTAGAAGCCTGTGAGCACTCTGCACAGGGCTGTGAGTCTGACAGAGTTGTCTTCAAGGCCAGGCTCTGAGCAGTGTCCCCACTTCACCACTACACACTACTACATCCCTAAGGTGTTGCCCCCTGCACCTGCAGCCCCTCAGTGCTCCTTGGTCACTGTCGGGTGATGGCATCCAGGACTTCCAGGGCCTTGGCTGACCTACAGTCTGTTCTCTTGACACTGAACCAGTCTATCTGCTTGCTGAAGGTGACTCTCTCTCTTTCTCTGGGCTTTTTCCTCTCCAGCTTCCTCCCCTGATTTCTAGCTGTTCCAGGGGATTCTTCCTGGACCTTACTTCTCTCTCTGGCTAAGTTGAAGCACAAGATACCCTTACCCTTCTTTAAATATTCTCAATACTCTGTTATGTTACTCACTTGATTTTTTAATGAACCCTGGGGGGGGTGTAGGGCTTTATGTTTGAATCATCCAGCACACCACAATGGAACAAAGCCCATGAGCACTGTATAAACAGCAGGAAGTGGCATGCAAGACCACATCTATGCAATGACAGAAATGGCTTCATAATTTCATAAATAATAATCTTCTAAACTAGCTGCCTTTCTAAATCTGGACAGCCCCCTCAGAAACGACCACTTGCCAGCTTTCAGTTCCTGTTTTTGAGTATTATAGTGGTGAGGCTAAGTTTGGGTTCCAGAGTGAAACTCAGGCATGACGCTATCCTTCCAGCAACAAACTACACTAGAGGTAGACAGATGACCAAAGTTATATGTGAGAAACACCATTTTGGGACCTCACTGGAACTATCTGATGACAAGGTTCCTTTCTGCTGGGATGGAGTGATGTAAGTATATAACACAGGCCAGCAGGATCCCATGCAGAAAAAAACATGCCAGCCATGTCCTTATGTCCTTGCTCTATCTTCCAAAACCAGCCACACCTGATGGCCCTGGAACTTTAAGTGGAATGAGTCAGTATTAGGTTTTTTTTTTTTTGTTTTGTTTTGTTTTTGTTTTTTTTTGGGGGGGGTTCTTAAGGGAACTTGATTTGTGTGTTAAATACAATCAAAAATGTGCTCTGATAATATTGCATTTTGCCTGGCTCACAGCAACAATTCAACAAATGTTAGTTCCCTATCTCTCCCCAAGTCAAAGAAAGGAAAATACCTACCACATAGATGGTACCCCAGGAGATGGTGCCACCCAAGTGTCTGGAACAATGCCTGCACTGGTGGCAGGCCTGTTAAACATGATCACACTCTCAAGCAGGAAACACAGAGAGAATTTAGAGACCCTGGGCTTGATTTTTCCACCTTTTCATGAATGATTCCGTTGCAGTGTCACAAGGTCTAGGGGACCACGCTCAGATTCTACAATGCTGGCTACTGAAGACGGCTGCCATCACAGACTGGCACTGCGGGTGCCCAGCTTACCACCTGCAGACATTTCCTGAGGTTTGGAAGAGCCTGCGCTGCTTCTGTCAAGTCCCTGTCAGTAATCTCAGCCACCTCTGTGCCTGAGAGGGCCTTGCTACGCTAGCTTCACACCACCGCGGGGACATGCATCCCCATCGTACTCGCCAGTTCTCTATGTGACCTTCCCCAAGCTGCCTCCTTTCATGTAATCACAGGAAAAATGTTGGACAGAAAAAAGGCCCTTGTCCCTCTAGGCTGGGCTCATGCTTTGCCAACATACCCATCTTAACTTGAACTTAGTTCTATTTTTCCTGCTGTCAGAATTTCCTTTTTCTTTTACAAACTTTTTTTGTGCACTACCATTAAATGTCTGGTAAAAAGCTCAAATGTAGACTCTGCAGGATGAAGTCTAACACTCTGGGCATGTTAAACTAAGCTTTAGGGGAGAAATAACAATATTCTGGCATAACCACGACTATATTTTCCATTTGGACTAATGGAGTTTTTCAGAAACATAGAGTTGTCATTTCAGTCTTAAGGGAAAGTGTCAACCGTAGAGGGTTCAGAGAGGTCTGTCCTATGTACCCAGTCCCTCCTGAATCCGACTGCACAGAACTGTGTGCCCTTAGCTGCCTGGGGTCTCTGCCTGTCTTACCACGCTGTTCCCCTTCTCAGTCTTTGTGATCTGTAAGACAGTGTGGGATATAGTCAGGTTGGGTTTTTTTGTTTGTTTGTTTCAGAACTGCTTGGTACAACTTTACCATCCCCTTTCTCCCTGACTCCTTTCTATGTGGCCCAGGCTGCTATAAACCTGCTGTACAAGCCATGAGGAACCCTACTGGATGTTACTGTTGACGTTTCTTTTTATCGAGACAGAGTTTCTCTGTGTATCCCTGGCTGTCTTCTAACTGAGATATCCGCCTACCCTGCCTCCCAAGTGCTGGGATTAAAGGTGTATGCCACCATCACCTGGCTCAGATGCTTCTTTATGGCAGGATTAGAAGCCTGGGTCAGCAGAGTGGCAGCTATAGAAGCACTCCAGCAGGTCTCAGGCTGTGAATCTCTACCCCTTAGGGGGTTGAACGACCCTTTCACAAAGGCCGCCTATCGGATATCCTGCATGTCAGATATTTACATTACAGTTCATAATAGTTGCAAAATTACAGTTATAAATGAGCAAGGAAGATAATTTTATGACTGGAGGGCACCACAACATGAGGAACTGTGGTAAAGGGTTGCAGCATTAGGAAGACTGAGCTCTACTGTGTTATGTTCCTATGTGGGGAGTTACTGTCACATGCTTGGGAAAGCCTGAGATGACTATAGTATCCTGTCCTACTACTAAGTTGAGAACAGACCTGACAGTATACTGCTAATCAGTAAATGCTTTCTGCTGAGCCTTCCCTCAAAGTCCACCTGTGGAAACAAATACTCTCCACTCACGCTAATGCTTCCTCAGAGCTAGACACTTCTCTCCCTGCCTCTGAATGCTTGTCCTCTGATTTCTGTTCCAGCTTCGTCTCTCTCCTAACTGCTGCTTCACACACAGCATGTAATTCTAAAGTTAGACTCCTATTTACATCAGTGTCAAAGGCAAGGTTGAGGTGGTGTGTACCTTTAATCCCAGCACTAGGGAGGCAGTGGTGGGTGGATTTCCAAGTTTGAGGGCAGCCTGGTCTACAGAGTGAGTTCCAGGACAGCCAGAGCAACACAGGAAAACTCTGCCTCAAAAACCTGAAACCAAAAAACTCCAGAGTTGTCTAGGACTCGACCCCTCATGACCTGGCCTGTGTCTCCGACACTCTCTCTACTCCAATCATACTCACTTCCAACACTCCAGGCATTCTCCTGCCTCAGTCACTTTTCACATCCTGCCTCCTATATACTAGAAAGGGCATTTGGTTAGGCTAGAATGGAGTCCAGTTTTTGGGTCTTTGTTTACAAATGATTGCCCAATCAGGATGTTCACAGCCACTCTGGGCACCCAGAATGCTCACTTCCAGGTCCCAGAGTGACCCAGCTCTTTCCAGATGTAGCCTTCTCCTTTCATACATGAGCTCTCTTAGGGATACACTGTAGACATTGCTGCATTGCCTGCTTCCATGGAAGCACAAGGCTGTGAGAGTTTCTGCATTCTCACATCCCAGTTACTTGTCTCCACGAGATACTCTGACTCAAACATAATGCAACTAATGGGAAGATGAAGAACCAACCCGTTGTAGCTTGATGGATGAAGGACTGCTGAGGTTCACAGCTCAAGCATCGTCCTTCAGTATAGGAAGATGTGGTGGCCGAGGATAGAACTACTTCATCTCCACAAATCAGCAGTGAAAAAGAATTCTGGCAGTTTGCCAGATTTCTCTTTTCCCTCCCTCTATTCAGCTCATGGGTGGCACTGCCCACCCAGGGTGGATCTTTCCTAAGGACTTATGACAACTCAGCTGACAATCAAAATTAACCATTACCCTGGCTGGCCTAGTTTGCTTTCTATGGCTGTGGTGAAGACCTTGACCAAGAGACTTGTGTGTGTGTGTGTGTGTGTGTGTGTGTGTGTGTGTGTGTGTGTGACTGGGTTGGGGGGTTGCATGGTTTACATAGTCCTATTTCAGGCCATCACTGAGGGAAATCAGGCAGGAACCAAAGCAGGGCAAAGGTGGGGACCAGGAAGGAACACTGCTTTCTGGCTTACTTCCCTGGTTTTCCTTTGCTACTTCTCCTATACAGCCCAAGGCACCTGCCGAGAGAGACAGCACTGCCCACAATGGGCCGGGCCCGCCTGCATCAAAAGCCCCCAAGCATGCGCACAGTCTAACAGAGGCACTTCCTCAGTTGAGGCTCCTTCTTCCCAGGACACTATAATTTGTATCAAGTAACAAAAACTAAGGAGCACAGTGCTAAACCTTGTTAGATAACCGGGAGAATACCTAGATGTTTGAGTGATGACAGCAGCCTGGCCCCACATCTGGTATAGCTTGACTCACTAAATTGAAGTGGCTCGGACTCTATACCTGAAGACTCTGGAACTTCTACACAGAGCCATAAGCCCTTCATGGGACTCATAGTGAGAACTTCCTAGGCAACAATGATAACAGAAGGTTGGTCACAAGCCGACATCCTTATCTCCCGAATACTAAATGCCATGTGATACAGTAACTGTTATGTGATCACCCAATTTAACTTTCACCAAAAAGCTATGAAATATCTGAAAGATAAAGGCCACTTAATGTACTGCATGGATACTGCAAACTAAAGGCACGGTCTGACAGAGGCTGGAAGCGCTGGGGGACTTGCCAGGCCCTTTTGTAGGTCTAGATGACTAAAGTTCAAAACAGAAAAGGAATTTGAATCCATCAAGTAGCAGAGCCTGAATGTGAGTACCGATCTCCAGGATTATCATAAGTGCTGGGTCCCAGAGGCAGGTCTGGCCTGTGCCACCTTCCTGAGACACAAGGTAAGGAAACACACACTACTTCAGTGTTCTGAGCATGGAGGCCGTGTATTTAACTCTCCGGGGATCGGTGCCTGGTCGCCCACCCTGTGTGCTCACCTCCAGTACACCAGCACGGCAATGAGGAGGACGAGGCACAGGAGGGTCAAGGCTGAGACCACAATCAGGGGGATGATCCACTCCATCCTCCCGGGGGAGGGGCGGCTTATCATTCCAGAGGTGTTCTTCTCAGCTGCAAGACAAACATCCCAGTTAGTGGACAGATGAGAGTGAGCCCTGGAGCCAACACAGGTGCTGAGCTCCACTCCATACAGAACTGGGCTGTACTCACACTGAGGCACCCGGGGCAAGAGGAGCAAATGACTGTCCAAACCCAAATACTGCTCTTGCGCAGGCAGTGCTCTCTAGTGGCCAGAGGATAGATTTGCCTGTGAGATTCAAGGTATTTCCAAGGAGAGCTGTGCAGAAGACCGACCAGTTTTACTCTTGGATGCACTCAAGAAGGGTTTCCTAGAGGCAGGAACCAGGACAAGGTGGTTGGAACTACGGCAGTTTCTGCTGCTGCTTGATTCTCACTCATCTCTGTCTTACCGTGGCTAAGGGGCGGTTCTGGGAAACCACCTCTCGCTAACGGATATAGCCATGGCTGGTCATCCCTGTGAGGCTCCTGCTTTGCTGGCTAGAGTGGCCCTGGGACACACATTAGAACAATGAAGGTCTTATCCCAGTATCTAGAAGCCCATAAAAACAGATACTAGGGAAGTTTGGGGCAGGGTCTGAAGGGTGAGGTGTGTTCTGAGCCAGAAGTGGGCATCAGATTCCATTACAAGTGTGTTCTGGAGAGATGGCTGAGTGGTTAAGAACACTGACTGCCTTCCAGAGGTCCTGAGTTCAATTCCCAGCAACCACATGGGCATCTGTAATGGGATCTGATGCCCTTTTCTGGTGGATCTGAACACAGCTACAGTGAACTCAGATAAAATAAATAAGTCTTAAAAGAAAAAAAAATTAACCAGATAGTAGCACTTCCTAGTATCAGCACCATAGGCTCTGCCCAGTATCACCTGCCATGCAGATTCCTAAAAGGCCGGGTTCTCCTTCCACCCATCACCTACCCTCATTCTTTTCAAAAGCCCAGACGACTAAGGACAGGGAATCAGCCTCCCACCCCTGCCACAGCACATTCCTGCCTCTAAATGGCAGTCTGAGGTTCAGGGTAGAAATCTGCCTGGTGGAGTCCTCCTCCTGGTCACCCAATACTTCTCACCCCAGCAGATCTTTCTTCCAGCATCTAATATCTTCAGAGGTCTCCAGATGCCTTAGTAGGACAGGTGAGTCTCTCTAGAACTATGGGACAGGTGCCTGGGAATGGTTAGGGTTGCCACTCCTCACCGGTAGGAGAAGGAGAGGCAGACCTTTGGAGAACTAATCTCAGTGGAACTAATGTGATGCCAGGGCAAGTGCAAGGGCTCGGGCTCGGGGAAAATACCCAAGGCCTGTACTAACACTAATCCAAGGAAGGGGAAGTTTGGGGCAGGGCCTGAAGGGTGAGGTGTGTTCTGAGCCAGAAGTGGGCATCAGATCCCATTACAAATGTGTTCTGGACAGAGGGATCATGGAAGCATAACTTATGAAGAGGGGACCAGGATAGAGAACTAGAAATCAGATCAACTAGGGCCTCACAGGCTGAATCAAGCACATGGAATTTAGTCCTAATGGTGCAAGTTTCCATAAGGTTTGAAGTAGAGGTAGACAAACTTCACACACATTCTCTCCTCTATACACTGTTTAAATGGCAAGGCAGTGGCAACTGCCCAGAGGACCCAGAGCTGCAAATGAGGATACTTTTTCTGGGCTCCAGCAGGGGTCAGTTCAGCCAGGCAATTATCTGGCTTCTGATATGGGCATCTCAAAGACTCAGAGGTCCTGCTAATGGGAGAAGTGTCAGGAGGTTTGATAGCAGAAGCCACATGACCAATTAACTCTGTTTTTACCCTGGGATGCCCTCAGGTACTAGGGGATGCCTAGTGTCTTTTTTGTTCTCCCAGACCTTACAGAAACTGAACTCTGGCCTGTGGTCCCCACTTAGTTCTATACAGTCTCTGGTATTGCTGTCATCCTAAAATCTGTAAGACTACTACAGAGTTCTCTTGGCTTTAGGAGGACCACTGGAATAGCCCTGGGGTTGTGAGGATCAGTGATACATTAACTGTCCCTGAAACTGAGTATGTGTCTATGCTGGGGCTTCTGTCTGGCCCTTTCTCATCCTTCACAAGATGACGAAGGTCTGTATACAATATTCATATAAGCCCTGGGCTAAACAGGATCGTGATGCAAAGACTCCTCCATGTCTGAGTAGGGAAGGTTGTAAGTTCATAGCCAACTCTAGTAGAGTTAGGTGAGTTACGTCATTCTAGCATTGTGTGCTGTGTGACATTGTCCCCAAGGGCAGCATTGTACAGGAGACCTCAGTCAGCAGCCACCTGCATCCTGACCGTGATGGCCCATCTGTGGCCCATGGCAATCTTTCTCTGAAGGCCTAAGATGGGGGTTCTACTAGATTTCCAAATGAGGTGAAAGACAGTCAGCCCCACTGCCAACCTCACAGAACTATCTTGTCTTGGGTATTGGGGACCTAGAAGTGGTTCCATTTCCTGTTAAAAAAATCCCACAATGTTACTCTCCTGAACCATGGATTCCTGCTGAGAGAATAGGGAGAGTGCCCACCTAGCCAGCCTGCTGAACTGTAGCCATGTGTAAGCTCTTTGGTACCTCTGGAGGATGAAGCAGGGTTAAGATCACAGGATCAATTCTTGACTCTGCCACCTTGTGTGTAGCCTTTAACCAATAACCTAAGCCTGCTTGTACCGGTTAATAATTACTATGGTTAATTGCTCTATGCCTCAGCTTCTTCTTTGTTGTGGATGGCTCTGTGCTACTTGTATTTTTATGTCAATTCCACTCTCCCGGGAGGGGCTGTCTGGAATGAGGAATGAGTCACTACTCAGGTGGCTTCTTGTGAACCAATCCCCTAATGAATAAAGGAGCCAATCACTGGGCGAGTACGTGGGACTTCCGGATTGGATGGAGGAAGAGAGGAGGAGGCAGAGAGAAAGTCTTTTGGACAGGGATAGCGTGAAGACAAGATATAATTACGAGTGTCTCCCAGTTTCAATGGTGGATCTGTCAGGATTCACCACTGGAGGATTTAGATTTAATAAGGTTTACAAGATTAGGATTTTAGTTGTTGCACCCAGCGATTGAACTAAGTTTGTGTTGTGTTTTCCTTCCCGCTGGGTTCAAGAGAGAAAGGTACACAGCAGCAAAGCATGGGTTTGCTTGAGGTGCACCACAAAGGTCATGGGGGATTTGAAGTGTGGGACTGGCATGGTAGAGACCCAACAGAAGGAACTGAGCGAGCTGGGTGGAGAGATTTTAGAGCTCTGAGTCAGAGTCTCCATGAGATTAAAAGCCAGACCACTGGGACAGAGAGTTGCCAACACAGGTACAGGAATGTGACAGCATCTGTTTAAAATTTTCCCACAACACGTCCTCTGTAAAAGAAGGAAGTAATATTGTCCTGTGCATTGTAGAGTAAATACATACGTACATGACATTTAAAATGCTGCCTGGTCCTTGCCCTGGCTACCATTAGCTGTTGTGCCTGTCACTGTCACTCCTGCCATCTGAACTAGCATCGCCACATCAGCTTCATCACTAGTCTCTTCCCTCGTAGCCTACAGCATCACCAAGGGGATGGGAACACTGCCTAGGTGGCTGCTGAATTTGACTCCTCCCTGTTAAGACCTGAGTGTGTGGGTCACACAGTACTCCAAAAAAAAACATGGCCGGAGCACAGGGTTCTACCTACCTACCTGCCACAAATCTGCCTGTAAGACAGACCCAAGGCTGGCACTGAGGGAGACCCACCACATTCTTTCTACTTCAGGAAGACAGCTGTCCCACTGTTATATCAGTGAAGGATGAGCTGCAAGGAGCTACCAAGAACACATAGCATATCTATAGGCATCTGCTTACAAGGTATCTGTGGGCACCAGTGGTTACCTGAGGCCACAGACAGTGCAAGCCTATATATACTGTGGTTTTCTTATACATAAAGTTTATGATAAAGTTTAGCTGATAAATTAGAATAAAATACTAATAACAGTAAAAATGGAGCAATTAGAACATTCTAGAACAAAAGCATGTGGTTATCTTTTTCTCTCAAAACAGGCATTACATAAGGACCATGATAATGGGCAGTGTTGATCTGATAACTAAGTGACCAATAAAAGAGTAGGTGCTCTACACAGTAAAGACACAGAGATAAATCACTTTATAGGCAGCATGGTGTTAGGATGGTACAACATTTCTTCAAGATTCTCATCACCACATGGTGGTGCATGCCTTCCATCCCAGCATTTGGGAGGCAGAGGCAGATAGATCTGTGTGGTTTTTGAGGCCAGCCTTCTGGTCTACATACATATAATTGCTAGATTTCTAAATCCTTTTTATGTTGTGTATACAAGAGTTGGCTGCTGGTAACTCAAATGGCAGAAAGAAAAGCCTTGGGAACTCCTGTACAAAGATTTCAGTTCAACTGAGGCAGTGTAGGCCTGACAGCAAGGTCCTGGACCTCAGTGCAGGTAGACCTGGCTACAAACTGACAGGTTAGGGTGTGGCTTTGAGACTGGCGTGGCAGTCTTAGCATCTGGCCCTGCCTCTATTAAAGGAAAGTGGTGATGACATTCCCCTTTACTGGGCACATGAGGATTACAAAGATGACCCAGGTAGGCTGATGCTAAGCTATGCCTGTATAATTTACCAGTCAAATGCAAATGAACCCATGCAGCTCCTTGTTCAAAGTTCACTGAGGAGTTTCCAGAGGGAGCTGAGTGATGTGACCACAGGCATGTGCTGTTCTGAGCACAGAGCCTCTGAGTGTCCACCTTGGATGCTCACAGAGCTGCTGCTTCTAACCAAGGGCACCAGTGCTACCATCCTGCCTCTCGGGCTCTCAGGATGTACTTGCTTCAGAACCTCCTTCCAATTGGAACTGAGCACTGGCTAGCCCGGTCTCGGCTATGAAGAAGCGTTATGTTTTCCCTGCCTCCCTTCCTCCCATTTTCCCATCCAGCAGCAATTGAGTACAGTGCCTTCATTCTGTTTAAAAAAAAATTCAAAAAAAGAAAAGAAAAACAGTTTTCAGTGGCATATGTCATCACTGAATTAATGCTGTTTGCCTTTTACTGGCTTGGCTCTCATCCCAGTAGAAGCAAATAAAAACGAGTACAATGTACTATAAATGCTACAGGCAGAGAGACATCAGATGGACCCAGTTGAAGTACTTCCTGCCTCACCAAAGACTCGGCTCCAGCCATAGGTCAGGAATGACTGAGACCAGATTGCCTGTGAGAGTCCAGGACAGAGAAAAGGGTTTCTTTTTTTCAAAGAAAGCCACCGAAGGAGGGGTTGCATACTAACCAACATACAGCCTGTTCTCATCAAGGGTGACTTCACTAACATTGTTCTGAGTGATGCCTCACTCAAAACCATCCTCTGTGAATAAAGGAGGCTGCTCTTTCCCTCCCTGTTCCTCCCCTGTGTGTGTGCACATGCACACACGTATATATGCATAAGCACATAATATAAAATTTACCATTTTAAGCATTTCTAAGTATATAGTAAGTATATAAGTAGGGTTAGGAGTTAAGCCTGTTGGGAAGCACTCATCTTCCCAACATTTGATCTTACAAAGATGAGAAACTACTTTCCTAAGCCACACCCTTCCATCCACTCTCCCAGACTCTGTTCCACACAGGAACTGTCAGGTCTAGGGTCTTTCAGAGGAATCATACAGGATTTATATTAGTGACTGGCTTATTTCACTTAGCATAATGTCCCTGAAGGCTGATCCAGAGTGTGTGTGTGGGGGGGTGGTGCGGGGGGCAGGGTTTCTGTTTGCCCTTCCTACTCCCCTGGCCACTTTTTCAATGCTCAGTAATTCCTCAGTAATGCTGCATTTTGCTCTTTCATTCACTGATGGGCATTCCAATTGCTTCCATGTCTGGGCTACTCTGTGCACAATATAGCTAGGAACATGCGCAGATGACTCCCGAAGCTGCTGCTGGGAACTCTTTGGAACACACAACCAGATGTGGGATCACTGAGACCTTATGTTCATTCTATTTCCATTTTTTTAAACATCCACCCCTGCCTAACCCTGGTTCCAGCCTCCTTTTAGGGTTTGGTTTTTCACATTAAGAGTTGCTGATTAGTTACACACACACACACACACACACACACACACACACACACCCCTTAACAGAACCTGGCTCTGTGTTCTAGTTGACATGTGTGAACCACACTAGAGTACCGTTTGTTTCCAGCTGTATCCATGCCCAAAGTTCTCATTAGTAAAATTCCCAATTCCACAAATGCCTGTTTTGTGAGATTTTGACAAAGAAAGGATGATTTGTCACCTGTGGTAGAGCTTGGAATGTCGAGTGTGTTTAGTCATTCCCGACCTAATCCAAAATCTCCTGATATAGTTGTCTCTTACCCACCAGGTTGCCTCAGCGACCCAGAGCTGGTATTGCCACACTCAGGAAAACAGCAAACAAGTGCACAGGATGTAGCTCACAAAAGGATGCAGACCATGTAACCAGCCTTGGCTGAATATTACTCGTGGGACTTCTACAAGCATCATGTCACATATTTTGAGTCAAATATACAATATTGGCCCAACCTATGGAGAGCTCAGTACTGTATTCGTGACTTCTTCTTTATCCTGGAGAATGGACTCTGATACTAATTTTTTTTTAAGTAATACATTTATGTGTGTGTGTGTGTGTGTGTGTGTGTGTGTGTGTGTGTGTGTGTGCACTGTATCTCTAAGTGTGAAAGCCAGAGGACAACTTGTAAGAGTTGGTTTTCTCCTTCCATAGTATGTATCCTGGGGATGGAACATAAGTTGTCCGTCTTTGTGGCAGGTACCTTTAGTAGCTGAGCCATTTTACTGGCTTTGGCCTCTAAATCCACGACTCTCCTCCCCTCTTCCCAAGGAATCTTCCTTCAAAGGAAACGAGATAGTCTTTCAGCTTTGGCACTGTAGATACTTAGGGCCAGATATCCTCTCCTTGTGGAGCTGTGTGTGTGCTATTCCCGGGCAGTGGACAGCATCCCTGGCCTTTTCCCAATAGATGGCCCTCCGTGGAGGGACAGAACACCTGATGGAGAACCTCTGCTCTAAATGGAAAAGTGTCAGCTTCTGAAGAATGTATGTGACAATGTTATTGTCCTGTGTCATCTCCAAACGCTTCACGCTGCTTACTCTGGGAACTAGTCAGGAGCACCCCAGACTAACAAAGCCTGCCTTGGGCCTGGTCCTACCACATACTGTGACCTGGATATGCTCCTTTACCCTCCTAAACCAAGGTTTCCTCATGAGCATGATGGTTAACTGTGGCAGGAAAACCCTCAAGGGAATACCTTAGAGTGAGTGAAACAAGAAAGTGGCCTCAGCACAAAGAGAACTCTCAAGATACAAATGGGAATCCAGGATGTTGTTATTTCAAAAAGTAACTTTTTAAAGTTGGGTCCCTTAGAACTTGAGGCTTTCAACACATTTTCAAAGGAGTGGGTGTCTACATCTCAGTGTCCCCTGTTTGGGCTCAGCTCACAGCAGACATTCAGGGAATGCCCATGTTCGTGTTTGTACTCGCAGCTCATGGGCCACAGAGCACCAGGTCACAGAGGTTTGTGGCTCATGATTATAACACAGAACCACTTGTAAATACACATCGCCAAAATTCAGAACTATCTCTGTGGCTTTAGGGAGAAGTGGTTCTTTCTGCTCTGACTACAGAAAGCATGGTCAGAGGAGTGCTCCCTAGTGGGGTGGGGGTGGGGCTCATGTATCCTAGGCTGGCCTTGAACTTCTGATCTTCTCTCACCTTCTGAGTGCTCGGTTACAGGTCTGTGCCACCATGCCTGTTTGGTATATGCGGAGCTGAGGCTTGAAACAAGGGCTTTTGGCACAAAAAAGTACTCTGTCAGTCTAGCTACATTATCAAACCCCTGTAGGTCATTTTAACTCCAGGTACTTGGAGTTGCTCCTTAATGTTCATTCAGTTTGCCAAACAGACCTCCTGGTGCCACCATAAAGCTCCCATTGTTACTAAGCTGCAGGCACTCCCTCCTTTTCAGCACTAATAAGACCAGCGGATTTATCAGCAAGATCTTCTGCCCTTACCAAGAAGCACTTATCAACTTTATTCTGCAGATGAGCAGAAACCTGCTTGAAGGTCTAGTGAATGGAGGTGGGGGAGGGAGCTACTGAGTAGCTACTCCTGCAAACTTTAAATGTATTCTGACCCAAGGGGTGGAAGCTGGATCAAGGATTCAATCCCAAGCTCTACTTTCTTCTCCCTTTTCCTGGAGTCTGGGGTCCACCTCCTCTTATAAGAATCAGTTTTGGAACCCCATCTTTCAGCTTCTCAAGCTAGGGATACCCCCAGTTCAAGCACATAGCAAACACTATTTTCAGACACTTGGTAAAAGGAATGTTTCTCAGAAGCTGGCTGAGTGCCTTCAGTCCAACTCCACCCCTCCTCTTAAAGAGGAAACACACTGGCCCGAGCCACATCATGATTATGCCCATCACTGCGCACAGGGAAGTGTTCTTGAGGAAAAGTTAATGGCACGAGTCACTTCTCTTGCTGGTGTGTCTACCCACAGGTTTGCCATTTCAATTAAAATCTAGCCCTCAGCCTAGCGAGCACTCCCTTCGCTATCGTGGCTTTCCCAGTGTGCGAACTCCAAACTTATTACTACTCCTTCCTCTCTGTGGTCCAGTTCCACTGAGAGCTTCTCAATTCATCCAAGCTTGTTCCTGGTTTAGGGTCTCTCCTCCTGCCATCCCTGCAGGCCTAGAATGTTCTTCCATCGGTCTGTGAGTGGCTAGCTCCCTGCACTGGTCTCTCTGCAAATGCTATTTAAGGTCGAGTAATTTTTGCTAGGGTATCCAAAACCTTTTCCATGAGCAAGTACCCCTCAGAGAACAGAAGTCTCCATCAATAGTCTCCTCCTAAAGCCTTGTCTTCATTTCTTTATTATATTTAAGTACAAGAAAGTCAACTGTTACATAGCAGTTTCTCAGGGGGAATGCCTAGTTCTCACAAGAACAGTATCACCCTCGGCCCCACATTTCCTTCATCATCCAAGGCTCCTGTACCTTTCCATCAAACTGCCCCACACTTAACAACACCCAAGGGAGACCCCTTCTTAGAAAAAAAATAGTTCATAGCAGCTTTAAGGGAAAGTAATTCAACACATGAAAATGTATTCTAAGTTGTATCTTAACATACGAGATCTCAGCTTTAGATGAATTTTAATGTTTACAAGTGTAAAAGCAAATAAATATTTACCAGTTGCCTTTTTTTTTTGCACTCATAATTCCACAACAGCTTAAATGAAAAAAACATTGTTGCTAAATGTCTTGCAGTCTGAAAACACAAGGGGTTTCTTATTAAGAAAAGCCCTCAGAACAGTTGCAGCCCCTTGTGCCACAGCTCTAGCCCAAGCATCAGGACGGCTCATTTAGATCTGAGCACGTGACTGAGGCAAAACATCAATGCTGGTGTCAACTACCTGAGGATCACAGCAAGTGAGGGCCAAGCCAGCCACACCTGCTTCCCCAGCTAGAAATGGGGTATTTCATATAGCCACCCAGGGTTTAAGGACAGGCAGCTTTCCAGCCATGTCTGCTTCCCCTGCTACAGATGGGGTAATTCAGGAGGCCACCCATGGCTTGTCACAGCTACCCTTACTGATGGGGTATAATCATGGACTACTAAGGCCAGGAGTCTCCAGACTGGACATGTCACCTTTTCTCATTTAGGGTGGGTCTCCATCCTCATAACTGTCAGTCACAACATCCTGACTATACCTTCTATTACTCTCTCATAATCAAACATCCCAGTTGGGTAGTTTCCTGGCTTGCCAAAAAACTATCTCAGCAGCTTGCTCTCCAACATCCCTGCTACCCAACTCCTTGGAATGTACTGTAGCCAGCTGCCATCAGCCATCTTTCTGTCATCCCTTCTCTTGCAGGATGCAGGCAAGGAGCTCCCCTGCAGAACAATGGCTACCAGGAAATAGACTGTATTTAATAAACGATTAAGGAATAAAAGCATGTGTGTATACATGTATGTATGTGTTTGTGTGAATATATGTGTGTGTGCATGCATGTATGTGTTCATGTTCGTGTATGTGTGTGAGTATATGTATACGTATGTGTGTGCATGTATATGTGCATGTGAGTGTATATGTGTGTATGTGTGTGGGGGGTGTGTTTACGTGTGTATGTAGGCATGTAAATGTATGTGTGTGTGCATGTGTGTGTGTGCACTCAAGTTTGTGTATCGTGTGTACATGTATGTGAAAACTGGAGAACAACTTTGGATGCTGCCCCTCAGGAGCCACCCGCCTTGGCTTTTTGAGGCAGGTTCTTTCGCTAACATAAAACTCACAAAACAGACTGGCCACTGAGTCCCAGGAATCTGCTTGACTCTGTCCTCCAAGTGCAGGGCTTACAAGTGCATATAACTATGCTTTGCTTAAAATGTGTGTGTGTGTGTACACACACACACACACACACACACACACACATACATATACATGGGTTTGGGGCTCAAACTTCATGCTTTTGAGGCAAGCGATTTACTTTCCTTTGTCTATTCCCCACCCCACCCCACCCCTGGAATAAAATCAAGAGTGAACAAACTTAGAACCAGTGCCCACTTTCTTCATTTAGATCTCTGTCTGAGGCCTTGGGTTCTTCTGAAGTAGACAGAAGGACAGGGAAAGACTTGTTCCAGTGAGAGAATGCATCTTATCAGGATGACACAAAAAGATGTGGTTATACCAGGGATACGGATAACCTCAAGGAACTAACTACTTCCCTGGTCCTCCCTTCCCAGCATCCCCTTCCCAACTTTTAGAAATAGGTCAAGCCTGTTCACAGCAGCCTGAACCCTCAAATGTGGACCAACCCCACTTACCTGGGTTAACAGTGATGAATTTGCTATCCTCAGAAAATCGGTCCCCTCGGGACATAGGCTTTTTAGATGGCATTTCAGGCCTTTTGGGATCACTTTCTGAATAATGTTCCTCTGTGGCTGTTGGGGGCACTTGGGTGGCTGTGTCCACAAGGGGATCCAAGCCTGGGGCAACATGGCCCGGCTGGTCTGTGGCAGGGGCAGAGTGGTCCTGCCTGTGCCCAGGTATAGTCTGATGTCCTCCCTCCTCTGCAGTCCTGTGAGGGGAAGAGGGGGTGGGGGCAGGCGCAGTCCGGTCACTCTCTGCGGCTGTGTGAGTAGCCTCACTCTTCTCCTTCTTCTCAGAGTCCTTCTCCTCCTCCTCGTGCTCCCTCTCACCATCCTCACTCTCGCTCTTCTCCTCCTTGTCCCCCTCCTCTGCACCCTCGCTGTCCTTTGTCGGTGCCGAGTCGCCATCCGGCCCAGGGGATGCTAAGGCCTCAGTGGTGGCAAGGACTGGCCTCCCTGCCTGCTTGCTGGCTGCAGATGTGGTGGGAAGGCGTGTGGGCCACACAGTACTGGGGAAGGAGGAGATGCCACCACCACCGAAGCCCAGGCCTGCCAACAGTGTGCTGGTGACCACAGAGGCCACTGTAGCTTGGCTGCCACTGGAGGAAGGACCCATCCCAGTTGCCATGGAAACAAATGAGAAGGGGATGCCGGAGGATGTCCAAGTAGAAGAGCCAGAGCTGATGGGGGCCATGTCTGCTGAAGAGGCAGGAGAGGCTGTCGGCTGAAAGGGCCACCGGGGTGTGGAGAAAGGGAGATGAAGAAAATCGTAGAGTGTATCAGTAACCAAGAATCAACTTGAGGCCCTGTTCTGCAAAAACCCAGATTTTAGTCTCCTGTATTATGGGTTTCCATAAGCTAAAGTCTGAAAGTATACCGCTGCTGGTCCAGGGTAACCAAGTCTTACTTCCATGGCTTTAAAATCACTTTGAATTAAAACATTAACTAGTGTATTGAACTCAGGTATTCTCTGACGTGGCTCAGGGCTGGCCAAGATGGGGAAGCAGAAGCAGAAAATGTCCAGATCAACCCACTATGGGGATGGGGTGGGGTGAGAGGCAGGAGTCAATGTGTGCTGTTCTGCTGGTAACTGCCTAGCTCTGAGATGTGGAAAACCAGCAGGTGGAATTAACACTCCACTATCATACACTAAGGTGGTCAACAGAGCCGGGGGGTGGGGGGGAGGGAAGCAGCCCAAGTCAGCAATGGCAGTGGCAGAAACAACAGGCATACTCTGGATATAGTTCCTGACTCTGCAGCTTCTGACTGAGTGCAGTCCAGTCACAGAGCCTTTGGAGTGTCTGCATTTCTCTACAGTACAATCTCTGCCTCCACAGACTACAACACTCAGGGCAACAACAGATGTTCCACTTAGGAGGTGCCACATCTGTGCTGGGGCTCACCATGCTACCCATTCTATGGGTAGCGAAACTGAGCGTGTAGGGGATAGGAAGCTTATTCAAAGTGCATGACTGTGAAGCCTCGGAGGCAGGGCTGCATGTGGGCAAACCTTGGTTCATCCTTTCCTTATGCTGAACAGGGGCATATTCATATAAAGCATCTTCTACCCAAACCAGCAAGTATTCTGGGATAACAGCTTAAGTTCAGCCCTTGCAAGCAGGTGTAGAAAACCCCAAATTATACCTCACTACTTATACTAGTATAAAACAATCAGAACAAGTCACATTTTGGAACCTCATCCAATTTCACACAGAGAACCTTGCAGTTTAAGGATAGCTGTGAGTACCGAAAATCAACTCTCACATAAGATTAAGCGACAAACACAGAAAAGCCCTTCAACCAAGTTTTGAGTTGACTCCTTGCCTGGCTGTGTGATGGTGGACCATTTGTTTAACTCAGTTTCTTTGTCTTCACCCTAAGTTTTTTGAAGATGCAAACAGAACAACTCATGTCTGAAAGCTGGGATGTGCTTAGTGAGTTTCAGGTTACAATTATCCCCTGCACTGGTAATTTTTTATTAGTAGCTGTGGATGACGACCTCTGGCTTGTACCATAAGGTGAGTGAAGGGCTCTGAATGGATTAACTCCTGTATCATTTGATTCCAGGGATCATATATAATTACAGATCCTAAATATTTTTATTTTGACAAAATTATATATCAGAAGCCACCAATGGCACAGTAAATTATACAGCAAAATGTATGCTTGTCTCTGAATGACTCTATGTGGACAGTTCAACAACATTATGCTGACACCTTGTGGTCAGAGCTTTGACTGCATCCAAATTACCACCTGCGACAGGGCGCCCAGCGTTCTCCACTTACCACTCCTGTTTTCACAATCCTGGTCCCTTGGAAGATCCGGGTAGTGTTAGCTGAGAAACAAAGAAGTTATGATGTAAACAACACACAATGCTCAGATGTGCTCCTAATAAGACCCTCCTATGGACACACAAATCTAAACTACACATAATTTTCATGTTACAAAATAGTATTTCTTTGTACACTTTCCAACCATTTCAACACATGACCCTCCTCCGAGTCATGCAGACATATTCAGACGACTGGGATCTAGCCAACTGTTCCTGTCAAGGAATTCATCCAAAATTTGCAATTATTACTGTTTTGTTTTACTGAGACAGAACAATAGTAAGATGCACAGGATTCCAATTACATCTAATACCTGAGCACCTACCACTCACATTAAGATGCATTTTCTTTTTTTTTTTAAGATTTATTTATTATGTATTATTATGTATCATTTTGCCTGAGAGTATGCCCGTAGGGCAGAAGAGGGCACTAGATCTCATTACAGATGGTTGTGAGCCACCATGTGGATGCTGGGAATTGAACTCAGGACCTCTGGAAGAGCAACCAGTGCTCTTAACCTATGAGCCATCTCTCCAGCCCAAGATGCATTTTCAAATACTGTTGGGTTTCTTGGTTTTGTATATTTTTTATTTAAATGGGATTGTATAACCCCAGTATTTTTTCTCTATTGCCCCTTTACTATTTTACCATTTTCTAAATTTTTATTACATTTATGTGTGTTTTTTTTAGAAGGCTGGGAATGGGGTGCTTCTGTGGGTGGGGGGTGCACACTGTGGAGACCAGAGGACAACTTGGCGAAGTTGTTTCTCTTGGTAAATCACGTGGGTCCTGAGACCTGATCTCGGTTTATCAGGTCTGGCTGTGAGTGTCTTTCACAAATGGGGCCTTCTTGCCAGTCCTACAGTTTATCTTGAATTAATCCTTTTACTTTTCTGGCAACACCCACTATTGCTTTCCTCTCTCTCATTGTGTACTGCTATGTACTCTCTTCCTGCTTGTATCTGATAGTCTCTACATACATTTTTACATAGTCACGTGATTTTATCTTCGACGCTTGTAGCCCTATCTGGTGTCCATGCTTCGTATCACTCTGCTCTTCTATGTGGGTGTTCTTAAGCAATGCCACTTTGGTATCTATCAAGTTGTATGAAGAGGCAAAGAATGTGAAATTTACCATGCTAGTCATGTTTAGTGTCTGCACCAGTAATGTTCAGTGCATTGGCTTTACTGCAGCTGACCTCTCTACCAGCCATCTCCAGGACTTCCTTAACCTGTAAAATGAAACTCTGGGTACAAACTCACCAACTCTCATCCTTGAACATGATCCCTGGGAACCACCATGGAGTGGTATTTTCTATTTTTGTGTGTGACTACTCTAGATACTGCATATAAATGTGATCATGCATATTTGTATTTTTGTGACTGATGTATTTCACTTAGCACAATGTCCTTAAAGTCACTCCTGTAATGCAGGCATGGAACAGGATTTCTTTCTTTCTTTCTTTCTTTCTTTCTTTCTTTCTTTCTTTCTTTCTTTCTTTCTAATGCCCAATAATTGTCTCTTGTGTGTCTCTATCACACTTGTTTAGCTATTCATCTGTTGAGGGACACCTGGCTCCTGAATAATGCTAAATATCATAACTTATAAAAGAAACATAACAATCCTTTTTTTTGTGGCTAATAAAATGGGGCATTTTAAAAACTAAAGACCTGCCTCCTATACACACAGCATCGAAACACTGAAAAAAATGCCAGTTAATATCTGCTATGCTTTCTTCCTAATCTAGAAGTGGTGAGGGGCCGACACACATTTCTGTTTGCCCTACAAGTTTAAACCAACAACAACAAACCACCCTGACTGTGTTATTAACTTCAGAGAGTCGACTGTTCCTCTTCTTGGACACATTGTCTATTTTATCACACATGCTTTGACTGGCCCCAGAGACACCTGAGTTCACAATCTCCGGCCTAATGGTGCATTCATTCTGTCTAAGTACAATGTTTACAGAGAGAAACATGGAGACGGATCTATGAGTCAATAAAACTGTTAGATTATGGGTCAAGCAAAACAGTTAGGGAAGTGAATCTAACCTGGGACAACTACAGCCTCCATGATCCCCGAGCTATTTGCACAGATGTGCATGTCCTGCCTCCTTAATAAAAGATGAATGGCTCCCAGGAGCTCTGACTTCTATGTTCTTTAAAGGGATTCGAAGAAGGGCAATCTAGACTCAGTAGCCATTCCACGAGTCTGTTAGCTTTTTATTAGTCCTGAACAGTCTCTACCTAGGTAGCCACAGTGCTGCTGACAAGATTACATGGGCCTTTTAGACTATGAGCCCTTTATTGAGGATCAAGGGACCCAAGCAAATGCTGCTATAGCCTATTTCCTTCCAGGAAGGACGAGTCATGGCTGCACTCTCTAGGCATGTGACTTTGACTCTGAGGTCTGATTGCTTTCTACTGCCAGACTGTCTTAGGTCTTAGTGATTTCAGAAACTGCTGATGCTGATCACTCCTGAGGAATTCCAGCAGCTCCAGGACCAACTCCCTGTCACTTGAGACTTTCATAAAACACATGCATCACTGCAGCTCCAATTTGCTTAAGATTCGACAAGTGTATAGGAATATAACTGATTCCCCTCTGATGTCTTTTAGTTCTTTAAGCCCATTCTCAGGAAGGATCTGCCTAATGGGTTTCCCGTTCAGAGAGAAGGCTTTGGAAGCCTTGTCCCATGTCTGACTGCTGTGGAGTTCCAGAGCACTGCATGCCCATCAGGCCTCTTCTCAAGGTTGAAGACCTGGTGTAGTGAGTGCCGTGTACTCTCAGTGTACAATGCTGTGTACAACCCATGGAGCCTTAAGAATAAGAACACAAACTGTTTAGTAGCTAAGAGATTTATCTTAAATTCCTGGCACTCTGAGCATAATTTTACCATTTGTAAAACCAAACCAAACCAACAACCCGTTCCCAACAACAAAGCAAACAAAACCCCAAAGAAAACCCATACATGATCAGCTCTCTCACCTGGGACATTGGGGTTGGGGAGAAGCAGCTGAGGTGGAAACACTCTGTAATAGGAGCTGCGCTCTAAGTGTCTCTTGCTATTAGAACTGCTATCACATGTCATGGCAGCTAAGTATATTTATTGGTATCTTAGTTTTTACTCCATTTTATTGATTTATTTGCTTATTGTGTGTGTTGGTGTATACCTATCACAGCATGTGCATGCCACGGGTATGCCCTTTGAGGCCAGAGGTCAACTTTCTGGAGTCAGTTTTCTCCTTCCACCATGTAGATCCTGAGGACTGACTTTGGGCATGCTGAGCAAGTGTCTTTACCTGCGGAGCTGCCCCACGAGACTGATGTTTTAGTATATTATACAGATCATAAATATCGTTATAGTCACTCCTCCATGTGCGTTCCCAGGCTCCCAGATCTGATGTATACTTATTTCCAAAGACAGTTACTATGAGAAAAACTTCTCTGGAATTCTTGAAGATCTTGTTTTCTTTATGAAAACTTGAGTCTGGATAGGGGGTGAGTTTTGGACCTTGCTCTCTCTGGTTCCTAAGCAGTAGGAGACAGCTGGGTAGGAAAAGGCAGTGGGCGGACATTGCTGAAGGTCCAGGTTGGCACGGGCGAGTATGGGTGTCGTGGGAAAACCACTTTGCCTGTGTGGGGAGGTGTGACCAGAGGATCTGTTTCTTTATCAGTGGAGAACATCTGGGGACACCAGCCATTTTCAACAAGCCACTGTGACCAGACATTTAAAATGCTCCCTGGTTTGAATTTCTAGCTGATGGGGCTATTTTAGAATTGCATTATACTATAAACCTTTAATTTTTCAGAGTCTATGCAGAAGCCAGGCCATCCTGGGCTATTAATCAAAGGAAGCAGTTCTGCAACTCTCAGGCTCCTGGTCCAGGCAAGGGGAGGCCTGAGCATGATTTATGGGTCTGAAGTTCCCAGGCCTGGCTGCAAGGTCCCTGACTGATCTACCTTCTCATTCCCTTTGCCACACAGACCTGACCATGGCTCAAGGTTCTTGCTCAACAAATGAAATACTATATTCTAGCTATGTGTGGATACAGATTTATTTATGAGAAGATGCAACTGTGGTAAATTTCAGTTAATTTTTAAAAAGATGGATGAAATCATTAGCAAAGAATTTTTAAATGCCACATGTAAATTCCAGTTCCTTGAAAGAACTCTCTGCTGGAGAACTTCCTCTCTGGATTCACTATTTACTGCCTTTTCCTAGCAAACCTCACAAAGGCTAAGATTTTATGACTACTGAAAAATTAAAGGTTTATAAAATATAGTGCAATTCTAAAACTGGACCATTTGGATGTCACAATTCCTGGATTTATAATATAATGTCACAGTTCCTAGGTTTATAATATAATGTCACAATTTCTGGATTACGAATGTTCAACTGGTAGAGTCTAGGCAAATACTTCACAACAACATATAAGCTGTTGGTGGTTCACAGTCCTGTGATTTTTGCTTATACTAATTATTTAATGCATGTCATCTGGAGCTACTGTACAATGGTCCCCGTGGATGGGCCTGTAAATGCTACCAGTTTTTTTGGAGTGGCAAACAGCAGCTTTGAGAAGATAGATAACAAATTTTCTCAGCATGGTACAGCTGATGATTAGCAGCTGGGACTTTCACCCAGCACCGTTCGGCAGAGACCAGCTCCAAGCTGGCATTCTTCAGCATTTGATGTGCTTGCCATCTTGCTAAGATTCACATTCCTAGGCCCCACTGCCCACTGGAGGCAGTTGGTTTGAGAAGGCCTTACGAGTGTGCAGAGCTCTCCTGCTTCCAGATGCTGCCAGTTCAAGCTGTCTACATGCTTTATAGGGTTTGTAATTTTATCGACACTCCTGGAAGCTTCCTGGGGAAAGCCTAGATGTTTAATTAGATCCACAACTTAAAAGTTAAGAATCAGCTGAGTGTGGTTGAATAAGCCCAGTGACACTCTGTTACAAAAAGACATAGGAAACAAAAATGGCGTAACAGTGGCTGGGTGAGCAGGCTTTTCACTTTACAGACAGTAACACGGAGGCCCTGAAGAAGTCAGCAGCTTGGACGGCCAGAGTCTCTGTGTGGAGCCCAAGGCCCTAACCTTTAGTTTCATGATGGATTTAGTGTCTGTTATGAAGCTGGTCCACAGCTGACTGCTGATTTCTGTAAATAATACTAGATCCAGGATTAGGTTGTGATATGTAAGAGACTACATCTTATCATTACTTCAATAGGGAGTAAACTCACGCCTTGTATATGCTAAGCACATATTGATCTCCAACATATCTATTTAAAGTTCTGGTATTTCTGGAGCCAGAGATGGCTCAGCTGTCAAAAGCACTTGCTGCTCTTGCAGAGGAACTGGGTTTGTGTCCTACTTGGCAGCTTACAACTGTCAGTAATTGTAGTTCCAGGGTATCTTCCGCCCTCCTCTGGCCCCCGTGGGTACTGTATGCATGTGGAAGACATATACACATGAAGCTACAACACTCATAACCATAAAATAAGTTAATAAAATAAAATTCTGAAATTTCATTAATGAAATCTTTGGGCTGACTTTGCTTTTAAAAAGAAAATCACTCCATTAAAATGTGACAAAGTCAAGTTTTATTTGACTTTTCTGTGTGCCTTGCAAATTGGAAGGACAAATTTTATGTCTTGGGCATAAGGCAGTGAAGATCAGGCATGTTAGATATCTAAGAAAGAGGCTATGGCAGGACTTGGGAGAGATCCCACTACCTGACAAATTCTTAAATAGGAGGCACAGCTGGAAAATATCACTAAAACACTGCAAAAATATCCTCCCTCTCCCTCTCCTCATCTGGCATCTCCAGAGGCAGATCTTAATGACCAGAGCTCAATGAATATGACTTACACCCTTTATGGACCAAGTTCTTTTACTTCTGTCTAAGCCTCTAGGGGACAGGCAGCCTGAGGCACATTGGGGCATGGAGAGGATAAGCAGACTTACCTTGAAAGAGCATTGTCTGGCTGAAGTCACTACGCATGTCGTTCCGACACACGGCCTGTACTCGGAAAAGGTAAAGGCTATCGGGTGAGACATGGCTAATGGTGGCTTTCTGTGGAGAAAGAAAGAGAGGCACTGAGCTGGTTTTGAAAGCTCACAGATGTGGTGTAACTGAGAACAAATCTGGACATTCTGGGAGTCGCACCTGCAGGCTTTCT
This sequence comes from Tokudaia tokunoshimensis, assembly GCA_036184795.1. NCBI lineage: Eukaryota > Metazoa > Chordata > Mammalia > Rodentia > Muridae > Tokudaia > Tokudaia tokunoshimensis. The sequence continues at coordinate 106,626,421 of BTHU01000011.1, read as the reverse complement.
CTGGAGAGAAGGAATACTTACAACCTGTTCTCGACACTGAAAAAAAAACAGCACTGGCCCACAACTTGGAACATGTATCCATCCTTCCTGTTCTCAAAGCCTAAACTTCTGTCATAATCATTGTGCCCTTAGAAATTGTAATTATTATTATACACTGTAACAGCCTTCCCACCTATTAGACAAGAGATCACCAGAGCCATGTCCACTTTAAAAAATCAACAAGGAATTCTCTGCTTGTATGGTTTTCTGCTTCTTGTTGTCTTAAGGCCTCCTTACAAAGAATGAAAATTGATAGAGTTATAAGATGTAACTTTGTCATACTACTTTCTAGCTGTGGGAGTCTGCAACATTTGCTCATGTCTCCAGCTTCTGCTACTTTCAGATGTGCTGTGTGGACAGGAATAGCTACCTAACAAGACTGGGTAACATAAGCCATGCAAACTCTGTTTATAGAAACACTAAACCAAGCAGTAGCAAGGATCAGCAAGTTAGAGCCTGTATGGTAGATCTGGCAGGCCAATGGCTGGTAGAAATAAAGTTTTACTGGCACACAGGCATAAACAATGTTGTTGTTGTTGGTGGTGGTGGTGGTGGTGCGTGTGTGTGTGTGTATGTGCTCTATATACATCCACTCAGTTACTGACAAGGTTAAGAAGTTATGACAGACCATATGTCCTGAAAGCCCAAAATACCCACAAAACCACATAGCCTGGCCCTTTCTACATTACTGTTTGTTAACTGTCATCAGACACCACTGCCCACATCTGGGGGGGGGGTCACCATTCCTTGATGCTTCACCTTAACAGACTTTAACAGTGAGAAAACAGAACATACCTACAGAGCAGGCACTATTGCTTCTGGAGAAGCAGGCAGCAAATGCCACTGGTCTCCAGAAGTTCTTTCTAATGGATTCTGGGTCTCCTTGCAGACATGTGCACCCTGGGCCAATCTGAACTGAACTACCAAGAGGGTTTTCCTTGCACAGCTAACATAATCCCCTCCCTATACTGGTATTAGCATGTGACCATGACAACATTGGTTGCTACAACTGGGAACAGCTTCCTCACAGAAACCGGGAGTTACAGGCTTCATGAATTTCTCATAAAAAAAACCCAAAAAACAGTGGCTCCCAACCACGGGGCTGTGATGACAGCGTGGACTGACAGACACAGGCTGGAAAATGCCTTGAGGTCACCAAAAGTCAGAGATGAACATTGTCCTGGGCCAGCACTCTTGATGTGTGGCAGAAATAAGAAATGAATTTTGTGTGCCTCAAAAGGAAAAATAAAGCCTCTAAAAATTCTTACGAAATGGGATGTGCTGTTACAGCCAGGCCCTTCTGCACATCTCTGTCTCAGAATCCAATGTACTCCCTGTTCCCTAAACCTCTGCCCCCATCTTCTATTCAGAGTAAATCTTCACTCCATCTCTGTGGGAACTTAGGAGAATTCACTCCATGCCGGTGTCTCTTTATCTCTGCATATTTAATTATTTTCCACTTAGAACAAGAAACAGAGGAAGCGCCTAGATGGTTTCTGCTGATTAATGTAAGCTCAACTTCAGGGAGAGATCCCTGATGGACTTCCACTGAGAAAAGAGAAAGGTTCAAACATACAGTAACCTTGGGTGCCTTTCAATGCAGCCTTCTCTCGTTACAGGGAGGCCTCTGCTCCCTAATGTGACCCAGATAACAATGTCTAGTGGGGGAATTGAAAATATAAATGGAAATGAAGTCAAAGAATCTTCATCTAAAAGAATATGAAAAGTATTATTCTATAACTGATTGAATGGGCCCCGAGGACTTTCTATTGGGAGGAAAAAAAGTGGTAAGTCATTAAGAGGCGCGCTCAGAGCAGAAGCATTTTTCATGTGCATATACAATTACAGGCTCCATTATTCTGGGGCCTCCTTTGATTAACAATAAAGCAGCCAGGCTTTCAAACCCAAATGTGTCACTTGGAGTTTCTGTGTAAAGCCTTAAAGCCTAGTGCTTGTGGGAGGTTTACGAGGATAAGGGAAGGAGAGAGCTTCTACACTGGATACTCAAAGGGCTGGTGATGACAGATACTTACATACATTTTAAACAGAAATGTTGACTTGGGGTCTGTGTGGTCTACAACAGCCCAGGACTCTAGCCGTGGCCCCTGGAGTCTAGCAGGCAATGTGTACTAACACGTGAGACAAAAAGGGGCGGTGGGGATTGTGGATAGCAGCAGGCATAATTGTGGCAGGAAAGATGAGGGAGTGGCAGCAGAAGTGGGCTAAGTGTAAGAGATAAAACTCACACAGTATAACACTCACACAGTATAACACTCACACAGTATAACACTCACACAGTATTCCCTAACTGTGTGACCTGCAGCGATGTTACATAGTGTAAGAGATAACACTCACACACTGTCCCCTAACTGTGTGACCTGCAGTGATGTTACATAGTGTAAGGGATAACACTCACACACTGTCCCCTAACTGTGTGACCTGCAGTGATGTTACATAGTAACAACCTGATCAGAAGAAAGGGGTTTGTTTGCAATGAATGAAAAGCAGCCACAGAAGATGAAAAACTCAGGGGACAGCAGATGCTGGCGAGGATGTGGAGAAGAGGAACACTTGCTGGTGGGATTACAAGTTGGTACAACCACTCTGGAAATCAGTTTGGTAGCTCCTAAGAAAAATGAACATCGTACTACCTGAGGACCCAGCTATACCACTCCTGGGCATATACCGAGAAGATGCTCCAATATGTAATAAGGCCACATGCTCCATTATGTTCATAACAGCCTTATTTATAATAGCCAGAAGCTGGAAAGAACCCAGATGTCTCTCAACAGAGGAATAGATACAGAAAATGTGGTATATCTATACAATGGAGTACTACTCAGCTACTAAAAACAATGAATTCATTAAATTCTTAGGCAAATGGATGGAACTATAAAGTGTCATCCTGAGTGAGGTAACCCAATCACAAAAGAAGACACATGGTATGCACTCATTGATAAGTGGATATTAGCCCCAAAACTCAAAATAAACAAGTTACAATTCACAGACCACATGAAGCTCAAGAAGAAAGAGGACTGAAGTGGGGGTGCTTGGGTTTTTCTGAGAAATGGAACAAAACACTCACAGGAGGAATTATGGAGACAAAGTGTGGATCAGAAACTGAAGGAAAGGCCACCCAGAGACTGTCCTATCTGGGGATTCATCCTACGAAAAGTCACCAAACCCCAACCTTATTATGGATAACAAGAAGTGCATGCTGAAAGGAGCCTGCTATGGTTGTATCCAGAGGGGCCCTGCCAGAGCCTTACAGATACAGAGGCAGATGCTAGCAGCCAACCATTGGACTGAGCGAGGGGTCCTTATTGGAGGAGTTGGAGGAAGGACTGGAGGAGCTGAAGGGGTTTGCAGCCCCATGGGAAGAATGATGACGGCCAACCAGACGCCCCAGGGCTCCCAGGGACTAAGCCATCAACCAAGCAGTACATATGGTTCCAGCCAAAAGTGTGGCAGAGGAATGCCTTGTCAGGTATTGGTGGGAGGAGAGGTCCTTGGTCCTGTGAAGGCTCGATAGATACCCCAGTGTGGGGAAATCGAGGGGGGGTAGGTGGGAGTGGGTAGGGTGGAGGAGCATCTTCTTGGAGGCAGGGGGTGGGAGTTGGGTTGGGGGGTTTTTGGGAGGGGGGAAACCGGGAAAGGGTATAACATTTGAAATGTAAATGAAGACTATTTTATTCAATAAAAAAAAAACGAAAGATAAGCAGCCACAGTAAAAGAGAAAAATCTGTGTGTGTGTGTGTGTGTGTGTGTGAGAGAGAGAGAGAGAGAGAGAGAGAGCGCTATGAGTGTGCATGAGTGTGTAAGCATGAGCATCTATCACCTGTGTGGAGATAAGAGGACCATATCAGGTGTGGTTTTTGCTTCCATCTTGCCTGAGACACAATCTTGTCCATGCTAGGCAGCTTTTTCTCACAATCTCCTACCTCCCTATAGGAGGAGGTATGCTCCCTAGGTATTGTATAAGGAATATGCACCTAGACTCAGTCCAGGGGGACCTTACCAAGTCCTTGTCACTGTCTTTTGTAAACGTCTTCTCCTTCTCGTCCTCATTCTTGGTCCAGCTATAGGAGATCATGTAATTCATGATGGGTGGGTGGTAGATGGTTTCCGGTTGGCTCCAGGACACCTGAAGTGCTGTCTGGTTCAGAGGCTGCACTTTCATGTGGATTGGTGGAGAGCTGCAAACTGAAGACACAGGTAAGGTTAAAGGGCATCAGCGCTACCTGCCACTCTGACCTCAGGAAATGTGGTAAGTACCCACTCCTGGCCATCCAAGGTCTATTAGCACTGTTCTGCACAGTTCTCCTTCCTCTCTTCCTCTATTTACCCATCTGCGTAGTGTGTGCATGCACATACAAGCATGCATCCACAGTACCAAAGTGTAGAGGAGGATGGTAATGTCACTTCTCAGGAGTCAGCCACTGACCTGGAACTTTCCAAGGACAGGTCACCTACTCAGTGTTGAGGTCACATGTTCTGGGGTTTCATTTTACAACTGGATGGTTTTTTGTTTTTTGGTTTTTTTTTAAATATGAGTTCTGAAAATCAAACCCAGGTCTTTGTGATTGCAAGGTAAGTACTTTGCTAACTGAGTCATCTTCCTAGCGCTCTCTTTATTTTCTGAGACATAGTCTTGCTATATAGTCCAGGCTAGCCCTAAAGTTAGGGTACTGCTGTTTTAATCCCCTAAGTCTCGGGGTTGCAGTCATGTGCCACCATGCTTAGCCCTGCCCCCTCCCTACATTTTAGCTAAGTAGACACTCTGTTACTTCAGCCCTAAACACTCAGACCTGCAACTTTTCAGAACAGGAACATTCCCTCATCTAGCCTCATTACTGTTATCCTACCTAAGAAAACACAAGCTGACTCACCAGGATTCTTGTACAATAACCATATTCAAATCTGCACGCTTGTTGTAAAGGCGACTTGTAGCTGCTACCCTTCTCACCTGACCCTGTATTGATGAAGCTTTCTCCTCTGCCTTTTCCTCAGGACAGACTCTTTAAAGAAGCCAGGACATTTGACTGGAGAACCAGACAAAAAGCTAAATTTGCAGATAAAATTTTGTTGCAGGCAGATCAAAGCATAAATGCAACATGTCTTCCAATAATTTTAAAGCAAGGGCACCTACAGAAAGGGTGGCTTCCTCTGAACTGGTTGTACCTTGGGTGGCTACCCTGACTGGGGAGTTAAGGGAAGTTAATCTGTCTTTCCATCCCTGCAGCTCAGAAGCTTTAGGAGACACAACAGAGCCACATCTGTCCAGGGCCGACTCCCCATGGTATTGAAAGCTCTGAATCAGCCTGGAGGGTGGTGGGTGTGGCAAATGTTTGCTCTGTACAGTCCATATGGTCAACTGTGCCAAACCTGTCTCTAAACACAAATGTCTCTGCAGGGCCCATTTCCCTCAGTCTCCAGGGAGAAATGCAGATTTTGGAAGGAACCACCCGTGCAGGGCTGATACTGAACACAAGGACTGGACAGGTGTCAAGAAGGAGAAGGTCGCATTCTGCAGAAGCGCTTCAGAGAAGGATCCGACTCTGCTGGGGGCTGACTCCCTTGAGAAAGGCTCTTTCAATTGAGAGCTGAGCCAAGAAGTGGAGGCAGAGGAAGGGACACAGGGGCAATATTCCAGGGTCTGTACAGGACCATGCTGGGACCAAAGCAGGAAGATCCAGAAGCTTAGAGGCCAGGTTAAAATTCTGGCCTTTCTTCCTGAAGCCTCTGGAAACCACTACAAAAGTTAGTCCAGAGTGTCAAGATGAGGTTGTTCTGACAAAGACTCCTATGCCCTCAAGGAGGAGGAGGAGGCTTGTCCAGGTGTCCACAGCACTGTCTGTACTAAGCCAGGGACTGGGACTAGGAAGACAGCAAGTTCTAGAACAAACAATGCAGAACTCAGATGTCAGGCAGTGGGAGGTACTTCCGAGTGGGGGCGTAACAGAACAGTTGTCGGCTCTGTGAGGTACAGAGCTAAGTGAGAGGTGAGCCCAATCCGCAGTCAGTCTTGGGAACAGCACAGAACCTTCCAGAAGCCCCCAAGAGACACACATCTCTTTTCCGGACCCAGACTCCCAAACCTAAGGCCATCTCTGGAGTCTCTGGCCTCATGCCTGCAGAGAGGCACTCAGGCTGCGTCTGTGAGGGAGAGTGCTCTTGCCTGGCAAGAGGCTCCCTTGCCAGGAGTCTGTTGGACAAATGTGTTTTGTGTGGCTTCAAGAGGAAGATGTGGGGATCGGTGAGGCATGCCCCTTCCCTTCAGAGCATCCCGACATGAGGAGTGGGCATCAAGCTGCCACACATTTGCCTTCAAAGACTGTGAAGACTGCTGGAATGGCCAAACTTGCCATACCAGAAGAAAATCACTAGGGGGCGACAAGGTACTGCTTTTTAAATAGTCCAATTTGCTAGGCTTCTCCAGACAGCATAAGGGGCGGGAGGGAAAAGTCAGCAAAGATCCACAGATCCATCCCTTGTAACACTGGCAGTGGGGCCAGCTTTATATATTGGCAACATCCTATACTCGGCAATGATGGCCCAACGCTCACAGCTCTCACCTCCCGCCACGTTCTTCCTTTCCTCGTATTTCCTGAAGCCATTCCCTCCCCTGCCGCAATAAGTGGTGGCCCTGAGGGACACATTTCTCCAGCAGTTACATCACAACCACATAAATAATCTTAGCACCCACATGCAGATGCGCCATCCTTATTTATTTTTTGAGATGAAAATGGATGGGCTTTTCTATGCAGAGTAAGATGATTCATATAGTACAGAAAAGGAGGAAGAAAATTAAAAAGATTCGCCCTAAATGATGCTGTGACCACAGACGACAAGTGGTTGCAAACATTTTAGGATCCAACATCTGATATATGATCTACCTCTTCCTATATATGTGAAATAGGATTACATACAATTTGATATAGAAAAAAAAACAAAATAAAAACGGGCTGGACATGGTGGTGCATGCCAACAATCACAGATGTTCACAGACATTCTCAGGCCGAGGCAGAAGGTTCTTAAATCTGAGCCTAGGCTAAGTAACAAGGTGAGCCCTGTCTAAGAAACAAATAAATCAAAACCCCAAACAAACCGACAAGAACAACAGAGGCATAAGGTCTGCAGGTAAAGCTAATGATGGAGTCAGGAGGCCATGCCTACAATAAACAGCGTTAGATGTTATCGCTCTGAGTGGCAAGTGCAGAGTTATGGTCTGGGAAGGAGACTGTAACTCAGTGGTCACCTAAGACACGTACTTGCCTCAGATTGCCCAGGCCAGACCAGCAGTAGCAAGACGTTGAGCAAGAAGCCCTCCTCACACGAGCCCAAGCTGAGTAAAGAAGAAGAGAAACCTCTTCTTGTTCTATTCCCAGGCTTGTTTCTCATCCTCCTAGGCAGTGGGCTTCTGAACAATGGGGATAATGTGAAAGAGGCCTTTGCAGAAGACTGTACCAGAAGGACCCAGCATAGAGTTTGGCATTCATATCAATAAAAAGTGCACATAGGAAATATTTTTGGCTTTGAGAGTCACGTGGTCTCTCTTGCCTTCAAAGCACAAAGCTACAGAAGCAGCGAGCATGTGAGGGTGAGTGTGACCACAACTTACACTCTGATGCTAAATTTTAGTTCTATATGATTCCCATGGGTCTTGAATTTTGATCTTTTCTGTATTGTTTAAAGACATGAACATCCCAGTTCATATTATACAAAAATTGGTGGTGGGTGAGGTTTTCATGATGAAAAGGAACGTGTGTGTTTATATTCTTAGCAAGGAGTCCAACCCCTGAGCACAGCTCACAGGCAGCTTCTCCACGGAGCTGAGACCCTTCACTGCACTCACCTGGAATCACTATCTGGAACAATCCGCCCCCCTCACACCTAAGCAAGGTGCAGGTGGTACATCTTTGGTGGCGTTCTGTATACAGCAGAGGCTGGCATGCATGTGTATTTGAACAGAATCTTGGCCATTCCCTGGTCCCCGGGCCTGAGGGGTGTGACTCCTTCTGGTTTCCACCTTGCTCCTCAGTCACCTGTATCTGCCAGCTCTCCCCTAGCTGGTGATCTGCCTTCAATATCACATAGGTCCTCTGCTCCTTTGTGCCTTCCACACCTTCCTGCCCCTTTGCCTGGGCTGTGAGGACCTTCAGGGAAGGGACTACAGCACTGATCACTAGCACCCTGTGTGCAGCCATAGATACCATCCTTAGAAATGATTTTGCTCCTTTGCTCCATTGAGAAAGACCCCATCCACACAGTCAGGGCCACCCAACTCACTATTGCTGCCACATTCAGGGACTTCTGTTTATGCGGAAACCCTGTCTATGTTCTCTACATCACCCCTCTTAGCAAGGGGATGTGTGTGACTCAGGAAACACATCCAGTCTCCAGAAGCAGCAAGTGCTGCTCCAGGCTGGAGAAAGAGTGAGAAGCTAGCTTGAGCCTGTGCCTAGGATTCTGCTGGTGTGTGCAGTTAAGAAACCATGGCACCAAACAAGGCCTTCCTTTCAAGCCCAGTAAGAAAGAAACCAGAAAGAGTGCACAGTTTTATGGAAGGGTTTCAGAAAGCTGATGTATCCAAGTGTGGGACTTGGGATCTTGTGGCCTCTTGCCTCCTCTACTGTGTGATGGGCTGCCATATGTAATGGCTTCCTCATGGACTGGGGTGAATGTAACAGGCACACTGTAAGTAAAGTAGAGGTTGTGGGTCTTGGGCCCACTAATTCAGGCTCAATAGTTTTTATTCATAAGTCTGGATGTCTAAATCAGGTCAGCTAGAACAGCAGAGCCAGGATCTCCTTTAGACTAGGGGTGTGTTCATCTTCACCACAGTTCTCACCACACCCCATTGCCTTTACACCATCTCCTCATCCACAACCTGACCTCCAAGGCCAGGAGTGCAGTGGCAGCCACCTAATTTTTACATCCTTCCTTCCCTAGGATAGCCATTGCAACCCCTGACATCTGGAACATTTTGACACGTCCTTTTGTATGCAATCAAAGCCTTTTAACCATGCAGGAGGTGCCACACCCTGCTCACTAAACAAACAGCCCCCGTGAGGTGTCTCTGACATCAGCCCTTCCCTTCCCAGGGCCTGATTACATGCTCTCTGGGGACTGATTGCTTTTCCCAGATATACAGGATGGCACTCCCAGGCAGCAATGAGAATTCCTGTTTCTCCTCTGAACTGCCTTTAATTATGAGCCCAGCTCTCGTTAAATAATGAAGAGCCTTCTAACTGAGCACCCAAGGTCCTCCGATCTTACATCAATGTCAAGGATATTTTCTCAGAGGTTCCAAAAGCCAATCTAAGTCTCCCCTGCCCCTTCTCAATTTGGGATTTAGGTGAGGCACTGGGATATGCTCTGGTGAAAGTCAGTGTGACCCCCCCCCCAAGTGTCTTAAGCTGTCAGAGCGAACAGCTACTCCGGGGACCCCCACTCTGGTCCTCCACTTGAGGTAATGGGCAACTGTGGATCAATGTAAAACACAGACTGCTCAAAGAGAGCACTTACGCACAGGCTTAACTGTTTCACATCTTATTCACAGCAACAGAAGCCAGGCAGGGTAGAGAGGGGGCGATGCTGTGCACACATATCACCCCAGCCCAGTCCGAGAGCCCTTAAATGCAGGGAACTTTCCAGAAACCTGGCATGAGGAGAAAGGTCTCTTACTGTATCAGAGTTCCCACAGCAGACTAGACAGGACTAAAAACCCCAAACCCTTGAAATCCTGGTGCCTCAGAATGTCACCTCCCTTTCTTCCATGTCTAAGAGCTCATGAAGGGCATACTACTCTGAAGAAGGTACAGGAAGTGGAGGATAATTTAAAGTGACCCTGGCATGATCTGCATTCCCATCTTCCAAAGACCATGGCATGAGGGCTGCTAAGACAAAAGAACACACATGGTATGCAGTCACTGATAAGGGGATATTGACCCAGAATCTCGGAATACCCTAGACACAATCCGCATATCAATAGATTTCTAAGAAGATGGAAGGAGAGACCCCTGGTCCTGGAAAGACTGGATGTAGGGAAACGCCAGGACAGAGTAACGAGAGGGGGTTGAATGGAGAAAAGAGGGAGGGAAGGGGGCTTATGGGACTTTCGGGGAGGGAGGAAACGGGAAAGGGGAAATGATTTGGAATGTAAATTAAAAAAAAATAAAATAAATAATTAAAAAAAAAAAAGAACACACTGTCTGAAGGCAAGCTCTGCCCTCATCTCTGATGGTCCATATAAACACATGAGTGCATGAGTCCAGGAAGAGCATCTCCATCCAGGCTGAGGATTCCACAGTCCCGGAGACCAAGTCACTAAGCAGAGCGTGAGACAGAGTGGGAGATGAGTCAGCCTGATTTGAACCTGGGAGAGAGGCAGAAAGCAGTTGTTTGTTCCCTCATGTTCCCTGTCTCTTATCCCATCTCCATGATGATATTAAGGCATTGGAAGGTTATTCAAACTGCTCAGAGAGTAAACACTGTCCTATGTGGGCACCGTGAGTCAACACTTGCAGCCGTTTAATAGTGGCTTCTTCCGGGGATAGGGATAATGACACTTGCACAAAAGGTCCCTTCTCATTCATGCTTCCCTCATATCTTCCCTTCATGCACCTCGCCTTTTCTTAATAGCAAATGGGAAAGGAAGTCTCTAGAATAGTCCCCAGAATAGTCTCTACCTCCTGCAAGTTCCTCTAAAACCAAAGGCAACCCAAGCACCATTCTTCCAGAGTAAGAAATGAAGGTGCAAGTCCTGCTCCTTCAAGCCATCATGGGGAAGCTATAAACACATGCAATGGTACCCACCATGGAGCATCATCTATGGGCCTTACCTTGTGCTGTGGGAAGCTATAAACACATGTGGTGGTATCTACGACCAAGCATGGAGATGGTACTACTGAGCGTCTATGGCCTTTACCTTGTGCTGTTTTGGTTGACATGTCAGATATCCACTATTATTTTCATGAAGCTCCTAGTTTTCCATTAGCTTGTTTGAGAGCCAAGACTTGATCGAATCAGTTATTCATTTACTCAAAAGATGAACATAAGCTAGCATGAGCCTTGACTTTTTGGAGCCCAGTCTGACCAGGCAAAAGATAACCATCACCAAGCCTCAAACTCAAGCTCTTAACTTGGGGTTCCTTAAGGTCTCTAGAGAGAATTCAACGAAGCTATCAACGTGAATGAGAAAGGATGACATTGTTTTAACTAATCTCTAACTAAAATGTCATATTTCTTTACATTTCAAACGCTGGCAGCAAACAGCCAATGCTCACAGAATTGGCGTGACATCACGGGTGGCTGAGTCTAATGGTGAACAGCCTTGTTGTTCAATCTTACAAACTAAGTGTCCTCACTAGAAAGCAAAGAAGTGTAGTGGTTTGAATTAGAATGCCCTACCCTACCCCAATTCCTATTATTTGAATATGTGGCCCATAATTGGTAGTGCTGTTTGGGTAGATTTAGGAGGTGTGGCCTTGATGGAGGAAGTAGATCACTGCAGTGGGCTTTGAGAGCTTAAGGCCTCACCATGCACCCAACATAATCTCTGCTTTGTTCTTGTGGTTCAAGATGCGAGCTCTCAGCGTCCTGCGACAGCCATCATACCTGCCTACTACCTCACCCTGCTGTTATGACCTCTAACCTTGTGGAAACGTAAGCCCAAACAAACTCTCTCTTCTATAAGCTACCTTGATCAAGGTGTTTTATCACATCAATAGAAGAGTTGGCAAAAAATAGTGTGTGTGTATGTGTGTGTGTACAGTATAACACAATTTAAAAATATTGTCATATTATCTACAGATGGCTGGTTTTTTATAATCAGTTATATTTTATTGTATCGCATCTAAAATTACTAATAAATCTGAGGCCTATGGGTGATATTTCCCAGATGGATAAACTGGGGGTTGGAATTAATGTCAGTCCAAGATTCATATACTCGCAGCACTAAGGGACACAGTGGTGTGCTTTTAACGACAATATTATAGTAGCATCGAGGAAAGTTGGAAAAAGAACCTGGATCTGGATTTGTAGGGCGGATTGGTGGGGAGACCTGCTGAGCAAAGAGACTGAACTGAATCCTCAATGATAAGTAGGTGTTTAAATGGTGAATGGGGAAGGTGACATATAGGCTGGGTTAGGCTGTCATGGCCCTGCCATGGGAATGTGGACAGAAAACAGGGAAAAGCACATTGCCTGACTAGAACCCAAAGCTGCTAAGGATTGGAGTCAAGATTCTTCTCAAGTAGGTCTAACTCCAGAAGTCAGATTCTTCTAGGTAGCTCCATGCTGGGGTGCCTATGGGGGACTCTGGGTACAGTGGCCCTAAGTTCTGTTGAACACCAGGCTGATCAATGCAAGTCCTCCCTCTCTACTGCCTTGCAACCTTCCCACTAAATGCAGGGGTATCTGCTCCACTGCTGTCAGTACCTCAGAACTGCAGCTGTTTTTCAGCAAACAAGAGTCAGAGCTAGTTGCAACAAGCTCTGAAGCAGGACTGGTGGTGCTGCTGTACTGTGCTCCATGCTCAGCAAACAGGCTGCCTGGGGAGGCAAAACACAAACTCCATGTGTCAGAGCTCCAAGTGTACACTCTGGACTTTCCCAGCCCCAAGGACCACTCTGGAGTCTGTCCTGTTCATGTGTCTTATCTTCTGAGGGGAGTGGCCATGGGAGTTGCTCACACCCTGTACAGGAAGGAACATTGTTTGGCTTGACACTAAGGGAGATGGCAGAGTTCAGAAGGGTCCATCTTCCAGGCCACACTTAATGAAAACAGCTAAACCTTGAGCCCTGGGAGGAAGACTGGATTTCTTCCACATTCTCTGGGAGGCTGTTTCCCCTTACCCTGAACACACTGTGACACCAAGCCAAAAGAACAAAGTGGACTGGCTCCACCTTACCTGAGCATTCCTTCAATGTGGGGCTTCCATCTCACTGACCTAGGTCTACAAATGGACTCACAATAGGAGATATGTGTCAGAGACCCAGCATCCCCGTGCTGTGGTGGGGTTTCCTGAAGTCATATTTCTGACTCTTAAGATGATTTTATAGCTATGAAACAAACAGCAGTGTCACATAAAAGAGAGGTCCAAAGAGATCTTTGGCAACCAAAGGATGAGCTCTATATAATAGTCTAAAAGTCTATAAGCTGTCTTTTAAAACTATCTCAACAGACGTGATAAAAAAAGTTACACGCTTTCGCCACAGAGAGGTTAGCTAGGCTTTCATTGAAATAAGCTAGGGTTAGGAAGTGTGGACAAGATTAGGAATGGGCAGTGGGCTCAAGGAAACCCTGGCCCTATACCTATTACCAGTCTTATCCATGCAGGAGAAAGAGCCGGCTCTGACATTAGGCTGTTTCTAACAACTGGGTCAAATGGTCCAAGGAGCTCAGGCTTTGTGGCTGGAAACAGCTTCTCAATTCACGGAAACATGAATCTCAATCCAAGGCAATGCATTGGAATTAAAACAATCACACACCCATACCTGCATGCATGCATGCACATATGTATACATACATGCACACACGTATATACACATGCGTGCAGGCACACATGGGATATCTGCCCAAGATCAGTGGCAAAACCATAATGCCCCTGGTGCCGAAAGGTAAAAAGTTAAGAATAAAAGTAGTCAGTCTCCCGAGGTTCATGGCCTTTCCTACTGCACAGCAGCAGGGGGAGTGGCTGCTTCTCAGGTCATGAGAAAGTGAGGGCCAGGCCTATATCCTCGGATGGTAGTTAAAAGAACAGCACCCACAGGACGCTTGAGGGATAACTGGAAGGCAGAATGGGGAGATCCACTGACTCTGGGCTATATCCCTCTGCAGAGAGATGCCTGAAATCTCAGCACCCCAGGCTTCATGAGCAGTGACTGCTGCTTAGCAAGAAAGAGGAAGTAGATTGTGCTGGGAGGAAGGACACCTTTAGCCTTTATGCATTTCCACATGGTTGTTCACAAGCACCATCGTGCCCACATGAATAAGCCCAATGTCAGAACAGATTTATCTGGTGAGGAAAACAAAGTAGAAGCTATAGGTGGGAAGCTAAGTTGGACTTGAAGCTCAAATTCTGCCTACCTGCCTGGAGACAGAGAGGATTAAGTAATTAGGTAATATTTATAATGTGTTTAAACAACTGACAGCCCCTGGCACCCGCTACCGGAAAAGGCTCAATAGCTCCCAAGCCCAGGCAGCAATGGTACCCAGAACATCTTGACTCCAGCCAGCACCTGCCAGTCTAAGCACTTTCTATGCTGTTAGGTTGATCTTCTAGACAGTGAAGCTAGCCCTCTCACCATGGCTGTTTCGAAATGAACACTTACATTTGGGAGAATTTTTTCTACAATAGAAGAAGCCCTCTGGCTGCAGGCACTGTGAGTGATGTATCACCATTTTATAAATGCCTAGTTATGCTCTTGCTGTACGAGAACCTAGCCTGGATAAATGGCAACTGTTCTGACTGGGCCAACTCTATAGTAAAGCTCTCTTTTTCCTGGCCATGTGGCATACTCCATCCATCCATCCATCCATCCATCCATCCATCCATCCATCCATCCATCCATCCATCTTCATACACACTGAAGAGTTAACAATGATGAGAGTGCCACCTACCCAAGAGATACAGAATCTCACCACATCATGGTACTTGTAGGTAGTGAAAGAGATATATATTATAAAACAAGCGTCAGGAGTGGCCATGGGGGAAAAGTATGGGTGTCCTTCCTAGCAGCCAGACCAAAGCAGCCAAGAGACTTCCCTTGGAAGGACAGATACTTTAGGCAGAGCTATGAAGGTTGAGAAGCATCAGTTTGGTGCAGAGGGAGGTCAAGTATCCTGAGCCAGAAGGTGTAGGCTGCTGGGGCTGGAGCCCATCAGTGAGTTGACGTCAAAGGAAGTGACATGTAAGATAGGTCAGGACTCGTGGATCACAGTATCTACATCTGTCTTCCTGTTGCTGTGATCAGATACTCTGATAAAGAAAATTTAAGGGAGACAGAGCTTATTTTAGCACACAATTTAAGGTACCATCCATCATGGCTAGGAAGTCAAGGCACCAGGAGCCCGAAGGACTTAGTCATACTGTACCCACAGTCAGGAAACAGGGCAGTGGATGCATGTACTCAGCTGGCTTTCTCCTTTGTATTCAGCCTATGCCTCAAATTCAGGGAATGGTCCTGTGCACAATTAAGATGGGTCTTCCCACATCAGTTGATATAATAAAGATAATTCTCTACAGGCATGCCCACAGGCCCATCTCCTAGCTGATTTTATATTCTGTCAAGTTGACACTAACCATCTCACACAGAAACAGTAATTTTCCCAGAAGGGTTTCAACACAGCTCAGCTTCACCCTTTTTCCAGGAAGCATAACCCCTTATTCTGAAATGTGAGCTTCGGTGATCATGTCATAGATAGCATTCTCACCCAGATGTACACAGAACGCACTGCTCACCTATACACCAGAAGTACCAGTATCTGCACAGAACCTTCCATATCTCTGAGTTTGTATTATCTGTTCCACAGACTGTCACATTTAATAGGTCATAGGCAGACAATGGGAATGATGACTGCACACAAGAATGCATTTGTAGGCCTTAAGCCTAAGCCTCGGGTGCTGGACTCTCAAGTCTAGTGTCTAACACTGCTTCAGGCTGTCCCACAGGTCCAGTGAACAAGGAATGGCTATGACCCTACTATGATGAGGTTCCACTAATGCACACGCCCCTCTATTTAGAAGTCCCATTTGAAATGGGCGTGCTGGCTTCCTAGGGGTTGACCCTGTGACCAAGACCTCAGTAGCTCATATAAGGAGCACCCGAGCTAACCTGGCAAACAGGAACCATGAAGCATATTACAATGGTGAGAAAGGTAAGTCTGTGAGGGTTGGTTTCAAATACCAACTTACCTGGGCAGTGGTGGTGCACGCCTTTAAACCCAGCACTTGGGAGGCAGAGGCAGGTAGATTTCTGAGTTCGAGGCCAGCCTGGTTTACAGAGTGATTTCCAGGACAGCCAGGGCTACACAGAGAAACCCTATCGTGAAAAACCAAAAAAACAAAACAAAAAAAAACCAAAAACAACAACAAAAACAACAACAACTTGCTTCAACTTAGAATCAGTGAAGCAAGAAAACGTAACTGTCTACAAGTTGGCCCAGGTACACATTTGTATAGGATTATCTCGACTCGCCCTGCCGCCTGCCACCACCTCTGCTGCTGCTGATTTCTTTGTTGGTATTTGAACCAGCTTCTCTGAGCTTCCCATATACACTGAGGATCAGTGGCTCTCTAGAAGCCCTCGAGGCTAGTGATTCTCAACCTTCCCAATGTTCCTCATGTTGTGGTGATGTCCATACATAAAATTATTTTCATTGATACTTTATAACTGTAATTTTGTTACTGTTATGAATCATGATGCAAATGTCTGCTATGTAACCTCTGAGGGGGTTGTAAACCACAGGGTAAGAATCTCTGCTTTAGGCCTTTGGCACCAGATTGGAACTGTTGAATGCACAAAGCAACTGCATGAACTAAGCAATTGTGTCAGCCTGCTGGGTGTGGGACAACTGCTGTTGAACTACTTTTATAAAATCCTTTTGTCTGTCTGTCCGTCCGTCCGTCCGTCCGTCCGTCCATCCATCCATCCATCCATCAATCCATCCATCTTGTGGGGGACTGCTAACATCTAACTCCTGATCACTTTACCTGACCTCAAAAATTTCTAGCAGTCTCCTGCTGGTCTTGTAGATTCTACAACTTTTTTTTTTTTTTTAAAACAATACAGTCAATGTGAGAGGCTCACACACCTGTTCAGATCACTGGACCAGGGCTGTAAAAATGTTATCATAATACCCTACCAACCTTCCTGACTCGGCATAGGTCTTTCATGCCCTATCTAATCTTGCTTCCTTTTGTTCACCCTTCCATGATGCTTCTGGGGCAAATAACCTTTTCCTCTGGATCTCTGCAGGATTACCTTCCTGCGCCCCCAGTGGCTAATCCCATAATGAGGGACTTGGTAGTCTATACATGAAACACCCAAGATAACGGCAGAACAAATAACACCAAGCACATAAAGAATGCTGGACTGCCCTGCTCAAGGAAGATCTCCTCTGCTCCTAGTACATGACTGATTTCCTGTAAAACCAATAATACCTGGGTATGAAGGCCCATTCATGCCTTGCTTATTTCTTCCATTCACAATGTAAAATGTCTGTGTGTCTGTCTATATGTAAGTAGGCAGGCAATTAGGGTATGTGTGTGTGAATGTATGCGCAAGTGCAAGTGTACACATGCACAGTGGCAGCATGGGGTGGGGATTGGGGGTTGGTTATGTGTGCACTTGGAGGTCAAAGGTCAACAGCCAGATATCTTGTTCCATCACCTAGGATTTTTAAATAAGATCTCTTGCTGAACATGGAACTCACCAAGTTTGGTGAGACTAGCCAGCTGATGAGCTCAAGGAATCCCCGTGTGATCACAGATGTGTGCCCCAGCTACTAGCTTTTATGTGGGTGCTGGGAATCTAGGAAACACGAAGCTAGGTCTTCCTGTTTGCACAGGAAGCCGTTTACCCACAGAATGGTCTTCCCAGTCCCTGTGATGCTTGCCTTTCTTTCTAGTGCCTAGTGATACCCAACAAACATGTGATAAGACCTGGCTGAAGGCATTCTGAAAATAAAATAAAACATATGTGAATGTAGAGAGGCCAGCACAGCATCCGGCACCACCAACCTCTTCCTGGGCCCCGCCACTCTCCTTGGTAAGCTTCTCAAAGGCAGCTGAATATACACATGAAGATAAATCTATTGATTGCAGAACAGTGACTAAAGCAGGTAATGCCAGCTGTGGTTTGAATGCGCCTTGTCGCCAACCAAACTCGTGTTGAAGCATGGTCCTCAGTTAAATACACACTGGATTTAAGAGGATTTGAGGGAGAGAGGCTCCACCCTCAATAAGGAACAGATGTAGCTCCCCAGGATAATAAGTGAATTTTTGGGAAAGCAGGCTGTTAGAGGGCAGGCCAGCTTTTTGTCTTCTCTCCTCTCAGCGTATTCTCTTTCTGAAGTTCTTGAACTGGAACTTTTTGAGTCCCTTACCAGGGGCTGGGTAAGGTTACACAAACCTTACTGCTGTTTTTAAACAAATTAGTCAATCTTGCTTATTGTGCTATAGCAACAGGAAACAGGTAACACAACATGTTGGCAGAACACTAACATTGCACCAAGCAGTTAAAAGCAACCAACACAGACTTATACATTTACATTCTATGAGAGGAGTTATGGAATACTGGACATTTATCTAACTTGACCCTAGCGTGCTCTGAGTTTTAAATCAAGCCTATACCTTGCTTGCCTCAAACTCACTCTCAGGTTAAAAACAACAGCAAACTTACATTGTCTTTGGAAATGGAGCTGCATGGAACATGTGTTCTTCTCTAAAGTGTACCTGCCCTGAGAGTTTCTGGAAGCAACAAGAGAACTTTTCAGAAGGGTTTCTGGGAGGCGCAGCTGCCTACAAAGGAGTAAAATGTACCTACTAGAGCTTCCCTGACTAAGATAAAGTAATTGTAGCTCATTAATGTGTTGTGTGGAGATGATTGAATTGAGAAGAGAACAACATTAATATTTTCTCCAAAAATAGCAGAAAACCAACATTCCAATGTCAAACTCTATAGCAAGCATGGATTTACTCCTTTGTTTGTTCATTTTGGCAGAAAATGTCATGTTCCGCCTCAATGTATTTGGGTTTAAAATCAGCTAGTTACTTACAGATGTCTTTTAAAACAACTTTTAACCAAAACAGGAAGCAATTGTTTGCGCTGAGATTGTATCTGAAAAACAAACCAGCTCAGAAGAGCAACACACTTTCTACAAACCATGGTGTGAGTCTGAGACACGGAAGGGCACGCAGGCAGCCAGTGTCCTCTCTATCTCCTCTGATTTTATTACATTATACAGTGTCACTTTAATTAAGCCATCAAATCAAATTATCAGATGAAGTGGCTTCGATTCCACTGCGGTTGAACAGGTTTCGTTAAATTAATAAACCATATGTTTTGTGCTGTTGGAAGCAAAGTTATTTTCCTTCAATCACCATCCCAAATTTCTTCACAATAGAGTGTGTTCAGCACTTAATCACAGGATGCTCTTCCATGGGCCTGGGGTGGGCTGAAGAGTAACTGAAATGACAGCCCATTAAATCCTAAAGTCTGTCCAAGTTATTTACCGACAAAGGGCAGAGTAGCCAACTGGCTGTCCCTTGAACAATTCACGGAGCCTAAATATTGTCTCCATTTTCTGGAATCAAGGCTTTGTATTTTTTCTGTATGGCATCTTGAGCCACAGTGCAGGATTGAGTGACCATTCCTCCCCTCTTCTTTGGTACGCTGCATGATCATGTTTCTTGGGCTGGGGCGGTAACAGGCTGCATTCTGTTGTCTCCCTGGCTAGTGAAACCAATCATCCTGACAGAGGACTGACAGGGGAGATGGGGTGCCTTCCTTGGCACCCAACCAGCACTGTCCTCATTAAAGATCACAGCTATGGAACCAGGGATAATGAGGAGCTACATGTACTTAACTGAAGCTCTCGTTATACCTCTGCTGTGAAAGATGGCCAGTTGAAAGTTGAAATAGTGTAAGTCGCTGACAGCCAGGTTCCTAAATCTCTAAATACAATGCAAAATCCAAACAATTCAAACTTACTACTGCTACTATTGGTGGAGAGGCAACTGGGGATGGAATACCTGTGTCTTGTGCATTTTCTGCATGTGGTCTACCATCTAACTATATCCCTAGTCACACTACAACTCTTTGTTACCTTTAAAAACATATGCTTTCTCTATCCTACTGTGACATATTCCCTAAAGCAGGGACCAAAATTGGGTTCACAGGACAAATCTGTTCTAGACTTTTTGTGTTAAATAGAGAATCACTGGGAAATATTTTCAATGCCCGTTCATTTAGATACTGACTTTGGCTTCTCTCCTGGCCCCCTGGTGGACATGAAGAGTTGTAATAGGGATCTTATGGCCTACATAGTCGAGAGTATTCACTATCAGACACCCAACCAAAAAAGTTTAATGATGACTCCTGACTTATATAATTAATTTTATTTTCTTTCTTCTGTAATAGTGCTACAGCAGATGCATAAAGCATTGCCTCTTTCATGAGGACCCAGAGCTTCCAATGGTGAACTGCAAGAGCGTGCCAATCAGGCAGGCTCTGTACTTCCCGAACCATTGCAGCACATTCCTCTGCTCTGGTAGGATGCAGACTATGCAGATGAATGGTGAAAGGGACTGCCTCTCCCTTGCATCTCCTTGTTTCTAGCATCACTAAGACCAACCAATCAACTTCTTGGCCTGTGTGATGACTATGAGCATCCGCCCGTGGCTTCCATCTACGATGCTCTTGAATATACCAGTCAGCTCAGGTAGAAACAGAGGAGCATTCTGCCACCTAGAAAGCCATGGCATATACATATAAAAATAAAAAAGAGCCTCCTTAGTCATTAAGGAATTGAAAACAAAGTCCAAAGGGAAATTAGCTAAATTAGTGGGGCCAAATTATAAAAGATGCATAATAACAAGTGTTGGCAAGGATGGGAAGACATTGTACCCACTCTATACACTATTAATGACAAGGTAAATGGGTGCTGCCAATATGGAAAACACAAAGCCAGTCCTCTCAGCTACACACCTAGAGATCTGGTATGAATGGGTGACTCTGTGTCTGAGACTTACACCCAGATGTGAGAGCAGCAGCATTTCTAATAACCCCACAACAGAAAACTCCCAATGTCCAGGAAGCAATGGATGAATATACAAACTGTAGTATACCTATACTACAGTATAGGGCTATATTATTTGACCATATAACAGCACTTATTTATGATTCATGCTCCCATACATATTATGTCAAGTGGAAGAGACTAGAGATGCCCTCCGTGACATACTGATATGAAATGTCCAGAAAGCAAATATGTGGTTAGCAGGGGAAATAACAAGTGGTGGGGGAAATACAGAAAGGGGCCTAGGTAAAGGTGGTGCTGTTTGTTTTGAGAACAATGGAAGTGCTCTAGAAGCAGACAGCAGAAATGGTTGTACAACTTGCTGACCACGCCAAAGCCACTGACATGGACACTTAAAGGTAACAAACTTTATGGTATATTAATTAAATCTTAATAAAGCTCTTATTAAAAACAAACAGAGGGGCTGGAGAGATGGTTCAGTGGTTAAGAGCACCAACTGATCTCAAAAGGGATCCAGGTTCAATTCCCAGCACCAACATGGTGGTTCATAACCATCTTCAACTATAGTTCTAGGGGACCTGATGACCTCTTCTGGGTTCTGTGGTTACCTGCATACACATGGTACATATACAGGCAAGCAGGCATGAACACATACATGCACACACATTTTAACAAGCAAAATATAAAAGAGGGTCAACTCAGCAATAAAAAAAGGAATCATCAAGAGATGCCTGTAAGAGCAGAGATAAATCCCAATCCTTACACCACAGGAGGGGGGAAGACATATGGCTGCCTGGGTTGCGGATGGGAAGAGAAAAGTGTGTATGAGAGGGAGTCCCTGGTGAAGGCAATGTCCCACCGGATTGCAGTGATCATCCTGCACCTATGAATCCTCTGAAGACAACCAAATGGTACATTTGCAGGGGTGGGGTTGACATGCAAACCAAGCCTAGATTTTTTTTTTTAAATGTTGGGGAAAAAAAGAAATGGAGTGCTGGGGTGAAGCTCAACAGCAGAGAACCTGGTTAGCATGTGTGGGGCTCTGGATTTAATCTCCAGCATCAGACATAAATAGTGGGCAAAAAAGTAAAGCATGAATACTGTCACTCTAAGAAACTGACAAAGTCTAAGAACACTAAACATTTCTCCAGTACACAGTGCCTACTTACAGAGGGCCATTAAGAAGCATGCCCAAGAAATTTTTACTCTCATTGAAATTTAGAAATGGAACACACAATCATGTATACAGTACATATATTTTGGAATAGTCATACATGAAATGTAGTCCTAAGAATGAACAAACCATTCCATGAAATACTCCCAATATCAGTGTGGAGTAAAGACACTAAAGAATGCTAGTCAGCTGACTCCACAAGCACAACAGGACAAAGCCACTTTCTGGCAGTGGTGACCATGGGAATGGAGATCTGAACGGGAGTGGGGATCATTCTGAGATGATGTAGATGTTAGCTTCTAGATCCAAATCCTTATTACTCAGCTGTATTTCATTTGTAGAGATGTATCAAGTTGTGCATGTATTACATAGGTATTTCTCCGGATGTGTATAAATAGTATTTACAGTGATTTCAGGGCTACTATGTCAAAATATGCTGCTTTAGACTTCAAACTGAAGGGGTCTATGAAATGCAAGTGTGATGAGGCCCTTTCCTCAGTGGTCACAAAGCTTCTCCCAGAAACTCACTAATTAGGGACACTTGCACCACCTGAGAGGGAGCAGTATCCTCTCTCTTCTCTTCCTTATAAGGATGGTGTACAAGTGTGTAGATCTGGGATTTAAGTTCTCACTTCTTTATGCTATGGCCTATATGGTACACATACTTCATTTTTAGGTCCTTCTATATCCAGTGAAAATGTAGCAGGAGGCAGGGGCATGGACAAAGAGACAAAGTGACTAACACAGGAAAGAAGTCAGCGGGTAGGAAGACTGGAGACCCTTCCCCACTGTACTTACATAGGACACAGCAGAACCTGTACAAAGAAAGCCACATTTCTGAATGGGGAAGACAGATAGGAGCTATGTAATGACACAAAGGGGACAATGACAGCGGTGAGGAGCACTTTGGGGTCTCAAGTGCTGTCCCCTCTTGATAGTTCACTTAACATTCCCAGGAATACCTTCCTCAGTAAGCGGTCTCCATACCCATCATTGTCCCTTTGTCCCAGGTCCCCTGCTTTGACCTCTGATACCAGAATTTGGAAGTTTCAACAGATGCCCTATGGACTCAGGCCCCTGCCTATGACAAGTGTTCTGTATAGGCTCAGTTACCATACACTCAGATGGGAAATGGAATGGCTTCACTTTTCTATAAGGCTGAAAATCCAGACAGGATTGCAGATCTCCCTACACACATCCCCACCCTCTCTTATTTCCTCTCTCACTATGGCTGCTCTAAAAATATCAGAAATCCTTTTAATATTTACACATTGTAAGAGTTAACAATGGACAAGATATTTGCTCTAGGCTTTGGAGAATGAGGAACCAGCTGCCCACATCCCACATTTAAGGTGTTGGCTACAGTCAGTGGAGGACCTTGTATACTTTGACATGTGAATGGAGGAAGACCACCACCCTCCAACTATCCTCATGACAGCTGCCACGCAATCGCTCTGTACAGATCATCGGTCACTCACTCACACGCTCAGCACAGTCTCCAGAGAAGAGCTGGTACTGCCCTGCACTCAGCATTTCTGAGTTAGCAGACTGTGTTCCTCTGGATCCAGATTTCTCATCCCTTGCAAGACTTCTACACAGACTTCTTGCTAAGAATGAGCCCTGGAGAGGTCTCCTTTCCCAAAATTCTCTTCTGGATAAGCCTTCAAATTCAGTTATTTTTAGCTAAGTTTAAAAAGTTAGCTCAAGTGAGGATTTTTCAATGACAACCCAGCCTGAGTCATCTCATAGGTTTGTGGCACCTAAATTGTCCTGCTACTGACAGTAGCCAGACACTCAAGCCTTCGTGGGGACTCCTGGCCAGATCAGCACCCTTTACTAAACCACAAACAGATATCCCTCTCTTTCCTGCTCCCACCCCCACAATGCTGTGCTAAAGACTGATGTCAGGGCCTTGCTCTACTGTCACAGCCATCTTCTTTCAGGTCCTTTGTTGGTTTAGGAACTTAGAAAACAGGCTTATTAGTGTTAACAAGTACAGGAGTTTGTGGACTATAATCTCATGCTTCTGTACCTGCAAAGCTCATGTGCTCATAATGGTGTTGGGGACATTCTTAGAACAAGTTCCCATGCCACTTACCACACCACAGAGTCTGTTTTTCTGCCAGTGAAGCACATAAGTCCTTCCAGGACACACAGCTGGGAAACAGCCAGGTCCTCACACCAGTATAAATATTTTGTTGCTCCCTTCACCACCCCCAGGACTAGGGCTTTGACCAGACATATTTCTCCATGTGGTTCCTAAGAAGCAAGTCACAATTATAATAAGGCTGAGAGAAAGAAGAAGTCTCCTGGGAGAGGAACGCACGCACATTTCACATAAGAAAGCAGAGATGTAAGTAAGATGTAAGCACATGATGTACATATCCTTACCAGTTACTAGAACTAACTGTCCAATGGTTTAGGAAGCTAGTGGTTTCTGGGGGGCATTTAAAGCTAAGTTGCACCCCTTGCTTAGAATGGGAGCAAGCAGGAAGGCTGCGTGCTTTGAGGGCTTCAAAGAAGCTGGGGTTTCAGTTCAGGGAAGTGCCTAACAGAAGGACAGGATTGGTGATGTGGCTCAGCTGTAATGTGCTTCAACCCAATATGCACAAGTCCTTGAGCTCCGTCTCCAGCATTGCATAAACTGAAAGTGCCGTGGCATGTGCTTATAATCTCAGCCCTTAGGAGGCAGACACAGGAAGATGGGAAGTTCAAGGTCATCTCGGCCTGCTTTGCAAACTTGAGGCCGGACCTGACTACATGAGGCCCTGCTTCAGAAACAAACAACAACATAAAACACACAAGTGTGACAAGAGTTTGATTTAAGAAGAGTTTCATTTAGATATTATTAATTAGTTTGGAAGTATAGAATAAAAATAGAATAACTGATCTATTCTTGCTAGTCAAAAGGGCAATTTTAATAAATCTCACTAAAGTTATTTGCACATCATTTCTATTTATTGTCTAGACAAATTTCTTTTAGCAGAGAAACAAACATATACTCTTAAGACCAAGTCCTAATTTTTGGCTGACTGTGAACTATTTTTTCAAATTTGTGTGTGTGTGTGTCTGTGTATCTCTGTATCTCTGTGTGTGTCTGTATATCTGTGTGTATGTGTGTGTGTATGTGTATGTATATGTGTATCTGTGTGTGTTTACCTTGCTGTCTATATATCTGTGTGTGTGCATGTCTGTGTATCTGTGTATGAGTGTATATATGTGTATCTGTGTGTGTCTGTCTGTGTGTCTGTCTGTATCTGTGCACATATGTGTGTGTGTATCTGTGTGTGTGTGTGTGTGTGTGTGTAGTAGTGGTTGACATCAGGTGTCTCCTTCAATTTTTCTCTACCTTAGTTTTTGAGATAGGGTCTCTCACTGAGCCTGGAGCTCACTGATTGGGAAATGCTGGCTGCTCAGTGAGCTTTGAACACTCTACATGTCTCTGTAGCCCAGATCTACTCCTAGAACTAGCTTACAGGTGCATGCTTCCAAGCCTGTATTTTATGCGGTGCTAAGAACAAAATTCTCTTTATAATCTAAAATCATTTATGATAAGGAACCTCTCTTCTTCAGGCTGGAGCACTCAATCAAAACTTACCTTTAGAGGCTTCTGTCCCTAGTGGGTTGTCCAAGAAGTCTGCCAGGTCATGGTTCCAGGCATCCCGGACAGCAGACTTTGACACCACTCTGTCATTCAGAGCCTGCTGTGGTCGGAAGTTATTTCTCAGGTATTCCACTGACTTGACATGGTCTTGCTGCTCCGTGGTGAAGATAGAATAAAAAGCCTCCAGCTAAACAAAGAACCAGAGGGAGAAGGAGAAAAATTCAATTAGTAAGGCTCTGTGATCCAAAGGATATGGGGTGATCAGATCGGAGGCAGCCAGGCAGAAGCTGACCTTCTGCCTAGTGATAAGCCTACACACGCACACATGCCTTCTGGAATCAGTACCAGTGGCCAAACTCTCTGTCCTGGCTGGCTGCTAATGGAGCCGTTCTCATCAGAGGGTAGTCAGGAATCTTAGCCCCCTGTGCTGTCTGCAGATTTCTCCAGCAATACCTTTAGTACTATGGGAAAGAGCATAGACTCGTGGTGAATCCTGGAGGTAAAGGACCTAGGTGTGAGTTAGAGTCCTGTGCACTGCCCCGGACCTCTAGCAGGCTGCTCCAATCTCTTGAGTCTCCTCTCTCCTTATATAAAAGGGTAGTAATTATAACAGTGCCCACCTGATGAGGTTGTGAAAACAGGATTCATAATAGAACACTTTCTCCTTGTATGGCATTCAAAATACACACTAAGAAGAACAGTAGTAATTTAATTCTTATTCACAGCCTCTGTGGACATACTACAAATCAAATTCAGCCAAGTTATGAAGATGTTCAATGCTAAATGTGTGGGTAAGTTCAATTGCCTGGTTCTAAATTCACCAGATGGCTAGTCACAGACAAATTACTCAAGCTCTCTAAAAACTCAAGCTTCAGTGAAATGCCTATAAATACAGGCTTTATTTTCTAGGGTTCCTGAAAAGATGAAATCTATGTGGGTCACCCAGAACACAATAGACATTTAACAAAGATCAGCTATTGTCATGATCAGTATGAAAAAACATCTTCCACAAAAACACTGATGAAACTTTTTAAGAAAAGCACAGAAAAAAACTTCAGCATCCCACAACCATATTCCAACCATCACGAGGGCGTCTTTGTAGCCCTGAGCACTGCATCATTAAGAAAGGTCATTGTTCTGATCGCAAGGTTAGAGCATTGACTAGCTGTCACAATTGCTCTCATCAGACCACAAAGATAATCTTGTCACCAAAGAAACGGTGATAAGCAGAGGGCTAGAAGCTACTGCACATTTCAGGGAGCCAGGTGGCTGGCCATCAACACCAGTATGCAATTTTTTTTTGGACTATCATGGGCTGGAGAGATGCTCTGTCATTCAGAGTACTAGTTGCTCTTCCACAGGACTCTAGTTCAATTCCCAGCACTCAAAGGTCAGATAAGAACTGCCTGTAACTCCAATTCCAGAGGATTTGTACGCTGCAGGCATCTCATGTACCAGCTGCACTGACACATGGGAGCAAAACGGCCATACGCATTATATAAATAATAAATACACACGTGAATAAAACTATTAATGCTCTCTGGATTTTTGTAGATTCTGAGTAGGGGGCCATCTGCAAGCCTGGGCTGATTACTCTTAGCTCAGAGACCAACCCAAACAATGACCAGCTGCTGACAACCAGAAGCTTCCTTCCTTTACTGAGAAAGTGAGGCACTCCTAGAGAGATTGCAGCCAATTAATCATTCACCAGGCTCTCTTTGTGGAGGTGTGAGCCACTACACTGCAAACAATTCAAAAGGCTGAACGCCTTCCCTGTCCAGGCCAATGATGCCCCAAGTTTGACAGGATGACCAAAATCAGACACACACAGATACACAGACACAGACACACACACACACACACACACACAAACACATAGAAACATAAAAATAAACCTACACAGATGCAAAAACACATACACAAACACACACGCACATACACACAAAGGAGGGCGGAATGAACACACAGGTTTCTGACTTTCTCAGGGGAAATGACTTCCTAAAGTTTTATAAATGGAATTAACAAAGCTCCCCCCCCCGCCAAGGATCCAGATAAAGAGGAATTAGATGAAAAGACAGGAGAGTCAATTCTGTGAGGAAAGGCCATAGGAAGTAGAACTGTTCAACCTGAAGAAAGGGTGAGCACCGCACAATGATTAAAGGCCCTTGCATGTAGAAGATGCTGACCGGCTCCTCTCCATGTCCAGAGAAGGCCAAATAACAGTAATGTGGCTTAAATTAAATTCATAGAGACAGGAGTCTCTTCATGTTCAGGGTGGTTTGGGATTCTTGATTTTTTCTTTTTAAACATGAACTGGGCTCTCGTACCAAATCAGACAGGCAGTGTGGAAGAGACAGTCAGTCATCTGTCGTGAAGAGCATTAAGCTTTGAGGAGCCAAAAGAAAAGAACCTAGGAGGCTTTCAGCCATACAGCACCACGCCTTGTTTATTCTCTAGAGTAGTGTTTCCTTCTTGGCTACCACTTAGTTCTAAAAAGTTTACTTCTGAAGCTTCAGGGAAAGAATTAGTCACACAACTGTAAAAAGAGGCAGGTTGTGAATTAAACACAAAAGTGCCTCCGTTTAAATTGCTCTTACAGCTTAATGACATGCTATGGCTTAAAAGCTCAAGATGCTTCCCTGTCATTAACTCTACTCTCCTGGCAGACATTGAAGGAAGGCTGTGATGGTGGTGAGTGAACTGATGACCTGGATGATATTATATTGTCAACTGGATCATAGCTTCGCTTGACAGTCACACAAAAGGGTTCATGCAAGAGGACAGGCATAGCAAGCTTATCAAATGCCTTTAGTAGGTTGGCAGCATTTGCTAAATGCTGTCTTTCCTCTGAAAGGAATGGAAATTGCTGGTGGCCCATCCTTTTGGTAACAGCCACAGTTGGTGACTGAGTAAAAACCTCCCTGATTTTTGGATTGGGGAGAAGTCTGCATGTGTCACTTTGCCAGGAGAGAAAGAAATCACCTGGGCTATAACTCTACTGACCTACCCTTTACATATATTTTAGATTGTCCAGGGAAAGCCAAAAGGTCAGAGGACATGGAGCTAGATGACATGACAGTCTTTCTCTCGGCCTTCGACCAGTGCACATGTTTGATGCTTGATTTGTTGGAACCTTCCAGATCTGGTTTGACATGAAACAGTGATCCTTTTAAAATGTATACTGGAGTTCTGGAGAGAAGGCTCAGCAGTCATGACACTGGCTACCCTTGCAGAAGACCCAGGTTTGGATCCCAGCCCACAAATGCAAGCTCACAGCCATCTACAATTGAGTTTCATGAGACCCAGCACCTTCTTCTGGTCTCCATGAGCACCAGGCATACATGTGATGCAAATACATACATGCAGACGAAACATTCATATGTGCAAACTAAAAATAAATCTTAAATAAAACAGTTGTACACTTGATCAGTGTACACCTCTGGTTCCATACCACCTCAATCTTCCACTCTTAATGGGGGTGAGGGTACGCTAGGCATCTGATCTGTGCCCCATTTTCTATCTTTAAAGTTTCTACTACTAATAGTTGAGTCTAAACTTCTGTTATCAGAGCCTGTTTGACAAAAGTATGGTCATGGAATCTTACATACTCTTCCTTTGTTTGTGTGTATCATGTGTATAAATGTATGTGCATGTATGTCTGCATGCAGGTAATGGTAGAGGCCAGTGGTTGATGTCAGGAGCCTTCTTTGACCACTCTCCACTCACTCTTTGAGAAAGCATCTCTAGAACCTGGAGGTCACCAATTCTGCTAGACTGGCTGGCAAACAATGTCTAGCAGTCCTGTCTCCCCAGTGCTAGTCTGCCTCCCCAGTGCTGGGATTATAAGCATGTGCTGCTGTATCTGGCTTCTTGAAAGGTTACTGGGGGATCCAAATTCAGACTCTCATGCTTTCAAGCATTTCACTGAATGATCTGTCTTCCCTCTTCCCCAAGCATTCTGTACTTCTGAGTTTTTACTGTACAACAGAGATAACAATGTTACTCACATCATGTGGATCTCCTCTTTAATTGGTTTCTCTATATAAAGTGCTTAAAATAGTTTCTGACAAAAGAAAATATTCAATAAATACTTTTATTACTACAATTATTTTTTATTTTCTAAGGACTGTAGCTAATGATGACTGTAGCCTGTGATTATAGCAATGGAATATGGCTTATCTATTCTTTATTTTATAAAACTTACTTTATACAAGGTAGTCCATTAAACACCTAAAAAGATTGATTTTAAACTTACTTTTAGCCTAAAAATCAATATTAATAATTAGCAATATTGTTATAATATTGTGGTGGTTTGACTAAGAATGGTCCCCAGAGGCTCATATTTGAATGTTTGGTTTTCAGTTGGTAGACTATTTGGGAAGGATTAGGAGGTGTGGCCTTGTTAGGAGTTGCATCATTTGAGGCAGGCTTTGAGGTTTCAAAATCCAGTTTGAGGTCCAGTGTCTCTATCACACTTCCTCAAGCTTTTGTTTAAAATGTAAGCCCTGTGCTAATGCTTCAGCACCATGCCTGCTACCATGTCCCCACCAGGATGTTCATGCACTAAGTCTCTAAAGCTGCAGGCCCACAACTAAGTACTTTCTTTGTGTCAGTTGCCTTGGTCATGGCATCATCTCTCCACTGCAACAGGAGAGCAACTAAGACCAACACTGACACCAGCAGCTAAGACATTCTAAGCTCTTATGATATGCAAAGAGCCACACAAAAATGAGCATGTGCTTGGTTACTTAGTCATCAGAGAGGTCCTGTAAGGTTGGGAGTATGGTCATTGTTCATAGTCTATGATGAAATCAATAAGGAAACTGGTCCTTGAGACATTACAACTTGTTCCAAGGTCATAAAAGGTGAAGTAAGG
The DNA here is from genome assembly GCA_036184795.1 of Tokudaia tokunoshimensis. Lineage (NCBI taxonomy): Eukaryota > Metazoa > Chordata > Mammalia > Rodentia > Muridae > Tokudaia > Tokudaia tokunoshimensis. The sequence continues at coordinate 106,595,962 of BTHU01000011.1, read as the reverse complement.
ATTAGAAAGTCATGACTGAGTGACTCAGCTTCTCTCAACCACACGTGTCACACTCAACAGGCCCACAGCATGACTCAGTGAATGAGAAGCCAGTGGTGGGGGAACCCAATATAGTACTGGTATGTTCCTAGCAATTACTATTTACTATGTCCAAGGCCGATTCAGGCAGGGAACCCAATGTCATCTATCTGTCCCCTTTTGTGTTCTGAAAGGAAGCCACATAGGGCCAACTGGGTGGCATGAACAAGATGGCGGCCAAGAAGGGAAATGCTTTCCACATTCCAAAGCCCTCACTTCTAATCACCAGAGCCATTTCCAGGAGTAGGTAATAAACACGTTTGGATTTATCTTACTTTTAATGTAACTAATGAAGTCTTTATCATTTAGTAAAAATAAATGAAAGTTTTTATTTCTATAATATCAAATTGACTTTTTAACTTTTGAAGTGAGTGTGTAAAATACTTCCTTCTTTTATCCCTGCTTGGGGAGCTGTAATTGCATTTTAACTGGTACTGTTACAAGAACAATTTTAACCTTGAATCGCAAATGTGTTGGCTGGAAGTGTATATAAATCATTTCAGTTTCGTTTTTATTATAAGAGTATTTCAGAGAATAATTAGTTTTTAATCTGTCAGTTCGAATCAAAGGAAAGTTGAAACCTATTCTTTCCAGTGTGTGCAGCCAGGGCTCTTGGTCCACACGATGTGGGGAGTGGGGCATGAGGCTGAAGGGCAGACAGTGAAAACAGGAGGAAATAGAAATAAGAGCCAGTAGACACTGGTCTGAACAGGATTCAAAAGGGCGGGTATACAGCAGAAATTCAAAACAGCCACAGCACATGGTTAACACTACTAAAATCAGGGAACACGGTGGGCCCTGCTTTGGTGCCTCATTATAGAGCAGACAGTGGCAACGGAATATTAAAAGCCCGAGAGCCCTGAGCAGCTCAGGTTGTACTTTTGAACTACAGCTGCAAAAAAAAAAAAAAAAAAAAAATGAAACTGAGACTCACCAGCTAAGTGCAAGGCCACGTCCTTCCTGCGGCTCAGATTCTTTTACAGCAAGGCAATTACAGAAAGGCCTTCTACATAAAGAAAACGCCTTCAGATAATTAACAAGGAAAGCACTCCCTTTTGGATTAATGATGGCATCTTTGGGCACCACACGGTGTTAGAAAGGATGCTCCTGGATAACTCACACACCAGTTCTCATGATGCGTTATCACCACAGCAGCCAGGAGCTGTGCAGTTCTCATGATGCGTTATCACCACAGCAGCCAGGAGCTGTGCAGTTCTCATGATGTGTCATCACCACAGCAGCCAGGAGCTGTGCCTGCTCTTCCCTTAGCTCACACGCACTGGGATAATACTTCAGGTTACTAGGTTAAATTCTATATTAAAACTGATTTTCTGTTCCTGTTTATATTTTAAATATGCCCACTATAGAACTTAAACAAGATACATGGCTTGTTTTACTTCTATGGGATAGGGCTGTCATTTGGACATGGTGATAAATTAATAGGAAATCAAGAAGACTACTAATGATCCTTAAGCTGCTTCCTCTCATGTCAAGCACAGGACTGCACATTTCAACTCTATTACCTTTGTATCTTCATCAGTTTATGATGTGGAAACAGAGAACAAAACAGAGAAACTTATCTGAGAAATGGAGCCAGGAACTCTCAGTTTGAAGGCAGTCTTCCTCCAAAGCATAGCTTTTAACTCCAAAGACATGCTTAATTACTCTGGCAGACAGACCAGTAGCCAAAGAAGGGTAATACAGATAAACCTGTCCTTTCCAACCTATCTCACTGATATAAAGGAAAAAAAAGCCATATGTCCAAAGCAGACTAATTAAGACATTTAGATTTATTGCATAAATAAATAAATCTGCATATTGCTGCACAGTTGAGAGCATACACCCTAAAATTATACTCATGGTAAAGGGCTGGAATGATGTCTCAGTGGTTAAGAGCACTTATCACCCTTACAGAGGTCCTGAGTTCAACTCCACGCACACCCACTGTGTCTCATTCTAGTCTGTAACTTCAGGTCGAGGAGATTCGGTGCCATCTTCTAGCTTTCTCGCGTACTAGGAATCCTGTCTGTCTAGTACAGGGACATAATGTGCAGGTAAAATACCCACACATATAAAATTTAAATATTAAAACACAATCATGCTGGAGAAAAACCATAGGCAATGCCACATTTTAACCGGAGGTGCCACTCCAGTGGCGACAGTGCCACTCCAGTGGTGACAGTGCCACTCACTCCAGTGGTGACAGTGCCACTCACTCCAGTGGTGACAGTGCCACTCACTCCAGTGGTGACAGTGCCACTCCAGTGGCGACAGTGCCACTCACTCCAGTGGCAACAGTGCCACTCACTCCAGTGGCGACAGTGCCACTCACTCCAGTGGTGACAGTGCCACTCCAGTGGCGACAGTGCCACTCACTCCAGTGGTGACAGTGCCACTCCAGTGGCAACAGTGCCACTCACTCCAGTGGTGACAGTGCCACTCCAGTGGCGACAGTGCCACTCACTCCAGTGGTGACAGTGCCACTCCAGTGGTGACAGTGCCACTCACTCCAGTGGCAACAGTGCCACTCACTCCAGTGGCGACAGTGCCACTCACTCCAGTGGCGACAGTGCCACTCACTCCAGTGGCGACAGTGCCACTCACTCCAGTGGCGACAGTGCCACTCACTCCAGTGGCGACAGTGCCACTGCAGTGGCGACAGTGCCACTCCAGGGGCGACAGTGCCACTGCAGTGGTTACAGTGCCACTCCAGTGGTGACAGTGGGCAGAGAAGCATTGTTTGGGAAACTCTCCTTCAGGATGAACTGAATCCACATTAGCATAACGTCTTCTGGACTCAGCACTCGTGAGAGAAAGAGCTCAGCATATGACAGGCACATGCATAGGAGCTGAAGGGAGACTGCAGACCGATAATTCCCAGCACTAGTCCCATTGCTTGGTGCTGCCAGACCCAGCTGCAGTGCTGTGTGGATGACAAGGAGATGACAGCATTTTATTTCCCATTTTCTTTCCTCCTATCCCCTGACCCGTGTGTGTGTGCATGCATGTGTGTGTGCTGATTTCAGGCATCAATCATTCTCCATCGCTTTGCCATCATATTCACTGGACAGTCTCACTCAATCAAACTCCAAGCTCCTTAGTATAGCTAGTTTTGAGAACCAGCTTGCTCTGGAGATGACCTGTTCTAGTCTTGTATGGTTGATAATTGCAAGCAGGCCACTACGCTCACACAGCATTTTTATGCACTTCCAGAGATGTAAACTCTGGTCCTCACACTTGTACAGCGAGTGTTTTTTACTGTTGAATCACATTTCTTCCTAGGTCCATGACTTTGCCCGGATTTACAATGGATGGATGTAGGAGTCTCAGAACCCATCCTGACTACTGGTCAGCCAGTGTCTAGGTTCTACGAGAAAACACCACATCTGAATCCACATTATCATGAGAGAGAGAGAGAGAGAGAGAGAGAGAGAGAGAGAGAGAGAGAGAGAGAGAGAGAGAGAGAGAGAGAGAGAGAGATCGGTCACTGGCTAAGAGCTGTGCAATGCCAGTGTAGAGTCACAGAGAAGAGTAAAAGAGGCAATTTAAGAACCTGTTTGTGTGCTCTGCAAGCCTTTAAAGAAATCCATATCCCCAGCTCCTACGCCTGCCTGGGCCGATCAGCACATCTTACAAAGAATGCACTTGCTCACTGCTTGCCCACAGTGATGAGAGAAAGGATAAGAGAGGAAGGCTTCTGAGAAAAAGTGGACAGGACCTGAAACACTTGAGTGTTCTCTTTCTGACAGAGGCAGCTGTGGAATTCCTAACCACTCAGTTTTTCTGTGTCGGCCCTGTCTCCCTGAATCAGTGTTCTCTGCTAGCTTAACCCTAGAACATGGACAGTGACCGAATCTGAAGTTTGGAAGCACTAATATATGGACGTACACTTTCCTCCTGGGGGTGTGGCGTCTGTGTGTGTGGGTGGGGTGGGCATGTGATGCAGCTGTGGCCTCTGCAAGTTAGCCAGCAGGAGCCAGCACAGCCACAGGGACAGGGAGCTGTCCCTCCCCTGGGAATGAGACAGCAATGTAGGGTGCGGGCCTCTGCAGGCAGTTTGTAATGAATTAGAAAGCAAGCAGGAGGCTTTTTTTCCCTCTCTGTTTCTTTGTAACACAGCCCCTTCCAGGGAAGGCAAATACCTGCATTCTTCAACTCCTGTCCTAGAGCTCTGACAAGCACAAAGGCATCGACAAAGCACTTTCTAAAAGCTCCAGTTCCCAAATGTCAAAACGCTTTGAAACCACAAACACTTCTTCAGACATCCACTACCCAAAAGTATGTGTTTTATTTGGGCCTATTAGATAGTTGTAGCTGCCAAAACAACCCAGTATGCTGATGGTCTTCAAATCCCTGAGCTAGCCAACTTCCACTCCTCACTAGCAAAAAAAAAAAAAAAAAAAGAGTGGGCAAATCTTAACTTCAACAGCTCAAGTATTTAAATATTTGAAGACAGAAGCATTTATCTTAAGTAACAAAAAGAACCCTTTTGAAAATCAACTATACTTTTTCTTCAACACTACAGAAATAAATATTTGGACTAATTTCTTTAAAAACAAAACAATGTTGGCTTCACCATTAGGAAGAAAACTTGTCTCTATTTCATTTTCTCCTCACAGCTGGCAGGTCCTGTTCAGGAACCAAATTGCTAGTCCTTCCTTTTCTGTCATAGTGTGGAATTAAAAAGAAAAACATCCCCAAAGAAAAATGGCTGCTCTCAGCAGAAAAACTCGGGTTAGCCTGGCACCTCGACACCTAGCTTTGCCCAGAGGATAAAGGGCTGCCCTGCCCTGTCTCCCTCTAAAGCTCCTGTTCCTTGTAACCCAGGAAAAGTCAACAATGGATGCCTTGGGGCACTACCCAGCACCTCCTCTGACTTATTTAAGGATGGGCATGTGACTCAAGGCCAGACTTTGGTTGGCTGAGTTCTCAGAAACATCTTCAGGAATCCTGTCTTGATAGAAGAGCTGGCTTTATCAGCTCTTGCCAGCTCTTGACCTCAAGGGTCAGCTAGGACTAGTGCAATCATAGTGGACCATGGAGCCAGATCCAATAAGCAAGGAGCCAAATTCTACCAAAGCACAGGGTCAGTTCCAAAGCCATGTAAGAAGCTTCCTGATTGGTGAGACTCTGGATGCAAGACAGACGAAACACCAAGAGCTTCACTGTCTAGTTAGAAGTCAGCCTGGTGCAGGAAGGCTCATGTAGCCTCACCTCAAAACACCCTGACTATTGCTTCTCCAGATACACTGTCTGCTTGGATGTACCGAAGTGGTCATCTCTGTTTGCTATAGCCGAGACAATGCCCAAGCAGAGCATCATCTGACCCTTCTACTCCTTATTCTCTACCCTCTGCCTTGCTTTAGGAAGATCTCTGGACCATCCCCCAAGATCAAATCCTTATTACCTGTGTTCTTAGTTAAGTACTGGTATTATCACACCATTCTAGAACTTTCCCTCCCCTCTGCCCCACTGCTGCCCAAATCTGTAAGGTTGGCTGGGTAGAGAAGGGGTCATATGAACTGAAGAGCCTTACAGAAGTCCTTCACTTCAGATAGTGCTGGTTAGTGGCTCCTTCCTAGTATCTAATTTAATCAATGTTCCTGGCCCTACACATAAGGCCTCTTACTATTTTTAACCAGTAAAAGCTGAGGGTCTTTTTTAAAGATTGCATTTACTTATTTACTCTGGAGGGCTGTGCACATGGAAGGCAGAGGACAGTGTGTGGGAGTCCCTTCTCTCCTTTCATCACATGGACCCTGGGGACTGAACTCACGTCATTAGGTGTAATTACAAGCAGTTTTCCTACTGAACTCCTTTACGGGCTCTAGGTTGAACTTTTGATAAAGAACATGTGCTTTCCAAAAAGTGTCCCTTTATTCTGTCACCACTCAGGAGGCAGTTTAAGGGCCCTCAGGCCATGAGTGGCTTACTTTCCTCAATCAGTGTACCAATTCCAGTCCAGTTTTACCAGATTCTCCCTGTGATTAACTGTCTGGCCTGATTCCTACCTTTCAAGGAAACCATCTCAAACCCAATCCAGAAGAAAGCAGGGCAGCAATGGGTTAGAAACACTTGGTTTGTGATCATATGATGACAACTTTGGGTCCCCATACAGCACCCAATGCCTCCATCCATACCCTGATGCCCTGTGTGTGCCAAGTTAGGGCAGCAGCCATCTCTTAATGCTGTTGTATCATTGATCCAGTTGACACGTGTAAGGATCCTGTTCAGAAACTGCTTGGTTGCCTTAGATATTCAGTACCCTGGAAAGCTCGCATGTGCCATGTCCCAGCTGGTGGCACTACTGAGAAATGGGAGATAGGATCAAGTAGATGCCAACTTCTCCAAGGCTTACCCTAGGGAGGTCACAAGTAACACTGCTTTGATGTCCTGTCCCCACTTGTTCTTGCTGCCTGGTGATCTCTTGTCTCTTGCAGGACAAGAGCAGTGAATCCAGGCAAGCGTGGACTAAACACTCAGAAACTGAGAAACATGCAAATTTCAGTCCTTCATATTGATGGTTTAGATATTCTGACAGTGGGAAGGAGTGGAATTGGAAAGCCCGGGCAGGGATGCGGCTTTCTCCACTTTGTGCACATAGATCTCTTTTCTCAACTGTTGTAGGCTGAGTACTCAGAGTATGATCTGAAGACAGACGCATGCATGGCTTGGCTCCCAGTTGTGTGATCGATCCTTGAAGGCACCTACATGCCACATTCTCTTCATTGCTACCATAAATAAGAGTATAAAGCATCCTGACCTAAGACTGGAGAAATGCACAGGAAGAACTGATATACCTCAGACACAAGCTACCACTGTGGACTAGCTATTATTTCCTCAAGACCAAATCCCAAGCAATACTTCATGTCTGCAATGCTCAGTTAATCTTCATCTGAAAAATATTTTTTCCAAGTCTAAAGCTTATTGTTTATACAACTTTTACAGAATTTGTTCTCTGACATGTTCATACATGTGTAATATGGATTCTGAACATTGTAATAACCCTGCATACTCTCTAATATTACTTACATCCTTAGTATTCTCTCTCCTCCCTATGGATTCGTTTCTTTTTCCCTATTTATTTTTAAGTCACTGAGTTTAACCAGAACTATATGTGTGACCATGGGTTTGGAATTATCTGTTGAGCCTAGTGGGCTTCTTTCAGGACTGAATACAATGACTGCCCTATCTCCAGAATCCATCAGCACCCAATGGTTCAGTAGGGATGGGCAGGACCCTGTAAACCTCTCCTGAATCATGACTGATTGCTGATAGGCACACTGACTAAAGTCATGCCTGCTATGGGATCCTGATTGAACTGGCTGTGTTATGCCCAGAAGTCAGCTCTGAGAAATCATATTTCATATTCTGCTATTCTTGGGTTTAAAACTATATGCTGGAAACAGTAAAGAAATCAATAAGAAGCAGAGTTTAACAAAAGCCTGTACTAACCATATCTAGCAACAGTAAATATTCAACACAAATGTAGCCAAGACAGAAGCACAAATGGGTAAGAGCAGACTGCTTACCTGGTGATAGGAGATGGGAACAGGCCTCCGGAAGACAATCCACTCCACAATTTCACTACATGGAGGGGTAGTCAAGGAGCCCGTGTACCTGTAGTAGCTCCCCAGGGATGCAGGCAGGAGGTCCCGGAGAATGAAGGGATCCAGGAAGGTCTCCTTCTCTGTTTGGGAAGAGAGGTGAGAAGGTCATAATAGAATGTCAATATCATGCCTCAGACACACAGCTCAAACCCCAACCCCCAGCCCAGGCCTTTCTTTAGATGCACTGGCATCTGGTGGCAGGAAGGCCTCAGAAAACAGGGCAGCAAGTCCCAGATGTGTGGTGGTGGGAGAGGCAAGATTCCACAATCAGCAAGGTGCAACAGTCCCTCCCCGCTTCCAAGGAGTCAGAAATCCCTGGCAGTGCAGATTGACATGACCTACAGGAAACCCCATTGCAGTCTTGATTTATTAACCAGCTCAGCCTTCTCTGTCTGGTGCCCATGAACTGACAATGAGCACAGAATGCCTGGAACAAAATGAAACAATTGCTACAGCAAACAAACAAACAAATACCTTATCAACATACCAGTGAGCTCACTTCCTAGTGGGCCTTACTCTTCATGAGGATTTCTGAAGAGGAACAATACTTAGTTTCCACAGTCACCCTGACTGAATTAAGAGACACCTAGGGCAGTTACTGAAGCACACGTTTGGGTGTGTCATTGAGAGCATTTCCAGAGAGGAATGACTAGGGAAGGGAAGAGCCTACCTACCCTAAATGTGGGTGGCTGGAGGTCAGGACTGAATTAAAAGGGGGAAAGGTGAAAGAAGAAAGCCTGCTGAGTGTTGGAATCTCACCCATCCCTGTTTCCTAGTCAGCTAAGACATGAGCAAGTAAACTCAGGACTGCCACAGCTGCGAGCAGCTCCCACTATAGTGCCTTCCCTCATATAGTGTACTATACCCTCAAATCAATCTCTCTCTCCCTCTCTCTCTCTCTCTCACACACACACACACACACACACACACACACACACAGAGAGAGAGAGAGAGAGACAGACAGACAGACATACAGACAGACAGACATACAGTGTACTATACCCTCAAATCAATCTCTCTCTCTCCCTCTCACACACACACACACACACACACACACACACACACACACACACTCACACAGAGAGAGAGACAGACAGACATACAGACAGACAGACAGACAGACAGACATATAGTGTACTATACCCTCAAATCAATCTCTCTCTCCCTCTCTCTCTCTCTCTCTCTCACACACACACACACACACACATGCACACACACACATACACACACACAGAGACAGACAGACAGACAGACAGAAACAGACAAAGACAGATGGAGTAGAGAGAAAAAGAAGAGGTGAGAGAACCCATACTTGAATAAAGAGCACCAATAAACTGAGACAATGATCCTGACAATAGTTCTGTGTAGAAAGTAGGGCATGCTGCAAGTTGGTATCTATCTGTGCTTACACAGCTTCAAAGAAGCTGCCCTAGGAAGTGAAGCCAGGCCTCTGAACACCAGGAACCACCCAGCTCCGACCAAAGGACCTAAAACGAATTAGATGAAAACTGGAGGTGGGGGACATTTTAGGCCATGCAAAGTCACTGAGGTACACAGGAGCAGTGTAATGGAGGAACTGCTGGGATCATACTGGCCTGCAGCCATGTCTGTGAGGTACCACTGTGACTGATGGAAGCTGTGGGAAGCCAGGTAGGTCTGGACTATCCCAGAAAGCCAGTCCTTATAAGGAAGAGAGTAACCTACTTCAGCAGCGTTTTTCCAAGGCTTCTGCCCTGGCTTCCTGCAATAATGAATTATGATCTACAGTGTAGGCCGAATGAACTCTTTCCCTGCTAAGTTGCTTTTGGTTAGCACAGAAAAGCAAACTAGAAAATGGCCGAGTGCAGCTTAAGCTCACTAAGACCGTGGAGTGCTGTCCCCTACAGACTCATATGCTGATATAGTGACCTCTAAGGCTTCTTATTTGTACATGGACGGTGTCATGGAGGACACCAGTGTCTGTCCTACCACATAACCGTGGGGGAGAGAAGACGGACGGAAGTCTAGTCCAGGGTATGATCAGCCATGGCAAGATCACCTGTGGAGAAAATGCTCACCTGAGAACTCCTGCCCTGCCTCAACCTATCCCATTGGTTTCTGTTAAATGCTATGGACGTCTAAGCTGATGATGTTACTTTTCTGTTGTTATTTGTTCTTTTCCTTGGATGCCTCTAAACTGTAAAATGACTACAACTGTAATATCTTCTAGGAGAAATTTTTTATTCTCCTTTCCTCTTTTTTTTTAATCTTTCAGTACCCCTTCTCTCTCTCTCTCTCGTTCTCTCTCTCTCTCTTAGATTTAATTATTTGTTTTATGTAAGTAAAACTGTCATTGTGTTCAGCTACAGAAGATGACATCAGATTCCATTACCGATGGTTGTGAGCCACCATGTGATTGCTGGGAATTGGCTCAGGACCTCTGGAAGTCTGTGCTCTTAACCACTGAGCCAGCTCTCCAGCCCTGAAGATTTTTTTTTTTAAAACAAGGGACCACTTTGTTCTGCCAGACACTCTCGGTTAGCATAGCTGACTGCTTCAGTGGGGCCTCCTCAGTCAGCTATGCTGGGTGTGTTTACCTTTCTGATTTGACAATTATTTGTTATCTATTTGTCCATCTACTCATCTATTATCATGTAATTACGTATTATCTATCTTTCTTTCTTTCTTTTTCTTTCTTTCTTTCTAACTATCCATCCATCACCTAACATCTATAAGCACCCATTTATAATTATATATAATTACCTATCTATCGATTGATCATGTATCAATCTATCATCTACCTATCAATCATCTATTTATAATTACCTGTCCTTATCATCTAGGTATCTATCTACCTATCTATCATCCATCTGTCTGTCTGTCTATCTATCTATCTACCTACTACCTATCAATTTATGGAGTAATCAACTATCTAGCTATCATCTACCTCCTATCGCTTGCTATTTATTCTGTCACTTTAGGTTACTGCATATTTAATAAACATATTCATTCAAAAACTGAAAATACAACGCATGCCATTCTCTAGACTAAATGGAATAGTCTTATTATCCACCCTACCAGACTTCCAAGATTATAAGCCTTTATTTATAAATCAGAGAGGGTTCTAGTTTCTATCTGCATCTTCAGAGAAGACCAGAACTTAAAATGGAGACAGCCCCTCTTCATTGCACTTACAGATATCTTAAGGCTATCTAGGTCTTGCTAATGGTTTGCCTCATTTCCTCAGTAGAGTCCACCACAGCTCCCAATACATTGCTGGTGGCCTTCAAGGCTTTGAGCAACCCTCCAGATACACCTATATGCCTGGAGCCACATTCTTCCCACAGTTTGACCATCTTACACTACTCACACAGAATAGCCAGTGCAGGCACAGTATAGCTTCCATACATCAGAAGTCTAGGTACCTGGTAGAAATCAAAAGAATCTCAGTAGAAAGTAAATGTACTAAAATCACCAAAATGGCAGTATCTTCTAAAAGAGATTTTAAAAAAGACATTCTAGGCTATATTCTATGTTATACAATATTCTATTCACACACCAAAACACCTTCATGGCATTTAATACATATATAAGGTTCTGTTGCAAACTTTAAGTCATTTGATATGGACCCAACTCCCAGAGTCTAGAATGCCAAACCAGGGAGTTAAGAAACAAGTCATCATAATTTCCTAGCAGTACACAGTTCAACAAAGTATGCATGTATGTATGTATGTATGTATGTATGTTTGTGTATGTGTGTTTTTCTGTGTGTGAATGTATGCATGGAGAGGCCTGATGTCAGCCTTGATGTTGCTCATTAGGCAACATTCATCTTGCTTTATGAAATGGGCCTCTCCCTGGTCTGGAACTCACCAGTTAGGCAGACTGGCCAGCCAGTGAACCCCAGCATGGAGGCCTACCTTTGTCACCTGAGCTCTTAGATTACAAGCATATTCTATCACATGCAGTTATCTTTTTAGCACGGGTTCTGGGGATCATTTTCAGTCCCTCAGACTTATACATCAAGCACTTACTTTCCTGACAGAGTTCTCTCCACAGCCCAGAAGTGTACTTTAACATGCTTGGCCCATGTGAAAATCAAGGCAGAGAGAAGCTAACTCCGGACTCTTAAGGTTATAAGAAGGCAGAGTACGGTGATCTCTTACTGCAGTGCTACAACAGAAGCCCATGCTCCTAGAAGTTTTAGATTAATTTTTTAAAGAAAAAAAAATAAGTACGAAAACCTTTAAATCACAGGTTTCACAACCAAAAGCACACAGAAAGTGATCCCAGTTGAATGAAAGTGAAAATAAGAGGCTTGCCTCTCCACCCCCCTGGCAAGTTTGGGCTTTAATTTTACCTAGTTACCAGGAAGCCAAATCACAGGACACCTATCAAAGTGTGCTTGGCTGGGATTGTTGGCTGGGAGAAGGGCTATTTTGGCCTTTGCTCGCAGTCTCTGTGTTTCCCTGGCCACACAGTAGCCAACACGAAGCTGTAACACCCAGAGGGTGTATGTACAGGGCTTGGCATCACGGGCAACAAAACTGCCACTTTCCTGTCTCCCTTGAGCAGCAGGTGAAGTTGGCATCACACTAAGTGGCCTGTCCTGGGATCAGGGGCCCCAAAATGAAAGATCAGAAAGCCTGCAGTTTTTCTCTAAGGGAACAATCCATGTCAGGTTTACAGGTGAGTGGGCTGTGTGTATAACCTCAGGGAGAAACAAGATAATCCCTGCCAGCTCACACTGCCCCAGACTCCAGGGAAGAGGTAACGGTTCTAACGAACATGAAAAGATGAAGCAGCAACAGACAGGGTGCATTGATGCCCTATCCAAAGAGCACGTTGGTTCAGCCAGAGCAAGATCCATGTATTTGTGAGTTCCTGTATGGTCTCATGAGAGCACCAAGTGTGAGCCTTGCTGTGACAGGGCTGACCTTGAAAGTCTAGGATGTGTGAGCAGTTCTGGGACAGAGTTGGCAGACATAGCTAGGGGCTTGATTCCATTTCTCTGTCATCACCTCTCCACCAACCTAGAAGACTTGAGACTGTCTTTCCTAGGTAGGAGCTTCAGGAGGGAGAACACCGTTTCTTTCAGCAACTCTTTAACACCAAAAACCATAGCCATTATGTCCAGAGCTGACATAGAGACCCAAGGTCCCTCTCAAAACCTCTGACTTAGTCCTGTAGATTAACATTACATAACAGATCTGGGGCCAAAAGCTTGAGGCCAGCAGAGATTCAAGTACAATCCCTCCCTAGTATTTGGAAATGCCATTCAGGACATACACCTAGCTTAGAGCTTTTCCTTTTCAACTTGACTACTAGTGCCTTCAGGGCACATGCTGTCTGTGCCAAGGCTCTAACCTGGGCTTTGTCTATAATCTGTAAAATGGTCGAGATTTTATACCCTTTAGGGTTGCTATGACTACTAAAAGTGACTTGGAATAAGGGGCTAAACCCAGTGCCTGAGCCACAGTAAACCTTCATTTCATGGCAGCCTCCGGCTGAGGGCAAGCACAGAAGATTCCCAGGCTGTCTGTCTTTTGCTGTGTTTTTAAGCATGGACAGCAAGCATTCTCTATAAAGCACCAGAGAGTAAATACTTTAGGTTTTGCAGAGCAATAGATAACATCAAAGATAGCATGTTTAACTCACGTAACAGAATCACTTCTACAATCTTATTAAGGACATTTTAAATTTAATAGTAACTGCATACACCCTTCAAAATATGTCTGCATTAATGAGCAGGATGGAATTCATATTCAGAGAATAACATTTTGTATAATTAGAGATGCAGTGTAAAAACTGAGAAGCTATGCCCAAATTGGCAGTGGAAAGAACTGAGCTTTCTGCCCAAAATTTGCCTACCTCTCTCTACCTTAGCCTAAGTTCTGGAAGGGGTTCCCACAAATTTCATTCTAAGTCATAGCCAGACTTGCAAGAGGGCCAGGAAGACATGCTATGTGTTAAGAATACTTACTAGCATTAACTTTTTTGCTTATTTTTTTTCCAAGACAGGGTTTTGTTATGTAACACAGGATAGGCTTGAACATAGTCTTCTGTCTCAATGTCCTGAGTTGGAAATGGAGATACCTAACATGGCAGAACTTACAATACTGTCCCATCTGCTGCAGCCACAGGTGCTAGCCGACAGAACCTGAGACAGGCATGGGGAAGACGAAAGAAGGTGTGACCCAGCTCACAATGTAGCTGTTCATGAAGATGATCTTAGAAATGGAAATATTAGGAGGAAGAGAGCTTTGCCACAGCCAAACTGTGCAGGCTAGAATCACAACTCAGCTTCTCCCGGCACGCTACCATGTTTCTCTCTGAGACTCGATAGTAAGAGTGCCTGATATTGGAGTCTGAGCAGTAACTAGTTAATAGTGTTTATTAACTAGTTCCTTGGCATTGAAAGTGCTTGTCATTGAGCGTGCCCAGAAGTACTGTTCAATGAAACTAGTCAGTCTTGTGACAAATTTATAGAGGCTGTGTTGCTCCACGCCGACCTCAAAAGTGCACCCATCCCCCACCTTCTCGCCTAATAAGTAACTTAAATCCAAAGCACTTTTATCACAGCCACTTACCAGTTGAGAAGAACATAAGAGACACTGAACCTCTCCCACCACTCACTACATTATGTCATAATAAGCAAGCGCTGTGCAATACTACATGAGAGGACAGAGAGGGGATGAGCCTCCTACTCCACTTTCTAGGATCCTGGGTACTGTATGCAGACAATATTATATTTTAATAATTAATTGTTCATCAAAGAAAGAGATGAGGAATGAGGATGCCAAATTCAAAGTTATTCAAATTGCAGAAATGAATAATGCATGACTTTTATATTAAATACACACTGTATTAAGTAGTCTACATTTCACCCAACTCTGTCTTTCATTTTTTAAGCATTTTGAATGACAATATGAATAATCAGTTAGGGGAGGTTTGTTTGGAAAAAGGAATACCTTATTTGAATGCAAATGAAGTATATTTGAAGATGATTAAATTTTCCTTATCAATTAGGAAATTTTGTATGAGGGCCTTAAAGTCATGGTCAGCCATTAAACTCAACCCAGCCCAGTTATCCTTGCAGCTTCCTCTCAACACTAAATTATATCTGGCTCATTCTGTTCAATTTCTTCTTTCTGATAGCAGTGCCAAGAGGCAATTTTTAATTAAAGAAAATTTGAAAGATTCAAACATGCATAATTGGATTAAAAATGTGATCATTAAAACATTAGATGATAATCATCTGATTGATTGCATTTTTCAGTGTGTTAATAACTTAATATTTGCAATGCTTTGGTTACATAGGGACAAAGAAGTCTTTTTAGAAAATATGCTGAATAGTCAACATATAGAAGATAGCAGTGATGTCATTTAGAACTGTGGGATTTACCAAGCATGGTGGCATACACTGCCCGCCATAGAGAAGAGTGGGGTATTCGACAGAAGCAAGAAAAAGCAACATCACTTATTTCCATCTTCCTTGAGGAAATCCCAGAAACCTCAATAATGGCATAAATAGCTAGTGCAGTTGTGCCGGGTAAGTGGGATTGATTTATGGGATGAAGAATCCAGATCGCTAAATGCAAACACACAGAGAGGCCCAGAGAATGACATTGTCACCCAACCTTAATGTAAAGCCAAGCATCTCCTTGACTGTGTTAAAGGTTTCAGTTGACCAAGCATGCCATTTTTATCTAAGGTTGATGTTCAAATAAAACATGTTGACGTTAATCTTTCCAGAGAGAAATTATATGAAGATCACAATTAGAGAAATGGATATGGCACTGAAATTATGGGTGCTATATAATGACAACAGCTGGGACCATCCAGAGCTCTTCTAGGGCTTGTCTCTACCTGTAAGGCCCAGGGGACCACAGCTGATGATACATCCTCAAGGCTTTCTTTTCACCAGGTCAAACAACTCACTCACAAAAGGGGACTGAGGTACACAAGAATTAAGCTGTTTTGACAATAAACAAGAAAGTGGTTGGTGCCAGAAGGTGAGTGGGACAAAAGGCATCTCAGACTGGACAGAGTGGCATATAACTCTAATCTAAGGACTCCAGTGACAGAGATGGGCAGATCTCTGTGAGTCTGAGGCCTGCTGGGACTACAAAGTGAGACCCTGGCAAAGAAAAGAAAAGAGAGAGAATGTGGGATAGAATGAAAGAAAGAAAAAGCATCTGAGAATCCGGTACAACTGGGCTCACATCAGTGTTCTGCTCCAGGAGTTGGAACAGCTCGGCTAATCTCTGCGAAGCCTCAGCTTTCCTCTCTGTAACAGCATTGTTATCTCCTTGGGCAACTGTAGCCATGATACAATGCTGCATGTGGAAAGCACTAAGGCCAGGCTCAGTCCACCTGCAGGCCAGACAGCTAAGATGTAGCTGCTTTTTCCTTTCTCCACCTTCTGTTTCATTACCCTAATCAAAGCAGTACTGGTCACTACAAACCATCTTTATTATCAATGTTATCATTGTTTCCTTTATTTTCTTTGCTAATTTTTTTTTTAAAGTTCAGACTGCCCTTATCCTTATGATCCTCCAGCTCACTGAGTGCTGGGAACACAGGCATCATTACTATGCCAGACTTCATATTCTTTAAGTTTTGTAGACCTTCGCATCATACGTTCAAAAGTCAGGTAGTTGTAGATGTGGAACACTCCATAGTCACCAGCTGTCCATAGCCCCCATGTGCAATTCAACAGGGGCAATGGTGCAGGAGTGATCCCAGCTCATGCTGAGTGCTCACCACCTGCCAGGCACACTGTGTGCTGTAAGACAATGTATCTTTAAGATAAACCAAAGACCTCACCCTCGCCATACTATAAAGAAAACAGCTCTGGGAGAGCAAGTAATTTGTTTGTACATCTGCTGAAAGGGAGGAATAATATTCAAAGGCAAATCCTGTGCTCTGGACCCAGAGGTGTACCTCTCCTAACTTAAGGTGACATATGCACAGCAGAAAAACAGGGTATAAAGTCACCCAAGGGAAGCCAGTGGATCGTTGGGGGTTTTTCTTAAACCCTTTGTTCTTTCTATTTCACTTCGACAAGGTTAAGCATGTTTTCCTAAACTCCCATAGTCCTGTTCAAATGATAAAATGTCGACAGAGAAGGGTGGCTGGATGAGAACTTCTGAGGCCTTTTTTTAAGTCCTAACACTATTGTTAACAATGCCATTCAGTGATAAAACAGCACTCACACCCCATCCTACTTCCTGGACTTAACTAAGAAAAGAAACGGAAATGGCTCACATCTATGGTGGAAGTTTTGATAAACCCAAATCCAGGAAACTGGAAATGGCTTAAGCCTGTCTGTTTCTAGAAGATTTTGAGATCAAAAACATTCAGATAAGCATCAGTCCTTCCTGGATCCATAAAAAGACAGGAGCCAATTAGCCAGGAGCTGGCTGCTGCACATTTATAGCACACTCCAGGAAAGTTCCATGTAATTAAGTGCTGGAAACATAAACTTCAAACGGGAAATTTTGTCGCGTGTTACGATGCTCGAAATCACCAGTGAGCTGTAAATGTTCAGAATTATCAGTGAGCCACAGATAGCACAGCACAGGTTTCCTCATTCAAAAGAGGGAAAATCGTTTTGAGTGACTGCTTCAAGGTAAATATTCCAATAGAACCCTCATTAATTCACTTGAAACACTTTTGGAGTACGGGAGGATTGGGGCAAGCCCAAAACCAAAGCTTAGTCTGGTACATAGTGAGTAACGACCCAATTAAGTACTTATATTATCTGGTCACACACATACCCGCATACCCACACAGACATATGCACAGGGACACAGACACACATGTGCACACTCGTGCACACACACACACAAACACACACAGTGCATAGGGACAGTGCTATGAATAAAACAAACAGGACACCAGCTACCACTGAGGCAAGGCTGGCAAATATTTTCTAAGTAGGGCCAGAGAGCAAATAGTTAAAGCTTTATAAGATTGTTATGCATCGTTGGCGACAACTACTGTCAGTGTACAACAAAAGCAGCCACAGACAATATGCAAACAAATGAGTATGGCTGAGCAATAAAACTTTATTTATAATGACAAGCAGTGGGCCAATATTTGTTTAACCTAATAAAACTTTGAACAAGCAAGAAGGAGGCTTAATTTGGTCTACAGATTACAGTCTCTTGAGCCCTAATCTAGAGTGCTCTGGGCATGCAGTAGGCATCATTTCCATGACTTCCCAGCCTCAACACATTTACCCAAGGTAAATTAATCTCATTTTTTCAAATGTAAATATTGGTGAGAGACACGGCCCTTTGCAGAGGACCACACAGCTTCCAAGCTGGAGTGCCAGAATTCAAACCCAGGGTAGCCTGAACTAACAAGTACTTCCATAATATTCTTCATGTTGGTTGGTCTCCTAGAATCAAATTTCAAGCGAAAAATAAGAAAACACACTTTTATGTTTGGACACCAAGAAGCAACTTTGCAGGTAAGTGAAATACCAGTCTCTGTAGCAGCAAGGATGGCATATATAGAAAGAAAAAATTTGCACAAGCATAAAATGGTTCACATGCAAGGGTCAGCTTATTCCTTTGATCTCAGTGTCTTGACTTGTGTTTCCTAGGAACTCTGAAGGTGAAAGAAAGAATGGACTCAAAGACACTTAAAGCTCATGGGTCAAAACCAGGCAAGATGCCTCATACTGAGTCAGATCATCTCTGTGATGTTTTGCTGGTTCATAACGACATGGGTGACTATTTTTGTCCTTATTAGTTTTTCCCCCAACAAAGTCTTCTTTCCTGAAATACCTTTAACTTGTTCCTTCAACAAAACCTATGTGGTGGGACTCTGTCAAGACTGAGACCTGCAGATGGACACACACACACATACACACACACCCTGAGAAAGAGACAGAGAGAAACAGAGAGAAAGAGAAGTGCCAAGGAGAAACAGGACCTTAAAGTTGGACTACGTGTCACGTCACCCAGCAGGCCTGCCCCACTTGCTTAGGTGCCACGCGGACCAAGCAGTCGAGTGTCAAGAAGACTCCATGTGCCCACTGGGCCAGTCTGACCTTTCATGGCTGTACACTGAACATGCAGCAACATGGAATCAAGGAGCCTTTTGTTTTTGGACTATCACCTGACCCACTTTGTTGCTTTTTCTTCCTGTTCCTAAACCCTAAGAGCAGAGCAGATATTTAATGATTGACCCCCAGGCAGACACAGTTCTTTCATGGTCTTGAACCAATTCACATACAGAAGAAACAGTCTGTCAAGGGTCATTACAGCAAAAGATTTGACTAGAGTGCTGTCACCCCCTCTCGGCTTGCTGTGAGGTCTCTGGTACAGGAGTCTGAAGCTCCTACTTCTGAGTTCTAATTACCATCTGCTTTGACTGTAGAATGCAACATGTGCACAAAGCCAAAATGCCAATAACCCTAAAAACAGTGCCAGTGTGGAGCCTCCACTCGGCTCCTGGGACATCATCTCTATCCCCCTCAACCAAAGAAGTGAGCATAACTTCCATTATGAAATAATAATAAAAATGATGATGATGATGATGTTGATGATGATGATGATGATGATGATGATGATGATGATAATAATAATAATAATAATAATAATGCTTTCTTTTCAGACTTACCATCACAATCTTGTAAAACCTTGCTCCAATTTTTCTAAACTTTCTGGTTCTCAAATACAACATGTTGCTTGGTGGTCCAGTCCTTTTCACTCAATACCAAAGCTTTACTGTATGAGTACACTGTGTGAGTTGTCTTCACCTAACCTGCTACAGGATGGGCTGTGAGTCTGTTCTGCATTGGAGTAATTGGAAGAAGCAATGTCATAGACACTCCTGTTCTCATCTCTTGCCAGGCGTATGTCTGAGTTCTCTTTACTAGATTTTGCTCAGTGGCTCGCCAGAGTGGCTGCACTAACATATCTCACAGCACATATACAGCCCTTGGTAAAAATTGCACCATAGTCAATATTCAATACTTTTGGCAATTTTAATGTTTAGACTATCTATGCATGCTGATAGGATATTGTTTTTGCTTAAAGCTTTGTAAATGGGATACATTGGAGAAAATACTGCATGAAACACATGAGCTAATCTTTAGTTCTCACAGAATGTACAAATCAGCAGGGACACCACGGTGAAACTGTATTATACTTCATCTTCTGTGAGATTTGTTCAACCATAGGTGTGAATATGTCCCAACACAAAATCATAAACTTACTCCACACATTATGTGGTGTTTTGGTAATTTGCTTTTGTAAACTCAATCAGTGATTCTCAGGTATGAAACTTTGTGTGTGATAACATTGTTTCTCACTTCTAAGATAGTGAGGTCAATAGGTTAAAAATAGCACTTTACAGCCAGGAATCCCGAGCCTCACTGTCATCTCATTCTGCCATTCTGGCTTGTAGCACCATGAACTGATTTGGCTTGTTCTTGCGCTTAACAAAAATAGAAACACAAAGTATGTGTTCTTTCATGTAGGTTGTAGGTTGCCAGTTTTTAAACTGCTGCATATAATGGGCTACAGTCTCATATACCATGGCTGGTACCTCCTATGCTCCCACTGATGAACATTTGATATTTCTAATTGGTAGCAGTTAAAAACAAAACTCCTGTTGACAAGTATTTTACTTATTTCTCTTGTGTATACACTTAAGCATGAGATTGCCAGACCAGAGGGTAAGGTACTTATGCAATGTGGCTTTCGGGGGAGGGGGGGCTTTCTCAACCAGTCCAGCTATGAGATCATAATCTTAGGAGATGGAGCCCACCTTCTGCTTCAGGAGGACTCAGAGGCCCTCTGAATATGGCATGTCTAGAATTCTTTCTTAATTTCAGAAGCATCAGTTGAGTCAGGTGTGGTGTATAGAGAAGGATGGATAGGCTGGCACCTGCTCCTGCCACCATGGAAAAGTTGACTGGAGGCAGCCAATTTACACAATATTACTTGCTTACTTCACTCTTTGTTAGGTGCTTAGAACGACTCCAGTCAGCACAGGATTTTATCCACAGATTGGGTAGAAAATGTATCTCAGTGCAAGAGGAGAAGAGGGAAGAGCACAAGGCCGATGTGCCAAGAGATTTACAGGTGTTACATGGCATGTTCCTCTGAATTATGACATCCCTTTGGAGGGAGGGAGCCTCAGGGGGGGTAAATGGCAGGAAAACATTGGTTACACATCTGGGAGAAGAGACTCAGTAGATTCGTAAGGGCAACTATTAACAGTATGAAAGGGAATACTACTTGCTGGGGCTGGAGGCACTGACAAGCCAAACCCTGGGAACTGTCTGCAAGGAGCAGAGTGAGCTCCAGGGTCCCAGCCTTCTGGAGTCATCCGCCATGCTGGGACTGGCTTTTTGGTGATGTAGCTGCACTGATCAGAACTTTATAGTTAAGTTTGTTATCCCTGTCCCTTGTAAGTAAGGCCTGGCTTATATTCCTTTTTGGTAACCACAATACAAACTCACTGGTCCACCAAATTGAGCACTAGCACAACTGTCTGTCATGGGCTCCCATTCTGGGGTAATTGTACACGAGTGCTACATCTCTCCCAACAAAGTCTGTCACACTACTGTTTGACAGGTCAGCTGAAGCTCTCCTGGGAGAGCTCCCTTTCCTAACATCTACCGACAAGAGAAGCTCTCCAAAGCCTCATTTGGGGGACATTATTAGAAGTGTGCTTTTGGCAATCAGAATGTGTGTTCTTCAGAATCAGGAAGAACAAAATGATGATGGGTTGGGGAGTTTGGAAAAGAGGGACAGACAGACATGGATGGCTCAACAACCAAGCAATTGGTATCACAGCTGGGCACTACGGCAACTGTCTTTAATTCAAGCCTTGGGGAGACAGAGACTGACAGATCTCTGTATGTTTGAGGCCCACTTGGTCTACACAGCAAGTTCCAGGTCAGTCAGAGCTACATAGTAAGACTCTGTTAAAATAAAAAAGAATCTAAAAAAAGAAGGAGAATAAGGGGAAGAGGAGGAGGAGGATGGAGGTGGGTAGAGGAGGAGGAGGAGAAAAAAAAGAAGTAAAAAAGTGGAATGTGTTGGTAACCCAAGAGAGGGAATGGTTAGTGTTTCCCTGAATTTTGACATTGTGTAAAATACATACAAGAAGGTGGTGGCATCTGTTTGGGTTGGTTCTTTAAGGATAAATTAAAAAACATGTAGGAAAAATACATACTTTTAGTGTGAAACTAAATGTACTTTTCTTATCATTCAGCAGTTTTGTAAAATGAATTACATGCCAACATTTCTGTACAGCTGTTAGATGCACACTATATTTTGACATCACAAAGGTAGGCATAAGAAACAGTGCTTTGTGTGGCTGATGAACTTCTAGAGTTTATCTCTGTAGCAATGCAAAAAAAATGCCACTGTGCTCAGAGTCTCCAAGGAACCATATCGTCTCTCCATCAGATACTTCCATCTAAGGCCATTGCACTGAATCTCAGTTCTGGAGCATCTCTCATTCAGAACTCATCAGGCCTTAGTCTTGACATCTCCATATTCCCAAGTGTGAGTGAAACTAGCTACTCTTCAAGCCATGGGCTGCTTAACCATGAGTACCAACTCCACGGGCAGCTCCACACATAACACCTAGCTCAGTGGTGTCAGTCACTACAGGAAGAATGAAAGACACTGCTCATCAGACCCCCTGGACATCTTAGGAGAGAGGATGTACAAGTCGAGACGCCACTGCAGGGTCAGGGGTAGAGGAGGGGGTCAGGTGGACGACTCCAAACAGAAGCAGAGAGGGGCTAAGCTATCTGTGAGAGTGACAAGCTGAGGTGAGGTCACACATTCCAGATTCTCTCTGTGTCTTCATGGAATACTCCTACCACAGTGAACCAGCCAATGAACACATAGCGGGGAATCACACAGGCCCCTGACCATCCTAGGCAGGCTCCACGCAGGGGCACACTTGGCTCTGGTGTTCTTTGGTGTCCTGGACAAAACTTTTCGGAGCCTCTTGCAGCTTCATGCTTCTCTTCTTTCTCTAGAATGAACACTCTCCTCAAGTATGCCTCCCTCTCCTCATTCTTCCCAGGCCATTCTTCCCTATGGGAAATCTCTCTTTCACTTAAAATTCCACATTGGCATCTGATTTGCAGAGCACCCAGTGACCAAGCACTGAGTGTGAAGTGGAGCCTACACCAGATAACTTACTGCATCTCTGTGGAAGGACACAAATGATTCTTCTCACTAATAGCAAAAAAGCCAGTTAATAAGAAATTAGCATTGTAAGATAGGACCCGCAGAGGTCAAGAAGTAAAAGCTGCCTCAGAAATCCACAATGATTTTTTTTTTGCACTTCACACATCTGCAACATCATTCTGTAGCCAGAGAATCTGTGAAAGGCATAATTATTTATGCTCCTTCAAATCAGCAGATCACGAAAATCACTCAATGAACCTTCAATGAAAAATACATCTAGCTTTGACAAAAGGTCTTTTCAACTCTTCAAGATGTCTGTTCTGACCCTGCCCACCACTTACTTTCTCTTCTCAGTCAGAGACAAGACTTAGGTTTTTAGTCCCTCCTTCCCCTTTGTTTTCTATTTTTATATGTTGATATTTTCCCTTGTATGCATGTACTTTTATCTGACTTAGCCATTTAGGTGTGATTTATTGGGCAGCTACTGTTGCCAGGTGTAGTGTGTCATCTTTCTGCCTTTATTGAAGCTTAGGGAGGTATTGCAGGAGCAGATAAACAAAAAAGGTATTCCAGATATGTCTGAGAAAGACACCTGGATGATGTCACAGGAGTGACTGGGGTAGGTAGGGATGGGTCCTTTGACAGGCGAGATCTGAACTGAGACTACTGGGCATGCTCGTGGAAACACTCTTGGGAACGTGCAAGGGGGAAAGAGAAACACGGTGCCTACAGAGGAAGCAGCAAAGACCATCTCCAAAGCCAGGGCTGCCTGTAATCAGGCATACATCTTTGTTTTGCTGAAGACATACATGTGCTTTTCTTGGAGGCAAACACTGTTTGCAACTCTCTTTCCTGTCATAGAGCAGGGGAGGAGCCTGTGTCACCACACCCCTCCTTAAGTCAGACAGTGTTCCTGTGTGGAACTGTTTGCACCCCTTTCGGAATGACTCGTTCCAAAACGATGGTATTAGATGGGATTTGGGGAAGGTAGTCAGGTCATGAGGAAAGGGTCTTCACAGACTATGTAGCTCTGGGGAGACAAGTCAGTGCTAGAGTATTTCTAACAGAGAACCCCCGAGTTTCATTCCTGGGTTTGAGTTTGGGAGGGGCTGCTTTTATGCGAGTGCTGGAGAGCTGAGCTCAGGCCTCATGCTGGTGAGGCGGGCACTTTACCGACTGAGCCATCTCCCAGCATTCTGTTTTCACTAAGTTTATTCTTGTTACCTGCCTCAAGACTGAACAGAACAATTAATGCTCAATCCAACTTAATCGGACTCTGATATCAAGTTTAGTTTCCATGGAAGAGGTATTTGTTAAGTTCTAGAGTTGGCTCATGTCAGAAGGCAATCCTTGCAAAAGGTGTGAAGACATTTCATCAGTTTGGGAACAGAGGGAGATTTATTATGGTTACCAACGCTATTTTTGTCAATGTCGTTGGAATTCTAATTAGATTATTAAAACTTTACAAATCATTACACAAGATCCAGACTCAACACCTTCCTATAACAAAGGTGCTTCTGAAACGAGAGCATTCTGGTGCCCCAGGTAATGATGCATTGGCTGATAATAAAGTTGCAGGGAAATTCTGCCAATAAAACCAGTTGGAGGAGACAGAACGATTCATCTTCCTTTCTCTCCCAGGTTTATGCCTGAGGATATGATGTCTGCCACACAGAACATCAGCCTCGTCCTTCCGTGACAGCAGCTGCATCGTGTTGGCTCACAGACTGTGAAGTTTAATGGCTTGTCCTGGCTACTTATATTTCCCCCCTTAAATCTGAGAGGCAAATCAAAAATATTTACAAGTGACATAGCACTTGGAAAAGGAATAATTTTAGGAGAAGAATGAGACGAATAGCAGATTCAACACCTAAGAATCGTATATCTTGGAGCATTTTGATTTACAACACGTGCATTCACAATAATACCTGAGGGGTAACAAATGGCTCACTGTTAACCCAGACCCATCAGCAGGTTATACGTGCAGGTGCTCTTTACCCATCAGATAATGGCTCTAAAGCCCTTCAGCATTGGAGGGCAAGGAATGGTATCACCCTTGGTCCTCTTCGAGATAACCTGATTCCTTCAGGTACAGATCTGAGTCCTTCACATCCTAGCTACAGGAACAAGATGGAGCTTACTCACCGTGATGTACGACGCCCTTCAACCCGTGGATAATAGGATCCAGTGCAGAATTGTCCCTCGGACTGACCTACATGTAAAGGAAAGATGATTGGTTAAATCTGTCCTGGCATCAGCTCCTACAGCCTCAGTTTAATCTTCTAGAGAGAAGGGGGAACTGGATGTATCTAGCAAGCTGGTAAGGTCTCACACATACCAAATGCCAGAGATTTATGACACAATAAAATCAAGGGAGGAAGTCTAAATCACAACAAAGAAACTTCTCAGAATACATTATAACAGGAGAGAAACACCACCTTCATAGCACAATCTTAAAAAGCTACTGCTCTGTTTTATTAAAAGCAAATCCTGATAGGCTAAACAGTCACTGAAAGTCGTCAGAGAACAATCCATCATTGGCCGAGTACTTCAGCTTCTTCTGGTGATTGTGTTTTCCCTTTCGTCTTAGAAAATGTACCAGTTCCCTGCCAGCTCATTCTCCTCTGTAAAAACCCCAGTTCCCTGGGAAAATGCACACTCTTTATGCACATTTGTAAGAGCCACTCAAAAGCAGGATGACAGATAAAGGGCAGCTTACTGGAGACTGCGTCTCTACCTTCATCTTTCTTCTGGAGCTGATGTTTCCCCAAACCAAACCCACTGGCTCATTCCTGCAACTTTTAGATACTATTTAGATAGTACTTCAGATTAAAATTTCCCCAGCATACTATAGTTATAATTATTTACAAATGGAATATGACAATGTCTAGAGTGTGCTTTAAAATAGTCCAGGAGTGGGTATCAGTTGGAGAATGGGGCAACATGGTACCGACCATGACCAAATCATTTAGGGTCTTGGGCAATAGGTAAGGAGGGGTCCTGATATGTCTTTCTATGTGTGTGTATGTCCTTTTCCTCCCCTAAAAATAAAGAGCTTTTCAAAATCCATTATCTATGGTTAGCAAAGTTCCTGCGTTTTTCCCCTTCAGGGGTTGCAATTCCTATTAATCCACTTCTAATGTAATGAAGTTGAGATATTGATGAACCTTTCAATGTGCAGCAAGACCCAATTTGCTGTTTCAAGTTAACTCAGAGGAATCTGGAGCCAGCCTTGTGCCAAACTTCTAGGAACTACAAAGGATACACACGACTTCCAGCTTCAGCAGATGTCCCACCCCTGCTGAGGAGCCATTCCTGACTTGCTCTCTTGAAGCAATCTACACTCCAAGCATTTCCTTCCCCTTCTGCTCCAGCATCTCTAGGACACAGCAGTGGCTCTAAACTGGGCACCTCTGCCCTTCTAAGGGAACATTTGATCATATATTTCTAGTTGTCACCACTAAGGTGGGGGGAGGGCAATTGCATAGAACCCCTGATACCTAGTGAGTACAGAATAAAATAGGAGTTCTGTTAAACCTCTCAGGATGCTCACAACTGTGCCCTGTAACAAAGAACTACCTGATGTCAGAGGTCAGTGTGCAGGGTGAGTTGAAGAAGCACTTTCAGGAGCTGTCTGGGGAAAATGACAATATTTCTATGTTTGGAGCCCCAAGTTTGTTTGTGTATATATCTTCAGAGTACAGGGACTATTATGCAGTCTTCTCTTTACATACTAAGAACATAATGTGGAAACTGGCACTGCACTGTAAATACTATGAAAGAAAAACAGGAAGGAAAGAAGGAAGGAAGGAAGGAAAATAGGAGAGGAGGGGAGGGGAATCCCATGAATTGGGACTCAGAGTCTTAGATCAGACAGGTAAAATTCTGGAAGTTGGCATAACTGAGCCTCCAAGTCATCTGACAGGGTGCACAGACCAGGGCTATGTAGAGATTAAAGTATAAAACATTATTTAAAAAAGCCAACATATGGCAAATGCTCACAGGATATACCAAATCAAAAGTATACTTGAAGAAATATTGTATTTCTATCATCTATAGATCCAATTACTGTAAGCACTACAGATGAATTATAATTATATGTACAGATGATTTACAAGTAATTGATCAGAATTAATCGCAATGCAGGACTGAGAGACTCTCAGTAAATGTGGTCACATTTCAAAAGCCCATAGAGAAATCCACATCACAGGCTGTAGGTAGAAGGAGGTTTGGATGAGTGTCCTCTACTCATTTGTCTTCCAGGTGGTGGAATCCTTAAGGCTTAGGGCCTGGTTGGGAGTTTCTCAGTCACTGGGGACATGCCCTGGTGGGATCCTAGGCACACCCTTTCTCTTTAGTTTGCTAGGTGATGATATTAGAAGTTAGAACTACTCTTTATCCCACCATGTCATGGTGGGATAAAGACTTTTTGGACTCAGGTCCAAAGTAAGAGGGGTGGGAATTAATCATGGGCCAGAAAACACAAAAATGTAAGTCAAAAGAAATGTTTCCTAAGTCAGTTATCTCATGCATTTTTGTATGCAGCAAGAGGATAACATAGAGGTGGATTCTTTGATTCATGGGAATAGAAATGTTTTTGAGTCAAATTACTTACACTCTTGAAGTCTGAAGTCTATGTATGAGGAGATGGTGAAGTGGTTAAACCCCAGTCCTTCTTTCCACACTCACCTCTAGAGTTGGAGTTTGTGTTCTTCATCAAGGGTGTATATCACTTTTCCCTACTTTTGAAACAAAACAACTATCTCATTGTTTGGGATAAGGGGAATCTGGTAAATGTGACAAAGGCAGATGTTCATGAGGCATTGGGACCATAAGGTCACCATGAGAAGAACCCACACTGGCCCATCACAGGCTAGAAGGGAACAGAGAATGAACGTGGACAATCCCAGATGGTGTCCTTTTAGTTTGTCAACTACCAAAAGGTGAGCAAGGCCATTGGAAGCCACACAGCCTCTGCTGAGCACCTGCGACTCATGGAGAGCCACTGAGCTCATCGCACCAGAATGTACTAACTAATGCATAGAGTCCAGGAATAACAATGTCACTGACATTTCAAACATTTGGGGTCATTTTTCTTTCTGTGAGTGCATGTGGAGGCTGAGAGTGGAGGAACAGCTATGATATCAATAATTCCACCCCCCACCAACACGTGTTGCTCATGTTGCATCCTAAAGGTTTCTGAATAAGATTCCTTATCAGACCAATTCAGCTGACTCAAGCGTTCCAAATGCTGCTGCTCCTCTGCTGCTGATCGTGGCAACCTTCTAGAAACAGCGCCCAAAGGTTTATACTGTTTACACTTCATTTACCTATAGCCAACTGTGATCCGAACAGAATAAACGGAAAAGACCAGCAGTAGGTGGTGGTGGTGCATGTCTGGAATCCCAGCACTGAGAGATGGAGGCAAGAGAGTCAGGAGTTCAAGATTATCCTCAGCTATATAAAGAGTTCAAAGAAAGCCTGGACTATATGAGACTCAACAGGTAAGCAAGCAAGGAGGAGGAGGAAGTGAAGGAGGAGGGAGAGGAGGAGGACTGGGAGGAAGAGGAGAGGAGGAGGAGGAAGAGGAGAAGGAAGAGGAGGAGGAGGAGATCCTTAAAAGAGAAAGAAATAATTCCTAAGTTTTAAACTGAATACTATTTGGAGTCTAATGATGAAATCTTCCAATGTCTAGAATATAAGTGAGCCCACTGCCCCGGGTGTCCACATCCAGCTTCCTTCCTGCTGCTCCCTTAGTCCTGCCATCTCAGTTGTCAGATCAGATGCCCCTGTAGTGCTTAGGTTCAAATAGCCCCTATTTTACCAACTAATGGCCCCAATGCCAGCAATTTTATTGTTATAATTATTCTATGATTAGCTTTTTGTTTGTTTGGAGACAAGGACTCATGTAGCCCAGGCTGACCTTGAACTTGCTATATGACTGAGGATGATTATCCCACCTCTTCTACCCAAGGGCTGCTTTCTAATTAGTTATTGTTAATTTGCTGATGTGTATACCAATTAATTAATTAATATATCAATTGAACTTTACTGTAGGTATGCATGGATAGAAAGAAAAATCCCTAACTTATTGTGGGTCTGGTATCACCGGTAGGTTTAAGCATTTGCTCTAGGCCTTGGAATGCACCCCTGGCAGATAAGGGCGACCGCTGTACCATGAAGCTCCATCCAAGATGAGAAGGGATGTTTTATAGTCCAGAGGCCCTTCAATGCATTTTGTCTTGTCTGATGGTATGAAGGCTCAAAGGAGGTATTCCTAATCCTCCGTGACTGACACCCACTGATAACATACAAGTGAAAATAACCAGGCAAACTAATCCAAGCTCAATTTCTGTTCACTTGTGATTACAGAATCTCTAAGTTCAACACTCAAACCTGGGCTCCTCTGAGCTCAAAGGCCTGACCCCGGATTCAAAGCAACCCTACAATTCAGAGTCTCTATACAGTCTCTTTCAGCTGCCAGAGAGAAGACAGACAAGAAAAGGGGGAAGAAAATGGAGCTGTTGGCTAGTCAAAAAAACTTCTTAATAATACTGAGCTTCTCCAGTCCATAGGCAGGGAATCTAAACCGCATGCTAATAAGTGGATTTGTTCCAGGAAGGCAAAGCCCTCACTGAAATAATCCCTTCCACTGACTGTTTCAATCAATTTGCCACTTAAACAAAATTGTGGATATCAGCTAAGCAATGTGGGCAGTTTTTCAACGCATCGGCAGTGAACAAGCCTGCTTTAGCAACCTGTGTTTACATTCCGTTCCAGCTAAAAGAGGCCAAGAGGGAGGGTGAGAAAATGGAACTCTGAGGCAGGCACGAACCCTCATAGCTTCAGTGTCTACGTATTTACAGTGGGGACATGTTTTCAGAATGTTCTCTGGGAACGAAAAGTGGAATGCGCAAATCCTTGTGCTCACCATGGACAGAGTCTGCCTGGGTTCTACCTGGATAGAAAGTCGCCTTAACCCCTCATATTTCAATGGATGCCCAACAGCAGCATTCCAACCCTAAGCATCTCCGTGTGCTTGCTATTAGAAATACCTCTGAGTTTAAATTTCAAAAGATCCATGCTTTGCTTGACATCCACTCAATTTTGCAATACGCTGCTCATTTTAGAACCGCACAAGGAGGCTTCCTGGCTCTTGAAACTTGCTTCCTTCTACTTTAAGATCAAAGAAGTTGCATGGTAATACAGAGAAGCCAGCACTTCCACAAATGAGCTTTAAAAGGATGGGGTGGGGAGCACACTCCCCCCTCCACACACTTTGTGCTTGAATTGAAAAACTTAGCTCCTGGCACTTCCAATTTTGAGTAGCTTTGTAGCATTCGTCATCTTCAAAGGGATGGCATATAAACATGACAGAGGGCTCTGAGTCAACACCTTCCAGTTGTCTTTAGATATATCTCCAATACATGGAGACAGTGCCAATATAGGAAACTGATAGGGAGTTTGGGACTACGGACTAACTTCAGGCACAAGCTATGGAAATATAAATCACCAAATTTCCTCTGTGAGTGATCACTCAGCACATGGGTTTGCCCTATTATTAAGTTAGTAGGCAGGGTCTCAGTTGTTGCTATATGTGCGCTCAGCATCCAGGTACTGCAGGACAGGGCTGTGCTTACTTCCAACTTGCAGCAAAATCTAACAGAGACAGGAGAGCCACGCAGACCATGTGCCACATTCAGATAGACTCCCATCGCCTTTTTCTGATCCCTGTGCCATTTGGCCCTTGTCTCAGATCCTAGTAATTTTCAGTCATTCAGGTCCTGGCCATCTGGTTGGTAGGATGGCCAGGGCAACTCCCTTGCCCCAAATCTAACGTTGCCGGCTGCCGCTTTACTACCACAAACCTCGCCAATAACCGGCCTCTTGGGGAAAAAACAATTTATGCTTGCAGAGGCTGGAGCTATACAATACTATGAACCAGGGCTGCAGGGGAACATGTCAAACAGCAGAGACTTTGCTTAGCCTTCCTGAAATGCAGAAATGATCCATCAAGTCCGAGGGGTAGCAGATAACTGTGCATTCAGAGGCTAATACACTTGATCAGGAAGAGGGCAAGAGCTTCCCACGAGGTCCCCTTCCACATCGGTCTCCTCTCCTTCAGTTTCTCTCACCTAAGAGCTACACAGCAAGGAGACTAGCTTCTTTCATAGCGACTACAATGGCTCTGGCTTCCTTTCACTGCACTTTGGTATCTCTTGCTGTTAAGAGCTTCCTGGCACAAACCATTTTTATCCTGGCCTCTTCTTCACTACTGCACTTCTGGGAGCCCTTACCTGCATCTAAGAGTGACTACTCTCTGCTCTTAACACTTAGATGCTTTGTGTGTGGGGGGCAGAAGCCAGGGGATGCTGAGCATCGTGTCCTATTCTGCTTCTCAATGCTCCCTGAGATACTGCCTGACACTGAACTTGGAGCTAGGATGGTGTGCATGGGTGTGTGTGCATTTGTGCTTGTGTGTGTGTGTGTGTGTGTGTGTGTGTGTGTGTGCGTGTGTGCATGTATGCATCTTTCTGTGTGTCTGGTTGGTTGCTTTGTCTGGTTTTGTCAACCGGATACTAGTCAAGGTCATCTAAGAAGAGGGACCCTCGACTGAGAAGATGTCTTTATCAGACTGGCCTGGAGGCAAGTCTATGGGGCATTTTCTTGATTAATGACTGATGTGGGAGGGCCCAGTCCTTGTGGTGGTACCACGCCTGAGGAGGTGGTTTTGGGTTGTATAGAAAAAACTAAGCTGAGCCAGTCAAATAAGCAGCATTCCTCCATGGCTTTGCCTCTGTTCCTTCCTCACTTCCCTCAGGGATGGACTGTGACTGGCCTGGTAAGCCAAATAAATTCTCTCCTCTCTATGCTGCTTTGGTTATGGTCTTTATCACACCACAACAAAAGAAACTTAACTAGGACAGATGTCAGTCAGCAAGTCCCAGCAATCCCCCTGTCTCTACCCTCCAGTGTTAGGGTAATGGGTATGCATAGCTGCACCTGAATTTTTATTTAGGGGATTTGAACTCAAGACTCTGCTTGTGTGGCAAGCTACCTTACCCACTGAGTCATTTTCCCAGTCGCCAGTATTAAACTCTTGCCAGTAATTCATGAAGTATGTCTAAGCTCAGGAAGGAGGTTCTTCTACCACGTCAGTCTCTGATATGCTATGGTCCAACCACTATTCCTTTCCTTAGTCTTTTATTTAGGACTCAAAAATACTTTGATTCTTGGATACAGCCTAAAGCCTCAGTTCTGGATGCTCAAGTGTCTGTCTTCACTTTTGACATCTCTACATCATGTTGTCTGCTGGCTGCCACTGCTGTAATGGGATTATGAAGTATGGGATCAGAGGTGGTGAAGCATTTTAGCACCCCACATCACAAGGAAGTCAAGAATGGGGACAAGCTCCAGAAGGAAGCAAGGCACAAGGCATGGGGAAGGGGGATTTGGGAGAGGGTACAACAAGGCTGTAGGGCTTTTCCTGAAATGTGATTTAAGAGTAGATTCCAGTTCAGAAGGGGAGCTTTAAATGGGACTATAAAAACTCTAAGAGACATGGCTCAGCTGACAAGAACACCTGTAACCACAAGGATCTGTGTTCAGGTCTAAGAATCTAAGTAACGAAAGCCCGGCATGGCTGTGTAGGCTTCTAGCTTCAGCACTGTGCTGAATATGGATGTGAGGATTGCTGGGGCTTGCTGACTGTGCAGCCTAGCTTCAGTTCAGTGAGAGACACCGCTTTGAGCGAATAAGGTGAAGAATAACAGAGCCAGACACTCACAAAGGCATGTAAACCTGCATACAGGAATGAATCAAATGTACCAAAAACGTGTTTGCATAGAATATACACTACAGTGTGAGCTTCCATCTGAACTACTGGTTTTCTGCACGAAGTGCTGCCACAGCTTCAGGGCACAGAAGCCTTTGTCCGAGGGGGAGGCTCTGGCTCTTGGCCATCATCTCACTTTTAGCAGATGTAAGATAGATTTCTAGGACTAGCTGCCACGGGAAGATGGGAAAATCCTTTGTGAAGCAGCCCTCAGAAAAGAATCTAAGGCCGGGCGGTGGTGGCGCACGCCTTTAATCCCAGCACTTGGGAGGCAGAGGCAGGAGGATTTCTGAGTTCGAGGCCAGCCTGGTCTACAAAGTGAGTTCCAGGACAGCCAGGGCTACACAGAGAAACCCTGTCTCGGAAAAAAAAAAAAAGAAAAAAGAAAAGAATCTATGCAAAAAGGAAATAGAGTCATAAGTGCTGACAGGATTCGAACTCTCCTGTCATGACTTAATTACTGGTAACTGACATTCTCGGTGAGTACTAGTTAATTCATGAGTTATTCGTCTTCAGAAAAAGCCACGATCTGCTCGACATCAGACTGTGCCAAGACGGGCTTGCCTACGGTTCACATATGCAGTGAGCTATGTTCACGGGCATTCCAGTGTCTTCAGTGTGATGGTCAAGTCCATTTCTGTAGCTTTCAGTTCATCTCACCCTCAATGCAGAGCCACAGAAGCGGAGGAGAATGTGAGCAGGGTAGGCATTCTGCAAAGGACACTAGGACTTCTGTGCCTTTAAATGTGTCTCCTAGCAGCTGATGACATGGTTCCGGAAGCCCCTGCTCCATCCAAGCTAGCCCTCTACAAGGTGTGCAGGCTCTTGAACTAAAAGCACAGGTGAAATTCTAAACCTGTAAAGCTCACCTAGAGTCTTAAGCTACAATGCACACTGCCGCATGGTGATATTATCACGACCTTTGAAGTAAAAAGAGAGAGAAAACGTATGTTATCTGGGGGAGCCTGGGGCAAAAGAGCAATGTCCTGTGAGCTCAGTGACTAGCCTGGAAGTTTCTCTCTACTCTGTGTGGCAGTGCTGAACAGCTCCTCCTCTCCCTTGGTAACACCCTGCTATGCACCACCATGCCCCAACAATAGCCAAAGCTTGGGGTAGAAAGCAGGGCCAGTTGTTTCCCAGCATAGGAGAGACATCAACCAAAACACATTAGATGTGACCTTTTTACCTTTGCTTTTTCATTCCCTCCAAGTGAAAAGCTGCTCCAGGCACTGCATTTACAAAAGACTCAGCGTCCAGACAGGGCTGTGTAGGGTCTGCTGTAAATCCCCACCACGCATGCAGCCTGAGAAATACAAGACACCAGGCCTACTGGATCAAAGGGTCGCCAGACTGATGCTGTGGTAAGAGAAAATCCTTCTCCAGGAGCAGAGAGTGACACTGCTTACATAATGGAAAGCAGGCAGAATAGGGAACTAGCTGAGAAGTGGCATGTCTGAAATATTTAAGTGGGGCCTTGGCGGGTAGCTTACTGGGACAGTACTTGCTGTATGGAGAACTCCTTGAGTTTGGTGCCTTTAGCACTGGGTGGGAAAAGAGGAAAGTAAACAACATATTAAAATGACATGACTTGGGGCTACGAATCATGACCTATGAATGGGATCTGACACAAAATTGCAAACAAAATATTACAGATGTTTTTATTGGTATTTTAAAAATGTTATGGTGTATATATGGTGTATGTCTGTTCTTTGATGGTATGTGTGCTGGTGTCTGCACCTGTTCGTATGTGCATGAGGCATGTCTGTGTGTCTGTGTGTGTGGGGGGGGAGGTTCGAGCATGCGTTCGTGAGGCACTGGGTAATTTCCTCTATCCTCTGTTGTATTCTGCCTTATTCCCTTCCTTGTCTCCTGCTGAACCTGGAGCTTGACATTTTACAATAAGGGCAGTCTTCAGAAAGTCCTAGAGATCTTCCTCTGCACTCTCTACAGGGCTCTGGCTAGAGGCACGCATGACCATGGCCATGTCTAGCTTTTTATGAGGTTGCTGGGCATCTGAACTCTGTCCCTCCATGTCCTCTTATACACTGGACCATCTCTTTAGCCTTGTGATTTTTTTTCTCAAACCCTTGCAAAGGTCACATATACAGACTTTGTAGATGCCAATGTTGTGGCACAATGTCAAAAGGTTGGTTGTACCTGTCATTGTCTGAAGAGCTGACAGGTAGATGAACACTGCTCTTTAGCTGCTTACAACTACCCAGCTTTTCATTTTATTCATTCAAGTAAATACTGAACAGTCATGGGAGGCTGGGCTGGGCTTGCTCTAGGAAGACCTCTAGTAGACCCTAATTCCCTGGACCTTGGTTCTTATGGCTTTACACTGATGCAACAGTATGAAGCAAAACAGTGGGGGGGTGCTTCTCTGGTGTGGTTAGAAAAGATCCTAATCCCATCTAGATGGCTGACATCAGTATTTTCTTCACAGTCATGTTGGAGAAGCCTACATCACCAGGAAACACAGGTAACCTTTGGCCACTGGCTAAGGGTAGAAGTGAAGTTCTCCTGAAGGCGTGACCTTGACCAACAACCTGATCATTTTGAAAGTGACATTTCAGTTGAGCCCCAGCCATGGCTGTCAACTGAACAAGTGAGACACCTGGACCCAGAACCTTCACAATGGGTGTGTGCTGTGTTTAAGCTGTTAGACTTGTAGTAATGTGTGATGTCGCAACAGACAACCATATGCCAAAACTTGAGTGTTAACTAGGATATGCCACTGAACAAATTATGGTACTCTGCTCATATAGCTGACAATCTTGTTCTGTCTGAAAGAATACAAGAGGGACCTTATTTTCACACTGCTATCTCCCTTACCCTGTGACACCAATTCACTAAAGTGACTTGAGACTTGGTAGTTTCCATCCTACTGGCTTACGTCTTTGCCCCTTTGCTGGCCTCAGCTGCTAGTAGTGGGGGTGGGGCAATGCAGTTCTAAGTCAGTTCCCAGTAAGGAAAACAGAGCAGCAATAATTGAAAAGGTCGGAGCAATTAAGCATCAATATTCAATTCTGAGACAGAGATATTTCAGCAGCTTTTATGTTTAGCCAAACATAGAATAGCAATAAATGGCAGCATGGAATCTGAGGCCATCATCAGGAAAGGTGTCCCCGGGCATGGTACAGGGCACAGTGTGGCAGCAGGAGCAGCTGTTGAGAATCCCAGCAATTGAGCGCAGCTCATTACACACCGCAGCCTTCCTTCACAGAGGGTATTTCTACTCCAGCTTCCTTTCAGGACTGAATGATTGCTCCATTAATGCAGTCTCTGAAGATGGATTAAGTATCAATTCACTCTTCTGAGCAATACCTCATAGGCCACCCCCTGCTTCCAATGGTTCTCCCACACAACAGGCTTGCTGCCCACCACTGTAAAAGAGACACGGGCTCCCTACTGCCGTCCTCCGAAATAAACCTGCTCACTCATCTGAACAGCATGCTTCATTCACAAACAGTGACAACTGCATCAGGGCCACTATTAAATCTGTCTCAGTACCTGATTTAAGAGCCTCCGTTAAGCAATGCCCTGGACATTACAATTGGATTATTTAAGTGGGTAAACATATCTACATCCACTAATTAGAAGAACTCCTGTCTCTTAAGTGGTAGTGTAAATGAGTCCAGCCCCATCTCAGAGAGGACTCGGATGGATGTGTGCCGAGCACTTCAGCTTTGTATTTAAAATGTACCTGAGTTCAGCAGAGGATAAAATTAAATTGCAACAAGGAAAGACAGAATCGTTCCCAGCAGGCTTTGATTGATAGGACATGTCATTTGTAGCAGAACAGAATGGAAAACCACAAAGTTTGTTCCCAGCTATCACTGCCTCACTGGGGCAACTTTCTCTCCTTTGAGAAAATAATATGACTTTCTCCACAGAGCATAAAGTCACTCACTCAGGCACCAGGACTCCAGCACTTTACATCCGCCATTAGTTCAATGGGGGTGGGAGGAGGACTCTCCATGAGGAAGAGAGAATCTCAGCAACATTCAGAGATTTGGCTTATAAAACTGTCATTAACAAGAACCTAGAAGCAGAAATGACTTAGAACATACCAGATGGGTCTCCTAAGCTGAATGCAAAGAGCCCATTAAAACAGCTAGTTGGTAAGTAAGACTAGTTAGTGGAGAAGTGCAGGGATTTTAAAATTAATTTATCTTATATGTGTTTTATGTGTACATGCTCATGTTGGAATGTGTTTGTGCATGCCAGGAAGATGGTAAATGTCTTCCTCAATCACTTTTGGCTGTATTTTTTGAGACAAGGTCTTTTATTGAACCTATTGTTTGCTATTGGCTAGATTAGATGGATTGGCCAGCAAGCCCTGGGTACCTCTCTGTCTCTGCCTCCCAGCACTGGCCCTACACCATTACACTTGGCTTTTGACATGGCTGTGTGAATCTGAACCCAGGTTCTCAAGCTTGCAATGACAAGCACTTTACTGGATGATTCATCTTCCCACACCTAAGTGTACAGATTTTGAAACCAGGTTGATACAGAAATCAGGGTTTTCTCTTCAACCACACACACACACACACACACACACACACACACACACACACACACGGAAATCCATATTATTCTGCTTCTAATTACACAGACCTACTGTTTGGGGTCCTGAGATAGAGTGAGCCAGTTACAATTCAATCACTATTGCCTTAATCTTTTATCGTCCAATCCTTCACTTCAAGAAAATGTTAGCAGCTTTTTACCCAGTGAACCTGGGTGGAATGTTCATTCTTTCCTTTCTTGAAGCTGCTGCAGAAATTCTAGCCGACTCTGCACCCTGGGCCAGATGAGTGTGAGGCTCCTCACTTCCATCTGCAGCCTATGATGCTGTGGTGACTAATCTTCACTGCTGTAATGGCTATTCCTGATGTCAACTTGGCTATATCTGGAATGAACTACAATCCAGAATTGGAGGGCTCAACTGTGATCCAGATCTTGAGGGTGGAAGACACACATTTCTGACCTGGATCTTGTTCTTGACCTGGATGGAGTTCTTGAGGCATAGTGGCCATGAAGAGCTTAGTCCCAGGCAAGGTAGTACAGGCCTTTAATCCCAGGAGACTGAGGCAAGGAGATCTGTAAATTCAAGGTCAAATTCAAGTCTTGACAAAGCAAGTCCCAGATTCAGGCATGGTGGTGCACACCTTTAACCTGGGCCATACCTTCTGCTGGAGGTCTACATAAGGACATTGGAAGAAGGAAGATTCTCTCTTCAACTGTTTGTACTAACTTGCCAGCACATCTGTTGGAGTCTACTTCTTCAGGATTCCAGCTTATACAGAAGACCAGCTGAAACACCTAGCCTCCTGGGACTGAGCAACTACTGGATTCTTGGACTCTCCATCCACAGCTGACCATTGTTGGGTTAGCTGGACTACAGACTGTAAGTCATCACAATAAATTCCCTCAATATAGACATTCCATACATTCTGTGACTCTAGAGAACCATGACTAATACAATTGCCAATGCTGAGGTGACATTAAGGCATACTTCTAGGTGCGTCTGATTGTACTTCCAGAGGCAATGACAAGATTTGGCCTCTCATGGGTTCAGGTCCCAAATAGACTATTCAGAAGTGGAGAAACTATAATGTGGGATAAGTCACCATGGTATGGTACTTGGCCCTTTCCTGTAGCACTCTGCTCCCTGCTTGCCTTGAGGTGAGGGTTTCTTCCAAATTCCTCCATCACTTTGTTGTTCTGCTCACCATGAGCCCAGCACCAATGAAGCCAAAGACCATGGACTGAACCCTTCCCACAGCAAACAGAAGACTTCCTTCCTGGGGTCATCTATATCAGGCATTTTATCACAGCGAGAGAGGTCACTGATAAAGCCATCTGTCTCAAACCTAACCTGATTGAAATTAATCTGCCCAAATGGGCTTCTGCATGTGCCCAGGGCCTCCTGCATGCTAGGCACGCATTCTACCAGTAATGTCAACCCAGGGTAACAGACAGGGTTTCTCACGCACACCCTCTGCTGGAATCATTCCCTCTCAGCTCAGGACAAGCAGCAGGAACAAAAGCACAGCAATGGCCCGACACTGCTGGCACTGGCCTGGTGCTGTAGCCAGGACCCTAGAGTAGTCTTCCTTCTGTGGCCTGCAATCAATCCTGACAGCCATCTCTCTCCAATCTGTATTATCCCTTTTCTCTTATTTTGTTACTCTTACAAATCTGTGTGAACCCTTATTTTCAATTCTTTGGATAAGAACAAGAGAACCTCAACACCCAAAACACTAAGGGGAACAAAAGCAAAAAACAAACAAAGCCCAAAACCTGAAAGAGATTATGTACACCCCCAACTCCACTACCAGTGATGGCTGAAGACAGGATTTTGTACATAGCTAGCCTGGAATCTGACACACAGTGGGAAATGCCCTTGAACTTCTGAACCTCTTGAATGTACAGGTTAATATAACCGTTTATGGAGAGCTGAGGAGTGAAACCCAGGGCCTCCTGCATGCTAGGCACACATTCTACCAACTGAGCCACATCCCCAGCCCACAAAAGGGAGATTTTTCTTCTTATTGCAAGGCTTTAAAAACCCATGAGTTACCAACAGTGATGTAAATGCTGGCAGATCAGCCAGACTGAATTTGTTTGATTCGATGATACCCTGAAGTAGGAATCCCAGTGCCTCCTGACTTCAAAACTCCTTTGAGGAATGACTGATGAATGGTCCAAAGGGACACAATGAGTCTCCCAACCACAAAAAGGGAAACTGCCCAAGTCCCAGTTCTCTGTGCCCATTTGTAAGCATCACATGAGCACCATACCCATGCCTAAAACAGCTTTTCAGGGAAGTGGTATTTCACTGCCAAGTGATTGAGAAAGACTGCATAGTGAGTGAAGAGGATTCACCTTGTGACATCTGCACAGTGCAGGTCTTCTGTGCATAGGACAGTGCGGAGAATTCACCCCATTAAGGCAGATGTTCAACCTCCTGAGATAACTCCCTTTAATCTCACCAGTTCTATTATTCTGGAGGCCACCTTTGTAAACACATGATAAGTTTTCTTGACTTCACAAACAAATTAAAAGCTTTGCAAAGGGCTTCTTGAGTAACTCATGGGGGATCAGCTTCTAATAAAACAAGAGTCTTGGGGTGTAGGTTCCCATGCTTAGTGTCACAGCAGGTGAGAACAATTACAACCCTGGGAGGTCTCATGGACTGAATATGCTAGATTCAATGAC
This sequence comes from Tokudaia tokunoshimensis, assembly GCA_036184795.1. Taxonomy (NCBI): domain Eukaryota; kingdom Metazoa; phylum Chordata; class Mammalia; order Rodentia; family Muridae; genus Tokudaia; species Tokudaia tokunoshimensis. The sequence goes on along the minus strand of BTHU01000011.1, from coordinate 106,556,057 downwards.
ATAAAATTGATCTGCTGAATCTGAAATGCTATTTTAAAGTAATTGCCTATGCCCTTCTCAAGATTTTCAGGTAAGTGAGCGCATTTTTGTTGGTGGCAATAAGCAGTTTTATTAAGAAATAACACAAAGATACAATGGCCCTTAGTTTATACAGGTGTGGAGGTACACACCTTTGAGCCCAGCATTCAGAAGGCAGGGGCACTTATCAGTGCTATTCACTTATAGAGAATCCCATCACAGAGAAACACGATGATTACTATTTATCAAGTGATGGGCATTGGTGGTGGAAATCCGCTCCCTATGGCAGAAACAGCCACCAGTTTGATGCGGTTTATGGAAGAGTTTCTAATATCAAAGAAATCAGAGTAGGATGTAAGAAGGGAGGCATCATAGCTATGGGGCTCAACTTCAACCCTATCCCAAGGTACAAAAAGGTATATGTCCAGTACCAGAACGGGTCCTCAATTTGCCTCATCACCGCAGAAGCTGCCAGAGTATCATGGTCAAAAATAAGGATGTGAGTTGGGCTGGTCAAACCCTTAACCTCCTCAAGACTTAATTCCCTTAACTTGGAAATACAGTATCAACAATAAACCCTTTAATGGCTGTCATGAGAATTGGTGCAATAATCCATTTATAGAATAAGCCCCTCATGACACTAACTATTATTGTAATTAGAAAAGTTGCTTACAATATACGGAATGCTTGACTGGGTAAGTAAGACAGATATCAGACTAAGTGCCACCTTCCTCTGGTACTGTAGAGTCAGCTCAGTGCACAGGCATGGGCTCTCCCACTGAGTTATACCCCTAGCTCATGAACTTATTTTGAATAGTCTCCTACTAACATCCTCTCCAATCATTAGAAAATGCCTTTGGTCAATCAGTGCTGTGCCTGGTATCCTCTCTTATCTAGTTAAATTTTAAATAGTAAACAGAAATTAATAATGGTCTTGCGTTTAGTTCTCAAAAAGCAATCACGAGTATCATGGTCTTTCCTCTATCATTAGTCATTTCAGAGGCCCCTACCTGCTTCTATCTCCCCCTCTTAGAAACCTGTTGATTCATAGTAGAGACTACAACCTAGTAGAGACCACAACCTAGTAGAGACCACAACCTACTTGAGAGTTTGAACCAGAGATGCTTTTTAATCTTCCCCCCAAAGGAGGGCATTTTCTGCATGAAACTTTTAGTCATCTGCATTCACGTCAAGAGATAAAGCAAGAGGAAGGTTATCTACGAATTTTAGATACTCTCTATAGAATTTCTAGTGGAACCTGATAGTGATTAAACTGCTGGTTGGTTGGTAGTCAGGCCATGAGAGTTCAGAATAATCAGGGGATGGAATGTCATGTGAAGAAGTTAACATGATGACAGCCTGAAGAATCTTTACTTTATGGATTCCTTGGAAATCTATTATACAAGCTCAGACTGGGCCTTTGTACAATTAAAGCATTCAGTCAAATCCCACGTTATCAAGGCTATGCCACTATCAAAGCCCAAGAGTATAAATTACCATAGGTAATTTCAGTTTGAAGAAATCACTTTAAAAATTAACTTTCTACATGAGCATTCCTTAGTCTGTTCTGACTTTTCGGTGGTTCACACACTGACCATCTGTGATGGGTGGAGACGAAGAGGTGATATGGTTAGAGTACAAGAACCTTGTGAGAAACAACAATGAGCTCTTCCCAAACTGAAACCAGTCCCCATGGAATGACCGAGTGCCTGCTGGCATACTGGTTTAGTGTACTGGGATGTGTACCAGGTGTTTTTAGAAGCTGAGTACTCTGATTGACATCTAATTCTAAGAACTAATATAAAGGGAAAATCACTTGGAAATCGAGTAGGGGGACAAACATGAACGTGGCACTTCTGCTTCTGTGCTGTTCATCACAGGAAAAAGCCAAACAACTAACAGTCCTTCAACTGCCTGTTACTTGCATAAGTATTGGTAACAGAATTGAGAGTGAAACTATCCAGTGGCTAAAAAAAGGTTAAGGAAAAGTGACATGTGCAAACATTCAGACATGGCCATCATATACAGGAGGGTCTAAACTACTTAGCAGGTTAAGTTTCACCCTACATAGGTAATGTCGGTTCATAAATATGCTTTAAAATACCTAATAGAAGAAAGTTCAAATATAAGTGGTTCCCTCTTTATAGGAGGATTGATGCATTCCATTTTTTTCCTTAACAGATGTTCATGTGACCTGAAATGTCTGCAAACACAATTATTGTGTGGGTTTGAGTAGCTACAGGCCTGTATTCCAGATGTGAACCTTAGGACTCGTTAACTGGCAGCTACCCACCGTGGTTATTTATTTATTTTACAGACAGGATCTCTACAAAGTCCTGGCTGTCCTAGACTCATTAGCAGATCAGGCTGGCTGTAAACTCAGGGATTCCCACCTGCCTTTGCCTTCAGAGTACTGGGATTAAAGGCAAAAAGTACCATGCCTAAGCACACCTTGCTTTTTGAGAAACGGATTTTCACTTGACATGAAAATGGGTAATTTAGCCTAGATAGCCCCAGGAGTCTGTCTCTGAAGGACTGGGGTAATAAATGTGAGCCACTAGGGCTAGCTTTTTTTTGTTTTTTGTTTTTTTTTGTTTTTGTTTTGTTTTGTTTTTGACGTCCCAAATGTTTCAATTTTATATTTTGGTACTTTTTTTATTTTCTATATTTTTTTGAATTTACATTCCAAATGATTTCCCCTTTCCCGTTTCCTCCCTCCCCAAAAGTCCCATAAGCCCTCTTCCCTCCCCCTGTTCCCCATTCAACCCCCTCTCGCTTCTCTGTCCTGGTATTTCCCTACATCGAGTCTTTACAGGACCAGGAGTCTCTCCTTCCATCTTCTTGGAAATCAATTGATATGTGAATTGTGTCTTGGGTATTCCGAGATTCTGGGTTAATATCCCCTTATCAGTGACTGCATACCATGTGTGTTCTTTTGTGATTGGGTTACCTCACTAAGGATGATATTTTCCAGTTCTGACCATTTGCCTAAGAACTTCGTGAATTCATTGTTTTTAATTGCAGAGTAGTATTCCATTGTGTAAATATACTACATCTTCTGAATCCATTCCTCCGTTGAGGGACATCTGGGTTTTTTTCCAGCTTCTGGCTATTATAAATAAGGCTGCTATGAATATAGTGGAGCATGTGTCCTTATTACATGCAGGGGAAGACTCTGGGTATATGCCCAGGAGTGCTATAACAGGATCCTCCGGGAGTGTCTTGCCCAGTTTTCTGAGGAACCGCCAGACTGCTTTCCAGAGTGATTGTACAAGCTTGCAATCCCACCAGCAGTGGAGGAGTGTTCTTCTTTCTCCACATCCTTGCCAACAACTGCTGTCTCCTGTGTTTTTGATTTTAGCCATTTAGACTGATGTGAGGTGGAATCTCAGGGTTGTTTTGATTTGCATTTCCCTAATGACTAAGGATGTTGAACATTTCTTTAGGTGCTTCTCAGCCATTAGATATTCTTCAGGTGAGAACTCTTTGTTTAGCTCTGTACCCCATTTTTAATAGGGTTATTTGGCTCTCTGGGGTCTAACTTCTTGAGTTCTTTATATATATATATATTGGATATCAGCCCTCTGTCGGATATAGGGTTGGTAAAGATCTTTTCCCAGTTCGTTGACTGCCGCTTTGTCCTTTTGACAGTGTCCTTTGCCTTACAGAAACTTTGAAATTTTATGTCCCATTTGTCAATTCTTGATCTTAGAGCATAAGCTATTGGAGTTCTGTTTAGGAAATTCTCCCCTGTGCCCATATGTTCAAGGTTCTTCCCTAGTTTCCTTTCTATTAGTTTCAGTGTGTCTGGTTTTATGTGGAGGTCCTTGATCCACTTGGAATTGAGCTTAGTGCAAGGAGATAAGAATGGATCGATTTACATTCTTCTGCATGTTGACCTCCAGTTGAACCAGCACCATTTGTTGAAAAGGCTATCTTTTATCCACTGGATGGTTTTAGCTCCTTTGTCAAAGATCAAGTGACCATAGGAGTGTGGATTCATTTCTGGGTCTTCAATTCTGTTCCATTGATCTACATGCCTGTCACTGTACCAATACCATGCAGTTTTTAACACTATTGCTCTGTAGTACAGCTTAAGGTCCGGGATACTGACTCCCCCAGAAGTTCTTTCACTCTTGAGAATAGTTTTAGCTATCCTGGGTTTTCTGTTATTCCAGATGAATTTTTGAATTGCTCTTTCTAACTCTATGAAGAATTGAGTTGGAATTTTGATGGGGATTGCATTGAATCTGTATATTGCTTTTGGCAAGATGGTCATTTTTACTATATTAATCCTGCCAATCCATGTGCATGGAAGATTTTTCCATCTTCTGAGGTCTTCTTCAATTTCTTTCTTCAGAGACTTGAAGTTCTTGTCATACAGATCTTTCACTTGTTTGGTTAGAGTCACACCAAGATACTTTATATAGTTTGTGGCTATCGTGAAGGGTATCATTTCTCTTACTTCTTTCTCAGCCTCCTTATTCTTTGAGTATAGGAAGGCTACTGACTTGCTTGAGTTGATTTTATATCCGGCCACTTTGCTGAAGTCGTTTATCAGCTGTAGGAGTTCTCTGATGGAGTTCTTTGGGTCGCTTAAGTATACTATCATATCGTCTGCAAATAGTGATAGTTTGACTTCTTCCTTTCCAATTTGTATCCCTTTGACCTCCTTTTGTTGTCTAATTGCTCTAGCTAGAACTTCAAGTACTATATTGAAAAGATATGGAGAGAGAGGGCAGTCTTGTCTAGTCCCTGATTTTAGTGGGATTTCTTCAAGTTTCTATCCATTCAGATTGATGTTGGCTACCGGTTTGCTGTAGATTGCTTTTACTATGTTTAGATATGGGCCTCGAATTCCTGATCTTTCCAAGACGTTTAACATGAAAGGATGCTGAATTTTGTCAAATGCTTTCTCAGCATCTAATGAGACGACCATGTGGGGATTAAACCACTGTCTGTTCTGTTGCTTTCATGGAAAGTCCTTCACCAACTAAGTCATTGTCCAAGATTCATTATTTTTAGAGGTGCAAAAAAGTTATCTGTATTTTGAATAATAGATTTTATTAAGATGTTAATATTAAAGTTATTTGGGGACTAGAGAGATAACGTAATGGTTAAGGGAGTTTGCTGTTTATCATGAGGATCAGAGTTTCAATCTGATCACCTATATCATGCTGGTGAAAAGTGTCTATAACTCAGCTCCAAGAGATATGATATGATTCTGAACTCCATGTACACTCACACAGACATAGACAGACAGACAGACAGACAGACAGACAGACAGACAGACAGACGGAACACACACACACACACACACACACACACACACAAAGAAATCTGATAAAGATGATATCGATGTTAAAAATGTTTTACAGGTAAATGCTGGTATAGTTATATGGATATCACATTTGATAGTATATTTTAATACTTTGGTATATTTGCCAAATATGTATCATAGTAGTTAGTTTTAACTGTCAACAAGCCGGGCAGTGGTGGCGCACGCCTTTAATCCCAGCACTTGGGAGGCAGAGGCAGGAGGATTTCTGAGTTCCAGGCCAGCCTGGTCTACAAAGTGAGTTCCAGGACAGCCAGGGCTACACAGAGAAACCCTGTCTCGAAACCACCCCCCCCAAAAAAAAGAATTATTTATAATTGTCAACAATACTACCTAGAATTTCAAATGAATTTTCTGGATTATCTTGACTTGTCAGCATGCTATAAGGTAATTAACTTGACTGTTAGCTAATGTAATCTAGAACTGTAAGCAGAAAGCCCTCTTCCATCCCTATGTTGTTTCTTGCCAGAGCATTATACCACAGTAACAGAAGTGACATTAGAACAGAAACTGGTACTGAGAATGGAGTACTGCTAAGATAGACCTGACCATGTGAATTTTATGCATGAAACTATTTTTAAGGGGTCAACTATTAAGACTTTGGAACTCTGGTCTGGTGTCAAATTAGAGGGGACACCTTGGGTTTGAGTTGCTCTTTTTCTTCCTCACTCTGACAGGACCTCTCTCTCCTCACAGGTGTGGATGCATGTCTTCATCTCAGGGCCATGTTTCCCACTTAACCTTGTAGTTAGTCTCTGGAAGGACACCAGATGGGCCTTTACACACTTGGTTGGCATCATTCCCTGATGGCACTAACTCTTTGACAAGGAACACTTAACAGCTAGGTGGAGCTTTGAAGGCCCATTCACTACACTATACCGAGCACTGTGAAACAAGCAGTTCTCCATGTAGAACTAGAAGTTCTTGTCATGCTGCAGTTCCTGCAACCAGAGCCAGAGCGAGACTTTGCCATAGTCACAAACATGCAGTAGAAGTGGCCTTCAATCTAGCATCATGGCCAGTAACTTAAGCTACTGCAAATCTTCATCACAAGTTTCCTAAGGCCTATATGCACAATTTCTGCCTAAAGTAAATAACCATTTAATTAGTTCTTCAAATCCTCAAGGACCACAGAGACCATGAGAAATACTCTTACATTTTCATGTAGATTCCCGTGCACTCACTATCAGCTAATGGTATGGAAGGACACAGGTGGAGACAACAGTCAGGTCCCTGGTATTTGTTGTGCCAGTTAAGTGTAGGGACAGCTGGTATACAGGGAAGGAAGCAGAGGACCCATGGTGAATACTAGCTCAGGGCTACTGTTTTTAAATGACAGGTTCCCTTTCCCACAGCATTTTTCAGAGAGCTTTTGTTCCAAAGCAGTCAGTCTCTAGGAAGATCAGTCTCTAAGACTAGATTAGACAGCATTTCCCAGCAGCTGATCAAGGTCAAACATGTTCCAAGAACATTTCTCAAAAGAGTAGAGCTGAGGCAGTCCAGAGCACCACCTCCAGACTGGTTCACAGCTCCAAGGGCTGAGCATGCCAGAGTGATTTAACGTCTCGACAAGAGACACAGCAAGGAGAACCCAGTTCCACGGAAGAGACTGGCCAGAACAATTCTAGGGTGGTGGCTGCCTAAATATTACTGTATAGAGTTTGTGTGTATTAAGAGATAGTAGAAGACACTGTCAACGTAGCTATATAAATTTTGTCCACACAAGAACCATTTTCCCTTTGAATCTTCTGATCTCTACACCATAGCATAATCCAAAGCCCTTACTCTGACCAGCTGGGGTCTAGTAATCCCCAGCATCAAAGGGATGTGGCCTCAGGCCCCAAAGCATACAATACTTAGACAGTATTCTAGAAGCCTACTGTCATAAACTATTTCTTTTCATTGATCACCAAAAAGTTACCAATTTATAGCTCTTGAATTTCTCAGAAGCAAGTTTCATAAATGTAGTGAAAATGGGAAACAACAGAAAAGACAAGCAAATGCCTAGGTACTTAGAAGTGCAAGGCACTTAGAAATACAGGACAGAGTACCACCTGCGACATCACTTAGTCTAGAAATACGAGGCCATGCAAATGCCAATGCAGGCTGCCATGCAGACTCAGCGACCTCGTTGGGTGGCCTTCCATATACACAGGCCTTATCTCCTTAAGAAACTTAAGAAAGGCAGGGCCTGAGTCTTGATCTTTTTTTTTATAAGCACCTACTCTATTGCCAGTTTGCAAACGCTGTTGAATAACTCTCTGCTGAGCAGATAAATGGCTTTATATTACTGAGTCATAAAAGAATATTTACTTATTTTGCACTCGATTCAGTCATGCTGGTCAGAATATTTGGCACCTGATTACAGAACGTCTGATGCAATTCAGACTAAAGTAAAATCAGTGATTGAGCACGTTGAGAAAAATAGGGCATCTGTCACAAGGTGGTTAATTCTGCGGCAATTAATTCCTTCTCCTGAGTGGCTTTTTCTTTTGCCCTTTCTCTTTCAGCCAGGGTCCCATCAGGAGACAGAAACCACACCAGTAATTTGAATGTGGAAATTTTAATACAAAGAATTGCTAGCAAGTGAAAAGTAGTTAACTACTGAAAATGGGCGGGATGAGCGAGGGCTCAGAGCAGAGAGGAGCTATTACCTCCAGACGAAAAAGAGGAGAAACTCAGGAGGAATTCAGTACTTAAAGCAGCACCTTCTCCGAAAGGCTGGGCTACTGAGCTACAGAGAGGGACTATTCAGCCTACAGGAAGAAGGTGGCCAGGAGGCACTCTGATGCTTCACAGAAATGGCCTCTAAAAAGTAAAGCTTCGAGGGTGCTGCTGGTCAGAGGACATCGAGGAGTGGCCCTTGGGGACCGTGGAAGCACAGGCCACAACAAATCCACAGGAGTGGAGCTTCGAAGCACGGCTAAGATGCCTAGCAGTGCACTCTCGCCGACTACAAAGGGCAAAGAATCCTTCACAAGGCCAGCTCTAGGTGGGCAGCTGGGTGAGTTTGTAACCAGAAAGAAACAGCTGCCAAATGACACAATCTATTCTGGAGAATTTCAGTGAGAACCGAGACCCACTGGCTCATCACCAGCAGTCACTAACAATTCTATAAGGAAATTATTACATTTTCCCTCCTTCAGAAGAATGGAGGAGGAAATAGTTGGTAATCCTGGTGGCTCATGGTAAATAAAAATTAATGAATAAATGACTGAATTCATATGTAAAAGGTGCTCTGGGTTGTTGCTGCACTTTATTTTGGTATGGGAGGCACCCGAGAGTACGTGCGTGTGCGTGTGCGTGTATGTACAAGTGAACAGCTGCACATGTGTGTGTTATCTTTAGAGGCCAGAAGACAACCCTAGAGATCTTTCCTAATGTCATGTCGAAGCTGGTGATCAAGCTTCAAGATCCACCCATCTCTCCCTTTCAGGGCAAGCGCCATCCTCAAGCAAGCTTTTCCGAGTGAGTCCCGTATGTGAGTTCCCACACAGATCTCAGTATCGCTCAGCGCTCATGACAGATTTGAGATTCTGAGCCTACCGACAATTCAGACGAAGACACAAGCAATCACGGGCATGCCAGCTGCGTGAGTGAGACAGACACATTTCTACAGCTGCCCTCACATTTCTCTTTGTTCTCAGTCTTAACTGGAACACCTTCAAGGCTTCTAATATAAATTAGAAGGTAAGAAGACTGTGGTTTAAAGAAGAAAATCAAGTTCCTAATGTCAAGAGTAGCTTGACATTGATAATTCCCAGCAAGGGTATCAAGCACAGGTAGCTACTAGTTCTCTCTTCAATAAGGTTCTCGTGTTGCTATGAATGACTTGATTCATCATATGGAAACCAAATGATAACTTACGAGCAGAGTGCATAGAAGACAAACATCCAAAGATTTTCAGACTTACGAAAGGATAAAGTTACAATGAAGCCTTGCTACAATGTTACATGAAATACAAGACCTATCTCTTATAGTTTTCCCCATTGGAAAAAGCAGTTTTGCCAAAGGCACTGTAAGGTAAGAGGAGATAGGGATCTGGGGGTGTAGCTTAGAGGTAGAACACTTGCTATCAAGAAGGCAGCCCTAAGACTGGTGACCCCAGCACAGCCACAAGAAGCGGGCGCAATTGAAAGAGTCACAACAAAACCCAGGGTTAAGACTAAAAGAGAATTATACACACTGTCTAGGAAAGACAGCATCTTGTAGCTAGACAATTAATGGAGGGCTCTCCTTCTCTCCCCTGCTTCTTTGGCTACTTAGGAACACATAAGGACCTCTCTTCTTATTCTGCTGAGATGTTCCATGACGTGCTATGGAATTCTGCACCTAGATTCAAGTAACAACAGAAACCACTGAGTACCAACCACCATGACACTACCTGGATCCTGCTGGGCGTCCATTGATTGCTTAAAGGCAAAACTATGTAATTTGCAAACATTCTTCCACATCACCTCCCTTCCAATTTTTCTATAAACAATAAAGTTTCCTCTAATGAGTTTAAATAGGCTGAGAGTTTCTTATTTAAAACAGCTGAAGCCAGAAGTGTTTCAGATTAAATGTTTGACTGGATTTTGAAAGACCTGTATATTTCGTGATATGTTATCTTGGGGATAGGACTCAGATTTAAACATGAAATTCATCAATCACTTCTATATCCTTTTTTTTTTAATTTGCAGAGAAATGAGGTTTATTTAGCTCAGTTCTAGAGACTAAGAGCATACGTTGACATGAGTTTCTCTGGAGAATGGGGGGAGGAAAGGAGAGAGGGCAGGCATAGACCCCGTGGGGAGCTAGGCTTACTCCATTATCCTCCTGTGAGAACTAACTTGTTGAGATTACACATAACTATTTTTGAGACAGGATCTCATTATGGAGCCCTGCCTGGTCTGGAAGTCACTATGTATATCAGGCTAGACTAGAACTCACAGAGATCAGCCCACCCCTCCTTCCCAACTGCTAGGCTTCAAGGCATGAGCTATCAAACCCATTCCCCTCTTCCTGTTTTTGAAACAATGTCTTGTTATGTTGCCTAGGTTAGTGACACATTCTTGATTCTGCTGTCTCTGTCTAATGAGGACCCAGATTACAGGCACGTGCTGGCATGTACTGTTTTATGCATATACATTAATTGGTTACCTTATGATTTCAGTACACCTCCATTTTTACTGACATATGAGGTCAGGTGTTGGGTTTTCCTCTTGCTGGCATGCTTGGCTAATGCAGTCTGGATCTGGAGTATTTTATATATTTGTGTACAGACACAGTGTTAGGATTCTGCCTAAGCTCCACCCCACAGTTACCTGGCAACAGGTATGCCTCTCCCCACAGTTACCTAGCAACAGCCAGGTAGGCCTGGCTCACTATAAAAGGGGCTGCTTGCCCCTCCTTTCTCTCTTGCTCTCTTACGCTCTTACTCTCTTCTCTCTTGCCTCCTGCCCTCTTGGGCTCTTCCCTTCCCCCTTCTCTTCCCCCCTCTCTCCACGTGGTCATGGCCAGCTTCTACTTCTCTACTCTCTCCTTCTCTCTGCCTTCCTCTACCTCTACTACTCTCTAAACCCCCTTCCCATGCCCTAAATAAACTATTCTATGCTATACCATAGTGTGTGTGTGTGTGGTCCCTCAGGGGGAAAGGATGCCTCGGAATGGGCCCGCTGAGGCACCCCCTTCCCCCACACCGCCGTAGAACATATTCTTATGCCACTTTCTCTTTTTATGATCACAACATAGAGGACATAGATGCTATAGGTAAAGAATCTGATTGATGGTGTTATGATAAATAAAACAGGAGTTAAGATAATTGATGAAAAAAAGAGAATAATACATCCCAAGTTCATGAACTTTTCTTCAGAAACTAGTCCTGTCATAGTCCCTACATTGCAGCAAGAGACTCCACCTGCCACATTCATTACTGGATCAGGTGAACCTGAGGGAAGACTAAGAGATTCAAGGTGATCTACATACCCCAACCTGTCACTGGGTAACTGACTGGCTCTGGCATCCAGGGTCATACATGCTGGCTCTGCGCCACCACCAGAGCTGTGGGATTTGTTAAAGTGTCAATGCATGAATGTCACTTCTCACGCTAACTCTCTACTCCCTATAGCCTCCGGCCTCAACCTGAACTAGCTTCTCATCTACCCAGAGGCAATATCACCAGTCTCTTCCCCAAGGGGAGCCTTCATGTTTTAAGTAAAGACTGTTGGTAAGTCAACTGGAGTGTATCTAAAGGGAATTAAAAATCAAACGGAGCCTTTCTATACTAAGCCTGTCTGAAGAGTCCTCCATCATCCACAGAGTGGCTTATAGCTGTTTTGAATTCAGTCCTCTGTACTAGATAATTTGTAGTTACATAGCAGCAATCTTGAATTTTGAGTTTTATCTGCTCAAATTATGTCAAAGCCTAATAAAAGTATGACAAAATTGGTCCAAATCATTTATCGGAATATCCATATAGCTATTTGACCATGGTGGCTGGTACCCAGAAAACACAATGAATTTCTCTCTTGACAATGACTAAAATTTATTATCTTAGTTTAGTTCCAGTCATAAATGTCTACGGATAAATGTTCATCCCCCAAGATCATGCATTAATAAAACATACAGCCGTTCACAGCTCCAAGATGACCTTGTTTCTTCAATTGAGATGTTTGAGTAATGAAAATTTCTTTATTTATAAGCAAAGCATGCTAACTGCAAAAAAATTACAAAATATCAGTGGGGAAAACTATGAAAAATAAAAATATATTATTCCATTTTCCACAAAAAAACCTTGTCAGTTTGTTTAAAAATCTACTTCTAGGTTGCTGTTGGTGGTGGTTTTTCTGTTTGCTTTTTTAGAAATTAACCTAGTGTAATATAATTAGATAATAACTCTGTTAGGCGAGGTCTTGTAAAAACATCTTCAGAGCTCTGAGTTTTGACATATTCTGTCACACATGACCTTATAGGTTTTACCAAGTCCAGGTTTCTTGCCTACTAGCTGCCTATGAAAAGATTGAAGAGGACTATACTCCTTACCAAAGTGATTGCAGTAAAGCAAGAAATAGGCTCAAATCTTCAATCCCAGAAGATCCAGCGAACACAGGCACTGACATCCCAATGTCTTCACAGGGCCTGGTGAACACTGGGGACTTTGTCATCATCTATGAAGCAAATGACTGCTTCAACACACAAGCAAAACCCAGGTCACTCCAAGAGAAAAGCAAGCTCCAGGGACCAAGAGTGAAAGCCCTTCTTACCATCCACGAGTGTTTTGGATTCATTTTCTCTATTAATGTTTTCTTGAATTTCTAAACCTGTAGGATGGCATCTCTAAATCTTACACTTGACTGACAAAACAAAGTAAAAGAAGAGAATATATGCCAATCAAGGAAGCAGCTCCAAGGGGAAAAGAATACAACCGTGCTCTCCAATCTCACCAGGACGCTGCGCGCAACGTCTGAGAGTGGTGAGAAAGAGCCTCGTCACCATGTCTTGCTGTTATTTGTAATTTTAAAAATCCTTAAAAAGTTTGAAACGACCATTGCCACAGGAACATTTTGAGCTCCTGCAAGAAGGAAGACCTTCTTCCCCCGTGGCTGAAAGCTATGCTGTGGATGTCCTACATCCTATCTCAGAGGAGAGCCCATCCCTGAGAACGTAAGAGGAGATGTCTAAGCCATACAACTAAGTAACCAGAAGCAGGCAAGGTCCAGCTCTGTTAAGCACAGGCAGCCTGAGGGTCTTAGGACATTACTGGCTCTTTAGTTTGGATATCTTTTTCTTGAGGTAGGGTCTCTCTCTGCAGCCTTAGCTGTTCCAGAACTCTGTATGGAGACCAGACTGACCTTGAAGTAACAGTGGCCTACTTGTCTTTGCTCCCAGAATTTGGATTAAAGGTGCGCTACACCATGCCAGTTTACACTTTGCATCCCAAAGTAGCCCAAAGGCCTACATGTTAAGAGCCCACAGCACGGTGCTATGGGAGGCAACAGAGCCTTGAGGAGATAGGTGCTGTGTGGGCATACCTATGCCACTGCGAACAGACCCTTGAGGAGGTAGGTGCCTTGCAAGCATGATCATACAACTGGAGATGTGCTCTGGAGGGGAGTGGGCACAACTCAGACCTTGATTCATTTTATTTCTGAAATGAACTGGGCAGTTGCTCTCTGCCATATACTCCTGTGAAGAGGAACCACTTCACCACAGGCTTCCCAAAGCAGAGGTCAATCAATTACAGACCCGAGCCTCCAAAACTTTGATCCCCAATAAACCTTTAGTCTTCATAAGGTAACTATCTTGGGTGTTTAATTACAGCGGAGACACTAACACAACTAGTGACAATCGAGAGAATTTAATCCAAAGTGGATGGATAGACGGATACAGATATTCATTCATACCAGAGAAGGGAGGGAAAGAAATAGGAGTGAGGAATGTTAGGGACAGAGACTGGAAATCTCTGGTGACTACGGAAAAGACAGAAGAACGTCTTTGACTCCTATGGGCCTCTGTTAAAAAGGCCTGGGATAGCAGTGGTCTCCTCCTTTTACTGTCTCCCATAGAACATCAACTTGGCAAGCTGAAGAAAGAACTTGGCTAATGGATCATTAGGCTGGACAAGCAAAATGACTTGAAATTAATATGCAGGATTGGTAGCAGGTACATAGGCCAAATATCACAACCTCTTCTCTGGCTAAAACTTGCCTCTGATGTTGGAGAATGAAACATCAAAAACGAACCTGATATGCTAGAACCCAGACTTAACATTAACATGCTAGCCAATTGGGGTGGGGTGGGGGAACATTATGTTTTTATTTATGACTTTATTGCAATGGGATTCTACACCCAGGGTGAAAGGAAACTGGATTCAAAGAATGAACAAGTCTGTAAGATGCGGGGTTGCTTACGATTTCCCATCTTCCTGAGCAATTACATCAAACGTCTATGCGCAGCTGCGAAGCAGTATGGCTCAGGGGCATGTGATTCCCAGGCTGCACTTTTGTCTCACCCTGGAATCCATCTTAGCCTGTGCTCGGGTGCTCAGTGTCATGACAAAGCAGACACAGATACTCGGACACCTGGCTCAAGCCTGCCTTCATTCTCCACCTGCCAAAAGATGGCAAGAGGTGAAGAGAAAGGGGTAGGCAGGAGAAGACTACAAGGGTTTGCCTCATGGGAATCAAAGAGATGGAAGAAACTATTGTACATTCCACTCTAGGGCTGGCCCTTCCAGGCATACGTGAGACTAGAGCAAAGGAAGGGAGCTAGTTGCCAAGAAAGAGAAGAGAGGAAAAGAGGAAAGGAGAGGGGAGGGGAGAAAGTCTGGTGCAGTGCCTCAGACTTATTACTCAATCCTAGTACTTGGGAAGCAGAGGCAGAGAATTTACGGTAGTTCTAGGTCAGTCTGGGCTACTTTGTCTCAGAGGAGCAAAATGAGGAGCTGAAGAGATGGCTTAGCAGTTAAGGGAGTACATTGCTCTCCGAGAGGACCTGAGTTAGGGTCCTAGCACCGATGTAGTGTCTCACAACCATCTGGAACTCTTATTCCTGGAGATCAGATGTTCCCTTCTGGCCTCTGTGGCTCTCATGTGCTGTATGCACATACACGTGGGCAAAACACTCACATGCATAGCATTTAAAACACTAAAGAAATGAGGGGTGCTAGGTTATAGGACTAGAATGTGCAGTGTTTGCTTATTCATCTTCTTCTGTTCTACTTTCAGCAACTCCATTGGAAGACGTTTATCTTGACTTGAGGAAGGGAAGGCAGGACTCTGGTAGATGCTAAAGTGATATGCATGTGGTCAGGGCCGAGTGTGCTGGCATTTCAGGAGGAGTTTAATTTACTAGGTGTGTGCTCAGAGTAAGGCAGAGGAGAGGCTTCCTCGTGTACAGGGAGAGTCTCAGCATGCCTCAGGAAGATCACAGCCTCGAGACTGACTGTTCAATAAACGAGAACACAAAATAAAGGAAGACTGCCAAGAAACAGGATTTGTGAGGAAATATCTGTTTTTAAAAGTGATTTTATAGGAGCAAAAATCATGGTGTGCAGAACAGCAGAGTCCTACAAAAGGTGGTGCAGGGGATTTGACCCAGAAGCTTGTGGGTTTCTTTGCTGCTTTGGGAAAAAGAGGGAAAAGGTCACTAAAACATTCTAGGGCATTAACTAGAGTAAAAGATATCTCCCCAGAACTTGCTGTGAAACTTTCGTCCATTTGGACAATGGCTTGAGAAACTACTGGTTCCTGACATGGGATGTGAGCAGCTCCCATATTTCTATACAGTATGTTGTCCATTTCTTTCATAATCCTCCTGGTCAGGATGATCAGTGCTATACTGGAGCCACTGTCCACAGGCATCCCCAAGGGGCACTGGCGGAAAACAGCAATAATTTACTCTGTAAATTTTCTAGCAATGAAAATTTACAGAAGCTATCATTTGACAGAAGTTATTACTGGGCTGGAAGTGGTAGAATGTGTGCCTTCTAGCAGAAAGACTCACATGTGGTTCCTAGTAGAAGAGAAAGAAGAGGAAGAGGAGGAGGAGGAGGAAGAGGAGGATCAGCAGCAGCAACAGAAAAAGTATTCTATTAGGTTTTATTTCTTTTACATTTAATTTTTATTTTTAGAAAGCTGTTAAAATGTGGCATAACTGCTTAAGTATATATGCATAGCTAAGCACCTGACCAGTAACTGAAAATGAGAGAAATGGTGGACTACTATCGGCCTCTTGGCATGGTGTCTCACACAACAGAGGATGTGCTTGTATCGTGCTTGAAAAACAAAACACTTCAGAATGAACAATAAAAAGCGGGGGAGCCTAGAAGGAAATGCATTTTAAGCAGACAAGGGGAAAAAAATCAATGAGTATGTGGGTCATTGTCCACCCCTGATGACTCCTTCAAGAAAAGAGACGGCCCAGTGTGTGGCCTACCCTTTCAGAAGATAGTTTTGAACAATGTTCACTGTGGAGAAAATGATTTGTGCACTTGGTGGGAGAACAGACTCATTTCAGGATAGTGTTAACATTAAAGATGGATTGTTTTAAGCAGCTCACTCTCAGGGTGATGTGAATCCACTGTGGGGGAGGGGATGTTTATGGTAGAAAAAAAATCCACCAGCAAGGATGATTTGGGGCCAGACTAAAACATCTGCATTTCATTCACAGGGCTCTGGTGAGCAACTGCCTCTTTTAGATGAGGACATGACAATACCACTAGCATGGACAGACCACTGGGCTCAGAACCTGCACCCTACATGGGCATTTCAGACACCTGACCAATGGCTGAGCGCGGGACAGTAACAACTTATAAGACACCTCATGCTTAAAGCCCTCGGTTAAATTAAAAACATCAAAACCTACTAAAACCAGTTGAAGAAATAATCAAATTCTTCTTTGGCCCTGATCCTATATGAAAATGATGCACTGTGTTTTTTTTGTTTGTTTGCTTGTTTTTTTAAAGACAGTTTCTTCACATAACTGTGGCTAATCTGAAATTCACTGATGTCATTGAAGTCACAAAGATCTACCTGCCTCTGCCTCTCAGGTACTAGCATTAAAGATGTACACTGGTGGAGCATGGGAAATTTCCACACAGTAATGGCTGGGCAAGGTATGAACTGAAGTCTCATATACCTTTCTCTATCCATGCTTGGAACCCCAGGTAACTGTAAAAATTTCTAGGATAGCATGAAGCATGTGCATTTTTTTTCATGAAGGTAATTATTCGACATATATCAAGGCCAGAGCAGAAGGGGCAAGCATGACAGTGTCCTCCTCTGTACCCACAGCACAGACATGAGTGGTCCCTTCTCTCCCTCTTACAGGCAAAAGCTCTCAACTGCACAAACAAATGTTTCCCCACGTATCTCTCTAATACGAAGGGGTCTCCTGAAAACCCTCTTAAGAGGTTCCCTCGGTGTTTTTCTGCACCACTTTAATTATAGCAAACATTTAACCAGGGCAGAAAAATTTAGCATAGAGATAGAAAAAAGCAACAATGAAAAAGGAACTCCCCTCCCCCGCAATCTCGAAAGAGGTACCGCACTTGAACTAGCATAGAAACAACCCATCTGTCCAGCGCTCTCTGTACACGTGCACCACTAAAATGTTTCCCATTATTCATCCATAATATCTTCCCTGGTATTTATTCCATGTCTAAAATGCCCATGCATTTAGCCAAACCAGCTAAAAACTAATGACATGAGAACTTAGAGACACAGAACATGTAGCAAGAGCCCCCATGCTCCTCTGATGTCATATTCCTGACAGGAGAGCAGAGAGCCTCCCAGGTTGTGTCCGGACCCACTCTCTGATAGATGGGGTGCCAGATCACAGGCGAGGAAGGAAGCTGCCACCGCTGTTTGCTCTAGGGAGACCAGACATCAGAAGAGACAGCAATGCCAACAGAGGGCTGGGTGTTCACTCAATGGGGAGGAAATTGCAGAGGTAGACAGGAGGCTCCCATTTCCTTGTTTGAAATCACATTATCTTCAAAGGACAAAAGCATCCTCAGATGACAGAGAGCAGAAATAAACACCCGATTCCTGCCACATGGTGTGGGAAGGGAAAGCTTGCCACAAACCCTTCCAAATCTTCACACACAGAAACATGGGCCATGAGATTGCAAACATTTGCTGTATACCCCACAGAGTAGACAGCTATGGTGACCAGCATGCGCATCCACTTACTGGCCACATGAATTGAAAGCTGTATGCCAGCTTCCTCATCTAAACAGAAGCCTCTGAGTGGGGCATCTCATTCATTTACACTTGCTTCAGTCACTTGATGGAAACCTGGTAGAACAAACACGCATAGAACCCCTAATTGCTTTTAGCCTATGACATTAACATTTCATCGTTGATTGTATTAATTGATAATGTGACTCATGCCATCAAAAGTCTCCATGAAGCACCCTATCAATGACTATTTAGTACTGGCCTAACTTCTCAATAGGTTCCAATGGGCATTGGCGTGTTGCCACAGCCTGACACATGCGCACAAAAGTTTTCAACCCACACCCCTCTTTCCACCCAACACCTACCTTCCCTCATTCCTGCCTCTTGACAGCTGGAATTACAGCTACACAACCCTAGACTCAACTGAAGCTTCAATTATTTTTATGCAGTTAATTTTCAGTCTTATAAAGTACCATTTTGAAGGATTATTCTTTTAAAAATGCAGTGAGGGTATGTTTCAGACATTCTGTACCGGGAAGGTGGACGCACATGCGTCTGCGCATCCTGAGTGAAAGCAGCCTTGGAGTACAGGGCTCCACTCTGAATCATGTGTTCAGGCAGATCCTCCATACAGAGGCAGACCCCAGTATAGTTGCACTGAGAACATGCCTCCCTTTCGTTAGAACTTGTGTTACATTTACTTATTTCCTATGCATGCTCATTTATGTACAGAGGACAAACTGTGGGAGGCAGTGTGCTCCTTCCATGTGGGTCCAGGGCATATAACTCAAGTTGTCAGACTTGGTTGCAAGTGCCTTCACCAGCTGTGCCATCTCACTGGCCCAGGAGATTTCTTAAATGCAGGGACTGTCAGAGTGAATTGGAGAAGGAGCTGCATGTGTAGCTACATGGCACGGGGGCATCACTGAAAAGTCGCCAGGCAGGATTCTGCTCAGCCAGTGATATGGAGATCTGCATGCATGCCCCATCCATGTAGTGCCAGCACATCTTGTGGCCAGGAATTTTCCAGTTCAATTTCTATCATTTCAAGCATAAAAGTCTAGGTCCTACCAAACTCTGCTGTCTGTCTTCCTAAGATTAAGTATAAAACACTTACCATATAGTCTAGAAAACCTCTGACCCTGTCTTAGGAAAAACCCAAGAGAAAGCCAACAGCTGGAGAAAACCCAGGTTTCCTGGAAAGTAGAGATGGAAACAGGGATCATGCTGACATACTCGGAGGCCGTACTGATGGATGCCTGGCCCTTCTCCTAAGGCTTATTTAAAAACTAGGTGAGCATGAAAACACTCAAAGCCAAGGAAGAGAGCGGAAGATATCAGAACGACTACTCATCTACTTAAGTATCAAATGTATAATGTAGTTAAAAGCACTTAATAAAATTTCAAGGATTGTAGAAAAGCAAAGTGATACTAAATATTTTGCAAGACCTTTTTAACAATTAGTTCTGTGATTCCTCAAAAGCAAAGGGGCAGTGACCTTAATCTGAGGTAGTGACCACTCCAACCTGATCAAGGTGGGGCCAGTTATTACTATTCAGAGGGACTCATTGCTTTGCTTTAATACAGTTTAAAAACATTTCACTAAAAAAAAAGTACTTTTGAGAATTCCAAATACTGCCTCTCCTAAAACAGATGCTGTGACCTAATGTTTGTCTACGCTTCTCACCTCACGAAAATATCCCTTCAACACGAACAGCACGCTCTGTGTACCTTGTAGTAAAAAACTGAATGAGGACTCAAGAGTCAAATCCTCACATTGACTATGCTACACACATATGACCTGCTCAAGCCATCTGAAAGTAGGAAAACAGTAGAAGAATGGAAATTGTATGCATGGCATCTTTTAGAAAGTCAAATTTCTAGCTTTTATGGCTTCTGATCATTAGTCTACATTTATCTATATACAACTTAAAGTTATTCTCACCAGTATTTAATATACATACTACAGTGTATTTAATGACTGAACTACTGGGATTTCTGAAGCTCTATTTTTAAAGCATGTAAGAGTGACATTTCTTCCTACCAGGGAAACTGTCATAAGGTTGTCTGACAGATCCCAATATGCCCCAGCATTTTCTAATTTGGGTGAAAGTGGAAGAAACATCTTCCTCTGCCCTAAAAAGAAAAGGTGTGTCTGGATGTACTGTGACTCACTCTAAGTTCAGAACAACAGTCCTCTAAAACCCACAAGTGCTGTGGCTGCCTTGGTTTGTATTTGCTGGACTGGACACAGGTCTGGAGTTACATCGCCTTTGGCAGAACATCCTGAACTACATTTGATGGGAGGCATAGTCTCCCTTCTCAGTCAGAAGATTGCATGAGTAAGATCTAAGGGAACTGCATAGGCTGTCCTGTACCAAGCCTATTTTATAGCATTAGATTTTTACAACCGATGTCTCCTTTATAGCACTAAGTGGCAGGAGGCATCACTTACAAACAGACTCGGGGTTTGTCCTTCACTTAAGAGCATGATGATAGGGAAGCTGGCTAACAGCTTCTTTGTTGTCTCTAACAGTGAGTTTCTAATGGCGTCATCTTAAGTGAGTCCAGCCCACAATTTCACTTTTAAGGTGGTTGGTTTTTTTGCTTTGTGCTTTTAAGATAAGCTGTTAAACTATATATTTTAAAATTCTTATGTGTTACCATAAGTGGAATAGGAATGGAAGGCCTTGGGAATTGTAAATTGTAATTGAGTACAATATGACTGGTATAAAGGGCAATGCAGACAGAGGCCGGCCACCTAATTTGTTCTTTTGTTCAGATAATTGTAATTGGGCTTCTGCTTGGTCATCAACCTGGCCTCACACACAAGGGTGGAGAGATAATATGTTACTGTGAGTAGGGACAGTAATTTTTACACAGGAAACCTACAGATTATCTTGTACAAATACACTAATTCAATCCATGGGTTCACAAGCGCAAGATTAACTCATACAATGAAAAGTGGCTGGTTGTATCCGAAGATAAAGCACATGACAGTACCAGCACATGGACTGACTATCACCATCCTCTCTGCCAAACTTGCCAAAAATAAAAACAGGGCCTCAAAAAGGCAAAGGGTTCGTTCAATACAGCCAGCCATATGGTGCACACAGACAAGGAGGGAAACAGATGCTATAGAAGTGAACATCCAAGGAGGAAAGTGACAAGAAGTGAGCTTGGATAAATTGGAAGTGTTCCAACAATAAGGGCGTTTCAACAAGCCCAGCTGGAAACATTGCTCTTCAAGCCATGCCCCTACTCCAGGAGTAGTGACTGGCATCCCTACTCCAAAAGTGCTATTTTAATAAGTTGCTTCAAATACGGGCTCCAAGAGCCTGAAACTAATTTTCTATCTCTTGAATAAAAACATAAAATTCCTTCCAATCTTGGTAATAGAAAGAGATTGTTTTTCCCAAGGTTCCCATCTCTTTTCTTTACAGCCAAACCACTTCAGTGAATTACTCCTGCCTCTCTGTAGAGGGCGCACTCACTGAAGCTAGCTTAAAATCCTATCGGGGTTAGCCATCCTACCTCCTGACATGGCTCACTGACAACATTCAGAATTGTTGGCCTTCCTTCCAGGCTCTCAGCATGTTGTTGAGACTCCAGCAACGTCAGGATCGCCTCCAGTACTTGTGGTTTTACAGACTCACCGTGGGACCCACAGTTCTGCCGAGAGGCCATCACTGAGCTGTGGCCTTTGAGACACATAACACTCTGTTCGTACTTCCCTTTTAGCTGACCTCAGC
The DNA here is from genome assembly GCA_036184795.1 of Tokudaia tokunoshimensis. Lineage (NCBI taxonomy): Eukaryota > Metazoa > Chordata > Mammalia > Rodentia > Muridae > Tokudaia > Tokudaia tokunoshimensis. The sequence goes on along the minus strand of BTHU01000011.1, from coordinate 106,534,287 downwards.
TCAGTCCTGTTTTCTTCAGCAAAGTGTTTCCTGATCCCGAGCTGGGCCTGTTGACATCACAGGCTCTCAAAGCACTCTTTCCTTCCAAGACCTAATTAAGGTTTAATATAGGACCACTGCTACATTTACTTATCTTCATGTGTATATGTATGTATGTGTACAGGTGGATATGCATGCATGTGCCGATGTGATACACGTGGAGGACAGAGGTCAACCTCCAGTGGACACTGGAGTTACTGGTTCCTTACCTGTTGTTCACCTTGCTTTTTAAGATGGTGTGGCCTGAAGCCCTTCAAATCAACTAGGCTGGTTGTCCAACAAAGTCAACCGATTTGCCTTTTGCTGCCTCCAGAGCTCTGGAATGACAAGTGTGAGCTCCTGGGCTCCAGGAATTGAACCCTAGTCCTCATGCTGGTACATGAACTACTTCACTAACTTAGCTTCTTCCTGGCCCCCATTACCAGGGGGTTATTTATTTTATTAATAACCATTCCCCAGTAGACTTGGATGGCCACAAAGAGTACAGTACAAGGTTACAGCCAATGATGTCCTTACCAGATCAGAATCCAGGTCTCACAGAAATATTTGGTGGTTAGATATAAAAAGAGCCTCAATTATGCTCTATACTTGAAAAGGAAGGACAACAAAGGATCTCCTGAATTGGTGCGAATCAATTGCTTTGTGCCTCCTCAGTGAGGCCACAGCATATAAATCTCCTTCTGGGCACTCTTCTTCCACCTCATTGTAGGCCACACAGGGGGCCCTGTCCTCCTAGAACAACAGCTCTGTGCAACAGGGTCCCCTCTGACATCATGACTGCTGACAAACAACTGAGCATGGTAAGTCATGTTCTAGCTTTGTTTTATGACCCACATGCTTTTGAATGAAGCTTTATACCAAGGATGTAATTGAAGGCATAGCTCTCTGCTGGGTATCTGGTCTGGTATTTCATGTTCACTTGACAGGAAAACACTGTAACAGCTCATCATATACAAAGCCAGGGATGAACACACTAAGCTAGGGAGAAGAAGACACCCAGGTCAGATTACTTTTGTTTGGTCTGTGGCAGGTTTCAGCCTTCCTTCTGTGACAATGCCCAAAGAGTCCTCTCATGAGGAGGATGTTACCTGACATGGACTGACCCATTTCTGTATTTCCCAAGAAGCTGCTAAAGAACTGGAGAGCCCCATTTGCTAGATGTCATCACCTCTGAGACTTGCCACATCGACGTCTTCTCAGCTTGCTGCAGAAATAAATTCTCAGCACTGGGCCTGGGTAGCCCTGGTCAGGACAATGGCTGGGAACCTTAGCTTTAGGCAATAACCTCTTCAGCCTGTGCCACAGGTGCCTGGAATACCCCAGCATCCTCCACTCAAGCAACAGGACTGTCTGGTCAAATCCAACAATGCTCAGTAATTACTAGCCTTGGTGTGGTCCCATAGGCAGCCAACTGAATTCAAGTGCAGGTTCACAGAAAGCCAAGTGAGCTCTGGTGAGGTCGAATAGGCAGCTAACTAGACTCAAACGCAGGCCCACAAAAAGCAAACAATCACAGCCTTAGCACCAATGCCATTTGAGGAGCAAGAAGTGGCTGGAGGCATTCATAAATGGAAGATCCCTTGTTCTCCCAGTTAATTGCCTAAAGTACTGAGTAGGACCACCAGGGTGCTCAGCCTAAGACACCCTTGTTGGGGGTGTCAGCCCTACACATACATAGCATGGCAGGCAGAAAGGGGGCAGATAAATCGAAGGATACTAAGACCTAGAATAATGTTGTGAGACAAGACCAAGTGCCTGCAGAGTAAGAAAGATCTGGGTCAGATCTGACCATCGTCTAATTTTCAGGCAACATCACTGATACCTCTGTTTCTTCGCAGGGAGGAGGAGGAATTAAGTGGAAGTGGGGGAATAAAAGGAAGATCAGGAGGAAGCCCAAAAGGAGAGGAGGAGGAAGGGAAGGATACAGATGAGTAGGAGAAAGAGAAGGGGGAAGAGGAAGCTTGTCCTTCTGTCTGCATTTACTGCCTGAGGTCCAAGAAGTGGGAAGTGCTGCTCACATTAACTTATTTTAAGGATGTAGGAGAAGAGTTACATACAACCCACCCTTTCCTCCTCTCTCCCTTGTCTTTTATCTTTTCCATCTCCCAGTTCTCTTCACAGGCCCCTGTATCCATCGTGGAACACGGCCACTCAAAGCATAACAAGTCCAACACTTTCTTCTGCAGTCGCCTCTGGATTTCAGGGCCACATCTCAGCCTGATGTGAGAAGGCCTTGCCCTGGCCCCAGGGTTATGCAGACTCAAGACCAAGTCCCCAGTCCTCACATTTGTTTGGAGCCAATGGGACTAATGGGACTTGCCTGCCTGCTCATCATGGGCAAGAGAAGAGCAGGCAGATTGGTGCGAAGCCCTGTGCCCCATCCTGGCCCCTAATCTGCCTTGGCTCTGCAAGTGACTCTCAGGTCTGACTTGGTTCTAGTTCAGAGCAAGAAGAAGGTCACCCTAACAAGGACAATTTCTAACATAAAGGACTTCCTGACCACAGGTCAAAATAAAGAGAAAACCCAAACTGGAGGGTGGTATTCTTAGGAGACTTGGGGAGGCACAGGCGTGATTCCACTTTCTTCTGAGATTAGGAGGAGGATCCTCAGCATCTCAAGACTTGAGAACATGCTAAGGAAACTGCAACCCCAAAAGGAAGGCCTGACAGAGACCAGCAGGGTGAAGGGCAACCAAAGAACCCGAGAGAGGCCATTTCATGGGCTAAGGCCAGCAGCAATCAACCTGTATCACACTTTGAAATTTTGCAAGAAGCTAATAAATACAGCCATGATCAAGCCATGCCTCTCAGTGACTATCGGCCACTGAAGCCATCTAAAGACGGCAAAATCCATAGGCACCAGTCCCTTCTATGAAGTGTGGGATTTGCTTATAGTCTGTGAAGTACCCAATATTTTCAATCAGCTGCAGTTCACATATCACATATAACACAACAGAAATTCTGTAAACATAGCTGTCATACTCAACTCAGGGAATAATGATAAAAACAAGGCTTCACGTTAAGGACAGATGTGACTTTGATATTTTTCAGGATTAGATTTGAGGGTGGATTGAATGCACAGTTGGTTCACATGCAACACAAGCTAACATGGAAAGCCACCTAGGCATTTCATTCCTGGGATGGGATTCCAGCATCACTGTCATTTAGAATCTGTTCAGTGAACCCAGCATGCAGTCACTGTTGAGGACAACTGCTCTCCACATCATCAGTCCAAGGAACTTGGAGGAAGATAAGATCAGGCAAGACACATTCCGTAGCAGTGCCTTCCTTTGTCACACAACACAAGCCCACAGCTCTTCCACTGCACATGATAGCTGCTACTTTACACTGTAGTGATAGCTGATATTTCCTGAAGACCTACTATGTTTTAGTATATTCCATTTTTTTTCTGCAAGCACTAATATAAACTTTAAAGCAACTGTTCAAGGTTGAATTGTTATCACCAGCCCTATTTTCAAGACTAGGACACTAAAATAAAAAAAAAAAGGCTAGGTGGAGTTTCAAAAACTTACAGCTAGTAATTACCAGGACTTGGATTTAATTGAGCAATATAGATCTTCATCAAACTGATTCTTAGCTCTAATTTTATTTCAGTGCCTCTGGGATTGAGAATAGCAGCAGCAATGCACACAGGGCGTCCATGATAACAGAGACCATGTGTACCCAATTCTTTTACATCCACATTGGTTACTGTATTTGGCACACCATAGTGACTTGATGACTCTGCAAAGGGAGTAAGTTAAGGTGAGGGAAGGGATACACATAGAAGGTGAATGTGTCAGTGCAGAAGGGAGTCATGGCTCCTACGCCCACCTTGTACCTGGATCCACATTGGGACTAAGGACATATAACATTAGAACAGGTCGTAATGCCCTTGGACAGTATTTAACACTTCCCAGGGCTCACACCTTACGCCTATAACCAACCATCTCACAGAAGAGGACGTATTATATCCCCATACTGATAAGGCCACAGAACAAATCTGTTTTTATATTCTTGAACCTGGTGGAAAACTGACTCCTAAGAAATAAGGAATCCCTTGGGGATGGGAGATAGCTGATGGGGACTTCTGACTTCCAGTGGTCCTCCCCAACATGCAGGCACCTGTGTCTAGAGCACTGTGTTCCTTGTCTCTACCAGCCAACTGCATGATTCAGTTCAATAACTACTTATTTAACTACCCAAAGCATACTGATAATTATTAGCCCCTTTTATAGTACTAAAAGAGACATGCAGATGCTCCTTGAAGAAATTTGAATTTGGTTAACTCCTCTTGAATTACCAAGTTACAGTACCAACAGCAACTACTTAAGACCTTGACTCACAGCCAAAGCATTCAGGAGAGGCATCTGCCAAATTCAAGCAGGCTAGAGGATCCACTGTGGTGATGATCTGAGACTCGGAGTCTCCTTGACTATTTGTGTTCTCAGTGTTAACGTCATAAAGTAACCATCTGATGTGTCCTCTGTCATTTTCGTATTTCACCTCTGCTCATTACAAATTATCATCAAAACTATTGTTATTTTCACCCTTATTATTTGCTTTTATAACATGCAACCATTCTGTTCTACTGTCCACACATACTGGAAATAAATATTAGATACAAAGCTATTATTATTTTGTGAGGTATAAAGATTTTTCCATAGTTATTTTATACATGATCGCATGTGAAATTTGTAACAAATCAATCAGAAAGTGATGTTCCCATTGTGTAGACAAAAGAATTGATGGCCATACCCATTACAGGAGTATGGAAGTAAATGGAAATTTAGACTTTTAGCACATAATATCTTATTCCAAATCTCAGACACTGATTTCATAATCAAAAGAGCTCAGCCTTTGGAAAAGTTCTGGAATCAGGATCTTCTTAGCAGGGAGTTCATTACATGGGATGCTTGGTGGAACACGGAACAAGCAGAGTTCACATGTGTCACCAACTGCTACTGTTAATAGTATTATGTATAGTGAAATCTCTTTCCAAAAAACTTAGGGTTTCACCTGTCAGATCTGATTAGTGGAACAAAGACATGTTTTACCCCCAGAAAAACAGTGACCTTTTGGGAAAAAAAAAAGTCTTTAAAATTAGAAATAATTCACAGACAACCCATAGGCTTATTAGAGGGTTTTGGAGATGCTAGGTTGGTGGAGTTACAACTCACAACACTTAGAGCCTCAGCAAGATGCATCAAGTCCCCAGATATGAATGATCAAATACTTGGATTCAAGACTTGTTTCAGATGAAAATACGGCAATATGGGTCAAGCCAACCACAGGACACTGATCTTCAGGAATAATCTTAACTAAGGCCACTTACAGGGTCACATATGGGACCTTTGTTATAACCAAAGAAGGCTTTGAAAATACTAAAGAAATGGATTTGTCAATGTCTAGTTGATACAGAAGCCAAACCACCCTTTCAACTGCAATTTTATTCACAGTAGTGGGTGCTTAATTAATGTGTTCTTACAATGCAAAGAAAGGTTTTGCTTGCTAAAACTTTGGAGAAGTCCTAATTCCAAATAAGCATCTCAATATGCTTACCCATGGCAGGCTAAATACCTGAAAGAATATAGTTATTTTTAAGATGGAAGTTCTCCCTAATAGCTCACAAACAAGATGTGCATCTTGAAAACACCACAGCTAGCAAATCACTGTGGCCATGATCAAGGGTTACAGAAAGAGGAAAGTTGAAAACAAACAAACGAACTCAGAAAGCCTCACATGGTGCTGTAATTTGGTATGGTTTGTGCTCAAAAAGTACACAGGCTGGAAACTTGGTCCCTATGTAACTGCACTGAAAGACAAACGTGTAAGAGGTGGAGTCTGGCAGGAGATGGCTGAGTGTGACCAAGTTCACAAAGAGGGATGAATGCTAGTATCACAGGAGTAGGAGAGTTTCCACAAGAATGAATGTTTATTTAAAAAAATAAAAAAAGTTGGCTTCTTCTTACTCTGGGACCACTTCAGTTTCTTCCTCAACATTCCTGCCTACAACTTCCTCTGACCATCTGATGCCATCTGCCACAATATAGCCCCGAACAGGTATGTCCCTGCCCAAGACAGCAGTTCCGCCATACTCAGATCATGGAGCCAGTAGAATTTCCAGGCAAAGGACTCCCTTTCTTTATACATTGCCAACTGCCAGGAATTTGGTTACAGCATCATAGAACACACTAAGAAACCTGGATAATATCACTGCAGCATTATTCCCCATAGCCAAATCATAGACTCAATCTACGTGTCTCAAAACAAAACAGACAAGGAAAATGTGGCTTATATGTACAATCAAACTGTTTATGTCAGTAAAGAAAAACAAAGTTATATCATCTTCAGGAAGACACAACTGGAGACAACCATAGGAAGCAAACTAAAGCAGCCTCCAAAGACAAATACACTTGTAGTTCCTGGCTTTCATGTGGTCACAGGAAATCACGTGTGTATGGATTAAAGAAGACTGTCTAGAGGACCAAAGTGGATTAATAGGAGTGGGAGGGGAAAGGGGACCTAGAAGGAACAGAGAAATGGGTGGGACTGTGCTCAACGTATTTTTTTATTGTCAAAAAATTAAAAGTTTCCCTTGCTCATTATCATATTATATAAAAAAATAGAGTTGAGTGGATTTCTATCACACTAGAAAAGGCCTGTACAAACTGGTCTATCTTAAATTACAATAACCCGTGCAGTGCTGCTGACATCTCTCTTGGGAAAGCAGATCATAGGGACACTGAGAGACTGATATCACCCAGAGCAGAATGAAATGAAAGCCCTGGGCTATGGCTGCGTTCAGACAACCAGATACCTGGTCTCCAGAGAAAATAGAGCACTGTCAATGGAAACTCTAAATACAAAACCCAAAGAGAGCTTTGCATTTCTTCCCGGGCTGTGAGTGCTACACAGCAGTGCAGGCAGGGACACCAGGACCCAGGTACACAGGGTTAATAATTATGCTTAATCAAACAAAGGGCCAGGCAATGGAGATTTCAAAAGCTAAATACTAACTGTATCTACGCATGAAACTATTTTATGATCTTGAAATAGATAAATGTGTGGGGGAGGGTACGCAGAGGGGGCAGAAGAGGGAGGGAGGAGGCGGAAGGGAGGGAAAGAGAGAAAGTAACAGTGATCTGAAAGTGTATACTTCTCTTCAACTACCCTCTTCAACTTTCCTCTTTGATGGAAAACCCTACTTTCTAATTCTGTTTTCTACAAAGACTTGAGACACTGTGTTTACCAAAATGTTGGCTCTGTAGTGCACCAGGCTATGTAATTTTGGCATAATTTACACTGAAATAAGCTACATGCCTCTCCTTCCACATCTGTAAAGTGAAACAAATGCCTCAGGAGTTAAAATCCTTCCTCAGGTGTTAGATTTGGGGTAAGCATTTAATCCTAGCACTCAGGAGGCAGAGGCTGGCAGATTTCTGTGAGTTTTGGGTTTGAGACCAACCTGATTTACATAGCAAGTTCCAGGATAGCAAGAACTACAGACTGAGAACTTGCTTCCAGAGAGAAATAGAGAGACAGAGAGACAGACAGACCATACATGCGCGCGCGCGCGCGCGCGTACACACACACACACACACACACACACACACACACACACACACACACTTCTGCCCTCGGGTAATCCTTTGCTGCTATGGCAAGAGTACTTGCACTGTGGTTTGTGAAGGGAAACTCTCTTGCAATCCTCACAAGAGAGATGTTAATTTTCTATTGCTCACTCATTCATTCATTCATTCATTCATTCACTCACTGTATGTGAGTGTACATGTGTGGACATGTGTATATGTGTGGTCAGAGTATCTTAATTCTTAAGGCAGGATCTCTTGGTGATGATATTTGCTGCTGGTCTAGCTTTGTCACCTTGCCCTGGGGATCCTCTGTTTCTCCTCAGGAGTGCTGGGAATACAGGAGCCATCAACATACCCACTCTGGTTTTACCTGGTTCTGAGGTCTGAACTACTATCCATCCTCGAGCATGTGAGATAAATGCTTTATCTACTGATCCATTTCTAAACATGTTCAATTGAGGTTTCAAATGCTGCTTACTGATGTAAGTTCAAAGGAATCTGCACACACTTACCTCTGTTTACTTTTCCCTATCTCGGTGAGTGTTCTATTAAATTGGTGCTTGTTTCTAACACTGCTGTCTGAAAAGAAATACCCACAGGAGCTCTTAAGACAGCCATAATACTTAGAAATACAACAGAAACAAGGATCTTGCCTGTTAACTGCTTATACTTTATGTTAGAATCCCAGATATAGGATTATGTCAACCAGAACTAGGCATGTTGAGTCTGAGATTGCTAATCATTAGGAAATTTCATCAACCCATACCATGACATCATCAGCCCTCCCTGAGCACCTCCTTAAGATTAAACATTACTGTTCTCAGTCATTTTGCAGAATTTCTCAACCTGAAGTCACATGAGAGATCTAGTTTCGGGAACTCCCCTGTGCACTGAAGGATCTTTCCAGCATCCAGGACTTCTAACCATTAGATGCCACAGGATTCCAATACAATCTCAGTTGTCACAAGTGAAGTTATCTTCAGATAGGACCACATATTCCCTGGGGAGCAAAATCCCCTAAATACTCTCTACCCCCATTTCCCTTAAAAGATGTTCCAGAAAGACCCACGACATCTTAACCTTGTTCAATCACACTGCACAGGTCATGTTTATGCAGAGCTTTAAAACTTCTTATTTATGTAGAGCTTTAAAAAAAAAACTAAAGAAAATGGTAGCTATCAGAATCATAAAATAATGGTATGCCCACTGAGTGTAAGAAAATTTAGGATCGAAGGCTTCAGGACAAAAGAACATGAAGTTTCCAGAAGCAACTATTCAAGTATTTGCAAAATGAAGAGAGACCTTGAGCATTTGCAGACCACGATGATGATTGCCTGATGGAGAACACATCTCTTATACCTCTACAATGGAAATGGACTTAATGATTTGGTTCTTGACAAAGAGCATCATCAGTGGAGATAGACTTCATTTGTAGAAATGTTGTCTCCACAACTGCTGCCTATCTAATACTATATAATATTATAATATATTCTGTATTAGCACTGTCCCTCAGTGGTAGCCGACCAGTAGTATTTAATGCTATAAAGAAGCAGCTTTTAAACTAGTTTCTCTGAGGGAGGAAAGGGTAAGTGAGGAGTTGTCACTGGCCTCTAAGCTTAAGATGTAAATAGGGATTGCTGTGTGTGGGAATCTGATCAATGAAGACACCCTACACAAGCATACTCCAGAGAGTTGCATCTAGGGAAAAACAATGGGATTCAGTCATAAAACTCAAACTCCTGGCTCAGAGGACTCCTGAGAGTTACAGGAGACAGTGGTCATTCACTTACCCTTCCAGAGAGCCAGACCTATCTTTGGTTACTTGTCATCACTACTCAGTCACCATGGAGTGACTAGATTTCCAGGTCTCAAACAAGAAGAGTCTATGACATGTCTGAGAACAAATGGTGACAGCAATGGCAAACTAACACTTAATGTGCAAAATCCAAGTACTTGGTAACTGTCCTTGAAGTGTAATGATTTAATTAGAATGGATTTTCACATGGTCACATTCAAAGAACTCAAGTCTCTTAATTATGTAATGCTCTTCCAATAATTAAATAGTCTTCTGTAGCATCCACTAGGAAGGAATGTGAATCACAGGCTATTTGCAGACAGGCGGTGTGCTGAAAACACCTGATAACGATATAAATTCCATGTTGTACATCCTCAGATCAGCTCCAAAATTGCATCTGAATATTAAGAATGACTTTGGCTTTCACTTAATGGTAAGTTCTATGAAATCAATTAACTGTTAAAATAGCTTAATTGGAACATACGTATTTTAATTTTTGTGTATATATAAAAAAAGTCTTCTTAATCAACCCAAAACATGCTGAAATTACACTTGTAGGTAATGTGGTGAAAAAATTGAACTTATGACAGGATCAGAGCAAGGATGTGGAAAACTTGGAGGGTGCAGTCAGATGGCAACGGCTTGCTCAGAGAATGGCAAGATCACATGGGTTTAATGCGATCTTGCAGAAAAGCTATCTAAAAGGGAAGTTCTTCAACACAAGTGCAGGTTTTCAGAACTAAGAACGGCTCTTGAGGATCAATGAGGACGCTCAGCAGGTAAAGGTGCGTGCTACAAGCCGTGCGGGCCTGAGTTTGACTGCTGCTGGGCTTGCAGTGGAAGGAGTAAATTGCTTTCTGAAAGTTGTCCTCTGGTTCAATACCCATCATACACTTGGGCACACATATGTGCACATACGTATACACACATACATGCACATGCACCACATATACAGAGACAGACAAATAATGGTGGGGAAAATTTTGGCAGTTGAGTACAATTACTGATTCAGATCCCTGCCTCCTACTTCACAGAACTGGTGGGGATGAAATTAGACCTATCTACAACTGTGATACATAATTTATTGTCCATAAAAAAAGGCAGAGAAAATTCCTTAGGAATATGTTTTTTTTAAATACCTATTAAAATCATCATGAACGAGAGCTTGATTTATGCTTCAGTATTGGTGGTTGGTTTAAAAAAGAGTGGGAGAAAAGAAAAATGGGGGCCAGTCCAAAATCCACAACTGGAAACTTCATGCTCTTGAAATTCATCACTGTATAGTTATACAAAATTACATATTTTTCTCTTGATAGTTTATCTACCTGACCTGCTTTATCTTTCCTTCATCCTAAGGACAGAGTGACAGATGGTGATACCATTGAGGGGAGGGCACAATGTTAGATTCCCTTTGAAATTTTCCTGGAGCATGACACTGGAAAGTTGTCTGATAAACACTGTGGAGTCAATAAGGTAGCAAGTGAATGAATGCAAAAGGGAGGAAAAATCTGAAGAGAATCTGAAGGAGAAAACAGATGCAAATAACAGCAGGGAAAACCAAGGGAAGTCCAGATGCACCAAAACAGAAGCCAGTCATCAAGGATCACAGCAAGACCTTCAGGAGCAGATAATGGAGAGACAGCAAGACAAGCCCGAGAGATCGCACATCAGCAATGGGACCCAGCATAGTCTTCATCTATTGTTCACAAACATAAAAGCATTTTGGTAGGAAGCATTACAAAATAATTCTCAGACACAGACACATACATCTCATCCAGCCTTGGTACTAAAATATTCCTTTGGACTTCTGAATTCAATACTGAAAAATTTTGAGACCTGTTGCTCCTTCAGGATTGCAGACACAGATGCAGAAATGCATCTTTACTAGTACTATATTACATTAGATGGCTCAGTGACGCCCAGATTGGAAACTATCAGTTTGAGTGAACACAAGACACATTCACGCTCTTTCCCCATCAAGAGTCATGCACTTCTGATATAACCAGCATCTTTATGGGCGAAGCACTAAGAGCCACCTAGACGATGCCTTTTCCCAAACACAATTCATGGATGGTGTGAGAAACTTCAGAGGGGGTTCCTCTAATTTAATTCTATTGAGCAACAACTGAAGCAAAGTGTTGGTGTGAGACCTTGGGGAGGTGGGTAAGGTTAGAAACAGGAAGAAGAGCAGCCATAGTCCTCTGTTTCAGAGAAGTTATACCCCACTTCCTGGGAACCACAACTCCTAGTGAGCATTTCCAATACTTACTCACTGATAGACTGTGAGGATACCCAACTGCAATCAATCTTGAAGAACCTCAATATTAAGGTCAACTAAGTATTTGCCCATGCAAGTTACAAGAGTTGACACATACAAAAGATGCAAGGATGAATAGGGCCCTGGGCCCACAATGAGCTCATGACACAGGGGCCAGAGGAGACAGGCAATGTAACAGCTTCTGCATAAGATGTAAGGCTAGAAGGCACAACAGGTCAAAAAGAGGACAAGTCCTATGTGCTTCAGACGGGTGGAGGAGCGGAAGGTGAAAGGCAGGGAGCTAGAGAAAAACGCTTTGGAGCCAGCTCTGGATCAATGAGTCACCAAGAACTTCCCCTGCCTTCTCCAGGTCTATAAATAATCCCAGGTGCTGCCATTTCATTTAATTACTAAGCCTCTCCAGATGGAGAAAAATAATTAAGCAGACTGCAGTGCCGACATGATATAAAGAATAGGTTAGCAACTCGTGAGACATCTGAATTCTAATGTTTCCTTTCAGCTGTGAAGTAAGGGCAGGAAGGAAAAGTGGTGAATGACTTCAGACCTCAGGGAAAGCCAATTGAGTGCAGCTGAACCCTAGGTAGACTTGAAACAGAATGGGAAAGTGGAGGGACAGGGTGCAGTTCCTCTGGTGAAAACAGACTGGCTTATCTGAGATGTGAAGAGTGCACCAAGGGTTCCCGAAGATGAGCTGTCATGAAGAAATGTTCAGGGGGCCTGGAGAGACAGCTCAGCAGTTAGGAGCACATCCAGAGGACTCAAGTTCCTTCCAAATGAAATGGTGTCAGTCCACATCAGGCAGCTCACAAGCAGTTGTAACTAGGACTTTTTGTGGGAGAGTGGGGGTGGATGGATTTGGACAACTTTTTCTAGCCTCTCCAGATTCCTGTACCAATATGGCATACATGTAGTATAAATTTAAAATCTTAAAATATATGTTCTAAAAAGAGAAATACTTCAAGATTTCAACTCTAATATTAATGTATATGAATGAGCACAACATAATGTATTTATTTCTTAGAGCTACACAAACTGGCGACACCACTCCTACCATGGGAGTCATATCTTTGCATGCAGAGCAGATTTAGAAGTGATCCCACCCAGATTGAAATGAGAGTAAAAGGTTATCTAATTGTACTTGACTCTTGACACCTTCTGCATTTACAACCTTGAAGTTCCCTAGACTCAATGACAAATGAAAGAAATGTCATACATGCACATGCAAAGCAATGGGGGAATGCCTATGCTGGGACACTCCACTGAAGACTCAATGAACTCAACAGTCCTCTGGTGTTCTGTGCAAATGCAGCAGTAATGGAGTGCAAAAGATGAAGGAGGAAAACCTCTGCTTGCCAGATTGGAGCCTTCAGGGGGTGATGTGGTTTCCTACCTAGTCCTTGTTGGAAAACAGGAAAGTCTGGATGAGTGAAGAATGAAGCACAATGAAAAAATGGCTTATAAATGAGAAGCAAAGAAAAGGCAAACCTAATTCAGGAGTTTTGGTCAAAAATACAAACCTACACAAAGTGTGGTTATCTTGAATGCTAGACACTCTCCCCTCAAAACTTCAAGGGAAGTCAATTAAGTCTTTTAGTGCATTGCTTTAAAAGGAAACTATCATTCCACAAATTGCCCAATTATTCTCCTGATCCTAGCTCACATAAGCATGAGTATATTTTTATTTGTTTAACCAGATAACCCATGGAAGGCATTACAATAAGAGAATGGCTTAAAAGAGTACTTTAATAATTCTCAGAGCATTTTACATTTTTATCAGCATTCAAACAAGGTTAACAATAAAGAATATTCAAAGTTCTACTCTAAAAAACAAGATAATTATTTTAATTTTTGTACTACGCTAATTATTTATTCTCTGGAATGATTTAACAACAAATTCCTTTATCCTTTGCCAAGTGTTTACTTGAAAAAAAATTTTTTTAAGCCCTTTAAAATGAAACTTTAGTTTTACTTAGCTTTTTTTCTTAAAAGCCCTATGAGTGCCAAAGCGAACTGTGTGACTTGGAGATGATGGGGTATAATCTGGATACATTCCTGCCAGAATACTAGCACCAACACAGCAAGTGGCTCTCAGCTTTGTGAACCAGCAAGCACTGAAATCACGTGTCTGCACATGGAAGTGGTTCATCTGCCATTTATCTGGGTTCACAGGGACACCTGCAGGAGAGGCCTTGCTAACTTTAATACTAAGATGGACTCTCAAGTTGAGCTGTTACCAAAAGACGCCAGCTGCCGCTCAAAGTCTCTGCAGTTCATGGCCAGCATAGCGATGCTAAGAGTATGTAGACTTGAAAGGAGATGCTTCCATCTCATGCATCACATCATGTTACAATGGGAAGGTACTTCCCTCCGAGGCAGGCAGGCAGACACTCCTCATCTTGATGACAACTAGCAAGACATTTTATGTAAACCTTCCTATACTTAACTTTTTAAAAACTTTAAAGTTTCGACAAATCATGTCTATGATCTGCAACAAAGCAGGTGTATGAAACTAAATTTAAGCTAAACAAGACTCTTTGGACTACCTGCTGGACCTGTGCTCAATACAATGCTCTGGCAACACTATGAACCTTACAGGTCTAACCATAGCGAAGGGAGAGAAAGCACCAGGATTACTCAGAGAAACTCGTATGTGTGTAGGGTTTGTCAACAGTAGGACTTACACCTATGTATATAACAGAACCACTCCATGGTATGTTAAAGGGGAAGGTTTTTGTTGTAGATAAAGGAGAGAGAACAGCCACTGTTTCTGGAAGAGCCCAGAGCAGTGGGAGAACATAGTAGACTGAATTTGGCCTGAATTTGAGAGTAGCAGGAGCTGAGCAGAGAGAGAAAGGGAACATGGAGAGAGGGGGAGAGTGGGGAAACAGAGAGGGGGAGGGAAGGAAAACAGAAAGAGAAGAGTGGGGAAACAGAGAGAGGGGGAGGAGGGAGATGGGATGGGATATAGAGAGAGGGGGAGAGTTGGAAACAGAGAGAGAATGGAAGAAGGGAGACAGGGTGGGACAAAGAGGAGCAGGATAAAGAAAGAGCATAGCCAACAGAGTCATAATGAGCTCATGAGCTTGAGAAGATCAGGATGGGGAGGAAGCCAGAAGAGCTAGGATGCTAGTGGATACTGAAATGCCTAATGTGGACACATGATACTGAGGGAGCCAGGAGGCACTGATAAGGGAAAAGGCTCTTTTTTGGTAAAGAACCAGTTTCACAAGTTCCTAAGGAATGCTGGCTTTTATCTAACCTATAGAATCTGGGGAAATGGAATGTCCTTTGAACTGGAAAATCTACACAGAACTTGGCCTTGTTACTTGTACCATGTTGCCTTGGATTATCAAACCATAATAGCTGAAGACAAGGTGAGAGTGAGGTGTGTTTCTATTTAGAGGTGTGTGTGCATGTGTGTGTATACATGTGTGTGCACATGCATGTGCATGCAAGTGTGGGCCACGTATGTGTGCACCTGATAAGTGTGTATATGTTCGTGTGCACGTGCACGTGTGTGTCCATGATATGTATGTATGTGATGTATGGTTGGGGTGGGGGATACACATGTGTGAATATCAGAGAATAACTCTCTCCTTATATGTTTATGTGGATTCTCAGTGGAGCTCAGATCATACTTGCACAGCAACTATCTTCCACCCAGAAAGAAACATCACCAGATCAAGACCTCTGTTTTAGACAAATAACAAATATTCATACTTATTATCCATTTTTAAAGGATTTATGTTCTATTTTAAACTATGTGTATTTGTGTGTTTGTGTGTCAATGTATGCACCTGAGTGCAGTGCTCTGTAGAAGCTAGAAGAGGTAATCAGATTCCCTAGAGCTGGACTTACAGGC
Source organism: Tokudaia tokunoshimensis (assembly GCA_036184795.1). Lineage (NCBI taxonomy): Eukaryota > Metazoa > Chordata > Mammalia > Rodentia > Muridae > Tokudaia > Tokudaia tokunoshimensis. Next base: position 106,518,718 of record BTHU01000011.1, on the reverse strand, counting down.
ACTTGTGAGCCATCTGACATGGGACTCAAACTCAAGTCCTCTGCAAGTATGGTTCATCGTATAAAGAGATTCAAACAGAAACTAACCAGACTGAACTTTTTCTTTCTACTGCAGACACAAAGTAAACTCCAATGTCTCAGCACACAGGTGCCCTGACCCAGAAGAGAACTGAGGCAGTCCAGTACAGATGTGCCCAACACAATTCTCTTCCTTTTGTTATATGCCCTATATATTTTTATCTCTAGGACAGCAAGCCAAAACTTGCTGTAGAGTAAAAACAAGTGAAATGTACATTCAACTTCTTTATATATGAAGTAGGAGCTGTGTTCTAGAACCATTCCAAACACCCAAAACAGATTTCACAGGTAAGAGTTTTGGCGGCTTGCCTGCCCAAGACTCTAATTTGTCCTATATTTAACAAGTGTTTGTGGAATAATCAAAAAGAAAAGAATTCAAACATTTTGGTGAGACATACATCTAAATCAATACTCAAAGCATTTTACAAAGTATCCTTTCCTATACAAACAGTACCCTCCCCCACATCCTACCCCTGTCCCCCAGAACAAGGTCTGGTTCTGAAGGAAGGTGGGGGAGGTGACAGCCGGCTACATAAAAAGCATCCTGTTGGAAGGTAAGGTCAGGAAACATAATGAGTTAACAGCCAGGTGGAAACTGCTTGAGAGTGAAAAGGCACTGTTGGCAAGGCCATCCAGTCACTGTCAGGAGCAGGGAGGAGCATGGCTCTTTGGGTAAAGGCGCTTGCCTTGGCCACACCTGACAACCTGAGATAAAAAACTAAGAAGCTACATGGTCAAAGAGAGAAACAAGTCCTGCAAGCTACCTTCTGATTTCCACATATGCTCCAAACACACACACACACACACACACACACACACACACACACACACACACACACACACACGGGATGGTGGGGTGGAGACAGTGAGAGAGAGAGAGAGAGAGAGAGAGAGAGAGAGAGAGAGAGAGAGAGAGAAAGAGAGAATATATTATCTAAATAAGATAATCTAGATAAGGCATTATCTAAAGCAGAACAAAAGGTTTTCACCTTTCATTAAAAGCTGATATAAGAGCTATGAGCAGTAATCAATATAAATACACGAAAAGAGAAAGAACTATGTATCCTGCCTCACACCTGCAGTCCTAGCACAGAAAAGCTAAAGCAGGAGGATTACTGTGAGTTTCAGACTTGTCTGCATTACAATGTGAGACTCTATCTTAAACAAAACAAGAGATGGAGAACCATGATTCCTAAGTGAACCAACTTGGAGAGAGTCTCAGGAATGCCAAGTTACTGGGCCCTGAGATGGAAAGAAAGGGTCTTTCCCAGCAAGTAGCTGACGCTATTTATTAATACTTCTTCAGGTAATGTCGAATTTCAAAGTTGCTGGAAACAAAGCCACCCCCTTTTTATCTGCCTCTTATTATTCTAAAGGAACCTGTTCGAAAGGCTTCAGCCACAAAGTAAGGTAGATGATAAATGTGTTCCTCCATCCACATGCCAGTCAAGTAGCAATAAAATCAGAATAATTCATGCAAAAATTTTCATTATGTTTCTAAACATACTTATTTACATTTTAAATCACACATTAGACAATATGAAATATCTTTCATTTAGACAGGTGTGAACTAGAAAACAGATGCATTCATTAAACATGGAACAATTCTTCAAATTAAGGGAAAAATTTCAAAAAATTCTCTGGTTGAAGTACTTCAGCCACCGTTAACTTACTTGAAAAAATATGGCCATAGCTCCAATTATTCTGTTCTCAGAAATTGCTGTTTGAAAGCTGTCAAAGTCGTCTGGGTTGTAAAAGAAAATCTGCATCTGAAAAAAATAGTTTTAAAAAATGTATTAGGAAAAATTTCCAACTTGTAGAAAAGTAGAGAATAGTACATAGGACCTGTTTACCACATCCCAAGGCCCCATCCCACTTATTCTCCCATCCACAGCTCTCGTTGGTCAGTGAGATGCCTGTAAGAGTGCATCCTACACACCCCTTCATTTTACTTCAGAACACCCAACTGACTGTATCCGCACTGCCCAAAACACTAACTACTGCTGATGCATTCCTCTGACCTTTACCAAGAGTCATAATGAAACCTTCCCAAGAGGTGAAGCTTGAACATAGTTCAGCACAGTCAAGTAGAAAACTAAGCCTGTGAGGGGTAGTCTGAATGTTACATTATCAACACAAGATAGATCACTTGAACATAAATACAGACGATTGTAAGCCATATCTCAGGAGATTATGGAAAACACTTGAAGAATGTATTGTCAGAAATTTCACCAAGAAGCAAGTATAATTCTAAAAGCAGTGAAATCAGTTTTATCATTTACTGTGTGCATAAAAGCTATTCCACGCATTACATCATTGAATGTACTTCAAAAGCTCTAGGAAGATGGAAGTAAAGGAGAGGGAAGTGCTTTAGGAAGTGTCCATCGAGTCACTTCAGGCTGAATATCACAAGAACACTGAACTCCAGATGCTCTCACTGCAACTGGAAGTACCCTCTTCTGTATTTAGCTCAAGTTTCTTATTAAACAAAACAAAACAAAACAAAACCCAGGTACCTCAACTTAACGTCACCACATGGTTTGAATACTTTGGTGTGCCCTGATATTTAAAAAGACTAAGCATGGAAGGATGATAGAAGCCTCCTGAGACTGCATACACTCTGATCCCAGCACCGCCGCCTTGTCCAGGCGACCCTCAGTGGGGCGATGATGCTGTCCAGCAGCTTCTGGACATTTAGAGTCAAGTGTTTCTATTTGGCAGGGTGGTTATGAGGATAAAACCCACGAGGACAACATTGCTGCACAGTGCTCAGATCTCAGCAACACTCCACCCAGCAACAACAACACATGCTAACACCAGTAGACTTAAAAGTCCTAGGGAGATGACTGGAGAGAAGGCTCAGTGGTTAAAAACACTGGATGCTCTAGGAGAATCAGGTTTGATTCCCAGGATCCACATGATGGCTCACAACCACCTGTAACTCAAGATCTGACAGCCTTTTGGCCTCTTAGGACACCAGGCACACATAGACATACATGCTGGCAAAAACACTCGCACACATAGAATAAAAAATTTAAAGGTAAAGCCACAATCTTAACAAGGAATCATTAGGCTCAATCTCTGAGGACAATCCCGTGCCTTCAGAACACTCAGCTTTCCTATGGTGGATCTCATCTTTCTCTGCAGTGCTCCCCCAGCTCCCATATGCCATGCTAAAATGGCTTCTAATGGAAAGGATGTTTACATCCCAGCTGGGAGCTTGGAGAGGTTGATATGAAAGAAAATATTCTGAGCAGACCAAGGGAAATCAAGGTGACTCAATATAGAACAAAGGTTAATGGAGACATCATGAAAACATGAACCAAGATGGTACGGAAACATTCACATCCTCGGGGTGTGTTGAGGCTGAGGGATATTCAGGAATCCATGGGAGGAAGAGAGAGATTCTTTTGGGACAATTTTTCTTTTAAAACAAATTCATCTTCTTAAGACCTTGAATTCTTACCAATGCTGGTGGTTTGGACAGCTTTGAACATCATGAATTTACACTTACATAATCTACTACTTGAGGTATATATTCAAACCATTTAATATTGGGCCAGTTGCTTCAGGTTCAAAGCCACTAAATCAAGGGAAAAAAAAATCCCCATACAAGTGTATTCAGAAAATTACACTTCACTTTCCTTTAAAAACTCAGACTCTCAAAGTAAGTAGGTTCCAGAAAGCTTTCTTATGCTTCAGTCCTTGAACAGGGGCAGTACTGTTTAATGTAGTGCCTGAATAGTTTGGGATATAAAACACATTAAGATCTGTTCAAGGGCACTTTCATTTATAGCTTGGGAAGGAAATGCATTTTTGGAAAACATGTTTGAGTCGAGGCTCCACCCACCTGGATAATAAAATGTCTTTTAAGGAGACCACTAGTGCAGGTTAGAAATATCAATTTCCCTTGATATTGCTTTCAAGTTGCAGCTTACTGAATTATGTTCACATGTGGAGCTATCTAAAGATAAAGTAAATAAAGGGATAAAGTTTTGCTGGATTAAGTGGGCTCTAGCAACTTGCTATTGAAGAGAAAAAAAAATCGGGGTAGAGTCTGGCAATTATTTTTGCAAAGACATCTCTGACAAACGTAGTTGGTCAATTCAGTGTTCATGACTCTGGTTTTGGCTTATAGAGTTCCTCTGACTTAACTTTGTCTTCCGGCTATTTATCATTCCAATGTCAGATCCCCAAGAATCTCCGGTGGCCTGCAAAGTTTCTGCATTTATTTTCAAAAGCCACACCCAAACCTTAGTTGTCCATGCATGCAACTCTCACATTTCGGTGTCTGAGGCAGGTGGTTGCATAGAAGATTTTGACTGAAACAAAACAACCCCAATAACAACGACCACCAAGATCTACCACAGACTTTTCATAAACATGAGAGATATTTGCTGTATAGTAATTTCTGCCAAAGACAAATCCTGCAGTAAGTTGAGGGAAAGGCCTGGAAAGTCCAGTGACAGAGATGTCTGCTAACAATGCCACAGTCTTAACACCAGCTCCGCAATACTTTACATTCTATCCCACTGGCCCTTGCACTGTTTCTGCAGACACCCCTCTACTACTACACCTTTATCTTTTGCTCAATCACTTGAAGGAAGAGGGAGATAGTGGGTCCCATCTACTGAACACATAAGTGTGTAATTTCTAAGAATAAGGATATCCTCTTACATGATCACTGTGTAATTGTTACAATAAGGAAATTTCACATTCATGTGATCCCATTATCCAATTCTCGATTCACTTTCAAATTTAGTAAGTGCCCAATAAAAGCCCATTACAGATCATCTTATAGTTCTTGGTGCAGGATGCAATCCAGGATTAACTCTGCACTTAGTTACCAGTCTGTTCTGTCTGCTCCCACTGCCATCTGGGACAACTCCCTAGCTGTCTTGACTCTGAGAATGAGATGCCACAAGGACTAATGTACATAAGCCTCTGTCTCCTCAGTTTCTCAAGGGTGAGTTCAGGTGGCACATTCTGTGGAACCTGCCATACAATACTACTGTCTCTGTTCAGTGTACCAGTTCAGCATGACTATGATATGGGTTTGTCCCAATACTAGGACTATTTAACACAGTCATACCATAAGGGGACTGTAAAGCTTTTCATCTTCATTTGGAAATGGGAAAAAAAAATCTTGGTAGGGAGATGGTGTGAAACAACATGCCCACCTGGCTCCTCACCCTCCCTCTACCATTAGTTTGAGCATCTACTGATGATTCTCTAACTCTGCTTTTCTTGTAGATATGAAAGGGGATCTCATACAAACACCATCTCTCCCTTCTCTAGGATTTTTTTCATTTGCGTGCATGCGTGCATGTGTGTGTGTGTGTGTGTGTGTGTGTGTGTGTATGCGCACGTGCATGCGCAGGTCTGCTTTGGTCTTTACTTTATTTAGCCCATGGAGATTCCTAACATTATTACCTTATTGCTTATAGTGCTCTAGCTTTGCCCAGCAGGAGACCCCTCAGATGGGTTCTCCCATCGTGCGGCTACACCCTAGCCTTTTCATACCTCCTTCTGATAAGGCACATTGGTTTGGCCTCAAATTGTACTTTATCTCTTCCTGCCATAAAAAGGCCTTGTCCATCCCCCTAACAAATTTGGTTTCTTTTGGTGGGAAGTATGGTTTAAAGACCCAGGAACTCAGTGTTTTTTTAGATGTACTAAAAGTAGATAACTTTGGTTCTTCAAGAACACGTTATAGCTGAAGGCCAGTGGATCCATTCTGAATAGGATGCCCCCTGAAGAGGAAAGGAAGCTCAGGTAACTGTGTGAATGCATGTCACATAGCTTTCCTTTCTCTCAGAGACAGGCTGAATGAGACTAAACTAGAAAACCACTGACAGGCTGCACTGTGGGACAAAGTCAGGAGCCCTGTTGTGTCAACATTTCAAAGCCAGGGTGATGAGAGTGGGCCTGATCATGCCTACCAAGTAGAGAAGAAGAACCAGACAATCCTCCATGTAGCCAGGCCAGGGTATGCCTTGGCAAGAACACCATATGATATCACAAGACACTTGGAAAGTGGTAATTTATAAGGGAAAACAAATCAGAAGGAAGTCTCATCACTGGCCAGGACATAGGTGCTAATATAGACGGGGAGATGCTCTCAGAAGGAAGTCTCATCAGTGGCCAGGTCACATGTGCTAATACAGATGGGGAGATGTTCTCAGAAGGAAGTCTCAGCAGCAGCCAGGACACAGACACTAATACAGATGGGGAGATGTTCTCAGAAGGACGTTCCATCACTAACCAGGTCACAGGTACTAATACAGATGGGGAGATGCTCTCAGAAGGAAGTCCCATCACCAGCCAGGACACAGGTGCTATAGTATATGTAGGGAGATGCTCTCAGAAGAAAGTCTCATAACTGTCCAGGACACAGGTGCTGATACATGTAAGGAGATGCTCTCAGAAGGAAGTCTCATCAGCAGCAAGGTCACATGTGCTAATACAGATGGGGAGATACTCGCACAAGCCCTGGGCAATGTGGGGTAGGCACCGTGATGGCACCAACAACTGGCAATACTGAATGGCCTTGGGTGCAAAGGAATGTACTCAGAGACTATGATGCTCCCTGCCTTTCTTACACTGCTCAGTTTCGCTCTCATTTAAATTGACTCTCAGTGCACTGTGGTTGGATATGTGTATGTCTTTCAATTTGCACCACTGTGCAAGTAAAGTTGAATGAACCACAAATGATCAATCTTTAAGAAGAGGCTTATCATTATTCACACATTTATTGACCACCTACAGTATATCGAATTTTGTGTTATCACTCATTACCACTCTGAATAAGACATTGCCATGAGTATCAGGCAAGAAAAGCAAGCATTTGCAAGGCCTCCAACATCCAAAATTTTCAAAGCTCTGAAAAAAGAGTATATTAGTGTTAAAAAGTGACCTTTTCCCTTAGAGATCAAGGTCTTCATCATTGCATTTCCTTACACCTAACAAGAATGTCTGCTTAATGGTGACTCTGTGTAAGACGTCATGACAGATGAAGATACAGTCAATGCTTAAAAGACCAAGTACCATTAATGAGACAAGGCTAATGTTTTCTTAGAATGCCAAACTTAGATACATGGAAAAAGAGCTTAAGGCAGTAGATGGATGGTGGTCAAGTGAAGTACATGTTAAATAAAGCCTTACTTGGACCAGCAAGGGGGAGGACAGGACAGCTTCATAAATGTGAACTCCTTCTCTAATGTCTAATGTTATGTGTGTGCTCAACTCAGTTCTCAGATGACTGTGACTATGGACACGAGAGGAAAACCGTCATGTAATCTGCAGATCCTAAAGTGCTACAGTTATATTATCTCTTAGAAAACTCTGTTCCCCTTACACACTCCCATGCAAGGCAAGGGGCAGGGGGGATCACAGTGAAATAAAGAAGGAAACAGTGCCTTGGCAGCACAGAGGAAAGGCCAGTGGCTAAATGATGCAGCTAACTGGGCCTGCCAGTAAGTTTTTATACAAGAAAGAACATATAGACAAAAGCTGCAGGATACAAGAGTTAGAGCAGCTGGAGAGATGACTTAGTGGCTACAAATGTATAATGCTTTTGCTAAGGACTTGGGTCTAGAACCTGAACCTGTCTAGAATCCTTAGCAGCTCATAAATGCCATCACCAAAGGATTTGGTGCCCTCTTCTGGCAACGCCAGGTACATACATTCATGTCATGTGCCTCTAACCAAGACAGACACAAATGAACATAATGAGAAAGATGAATTAAATATCAAGAGGGGTTAAAAAAAAAAAGGCATGTGAAGTGTAGCCAGGCAGCAGCAGTGTGGAGAGGACATAGATGGAGGCAACACAGGAGGGAGGAGGTGAAATGCAGGTTGGTTTTTAATCATGGCTGGGGATAATCTGCAGAGAGCCAGCTGGGATACAGCAGTGGGCAAGACAAAGGTGCCCAAGACTGAAAATGTCTCAAGAGGACAAAGGGAAAAATCTAAACACACTGAAGGATCTTTTTGGTCCACTTTCTGCATAACTTGTACTGGGTGATGTGAACATAGAAGAAGTATAATCTGAGTTCTTACAGTGCAACACTGCTTGTTAAGCCAGACTGCGTACACATTACACAAAACAAGCCAAACTTAAGGAACTACTTAAGGAAGGGAGGATTTATTTGGCTCACAGTTGGAGGGCACAGTGCCTCCTGGTAGAGGGTTTAATCTTGACAGCAAAAGTTTGAGGCAGGCTCTCACATTCTATTCACCTTGAGGGCCTAGACAAATAATGTGTGCATGTGTTCAACTCAATTGTTTTTTTTAAATTCAGCCCAGGATCTCAGCCCTTAGAATGGTACCATACATACACAGTATGGATCTTCTTAACCTAGTCAGTCCAAGCTAGAAAAACCCCAGAAGTGATTCCAGATCCAATTACATTAACAATTGTTTAACCATCATATACATCAAAACATGTTCCAATTCTTGAATTCTACCAATGCCATTAGCCAGAACAATCTATGTAGGCAAAACATCAGTCAACTTGACTCAAGGATGTGCCTGGAACAGTGTTGATCAATACAAATGCTACTACTTTGTTTCTGAAAGAATAAGTGAGTGAGGGTGCTGAGCAGCTTGAGTGAAAATGCCCAAATGACAAAGTCATCAGCAAGTTCTTAAAGTCTTTGATATTTCTAGGAATAAATAACAAGAGGCAACATGGGATCAGGACACTGAAAGAACAAAGAGATTTAAGCTTCTGGCATCAAAGTCTTTAAAGTTTCCATAAAGTGGCTAAGTAGCCCCAGGTATGGTTCTGCTAAGCACAGATTACATACATTAAATTCTCTTTAATGCACAAGACACTTAACCATTTTTTAACTGACTCTGGACTGTGACTATGATATTCAAGCAAAAAAAGGTCTTATTCATTTTAATTATGGAGAAAATGGTAAACAATTGCACTATATATATATTATATAATTTATAATACAAAACAGTTTGCTGTGATCCAGGGTGCTCACACTTTATGAAGATTTATTTTTATGTATGAAATTCTTGGCATGGGCATATGTGTGTGTGTGCATATGAGTTCATATACCGGAGCAGACCAGACGAGGCCATTGGATCTCTTGGAACCGGAGTTACATGTAGATTTTAGCCAGGCAATGAGAGTGCTGGCAACCACATTACATCATCTCCAAGAGCAGTATGTGCTCTTAAACACTGAGCCACCATTCCAGCTCTTGGAGCTGTTTTTAGAAGAATCACTATATTTTGTGGTATTATTATCAGAAAGCTTTATTTTCATAAGCTTAAGCTTCAGATTATAAGACTGTAAGAGTCTACTAGATTCACCTCCGTGAGGTAGACAGGTTTTTTTCTAATCAGTCAAAGGTAGTAGATCCCTGTAATGTCAACCTTCAGACAACAGATTGCAACAACAAACTCCAGACTAAATCACACATCACTGTGCAAATCACATGATGAAAGCAATCTGGCCCAGTGACCCAACGACCACATCTTCATTCATCAGAATCAGGCTCCTCCCAGGGGAATGGGGCCCCAGTCACAACCCAGCTCACCCTCTTGTGCCTGAGAGGAAATTGTCCTAGAAGTGGGTACTCTGAGATAAAGACCTTAGGTTTGTGGAGTCAGAGCTCATTTGCTGATAGAAGGTTTTGGACTTATCTCTTTTTAGTATATATCGACTATATACAATATGGATGTCATTATGAAGTTTCATGAGTAACAATGTGCTTGGATCCTCTTCACACACAACCACTACCCTCTTGTCTCTCCATTTCTTGCCAATCTGCTTTCTCTTTCAAAGTATTCTACCTACTAACTCTCATGTCCCTCCTTGGTGAGTCAGTAGGTTTAATTACAGTTACTTGGGTGTGAGGTTAGTTACTGGAAAATGGGCAGCTTACTAGTGACTGCACCACTGAGGAAAATCTTTCTCTCCCAGCACCCATTAACTACCTGTAGATCTATAAAGATGGGCAGGGCCTCATGAGACCCTTGGCTCAGGGTTTCCCTCTGGAAATCTGAGGCCACTCTCAGTTCCAAGCACTAAGCACTGCTAGGGTAAAGGAGACAGCTCACATTTCCCATTGTGAATCTGCATGAGCAGAGGAATGTGTCAATTATGGTGAAATCGATCCTTTCCACATGCCAGCCAGTCTCCCGGTGAGTCACTCCCAAGGGTGTGGGCTCAAGCAGCTTTCATTGAAAGAGTATTTTTAGAAGAACTAAGTTGTGAAGAGGAAGGGATATTCAGTATCTCTGTGGGCAAAGCAATATTCAAATAAACATTCCAGAAGGTTTGTTTAATACCATACTGTTTAGCACAACATCCGCATCTTTATTAATTGCTTTCTGCAATTAATGCAAAGATGTTTCCAGCATCTTTGTACCTGGAGTTCTACCTTTTGGAGCAGATGAGCCCTAAGTGCACACTAGGTCTAACGGCCATAAGAACAGGAGCCAGGTCAACTGAGGGTCTAATGTGAATTCTCTCCATAACTTCTTTACTCCTTTTCACACTTCTGCATGAGTGGCTGTAGGAACTCCTGGTCCAGGCACACATCTTTGCACCTCTCCTCTGTCAGGGAAGAGTTTGGACCCCTTGATGACTAAGCGAAGTTGTGTTTCCCAGGAATTCACTCAGTATGATTTATGACGTTTTTACTTTGAGTTAAGCTAAAGTTTGGACAGACATGAACTAGATTCTGCACTGCACATTCGGAACTGTATCATGCTTTAACTCCTTACCACCCATTTAGGGAAGGTGGCAATAAGCTGCAGCCCTCCACTTAATACTATGTGACACAGGAAGTAAGCCACCGGCATTCCCAAGTGTATACTCAGGCAAAAGCACAGCAGCACTCTATGAAGAATAACAAATAAAATCAGCCAAGGAAGGCACCTGCTCTCGTGTCTTATACACCGAAGTCACAGCCATCCATAGCCTTAAATTTAGTTTAAGAGGAAGGAGGAAAGAAAATGCAAATAACTCTCAAATGGACTGCATACGATGTTCTCAGATGGGAGCTAGCACATCCAACATCCAAGGATGTAACAGACAGATAAATGGAGATAGCCTCACTCCAGCCGTAGTCACGGATAGTTCACTGAGCAGAGCCACATAAACCCCACACATAGAAAGATGGGAAGCAGGGAGGAAACCCCACTCTGCAGCTTACCGGACCATAGTGGCTCCCTGTAGGACAGAACCTCCAAAAGGTCCATGCAAGACTGAGTTCTCTTTCTGGCTTGAGCAGTAGATGCCAGAGGAACTCAGCTGCATGTGCATTAAGTGAGGACTTTCTTCAATGGTGACTAGAAAAACATTTCCCCGGTAGTTGTGCTGCTGGACCTGGGATGGACACAATCTGTCTTCACATAATACCCAGACTTAATCCCAGCACTAGGGAAGCCTAGGCGAGAGGATTTACTGCCACAACTTAAAGGCCAGCAATCTTGCTACCAATCTGACAGAACGTGTGATAAGGGTTCAGTTAATGCACGATGAAGTTCAGTATATGTGACCAGAATGTGTTCACACCTGTCCATGCTCCCTACTGAGTAGAGCATTTTAAAAAGGATCATAACTAAAAATAACAAAATAAAAAGGTAAGGTGGCACACACCTGAATTTCCAGCCCTTGGGATGCTTGGGCAGGAGGATTACTTCAAATTCAATTTTTAGACCCTTCTCAGAAAAGCAAAATAAAACAAAAACAAGCTATCGTTTCCTCATGTTTGGTGTGTGTGTGTGTGTGTGTGTGTGTGTGTGTGTGTGTGTGTGTGTGTACAAGGTTAGCTCTGGAACTCACTACTTTGGGCACAGAGGACAGGGAGAGTCCCCAGGTGCATGTGGAACTCATTTGTATTTCAGAATCATGAAAATCTCCACTGGTGTTTGTGCTCCTTGTAAAGTGAAACTTTGTCGAAATCGCTTTGTACTTGGGAGTAACAGCCACATGATTCACCATGAAATGAAGTCTGGAAAATCATTTTGGATAAATGGGCCTATAAATTCAATAGAATTTCCATGACAACACAGGCTGCAACACTCAACCACAAATAAAAGGTTATAAATCATTCAACACAGGCTAGAAATTGGCAATATGTCTCCCGTCTCTATGCAAGGAGCCCAAAGCTCAGGTTGTTACTCACTCACCCCAATTTCCCACTATGCTTCTTCACTCCCTCTCACTTTGTAGTCTCTACCCCTTAATGCTTGTGGGTGACATCATGAGGTTGTAAAATTGCAATTATGCTGAGTAAAATTAGTACAGGTGTGGGAGTGGTTGTGGCTCCTTCCGTGCTCCCATCCCAAGGCCTCTCCATGAGCGGTGTACAAAGATTACTAGCAAGGCTGTTATCCATCACCTCCTGAAGCATGGTATCAACACTCCATCAGGTAAGACCATGGGAAGAGGGAAGGGCCCAGTTAGGAAACTGTTCGTGGCACATGTATTGGAACCTGAGTTTGATCCCCAGAGCCTATGTAAAAACTGTCACAGGCAGTGGTGAATGCTTGTAATAACAATATGGGGAAGCAGACAGAGGTTCTGCTTGGCCTCATTTGGATTCACTGGTCAGCCTAGCCTAGTCTGATTGATAAGGCACAAGCATATGAGAAACACACTCTTTAAAATTAAAAGCTGGACAGTGCTCCCAAGAATGACATGTGAAGTTGTTCTCTAGCTTATACACATAAGACACACATATATACATATAAACACACAAAACAATGTTTTGTGCAAAAATATTTCTGAGGACATATGGATAAGATATCCCTATGACTTCTCAAATGTTAGAGTTCTGTAAGTCCAAACCATATCCTGTAGAGTCCACTGTGGTGTATTTAAGACAAGGAACACTGACCGGTCTAGACCACCTATAGCAGAAGGTCCCTTAAAACAGGATCATCTGAAGAAGAGACTTTGCAAGCTCTCTGAGCACTGGGTGGGTGGCACCGGTGTCAGGGCCAAGCATGCAGCCCATGCTTATTTGGTGAGGGCAGACTGTTCCCTCCCACATGACAGGAAACATGTTTTGTTTCTCCATTCAAACCTTTGCTTGATGCTCCAACTCATTATAAACAACAGCTGTAGAGAGATTCCTGGTAGTGGGAGAAGGGTCTCTAAGGCTGGAGATCTACCTTCCAGAGAGGTTTCACATGCCCTGGCACACTGCTCAACGCTGTGGAGGACACTGACCCATGTCCATCACTTCTTACCACTTGGGCTTTGGTGTTTCTGCCTTAGGACATGTCATAGTCCTTTTTGAAGCATCTAGCTGATTAGTAAAGTGACCGGTTGGTGCATGTTTGAGTCAGTTTCCAGAGAGGGTTAAGTTAATGGATGAATACCTGTTCTAAATGTGGACAGCACTGTCCTGTAAGTGAGGGACTCAGGTGGAACAGGTGACTAAAGGAGACAGTGATGTCCTTTTCTCTGCTTCCTGGATGCCACACCCTCCGAAAACTACTGCTCAAATAAAGATGCCCACAGCCTGTACCCAGGCCTAAAAGAGGTAGGCGGGGCTTAGGTTCCAATATGTTGGGGTTATTGACAGGGAAGTAGACAAAATAGCATAGATGGTTGATGTCTCCCCAGCACTAGTGCTTTAAGGCTTATTACAAATATAAAGGTTTGTGTCTTTTATTTGGGAACTAAATGATCTAAGGTGGGGTAGAAACCCCCAATTAATATTTACCACAACAACTTCCACTAAGGATGGCCATTTCATTACTTGGTGAGGCTTTTTATTTAGAGAAATCAATGCTCTCCTACAGGCCCTATAGATGCAAAGGCAAATGTATGTGTACCTTTGCCTTACCTTTATTGATGTAAAGAAAAAGCTCTTGTTCTGCATAATGTGTTGGAAAATTAACAAAACAGCCCACCGAGGAGGGGAGAGAAAGTGATTAATGTTCACTGAAAGTTCTCGGGGGTACATTCTCAATGGAGAAAGCCAATGAGGAAATTAAATACACTATAACCACATTCTGTTTTCAAAACTGCATGCCCCACAATGTTGCATATAATGGAACGTTGCATATAAGTACCACATATGTGTATGCAGGGGCTTAGAAATGATGCAAGCAAGCTCCGCTGGAGGAAAATACTAGTTGGGGTCTTCCAAGGAACGAGACTGGAGTAAGAACCCAGATAGGTATTTGTTATTAAGATAATTTAAAACCTTTGCTGGGTTTGTAACAGCCCATACAGGCAGAAACAACTAAAATGGGGGAGAAAAAAGGACAAAGGAAAATTGAAAATGGATAGACCTGAAATTACTCCCCCAGCTCTGGGGCAGGTAGGGGGAACTAATTGATGGACCTGTGGACTAAATGCCTCCTCAGCCAGCTGCAGTAAGGTACTGAGTCACAGCATGGCACCAGCCTTTCTATTGCTCCTCTCACTTGCCAGGACTGAATGTCAGGAAATGGATCTTGCTTCCCAACACTGTGAAAGAGGCAGACATAAAGAAAAGAGTATGTGTCTGTTGTGACACGGCTCTTAACAACCGACTTTCCGCAGCAGATCTGATGGTAAGTTTATTTGCTTTGTTTCTTACCAATCAACCATAAAGAGATATTACAGTCTTTGAGAACTCGATGGGGAAGCAAGGCTGCCCCATGCTGGGCAGGACAGAGCACAGCATGGTCTTAGAGAGACTTCCTGGTGTGCTGGGCTCAGGGCCTCTCCTTTCCATGAATTCCCCAGAGGCTAACACTGGGTTTCAGAATCTCATCATCAGAAATAACAATGGACAGCGAAGAAAAGACAACATTAGGAAATGCAAGTTCTCCACCACTTAGATGCCATTCTCAGAGTAGTCAAATCCAGCATACATCTGGGGCTGGAGTGGAGGGACTGGGGTGGTATTAGTGTCCATGGGGACAGAGTTCCAGTCTGACGTGACAGGAATGTTCTAGAGATGGATGGTGGTGACACTCACATAATATTCTGAATGAAAGGAACATCACTGAACTGCACAATTAAAAGAAACAGAATAATAAAATAATAAATGAAATGGTAAATCTTATATTACGTGCAACTTAATACAATAAAAAGTTAAACAGTCACCAAACCCCAACACTACTATGGATGGCAAGAAGCGCATATCAAAAGGAACATGCCATGGAGTTGTCATGGTCATGGTGTTTCTTCACAGCAACGGAAACCCTAAGATACTATACATTTGTTTTTCCAAAGTTTGGAGCTATGCTTTAACACTACAGGGAAAATAGAAATATTTAAAAAACAAAAACAAAACCTTCAGAATGTTGCGAACATTTTTCTTCTCCTCGTTCTTCTCTTCCTCCTCATTCTTTCTTTATCTTATATAATTCTGAACCATTTATTGTATCATCTCAAGTCTTTCATGGATGGCTTCTCTAATCTCATTCTAGTCCATATTCTCCATGGCCTAAGTTTTATATGAAACATTTTAAACAAGGACCAAAAACGGAGGGAACCGTTGAGAAGACCTCTAAGCTACCACCAACATGCCAGCAGGTTTTTCTTCAGATACTTTACCCCACTATCCACCATATGGCCAGACAATGAAGGCTGAGGGGCAGAGCCCCACTGACACTCTCTGATGCTCAGTCACTGCCAAACCATAACACTAGTGCCAACAGAAAGCTACACAGGGTTTCCCAGGCTCTAGTGGATGTCTTGGCTAGAACACTGTGAGACCCTGGAGCAATGGTTCTCAACCTGTGAACTTTGGGGGTCCACATATCAGATATCCTGCATATCAAATGTTTATATCACAATTCACAACAGAAGCAAAATTACAGTTAAGAAGCATCAATGAAATAATTTTATGGCTGGGGGGTCACAAGGAACTGTATTAAAGGGTCACAGCATTAGGAAGGTTGAGAATCACTGCTCTAGAGGGTAAATGTCAGTGGTAGTTGCTACTAATTTGGAATAAAGTTTAAGGTGATTAAAAACAAGGTACCAAAGCATTGCTTTATGAAGACAAGAATGCACTGTACACAGACAGCCACTAGTCCAGCTGTCAACTGCTGCTTTCATTATCCATCCTGAAGAGCTGATTGATATATAAAGTGTCCAGAGAGACTAAGATAATAGTGCTCAAACACATGTGTCCTCAACTTGTCTCAGATCAGTCATATAGAACCTAACATCCAGGGGTCTACAAGCAAGGCTGGATCAGAATCTCTGAACTCAGCAATCGGATACCACTGACAACTGTGCTCACAAAACCTCCTGACCAACACTGTACTGCAGAGGAGAGTTAAAATGGACAGATGTTACTTGCTGATGTTACGGAGTAGTTCAAAAAAGCATCAGCTATAGTAACAAAAGACTATAGCCAGGTTTGCTGCCAATTACTAAGAGAATGACTAGATCAATGGAAGGGTATCTGTACTGTGGAGTATTAAGCAGAAATGTAAAAGAATAATCTAATCTACACTTCTCAAATAAAAGGGGAAAAGGCAGAAATTCAGAGCGAGGGAGAGATGTCTGGTGAGAGACTTGACTGTCACTTCTTCCGATATCTGAAAACGCAGAGTTGAAATGAAGAAATGACTTTGATAAGATAGATTCGGGACTTTTTACAGCATCAATAAAACCTCTCTTCATAAATATTTGAGTGGACAAGCACAAGATAACAACCTCAAAGAAAGATGAAATGGAGCCTGGCTGCACATGGGTGACAGGATGCACAGTCAAACAGAACTAGTTACAGACACAGCTGTAGACCAGTGTAGAGTTCCCCACATAACTTCTGAGTAACCTTGGGGCAGACTCAGAGTGAGTACATTCATGTAAACAGTATTTCTAGGAAGACTCAGGGGCTTACTGGCTCCCAGAATCACAGAGCATGCTCATGCAGTTACTGTGAATAGTCACCTAGGAGTTAGCGAGACACATGTGAACTCTGTTATGATGCCTGTGAACTCTGTCGTTAAAAACGAAGTATGGACACTTCACAGAGAATCTGACCTTCGTACAACTCACTCAGAGAGGGGCTGTTTTACAACCATTTTAAAGACTAGAAAGGGAGGTTTGGACAGATGAGGAATTACTTCAAGGACACAGCTGGCTTGCTGACTTCTAAAGATAAACCAATTTAAACACACATTTCTAAAGGTTCAGAGATACGATCTACATATGAGAGAGAACATTTGGCATTTGTCTGAATTGGCTTACTCAACTCAAAATAATTATTTTCAGCTCCATTCGTTTACCTGAAGTTATCATGATTTCATTTTTACAGTGGAATAATATTCTATTGGGATTATGGGTCATATGTACGTTTAGCTGATGAACACCTAGGCTGTTTCCATTTTCTAACTACTGTGAACAGAACAGGAATGAACACAGATGAGTACATATCTCTGTAGTAGGATGTATATACCATCTTTTAGAATATGCTCAGGATGGCTACTGAGGTTTCACATGGTAGATTTCTTCATAGCATCCACACTGATTTCTACAGTAGTTACACCAGCCTGTCCTTCCACCAACAGTGAATAAGTGTTCCCCTTTTCCTAGACTCATGTCAAAGTTGGCCATTTATTTTCTTGGCCTTAGCCATTTCTGACTGGGATCTGGGAAGAAAGTAGAACAGAGGAGGTATGAGGGGGAAAGTAGAAAAAATGAATAGAGGGGTGAAACAGGGTGGAGGGTGGGGGAGGGGAAACCAACACTGAAGAGCATTGAAACATGTATAGAAATGTACCATTATAGAAGCTTTCTGAAGTGTACACATACATAAAAAAAGTTTAAATGAAGTTACCCTACACAGGGAGTATGCCTGTCTCAGACACTAGAGTCTATCAAATAAAATGCTTAGTGCCAAGAATGGGTTACTTTCCCCCCAGCTGTTAGGCAGAATGTCATGGAGACCCCCGAAACAATACAGCAAATCGCCAGTGCTCTTGGTTTCCCTCTGGACTTGATGGGTTTTTGAGTCACTGTATTCATTCTTAAGTCACAGGACACAAAGAGAATCAAGCTGGCACTGATCTGGACCCTTCATTTCATGCATATTGGCTAGCCTTGATCATCAGGAGGTCCTATGCATCCTAAAAGAAAAGTAATCAGCACACATGTATCCAGTATGTAGTCAGATATAAACTCTGAAAGCTGCAATAAGGACTGGCCTAGCAAGATATGCCAGGTGGTATGATGTGGCATGGGTGATTTAAGAGTTACCAGTTTCTTTCTGGTTGTATTTAAGACCCACTCCACAGGATGGAACTCATGCTTGGCACGGCTAACTGAGCCAAGTACCTGTGTCTGAGTAGGTCATGGGTTCAAAGGAAGATTTTATTACTGTCATTCTGCTAAGTTCACACAGTATTAAACCATCCCTAAATGGTTACATTTATAGTAACAGATTAGTGCACACACACTTCTCTCCACAGTATTGTCTTCTTACTGTAAAGGGTGGTGAATACGGAGGCTCACTATTGGTTGGAGTACAAGAAGAGACTGTGGAAAGCTTAACACTTAAACGGGACATTTACATATGATCTCAACAGAAGCTGTGACTACATTAACAAGAGCTACACACTATCACATCAGCCAAGATGCCAATCTTGGATAGAGGAGGGGCTCACAAAATCCCACCCTTCGCTAAGGAACTACTGGCAATTGATGGCTGTTGGGATGAGAAAGAATCAGTTTTCTTCAGCCAATAGCTTGTCCATGCTCCAAAGGAAGAGCTGACCCCATGTACATATTGGCAGCACAATCTGGACTCAGAGGCTTAAAAGGAAATTAGTACACAATGTTGGGAAGGAAAGTGGTTGTGGGGTATGGGGGGGTAGACAAAAGACAAGGGGTAGGGTATGGATCTAATCAAAGCATATTATAACATCATATGAAATTCTCAAATAAATAAAATGCATGTAGCTGGCGAGCAGACAAGACCTGCAGAGTTCTGCTTCTCCCTAGCAGATCTGACCTCTGGGACAGCCCTTCACCACACATTGTGGGGACATTTGCTGTGGAGTCCCCATCTCTTCACGTTACGATGACCACTCACAAGTCATTGGTAGAAAACCCAGATGCAGTTCAGGAAGAAAAAGCCCCTGCCTTTGGGTCAGGGTCAAGTTCTGGTTGTAAGCTGCTGGGCTGACTGAAAGGAGTTAGAGGCATGTGGGAGGTGGGAACTTCAACTAAAGAAACTCCCCTCCATCCCCCTTGGCTTGCAGTCAAGTCTGTGGGGGCATTTTCTTGATTGCTTATTGGTGGGGAGGGTCTAGCCCATTGTGGGGAGACAGAAAAGAGACCAGGACAATGACCATCAGCCATGCCCTTGCTTTGTCTTGACACCTGCTTTGCTCAGAGTCAGTTGTGCCCTACCTAATGCCAACCCTGATTTTGCCCTGTTTCCTCCACTGCTACCATGGCTCACACTTACCAACTGGACCTAGGAGGAACCCACTGTGACCGCGAGCCCATTATATGACTTGAGCATGAACAGAATGTGGGCATGGGACACAGGCTATTCTCATGGAATTGACACAGAGTGAACATACATTCAGCTCTCTCTACAACAAGCCACGGTTCACAATGGCATTTACAGTTACATACAGTAGTTACACTGTGTGTTACAAATATCACATGGTACCAACCTATGTGATTTTTTTTATCCAACCATTTAAACCTATATTATCAAACAATTATGGAAGGCTGAGAATGGGATACACTGGATGCCACACAATGAAGACACGTAACTTTTGTGGAGAATGTGACTGGGTAAACATGATTTCTCATCCTGCTTTTTGAATTGGGCTAAGACAGGAAATAAAGTTGTGTCCACAGGGAATTGTATGAAAGAGGAAACACATCCACACATACATTGCTGTGGTTGCCGAGGGCTTTCTGGCAGGGGTTCCGTTTTTATTCAAAGCATTGCATTTTAATGTCTCTCCTTTCAGGTTGGTGAACTGGGCTTTCTCACTTCTTCAGCTGCCTCCACCTCGAGTGTGTTTAACAAGCTGGCTTAGTAATTCCCACCAACAGATAAGGCCACATGCCAGGCTATGTGCACTGCATTGAGATGCCATGTTCCCTACCCAGTCCTGGATATAGAGTTGGAGGAAACTTAAAGTTGTCCGGATTTTCTGAGTTCTAACAAGGTTCAGGAATGTGAATCAAATAATAAACAAGAGAGTTTTTCCTGTGCTGTATGGTCGTGTCTGGATAGCGCACATGCGCAAGGATGCACAGGCAGACAGAAGGCAGGTGCCCTTCCTCCTCAGGAGCCATCGTTCATCGTGTTCTTGTTTGAGTCAGGATCTCATCTGAGCTGAAATTGATTATCAAGCTGAGCTGGTTGGCCCTATGGTCCCAGGAATCTACCCTTTTCTACCTCCCCAAGGATGGGACTTCAGGAATGTGCCATCAAATCTAGCTTTTATGTGGGTGCTGGGGATTGAACTCAGGTCTTTAGTTTTGAATGAGGGAACACTTTACCGACTGAGCCACCTCCATGGCCCTGGCCCTTCCTTTCCTTGTAACCATTCTACAGGCCTTCCAGGACACGGGTACTATGGCTCTCAGAGTGGAAACCTGTCTTGGTATGGTGTAGGCACTTTTTTTTTCTTAGTTGACATTCAGTTTTCAGTCTTTTTAGCTGTGATCAGTGTATATAATTACATGAATGATCAGGGCCTGGGACAGCACACTGGCTGGTGTAAGCACATAAAACCACTGTGGACAATGTAGACAACTGGGCATAACTCAGGAAAGGGGCACTTCCTCCAAGAAGAGCGACACTCCTCTACCTTCGTGAGCAGTAGAAAACAGCATAACTCCAAACTTCCCAACAATGCTCCAGAAGCCACCTGTGGCCGGCTGTGGCTTCTCAATGTAAAACGGCACTGGTCTTGCAAACTGACCAGGGTAACCATATCCTTTCCCTAAGGCCAAGGGCACATTAGATTCTGGATGTAAACGGCAAATATTTCCCAAATGAATTACCTGACTCCTTTGTTTTTAGTGAAAATAGGAACAATCTCTTATTGGTCAGAGGAGGAGTCTATATATCTTGCTGTTCATTATACTCCTGCCTTAAACAAATCAATGGGTTCCCATCTTCACATGGTCTCCATCTTAGCTAGGGTCACTTTCCCACACCCATGGGACTCACAGAACCACAAGAAGCCTTCCTCACACGATGTGAACAGAAGTAAAATCCAGGGAAAATGTAGCATGTGTCATGAGCCTAGATCAGCCACCACTGTGCCTCCCTGCCTTTCTAACTCAGGGGTTCTTAAGCAAGCTGGCTCTGTCGCTCAGGAAGCCTTTGAAAATGTTTGAGGATGTGCCACCTATAGACAGCATGCAAAAGATGCTTTTAAATATCCTACAATAAAATAAGGATTATACAGCACCAAATATCAGTGCTGAGGCTAAGATCCTATTTCTGTTAGACTAAAAAAAGAATACTATTGGAATGCTGGTCCTCTGCACACAGAACAAGGTAAGTATATATAAAGGCTCCCACTCTACCAGTCAGCTAACGCTTGTTACCAGGAACTGATCCCAAGTCAGTCCTGTGTAGACAATGTTGATATTACAGCTCCTGTCTATCCATGGCTGGATGAGGCTACGCACAGTCCTTGGATATGAATGCATTTCTCACGTATGATGGAATGGTTGTTCAAATCTCCAGATGTGAATCACACAGACTAGAGATTCATTCTGCCTCCATTGTTCACTGGAGAATTAGATTAGGAAATGTTATGGTTTGAATCCTGCCTTCCTTCTGCCCTTTCTAACAGTGGCTGTTGTCTTATTGGAGAATTGGGCCTTTGAAGCTGACTGAGCTAAGATGAAGTCATGAGAGCTCAATAGGATAGTGTTCTTATAACTAGGAGAAACTTAGGCTCAGAGACAGACACAGGTATAATTCTGTGGAATGAAAAAAGTAAGTGATGTGTGTAGATCCATGGGTATCAAAGGTTGCCAGTACAGTGCCGGAAGCTAACAGCATAGAAGTATTGCTCACAGAGAGCCCAAAAAGCTAACCCTGCTGATAGTCTCATCTTAGACTGCTGGCTTCTAGAGTTAGAAAAGGAAAATCTGTTCTCACTTGGCTCCTGGGTAGTGCATTCTGAAGATGACTGAAGAGATAGGGCCGGTCTCAGTCTTCTGTCTGTAAGACAGGATTGCGTGTGACAGCACCTAGTGTTGAACTCCTTGGCAAGGAACTGAAAAGGCAGAAGAAGAAGCCCAAAAGACAGGAGCAGCTCACTCCTCAGCAGACTGGACACCTCTCTGGATCTCCTCATCTCTCCTAAAACACTTTGTAGCTATAATCCAGGATGCAAAAGAAGCAAGTCGGGTGTCATTTTGAAAACATGTGTACTATAATAACAGTACAATAATAATTACTACTTTAAATTTTGCAATGTGCTAGAAGTGTGGGCTCAATTCTGCTAATACTTGAAAGATAATTGAGCCTTAATTACAACATTAACCACAATAGCAATTTATGAAAAGCTTAAGATATAATTCTACCTGAAAAACTCCTACGCATCATCTTCAAAAACTCAAATTTGGGTCTACAGGCTGGAAGAAGTATTTCCTGCCCATTATCCATCACTGCTCCGGTCTGTCTTCCCAGTAAATGCCAGAGCTCTGGAAGTCTTTTGTTTCCAATAGGACCTATAATTTTGTCTTTGTGCATACCATATATACTTATGCAATAGTGTAAGTGCATACTATATGGTCTTTGAATGGCTCTCACATGTTGCCATCTGGTTAATTAAAGAAAGAATGACATGTTCTTGTCAAGATAGAGAAACAGGGCTCTAAAAAGAACAGATATAATATACTCTCATGTTTGCAATTCATTTATAAAGATGAAAGAACTACCATGTCCCATGACCAGTCATCTGTGTCATCATTACTGTTGTTGATTATGTCTTTTACATATGTTTCTCATATCAGTCATGGCAAGGTGATATCAATGTTCCTTATTACTCCTCTGCACCAAATCAATCGGCCTGAGTATCTTTGGAGGCCCACAAACTGTTGGGAAATGGAAAGCTAATCAAATCAATTGATCTTTATAAATGGGTTTAGAGACAATAATATCTGAGCAAGCTATTCTGAACAGATGATTTATAAAGACCAAGTAGAGAGAGGGCCAAATGGGAATACAAGATAATTATTTCAAACAGTGCCTAATTAACTGTGGAGCTTGACTCTTACTGCAAGTATTCCAGAAGAATCTGCAGGCAGGTAGGTTTTTTCCTTTCATGGGAAGCTATGGAAATTTTAGGCTTATCTTGTATACTTTCCAGGACAAATGGTCTTACATACTGACTATGACAGCAGCAGCAGTTGTCATGGGTAATGAACAGGTAGCAGGGGGCAAAAAAGGACTGTGATCAGTCAGACACTGAATTCCAGGTTACAGTCAGGGAGAACGTTAAGGGGAAAACAACCTTGTGGAAACATCTTGCTCTGAAATCAAGTGTGCCCAACCATCTGACTTGTATGAAATAAAAGCTGGAGAAAGGTCCAATCAAATTACAAATCAAACTTGCACATAACTCTCATAGTAGTTTAAGTAAACCTGAGATGTTATGCTGGGCAGTAGGCTGCACACCTGGTTTGGAATGGGGTCTACAAGGATGTGCACATGTGCATCTTATCGAGTTTGGCTTCTTACGTGAGCACTTCACTTGCTTGAAGCTAGTGGCAACAGGAAGCTAAAGAACACTCAGTATGGGGTGGCTGAGATGCAGAACTAGGAAGCTGAGGGATCTGACTACCAGTGTGAGACTCGTGACCCTGAAAGAGCAGCGATGGGGCAAAGGAGTCCATATTTTAGTTTACATTTAGATGAGGAGAAATCTCAGAGCACAGACAGTTCCCTGAGGATCCTGTGAGGTGTGCTGGCTCGAGCTGTCTGCGCACCCCTTATCCTGGGCACCACAGGTGTGAAGCAGATGCCACGCTTATCTGTCTCACAGCAAACAGTGTCACGCATTCGGAATGCTAAGCACCAGCCAGAGAAGTTTGAAATGTATTAAAAGCAAGGCACTGAAGTTCAAAATACAGATAATCGCTTACAAATTACTGATTTCCTTTGGAGTGCAATTACATTTATAAATATGAATTCAGTCTATATTAAACCATGAAAAATGACACTCAAATATCTGTCAAGAGTTTGACATACCCTTAGGGGAAATTTTTTTCAAACTTAGATGAATGCACACTAACATATTTCTTTTGTCAAAGAGTATTAAAATGGGAAAAGCAAATGGATTGAAGAGACTTAGGGATAGTTTAAAAGTTGATGCATGATGTGAACTGAACAATGGCTACTCTGAGGTCTCCCTTTTTTATATCAATAAAGGAATATGTAAATGAATCTGAACACCAGAAAAAAACCACAAACAACAAAAAAATCTATAAAAATGAACACACATGGGATATTTTTCTTAGGGCTTGAATCTAACACTAAATAAAAGATCATTCTTTCTTAAGAGTTTTTTTTTTCTTTTCTTTTCTTTTTACAGGGCTTTGTCAGGTTAGAGCATCTAGAAATAGCTGTAAAACAAGCTCCTCTTTCCACTTTTAAATTTCAAATGACAAGGGACTGAAAGGCTAAGCAAACATGCTAAAATATGAGCATGAGAATTCTAAACACTGATCCTGTCTGCATGTGTGCTTACCTGTGTGCCTGCTTGCTGCACACCTGCCTGCCTGCACACCTGCCTGCCTGCCTGCACACCTGCCTGCACACCTGCCTGCCTGCCTGCACACCTGCCTGCCTGCACACCTGCCTGCCTGCCTGCACACCTGCCTGCCTGCACACCTGCCTGCACACCTGCCTGCACACCTGCCTGCCTACACACCTGCCTGCCTGCCTGCACACCTGCCTGCCTGCCTGCACACCTGCCTGCCTGCACACCTGCCTGCACACCTGCCTGCCTGCCTGCACACCTGCCTGCCTGCCTGCACACCTGCCTGCCTGCACACCTGCCTGCCTGCACACCTGCCTGCCTGCACACCTGCCTGCCTGCACACCTGCCTGCCTGCACACCTGCCTGCCTGCACACCTGCCTGCACACCTGCCTGCACACCTGCCTGCCTGCACACCTGCCTGCACACCTGCCTGCCTGCCTGCACACCTGCCTGCCTGCACACCTGCCTGCCTGCCTGCACACCTGCCTGCCTGCCTGCACACCTGCCTGCCTGCCTGCACACCTGCCTGCCTGCCTGCACACCTGCCTGCCTGCACACCTGCCTGCACACCTGCCTGCCTACACACCTGCCTGCCTGCCTGCACACCTGCCTGCCTGCACACCTGCCTGCCTGCACACCTGCCTGCACACCTGCCTGCCTGCACACCTGCCTGCCTGCACACCTGCCTGCACACCTGCCTGCCTGCCTGCACACCTGCCTGCCTGCACACCTGCCTGCACACCTGCCTGCCTGCACACCTGCCTGCCTGCACACCTGCCTGCCTGCACACCTGCCTGCACACCTGCCTGCCTGCACACCTGCCTGCCTGCCTGCACACCTGCCTGCACACCTGCCTGCACACCTGCCTGCCTGCACACCTGCCTGCCTGCCTGCACACCTGCCTGCACACCTGCCTGCCTGCCTGCACACCTGCCTGCCTGCCTGCACACCTGCCTGCCTGCACACCTGCCTGCCTGCACACCTGCCTGCCTGCACACCTGCCTGCCTACACACCTGCCTGCCTTTCTCCTTCCCTCCCTCCATTTATCTCTCCTTTCCTCCCTCCTTCCTGTAACACCTTTTCAGAGCATGCTCATAGAAACTGTTAAAAATTTTGCATGTACATGCAATTCTCTACTTTTGTTTCTTGATAAATTAAATATGTGACTGTATTAGCATAGCATATTTGCTCTCGAAATATTCACTAAAGCAAAAATAGAGTATCAGATATGGTAAAAGTAATAACATTATTTCAAAGAAGCATGCTAATATTTACATCATAATCAGGTACTAATACACAAAATATATTTAAGGTGAAGTTCAAGGTTAATGGCATAGAATGATAAAAACATGTATTAAATATATAGGTAATTTATAATTTTCATGACTATTTTTATGTCAAATTTTGTTATATCCTCCTTGTTTTGTTTTTTGTCTCCCCCACCCTCAGAAGAATGGACAAGAAAACACATGTTGATTGAGCCATTTGTCTGTTTAGGGAGTGGTAGTTTAGCTATATGCATAATATTAGCACATAGATTTATCTGTAATGTCAAACATAAAATGTGATTGCAACATGCTGAAAGTAGGGGATGGTCATAGATTTTGTTATTATGTTCTTTCCATAGAATATCTATCAAATAATGCATGTGACCTTGTGGATCACAAATTAAATGAGCATTCCAGCTGCAAAGAATATATTGAAAATTAATAATGATTTTTAATTGAAAAATACCAAAGAACTAGTAGTATTCTCACATATACTTTCCCTCTGAGCTTTAAGAGTTCAGCGCATTTCCTCTCATAGGAGGGTAATTTGATCTGAGTAGCTTAAAGAAAATGCAGCCAGCTCTGAGGAGCTCCAACTTGGTATGTAAGGAGGGCAGAAATGATGGGCAAATGCTTTTTGTAAACTCTTCTCTTGTGGAGTGGAGCCTGGATGGACACCATCACCCCAAGAACACAAAAATGAAGATTAGATCTCTGAGTTCCGTGAGCCAGAAATGTTGAGCAAGTAGTTTTAGGACAGTCATGAGACATGATTCCCACAGACCTTGCTTTGGACACTAAGACCTGATGCCCCTCCAGTCTACAGTGAAGTTATTTAGCTGGTAAGCCTCCTGCTTTTCTCTCTATCTCTTTACAGATAGTACTTAGCATTCAGTGATTTATTGATGTCCCAAATGCAAAACCAGAAGGTGAGGCAGAATCAGGACACACTCCTCAGGCCTGCTGTGATTATCTGAGGGCAATTTGGACTTGGTTACCTGACCTGAGTTCAGCTAATAACTAGACTTCATATTTGCAAACTAATCCTGTCCTTGGGTTTTTCAGTTATGTGACCTGCTATGGGCTTACAATGTTTTTTCAGCTTGCTTGCAATGGATTCTGTAGTTTTGGACCAAACTAATATTAACTGAATCTTGTAGAGTACTAAGTATCTCGGTGATGGTTTTCATGTCTGCTGACTTCAGGATTAGGAATTTGGTAAAGCACACTTCTGGACAAATCCATGAGAGTGTTTCCAGAGATGATCGGCATATACATCAGTCAATGGAGGAGAAGATGTTCCCTGAATATAAGTGGTACTATCCATTAGGCTAGGAAAACAGATTGAACAAACACAATAGGGGAGACCCATCTCTGCTCTAAGATGGACATTTCTATTGCAGGTGCATTTCTATGTCCTGAAACTCAAATCACCATCACATTTTTAGCCTTCAGTTAGACATGTACTAGTCCTCAGAAACTCGTTTACGCTTCCAACCATGGTTAGGAGCTGCATCGCTGGTCGGTTTTGTACTGAGGTTTCCAGCTTTCCAGTCTAGGGGTATCTGACTTGATAATAGACAATGAGGGACTACAGAGCCTCTGGTCACATCAAATGATTTAATACATCCATGTTGACATACACTCCATTGGTTGTGTTCCTCTGGAGAAGGCTAGCCCAGTATTTCTTACTTTCCTGATTTAGAAGCCTGTATAGGGTTGCCTAAGAAGTGCCTGCCAACCACACCTATATTTCTCTCATATTTATCAAATGTTCTCTTTCGCACAACAGATTTTTCAGTTTTGCCTGCTATCTATCTTCTAACAATTCCTCTGTTGAGATGCTGGCCCTTTTCTGATACTCCTGGCATTTTGTCAGAGGCATCTTACCTCCCCCAACCCAATGTAATCTGTCAAAGCCTCCTCAGTGTCATCTGTATCATGGAATCAATTACTTCTATTTTATTTTTCACATTTAACTCTCCATTTTGATGGTTTTTAGGGTCAAGGAGAAATTCTACATTTTTCCACAGGGAAATGACTTCCCAGCACAACTTCAGGTCATTGACTTCACAGCTCAAGTAACTTCTTTCTGTTCTCCTCTGAATTCCCTGTTACCTGCCAGGTAGAGTGAGCACTGCAGGACCTACAGCCTGTTCTACACGTAAATGCTCCAGAACTTTCTCACCACCTGTTCAAATATTCCAACCTTCCCAACTTACCTAGCTGTTCACACCACGTGATGGTTCATGCACAGGACAATAAACCCCTACACAGGATGTGGAAGTCACTGAGTAAAGATATATCTGAGTACAGGAGACAGCAAGCACCACTCAGAGCAAACTGCAATATCATGTAAGTACCAAAGCAGGAAAGGCATGTCTTCACCTGACAATGATGCAACAAATTTGCTTCTAAGGAAACACTTCTCTATTCAGTATACCAAATGGCTAAGTACCTCCTCAATTTACTAGGAAATGGAGAATTCTACAAAAGAACTAATATTCAGAGTCAAAAGGCCTATATAATCTAAGGCCGAAGCTAAAAACAGCAATATCTTCCTTAGCTTATACAGACACCAAAATCAACAAGGCATTATGATTTAAAAGTACATTTTTTTATTATTAAAATTCACTTAGTATCTTCACCTTCTTACTCCAACTCAAGGTTATCAACTTCCAATTTGTGTCAAAGTCATTTCCCCATTACTGTTTTCTCATTCCGTTTATGACATGTTCGTTTCTATACTGGGTTCCTTTTGAAAAGGCCACAGGGAAACAGGCAGCAGGCCACTGTTCCCAGTTTATCTAACCCTTAGCTCAGTCCCTTTAATTAAAAGAAGCTGATGGGCTTTCCTGCACAGATTCTGAATGACATACATTCACCATCATTGTTCCGTGTAGGGGGAAACAATATGTTCATCCTTACAGGCTAAATACAGAGAGAGGGCAAAGCAAGCCAACAATGTGCTCAGCTGCAGTGTTCCAGGTGGAGAACAGAGCACACTAACACTGTGAAGACAGAAATATCCCACAAATAATGTATCTCACTTTGATTTCAGAGTACAAGTGTTCCTGGGGTCTTTCAGCGTGGAAAAGCCAGGTGGGGTAAATTAAGAAGGTGGTAAAAAGACAAAAAAAGGAGGGCTAGTGAGATGGCTCAGTGGTTAAGAGCTGTTCTTCTGAAGGTCCTCAGTTCAAGTCCCAGCAACCACATGGGAGTTCACAACCATCTGTAATGAGATCTGACGTCCTCTTCTGGTGTGTCTGAAGACAGCTACAGAGTCATATAATAAATAAATAAATCTTTAAAAAGTTCGAGGCCAGCCTGGTCTACAGAGTACGTTTCAGGACAGCCAGGGCTATACTGAGAAACCCTGTCTCTAAACACCAAAAAAGACAAATAAAAGTTTAATGGAAATGATTAATTACCCTTCCTGTTGGTAACTACAGTATCTTCACATATCGAAAGGTAAGAGAGGCAAATCTATTCCTAATAGCTACTACAGGTAGTAAGAAACAGACAAGCAGAGCACCCCCCTTTAACATTTAATTAATTTGTTTGTTTCTTTATTGGAGACATGACTCTCTCTATATAGTTCTGGCTGGCTTGGAACTCGTTGTGTAGACCAGGCTGACCTTGAACTCATTGAGCTCATTGGCATGGATACATTTTAGTTTGTTTATATGCACTCAAATTCAAAAGTAATAGTAAGAAAATATTTCTAAATTTTCAAAACTATTAGATAATAATGCTACTCATCAGGAACCTGAACAGTCCCCATGAATCAGCAGACACTGCCTATGGGTATATATGGGTACCTTATTCTAACGCTGAAAAGGGCAACATTAAGTGCCCCCTTGATTTTGTTGTTTGCTTTGCCCTGTTTTTTTAAATAAATAACTATATATACATATATATATGTATATATATGTGTGTGTGTATGTGCATGCTTTTTTAAATCAGTAATAAATAGTATCCTCTTTCCTTTATAAAGCAACGTTCTTATTCTTATTTTAACATATGAGACACTTGGAGATCTTAGCAGAGGTAACTGTCTTCCTTTCAGCAGGCTTCTAAGAAAAGAAAGTTGAGCCTCTCAATAAGAAATATAGTTAATTAATGGAGTGTCAAGTTGCTAATGCACGTTTAAAAGAATGAGCAAAATTAGCAAACTGGGGCTAAATAACCGTGTGGGCTTTTTAGATTCGTGTAAATCTAAACCTGAAAGGTATCTTTGAAAAGACCTGGGAGAAGGTTATGAAGCGGAGGGACTGAGAAAAGCTCCTTGCATTTATACACTCAGAGCTCTGCTGGAATGATTTCTATCAGACGATGAAGGACCCCTTCATCCTGCATCACTTCACACTGCATCAGAGGAAGTCAGAGCTGGCAGTCAAGCGCTCTAAGAGAAAAAGGAACCTGCTGCATAAGATGGTGGCTGAATGGGGAATGGTGGCTTATATAAAATTGGAACTCCATGCAGTCTGGGTCTGTGGGGAAGGCGTTCAGGGACACTATTTAACTCATCGGAATTTGGGCATGAAAATTAATGGATGCAGATCATCTTTGCCTTCGGGATGCTGCCTGCAAATGCACTACTGGGCAACGAATGAGACAGAGTATTTTGGGGTTATGCTGGCAGTGTGTTTTAAGCGGAAAGAATATGACTGAAATTGGAAATGAAGCCTGAAAGCCTGGCAAAGATGGGCTCTATTTAGACTCCACTTGTGGCTGTAATACTTCTATACAAATCACCCTCTCCAAGCCCCACTTACATCTTCTGTAACACCAAGGGTAATATCACCTACTTAGCATGCTTGTGAGAATTAGGTGACATCATGTTCATAATTATCTCAGGGCACCATTCATACCCTGAAAATGCCCAGTAAAAGGTAGTAGCTGTTAGCACATTTTTTTCAGGCATACTTCAGATTTCAAACATCTATCTCTTTAGAAAAGAGTCAAAACAATCCAGCTAAGTAACAAACATCTCTTGCAAAGTTTAAGGATAGTTTTTACAAAAGGCATTTCAATAGTATTGTTTTGATTATAAAATTTCTTTTTGCAGAGAGACTAGGTCAGATAAAAGGGGAAGCATGAATTTTGAGGGTGGATTAAAAAAATCAGCATATAATATAATAGTAAGAGACAGAACTATTCCCCAGGCTGAACACAGACCGAATAAGACCTTAACTTAAATCGAAGGTAGCAAATAGGTTTAATCTAGCATGCAGATGTTGACTAATTGGGGATGGCTGCTTGGCTCTGACCTTGGGGAAAGATCAGGAAATGCTGTCAATTACTAAGGATCTGTGATCAACTAGTGATGTCTAGTGAGAATTCTAGGTAGGTCTAGGTCTAATGTCTAGGTAATACATAGGTATTCAACTCTTCCTCTATCATAGTCTGTAGTTATCCTCCACGGAGAAGGAAAAGAGCAAAGAAAAGGCATGGTGGGTTGGCACATGGAAGGGAATAAATAAAAAATCTGAGGGTCTATGGAGGTGTGGCCTTGTTGGAGGAAGTGTGCCACTGGGGGTAGGCTTTGAGGTTTTGAAAGCCTATGCTGGGCTGGAGAGATGGCTCAGCAGTTAAGAGCACTGATTGCTCTTCCAGAGGTCCTGAGGTCAATTCTCAGCAACCACATGGTGACTTACAATCATCTGCAATGGGATCGGATGCCCATTTCTGGTGTGTCTGAAGACAGCTACAGTGTACTCATATAAATAAATAAATCTTTAAAACAAACAAACAAACAAAAACTTATGCCAAGTTGGTCCTGTGACTTTTTCTTTTACTGTCTGTGGATTCAGATGTAGGACTCTCCAGCACCATGTCTGCCTGTGTGCTGCCCATGCATGGTTCCTGACATGATGATACCGGAACAAACCTTTGAACTTTACGCCAGCCCCAGTGAAATACTTTGTTTTATGAGAATTGCCTTGGTCTCTGTGTCTCTTCACAGCAATAGAACACCCACTAAAAGGTGATTGCAACCTCCTTCAAAGGAGAGAAAGCAGCGGCTCATAGGCTTAGATGTAGACACCGCTTGGTGATGAATCCATGACTATATTGTCCTGTTGAGAGCACTATTTTGAGAAATTCAGACTCAATGGCTTCCCAGTTTGTCTCCTTTTTTCTCTAGCCAATGGGATCATTCCAACAACAGTACATCATGATTAAGGGCAAAGCTTGGTACCAACACATCAGCACATCATGAGATGGGCAGAAGGAAGAATTCAGAACGATGAGGAGAAGATTAATAACATTTTATTCAAAGTAATGCTGGCCGCTAGTGACTATAGTCAGCCTACGTTGCCTGGGCTATCTCAGTGAATCCTAAAGGCATCTGTCATGGTGGCAGGAAACAGAAGCCTTGAAGACAAGGGTGGGAATGTTTCTGATGATCAGAGCTTGAAATCTAAAAAAATGACAAAAAATGAAATTAGATTCTACTAGTTCATGTCTGTTGAAGATTTTAGAAGGGGAAAAAATGTCCAGTAAGGAGAAAACAGCCCGGGCTTCCTTCTCTGATTCTTGGCTAAGGTTGATGCAGCTAGCTCATCACCAGTCTCTAAGTGGGTAAACTTAAATTTCCTTCAGATAAATGTTTTCCCAAATGAGAAAATGCTATTTTTAATGAAACCAAATAGCCTTAATTGGTTGTGATGGGAAGTAAACTCAGAGATAAACACTGCATAAATAATTCAAGGCTTTCCATCTGGGGAAACTTCTATCTGAATTGGATAACGGATATTCGACCTAAGACAGTCTGCAGCATGTAAAAAGCAACTTGCATCCTAGCCGTCTTTCTAAGCACAGCTAGCACCCACATAGGATTGTGGGACAACCATTATGGGTTCCATTTTTACAATGAAAGCAAATTAAAACATTCGCCCTGGTCACACATTTTCCCCTTTCTTCCATCATTATGCCCTTCAAGTTAAAATGATTACTGTGTTCAGGATGGATTAAAAGGATGGGTGAGAAATGGCCCCAAGTTTCCAGAACTTACATACCAAAATCCATTAAGTATTAAGGGCTATAATAAACATCAGGGAAAAGTAAATAAGAATATAGAAGGGTAATTAATTCCAATGGGGGGAGATGGACAGCTTAATGGAAGAGCTGGCATTTGGGCTGAACAGTGACATCTGACATCAGAAGGATATTAATAAGGATAGCAACGTACTGTGCTGCATATGCTATTGATTATTTTTATTTCATATTAATAGCCACAGCTAAGGATTCAGTTGTGTTTACTGTGCCAGACTCTGAACTATCTGTTTGGGTGCAGTAGTTCATTGACTCACACAACAGTAATCACATGAGCCACGCATCACCAGTTACTTAGTTTTAAAGACAGAAAAACTTAACAGAGAGGTTAAATGTGCTGTTGAATACATGAAAGTTGGAAAGATGGAAAATTGAGTCCCTGTAGTAGTGGGCCACATCTCTGTAACAGTGGGCCTTCCTCTGCAGCTAATCACTGAAAGGTGGTGATAGAGGACGTATGTTCCAAGACAATAGGAAGGTATGGCACCTGGCCAGAAAGTGATGCCTATTGGGACCAGAACCTATCCTCCCAGTGCCCAGCCCACGAAAACTGAAAACTATCGCCTTCACATCCTGCATTTGTTCCAGTTTATAAGCACTAAGGGCATGCACTCGGCTATGACCATTTTGTGATCAGTGGACCTAATGCTTTTTCAGCATGATTTTAAGCTTCAACAACTCTGTGTGTGTGTGTGTGTGTGTGTGTGTGTGTGTGTGTGTGTGCATGTGCGCTCGTGCATTCATGTGCATGTGTGTAAATATATATGAGGAAGCCAGAGGACAATCCCAAGTATTATTTTTTAGGTACTGTGTTAGGTGTTTTAGTTTTGGAACATGGGTGTTCACTATCCTGGAACTCACAAGTTGGCTAGGCTGGGGAGTCTCCTAGATCCTCCTATGCCTGACCATGCAGTCCTGGGTTAGAGAGCTCAAATTCATTGCACTTTATTGAGCCAGCTTGCTTGCTTCCTTCCTTTCTAGATTTTCTTCCTGACTAACAAGATTATAACATTACTTTGATAAAGATTGGGTGTTCTAGTTTCTTAGAACCTAAGAAAGAGTAACATGGTTCAATCACAGAACCAGCAAAACTTCAGAAAAAGAAAAAAAATCTGTCCCATAGCAAAGGTTTATTCTTTATAGTTAAACCGAGATGACATAACTTCCGAGTATAAGATATACTACCCTGAATACTGAATAAAGAAAAATGAGGGGACAGAGGGAAGGAGGAATACAGAAAGGAAAGAGGGGAAGGAGGAGAGGGGATGGGAGAGCTCAGATGCAAGAATGCTGTTTCTTCAACACATCAGTGCATTCAGATCTCAGCACTGTAAGAATCAGTTATTACTACCCAGAATGTACAGAACACCAGGAGAGTCACTGAAAAGAATAGGTAGAGGAAGTACTCCAGCTCGTATAGTTCAATGTCACCTGTGACTACTTTTGTATTTGCATCCTGCAGGATATCCACCCCAGACAGATTTCTGTGACATCAAGGCTAGCCTGATCTACAGAGTGAATTTGAGACAGTCAGGGCTACATAGAGGGACCCTGCCTGAAAAACACAAATAAGAAATTTTCAAAAAAAGGAGGGAGGGGGGGAGGGGGAGGGGGAAAGAAAGAGGGAAGAAGGGAGGGAGGGAGGTAGTAAGGAGGAATGGAAGGAGGGAGGGAGGGAGGGAAGAAGGAAGGAAGGAAGGAAGGAAGGAAGGAAGGAAGGAAGGAAGGAAGGAAGGAAGGAAGGAAAGAAGGAAGCTTATTTGGATTCCCAGTTTCAGAGGGCCTCCATTTGCATAGCAGAGGAGGAAAAGAAGAGTTTGTAGTGACTAGATTGTGCGGTAGATGCTCCTCACATCACAGTGGACCAGACATCATAGGTGAGGATCCAGGGCTTTTAAATAATGTGTATAGCCTCTCCTCTAGTGATCTACTTCTATCATGTAGGCCCCACCTCCTAGCGTTTCTGTAGCACAATATTACCTTGACTTGGGAACAAGTGTTTAGACATGCACCTATCTGGCACATTTCAGTATTAAAGCACAATACTAGCCTCTTTCCAGCCAACTCCTTTATTGCTCTGTCGCACTAAAAATTCTGCTCATGAAAACGACATCTGAGTTCAATTCAGGCCTTTGAAGACCAGCTGACTTTTCAGTAAAGTCTCATCAGGTTAATAGGACATGACATTATGCACCTTCATCACTAGGGTGGGTGCATTCCCCACAAGTGTTTAATGCTGGATAAATACATCTCTTCAAAGGAGCCTTGTTATTTAGCGTCTTCCAAGGCATTAAAACTGATGTTTGGGGGGAAAATTGTCTCCAATTTGTGAAACTTAGAATCTACTTTGGCGTGTGAAATATAAATATGTTGAGAAAATGAAAACACTTTCCTCTTCTGTTCATTAGGAAGAGCCTTTCAAAATGGAGAGGCAATCCAAGTGTGATGTTTTATACACAGATGCACTAAGCAGCTATAAAGACAACTTTTTAAATATTAAAGACTTCGAGCTGGTTGTCGGCTGCTAAAGTAACTACCTATACAAAACACTTAGCACTGAGAACCATCAGAAACCAACACTTCCTTATTAAATCTATTTAATGTCAAGACTTCTCAGTAAGTGGAGTAACTTTCTAAAATATTTAACATGGAGTCACTTGCAGGCGGAGGAGATATTTTTTTATTAAACATACTTAATAATGAGTGTATTAAACATACTCTAATGCTGGATAGGAGAAGTAGAGAAGAGCTGTAACCATTTCCGAACAAACACCCAGTGTCTGTAGCTGTCCCTACCTCAGTCCTCTGCCCTATGAAGCCTGTCTAAAGCAACTAGTCATATGTGCATAGCGATCTCCCATCACATCCCTTCTGACACACTGGGTTGACCTATGTGGCCCAGGTTAGCTTCAAATTTATAATCTTCCTGGCTTTGATTCCTAACTAGTGGTACTTCAGACAGAAACCACCATGCTCAGCAATCCAACAACATTTTTAAGTTCAGCATATAGCCACATTCACTTAAACCAATCAACTATAAAATTAACTCCTCACAATGAAAAGTAATAATTCTGTACTAAGTAATAATTCTCTTTAGTTCTATCAAAAACTGAGATCCAAGGTTTAAAGTTATGTAGACAACGAGTGCTGTTATTAAAAGGAGGCAAAAGTAGAGACCCACATATCTATATGGAAAACATGGCAAAGCATTTTTAATGACCACCCATTTTGTCTCCACTATCTAATGAGAGACTTTTCTTACCCGTATTGTGTGCAAACAATTAATTTATACCAGTGATGGTGAGCAAGTTTCCAAGTACTTCTTAGTGGCTTTACAATTTTTAAGATGTGAGCTATCTACACAAACCCATGAGGCCCTGAGTTGGATCCCCAATGGCACAAAAAGAAGAGAGAAAGAAAGAGGCAGGGTGCATGTCTAGCCATACGAGCGTTCACTGGATAGAGTGCAATGAGCCAGCTCTACCACTGCTACAGATTTAGAATATCTTTCTGACCTCAAAGTCCATGTGTGTCACCCACTTAGGGTCCACGTAGAGAGAGTTTTAGAAGTAACAAAAGAAGCAATAAAATGTTCTTTCCTGTTACAAAACAGAAATCTTGAGGCAGATTATCTCATTTGGTCTTCAAATCC
The DNA here is from genome assembly GCA_036184795.1 of Tokudaia tokunoshimensis. NCBI lineage: Eukaryota > Metazoa > Chordata > Mammalia > Rodentia > Muridae > Tokudaia > Tokudaia tokunoshimensis. The sequence goes on along the minus strand of BTHU01000011.1, from coordinate 106,481,970 downwards.
ATCCAATGAAGCAAAGAGTGAGCAGTTCAGGAAATGGGCTACAGAGCCGTTTCAAGACTGCCCAGAACTGGGCCAGGATCAAAGGCAGGTCCATTTGAGAAAGAGATTTTTTGTTAGATGAAGTCATGACTGTGAAACCCTCAAGATGTAATCTTTAACCTTGTAAGAGGAGACAAGAAAGTCTGTTTCCTCCTTGCCTGCACACAGTGGAGAAGATGCGCACAGGGACACCTACACACTGGCCCTAGATACTTTCTCACGTCCAGAGCCACAGAGAAATAAATTTCTACTGTTACATCACTTAGCCATGGGCTATGGTCTTCTGCTGAGACAGTCTGGGCAAACTAGCAGAACAGTGGCGAATGGTTCCATGATCAATAGCAGATACAAATAACCTGAGAGTATAGAATACAAGTCCTCAAAAGGGGGGTGATTCTCTTCTTTCCTGCCTGTGACATTAGCAATGTCTAGAGACACCATGACTGTTTGGTACAGAGTGCACAGGGCCTAAGGATGCCACATAGCACACAGGAGAAGACAGTAATAGAAAGTGAAAGCTGAAGAAGGCAACCTATCAGGAAGGACAATGCTGTGCTAGGAATGTAGCTCATGGTACCCAGCATGCACTACGTCCTGGGTTCAACCTCCGGAAATCCAGTGGGGGGTGGGGGATGGTGGAAAGGACAACATTAAGTTAAGTTGCATAAATCCTACAGTACGTCGTTAAGGTAAAAGAAATGACTTATCTATATAAGCCTAGATGCATCACTGTGTAATTCCTGGGCTGGAGTGCCTGGGTTCCACTCACACCAGCACTGACCTCTTCCTGGCTCCAGGTTTCTGGTGTCATTATTTTAATCACCCTAGGACCAACTTTCCATATCTGTGAACTTCAGATAAAGTGAGCACTTCACTGACAAGGATACAGGGAGAAAAAACCAACAAGTCCGAGCTCACTGTCCTTAGATAATACCCGGTACTGCTCTGGGCATTAAGGACACTACGGATGTCAGGAATGAGGGTGGAGAAGAAGCGCTGACAAGCTGGTCTGAGTTATCTGAGTTCGGAGCTCTGCACAGGCTCCTGTCATCCCCAGCCAGAAGGAAGCACAATAGAGTGTGCCCTGGAGGCTGTTTAATCAGAGCAGGGTACAAATTACCCAGCATTCGTCTTCTGGCTTGCTCTGGAGCACACAGCTTTAGCAACTGCTTTTCTTACTGTTTATTTATACTGTTTCTTTTTGGAACCAAATCTCAATAAAACTGCTCTAGGAACAGTTTTATCTCCCCACCCCCACCCTCAAGAAGCTAAGTGCATGAATGAACCATTAAAAAGGATTCAAAGCAGTCCAGCCCACTGAACGCCAAGTAAGGGGAGAACACTGGGGCACGAGCACACCTGTGGGGCCACCCTCCAACCACTAAACTCCTGAATGGATTTCAGAACACACCATTTGCATGTCCTCATTTCTTCCAATTTGATGAAATTCTTGTAATAGTAAAGACTGGTAGAAGTGCTGTCTAGTGTCCCCCAAATAATGATGGGGTTCACACATAAGGAAAGAAACCTCGGAAGTTGAAATAAGACGAGGAAGCAATTTTAGTACCACTACAAGTTGTGTGCTTAACATAACATGGAATTCCTCTTTGGGGTATCTAAAATGTAGCAAGCAAATCACTAAATAGAAGCTTAGTAAGCATCTCCTAATGACATGATAAACTATACCTCTCTAACAAAATACAGAGTTCAAATGACTTCCCTCAATGAGCACTGTTTATTTTTTCCCCCCAAAGCACTTTCTCCACTAAGTATCCGCCAAGTGAGTCAACGCATCTACCCTTTGGTAGCTAGAACGTACACTCTGGGTGGTGAGACTATTTTTTTCTGTGCATAAAGTAGTGTCTGACATTAAAAAAAAGCACTGGGTGGGGATGAATAAATCACTGAATTAGCATGACATTAATCCCTTACTCATAAAATCTACAGGTAAGAACTAACGATGCCCCGACCAAACGCTGGACCTAGGCCTGCATCTGTCTGAGGTTTAAGTATGATCCAGTGCCCTAGAGAACAGCTCTCAGCTGGGACTGCATCCAAGATGAAGAATATCACACTGGATGCGCCCGCCAACTTCCCACCTAGAAGCTGCACCTTCTCCATTAGAGAGTGATAAATGTCACTGTCATAATCAAAAATTTTCTGTGGTTTTCAATGTGCTGGCTTTTATGCTGAAAGCCAAAGCATTAATAAAGTGATTGAAGGAGCTGGATTATAAGTCTATGAATGTCAGTGGCAAGGTTTCCCATATGTCACTTTGCAATAGTAAAGGACTTGAGAGAGAGCGCGAGGGACTGGGCAGAACAGTACTGGCTGTATTTTTTAAATGGTGGACGGCGAGGACATGGCATGGTGAAACAAATAAATGAGCCCAATGAAGGCAAACTCAATTAATCACTTTGCCACGGACACACTAATGCACTATGGGTGCACACTCTAAAGCATTCGAGAAAAATCTGCACACCTTCTCAACCCCAGTCCATCACATCCATTTCTCAGGGCAGGGCAGCTGAACCACAGCCTCCCTAGGTGGCTTTGGGCTGTGAGGTCTCTGCTTTGCAGGTGATGTTACGGTTTCTGGGACACGACTTGTGCCAGATCACCACAGATTTGTGTCAACATCTTGAAGAGGCCCTCGCTTAGAGATAGGGCCACCAAACCAGAACCACTCTAGAACCGGAAAAGCTCTGCAGATCATTAGTGCTCACAGATTAACTTTAAATGTACAGGGTCGGAGTAGAGGTGGGTTATGCTGTCCCTGGCCCAACAAGGCTAACTTCCTCAAAGGCATGGGGGTGGGGGGTGGGGCAGAGGTCTTTGCTGAATGAGACCTCAATGTGGGCACCTGCCCTGCCTCCAAACACTTAATATTCTGAACCATCACCTGAATCGATGTGGCATAGTCTTGTTCCCCAAGGAGGAGCCATGAATGAGGACAGCCACATGAACCTAGTTAATTTAAAAGTAATAGAGTGAGATTGCTCCCATTACATTTATCGAACTGGCCCTCCAGTGGCTGGCTGCACTGGCAGCCAAGTCTACGGCAGGGACTCACATGGAAAACCATCAGCGCACGGCTTAGATTTTATTTATATTTTAATCATGCATAGTTTTGTTCTGCTACTATCGATATTTTAAAACTTTTTTTTTTCCGGAGTATGAGCATGCTGACAGACTACTGCGTTCCTTTCTCTCCATCTCTTCACTCATCTGTTCTTGTCATCCCGCAGAGCAGCTGCTGAGAATCTCAATGGACATACACCTTGAAGGAGGAGTAACTGACAAGTGAGAAGATCACAAAAGAGTCAGGTCTGAAAGTCAGGCTAATAGAACAATCAACACAGGGTAAGGGCTGCTTTCCTTAAAGACCTCCCAGGACATGGCATGGTGATGCACACCTTTAATCCCAGCAGTGGGAAAGGAGAGGCAGGAAAATAAAACAATAAGCATGCCTCTATGACACGCTTAGAGAAAGCTGTTAACTCAGGTTTCCTGTGTAAATCTCACAGGAACATTTAAATTCGGCTGGAAACCTGTCTCGGTGGTTGTGAGCACTGTGTGCTCTCTGAAGGCCTTGGGCTTGATTCCCAGCACCCACGTGGTGGCTCTTTAACTGTAGTTCCCCAGGGAGGTGGGGGGCTCTTCTGGCCTTCACAGGCCCAGTGGTTATGTGGGGCACGGGCAAACAAGCAGGCAAAGCACCCATACACATAGAAAATAAAAATTAAAGAAGGATTTATTTTGGAGAGTTTTATTTTTTCTTTTGGAAAAACAAGAAAGGTTTTGGTAACTACAAGATGTCTCAGCCAGAAAAGGCGCTTCACATAGGCCTGCCTCACGGGAGTGAGCCCCAGAATCTGAGGAATGGAGGAAGGAGAACACTAGCTGCACAAAGTCCTTCTCTGACCTCCACACAGCCATGATTTGCATGCCTGCAATCCACATCATAAAACACACACACACACTCACACACACTCATACATGCTCACACACACTCACACACACACACATACACACACACACACACACACACACACACACATGCAGTAATAATTAACTTTTTAAAAAAGAGCAATAATGATTTGTGGTTCACATATTAAGTGGTTTCTGAATATAACATTAACTCATATAGTCACATCCTTATGAAAATCATGCCCTAACTAGGGTTTCTGAACAATCTAGAAGAGTTGCTAAGGGACTAGAGATAAAGCACACACTGCTCTTGCAAAGGACCTGGGTTCGAATCCCATTACCCACATCAAGTGAATTACAATTGTTCCTCTGTCTCCAATTTCAAAGATCTGAACTTTGGTTAAAGTTGTACAGGTAGACAGGCAAGACAGAGAAACACACAAGAGGGAAGGAAGGAAGGAAGGAAGGAAGGAAGGAAGGAAGGAAGGAAGGAAGGAAGGAAAGAAAGAAAGAAAGAAAGAAAGAAAGAAAGAAAGAAAGAAAGAAAGAAAGAAAGAAAGAAAGAAAGAAAGAAAGAAAGAGGGAGGGAGGGAGGGAGGGAGGAGCTCACATCTTCTGTGTGTACACACTTGAAGCTGTGAGTGAAGTCCAGAGGTAAAGAGAGGTCAAAGCCTTCTAAAGCAAGATCACCAGTGCTGGAGCAAACAGGACATAGGAATGAATACTTCCAGATGTAACTGACTGGGAGAGCAGGCAGCTGGCAGGACTCACAAACCACAGCCTCATGGGGCATCCTCACGGGCATGTCACAGGCAAACTGAACAACCTTTGTGAGATTAAAACAAGATAAACTCATTATGTCTCTATCTCAGAAGTAGGCCAGGCATTCAACCATTTCAATATTGTTGTGAGGGAGTGACTTCATAGACAAAGTCTGTGCAAATTTTGCTATCTGATTCCTCTTAACATTAATAGTTTTGCCTGACAAAACCATCTGTACCAGTTGAAAACTCTACTAAGTCTATTACACATGAGGAGGCGTCATGATTTTTCACTGATCTGAAATTAAAATTTCCAACCAGAAAAGATATATTTAGATCCAAGGCTTCCATGTCACTTCTGAAAACTTGTCATTTAAATCACGTTAGGTGTTGAATGAGATATAGGTGGAATTTAACTTTCACTGCAGTTTAGTCTTGATTACAGAAAAATTTATAATCTAGGAGTAAATCTTGCTGTCAGGGACAGCATCCTCACTAAATCAGATTTGTGGCTTCCCTCCTTCCTCCAATACTTTTGTAAAAACTGGAATGCTCTACACTAAAACCCAGTTGTTTCCTTCTTCCCTGACCACAGAGGTTCTGTTGTGATTACCAATTCAGTACTAGGCACTTCCTGGAGTTGCCTATAATTCTTTACCATGTAATTGGGTATGTTGGATATGTTTACTAATGTATCGTTTGGTGTCTGTGAGATTCCTCCTCCTCCTGCTCCTCTTCTTTTTCCTTTTAAAAGGTTTATTTATTAATTTTATATATATGAGTACATTGTCACTGTCTTCAGATACATCAGAAGAGGGAATCAGATCCCATTATAGATGGTCATGAGCCACCATGTGGTTGCTGGGAATTGAACTCAGGACCTCTGGAAGAGGTTAAGTTAGTGCTCTTAACTGCTGAGTCATCTCTCCAGCCCCAGAATTCCTTCTTAAATGGCTATTCCATCTCACTGTTCTTGGCAGATTCTTATGTCCCCTGAGTATCTCCTACAGTTCACTGGACATCAGGAAACACCAGTGGAGCAGTACACAGAGAAACTCACTCCCAAAAACCTCAGGCGTTTCTATTTTATTCCAGTTCTGATGAATTTATGAATGGCAGCTCCAATGGAACTATTGATTTCTCAGACATCCCCAAATGCATGCACTATGGATGTAAAAAGTAGAATCCAGTCAGATACAGTGGCACACTCCTTTAATCCCAGCACTCAGGAGCAGAGGAAGGCAGGTCTCTGTGAGTCTAAGGCCAGCTTAGTCTACAAAGGGTGTTTCAGGATAGCAAAGGCCACATAGTAAGACCCTGAGAGTGGAGAGGGAGGTATAAAGACAGAGTGAAAGTGTGTGGGTTGGGTGGAGAGAGAGTGGGGGGAGGAGAACCCACATTCTCATTGGGCCTTCCCTCCAGAGCTAACCTTCTCAATACAGCACCACCTTGATCACAGTTGGACAACCCAATACCTTGACAGCTTCTCTCCCCACCCCCGACTCCCGCATTTCCCCTCCATAGTCAACACTAGGACCTACCAAGTTCATTACTAATGCTTTTCCTGACCCAGTCTCCAGTCTGGTGGACATAAACAAGCAGCATCACATAGCTGTCCCCCTAGCCTCCCAAGGTTACTTGGGAGGTTACAAAGATCTAAGCATGCTGGTTCCCACTTCAGGATACTGGAAAGGATTGTTGTCCTCCTTCTAAAACTCTAAGCTTATCAGTGTAGTGACCTTCTGGTCGTCTCTCTGCTGAGGTCAGTCTGACAGTGCACTATTACCCATCAGGTCAGCTCTTCAAGTGGGGGAGTGTCTCCCTTAACTTCCACCCAGTGTTTCCTGAGGCTCTTTCCTTAGTTTTTTCTATCACACCCTTCTAAGACAGACACACCTCTGTCTTTCAATGCTTGAGGGAACCCCTCCAAAGTACTCCCCAAACTTCCATGCAAGGCAGGTTTGTCAAGTCACTGGCTAGTTACACAGACTAAGACATCCTAGTCCTCAATCCCTACACGGTAACTAGATACTGTAGCAGCAGTTGGGTCATCTACAGTTCCTGTCCATTCTGGAGGCGAATCTGCCATCCTTCCAAATGAAGTCAAGAGCAATTCCTTCTCTTGTCTGGGTTTTCCACAACTAATCCCTTAATTGAGACTCACATCATATCCTCAGACTTGTCTGCAACCCAGTTCTTCATTTGATATTGCTAGCTGCTCATTGAGAGTTCTTCTCACCCCACCCCCATACCATGATTTATGAGTCCTCTTCCACTCCAAGGACCCCGCCTCCTCAACCGTCCCTTGCTGGTCAACTGATTGATCAATGGTGACATTTCCAGTAAAAGCCCGAGTCCCTTTACCCGTAATTAAGGAGCATGCACAAGCTGACTAATACCTATTTAACCACAAAGTCTCCCATAAATCCCCAGGCTGGAACTTCTACTTTTTAGAAATGTTCTATCATCTATTAAAAATACTAATTAGTCTTAGATATATATTGTCTGCTTCCTTATGTCTAAAAATTACTTAAAGCAACATTTCAATTACACATTTGTGAGAAATTTTATGGGCTGACTATAGACACCAGATAAATGCCAGTATCAGAGAGGATGACCCAGATACCCAAGAATTCATGCAGGTCTTGTTTCCTCGGGTATCTGCCATTATAACTCTTTTTAAAAATGCAGAAGGTAGAAGATTAAAAACACAGTGAAAATGTTTTCATCATTGGAAAATTGTATGTATATATAAGATATATCTACATAAACATACAGGCTTACGGTTGGATATACGGCGATTCACTAAAAGCCTCATGCAATTTAAAACTTGAGTAACTCAGGACATTCAAATGATAGTGGCAAATTGTAAACAATATATTTATTCGTCAAACCCATCTCCTTTAATAGAACACGGGGATGATCATGAAAGCAATTTATGAAGTCATTCAACCACAGCCAGAAAATGCGAGTTGGAAAATTATGTTGGACAATGCCTGGTGGCAGGGGGAAGGTGGCCAGACAATAGGAAACATGCAACGTTATTTTAGGAATGTTAGTCTTGTATGGATCCATAATTCACATTTTATCATCACTTGTAATACAAAGATTAAAGTAAATGCAAGGTCTCATGAAAGAAGACCTGAGCTCACTGAATGAAGAGGAGCAGCGTATCAGTATCTGTGTTTGGTTCCCTTTCTTCTCTCACATTCCAGCACTGTCAGAACGGAAGCTGCTGACTGTGATCAGAGCAGACCTGAAGGTCACCCATGGACTCGTCAACTTGCCTTGCATCTTGATTTATGTGTTTTTAAAATGTGGACAGCATCCAGATGGTAAGCATTCCAATGGAGAGAGATAAATTAATAAATAAATAACCCAAGCATCGCCAGAGGACATGCTGATAGTTTGACTTGTTCATAAATAACATCTAGTGTCTTAGTCATTTTTAAGGGCACGCTAGGAATATGCAATTGAGGATGAAACTCCTGGTTACCTTTTAATAATTAGTATCTTTAAAAACCAACGTACATGGAGTTGGGAATTTAGCTCAGTGGTAGAGCACTTGCCTAGCAAGTGCAAGGCCCTGGGTTTTGTCCTCAGGTCTGAACAAACAAACAAACAAACAAACAAAAATCAACACACACCTTTCTGTTTGGAGGCAGACCTGAAGCCTGTGAAAACGTAAGGCACACTTCTGGGAAGGAGATGGACAGTCTACCTGAGGGGATCTCTGGACTGGTTTTATGTCATACACTGCCCAGAGGTTCACAAGAAGCTTTGTATTCTCTGAGATTGGTGCTGACCCTGTGTGACTGTGGTCTATCAGAAGCTACCATGAAAAATTCTCCTTGGATGATCAAGGGGATATGTTGGGAGTCTTCCCCGTTTCTTTTCTTCTGGTACCATGCACGCAAGTGTAAGCTTGTGACAGCCATCTTTGTTCTATACTCTGTGGACCAGGCACCACTACACTGAGGACAGATGGGGCCTTTGGTATTAACTATAAGGAGCTGACTGTGAGCATCATCCCCTGATGGGTATACTCGGGATAGACCAGACACCTGACCTACTTAAGAGCAGAAGAGGCCATGAAGACACTGATTGAGACTGATGCCATTAAGCCAGGCTGCTCTCTAGCTTGCTTCTGTTCACATTTGGATCCATGCCGCATAAGACATTTCAGTGTCTTTGTAACCAAGTCGTTGATTTTGAAGCTTCTCTTCCTTGTCTTCAGAGAAGACATACCATCAAAGCCAGCAGTATTTTGCCTTCAGACCATTACCTAAAATTTCTCTGGATATACAACATACAACATGCCTAACATGGTGGTGAGGCTTGATGAGGGATAGTAGGGATATGAAATACCATGGCAAACTCCTGTTCCCAGTTTGATTTAAGTGATTTACTTCTGGTTGAATTAACAACAGGATTTAATGAAACCACAAATTTCATAATGCGTTTGGTCATGCATTTCAGTTTTGTTTGGAATCAAAATCCTTCCTCTTCTAGAATGTGACAGATTAAATTATTAAAAATGTATAGGCAGTCATTAGTGTACGGATGCTAGGAACACAAGAATATTTCCCTGTGTTATGTTTATTTCACCTCAAAAAGATCAATTTGAAAGGGTTTTTTCAGGACAAAAAGTGCCTGACTTTCAATACAATATTAAAAGGGCATGTTTGGCCATACATGTACATGGGCACACATATATGTACATGCAGGTGAAGGCCAGAGGTTGACATGTGGTATTCTGTCCCATTGATCTGTGACTTCTCTTGTGAGATGGTGTCTATCAGCAGCTGGAACTCACAATTTCAGCTAGGCTGACTGACCGGTATGCCCCAGGCATTCTTCTGTCTGCACCTCCCAAAAGGATTCCAAGTATGCATTGCCTGGGGTATGGCAGACTCGAAATCAGATCCTCAAGTTTACACAGCAAGCCCTTTAGCCATGGGACTATCTACCCTTAAAGATTGTTCCCAACCATCTTCCTTTCTACAGAGGACTCCTTCACACAAAGAACAAGTATATTCCAACTTCCAGGAAACCTGGGCCTCACCCTCTCAGTAATTAATAGATGCTGTAATACCCAGGGACCCTAAGGAATATTTCTCAAGCCTTAAATGCAGACAAGGCTGAGTCATACACAGTACATTCCCTAAGATCTGTGGAGTAAATAATCAGGAGAAGACACAGTTGCCTGGAGAATCAAAGGCATTCCAGACTTCCAGCCAGCAATGCGATTGTTTACTGTAACAAGGAAAATTATTCACAGAAACACACAAAAAAAGTGCCTTCATTTCTAACTCTTGGCCTTGTCTTATACATGAGCACACACATTTCCTGGATGATCATTTAGCCAATTCTTCCCCTCACTCCTTCACTTTGGCTCTGGGGCACACATCATTTGATGGATTTGTAAAGCTGCATTCATGAAGGAAGTTTCTTTTGCTAGGCTTCCAACTAGAGTAAAATCTGATTAAGCTTGCCCACAGGTAAATTTTTGTCAACTGCTTGACTTAAAACACAAGAGACATTTGGAAAACTTGGGAGGAATGAGAGAGAGCACACAGGACACAGGTTTTGTCATGAAGGGAGCAAGCAATTTTTATGCAGACTCTTGCTTCCACTAAGACCAGGAAGATTTGAGGTCCTGGTCCCTGGGGCGGAAGAGGAGATTGCGCACAGGCCAATGCACTGGGCAGGGGAACATGTGGAAGAAAAGGCCTCTGTGGTAGAAGAAAAGCCACTGGTGGCCTCCTATTCACCACAACCAGAGGAGAGAAAGTCAGCTAAGGACAAAGCCCCTGGAGCTGTCAGGACACTGAAGAAAACACTATCACCCTCAGGGTTTCCCTGAGTAGTCTACGTGCTAGGTCCTTTCTTATACTAACAATTTTTAAAACTAGTTGGAAAATTTTTTAATTAATATGTTAAACCCCATCCCTGATTTGCTCTATTTAACTGCCACTGGGTGGAAGACAAGAAAAAAAGGGGCAGACATATAAAAAGGCCCTTCTCCTGAGTGGTTACCATGGTGCTTCTACATAAGTACGTGGGATGAATAATATGGTGACTGAGCAGTTCTGACAATGGTCGAGTACCCAATGGAAACGTGGCTCCCACCCATCCAAGGGCTGTGTAGGGCATCTTGTCACGTACTACCCATGTATACTTAAGGTATTTCCATATACCTACTTTTGAGATGAGAAAAGTGAGGCTTGTCAAAGGAAAGACATGGGCCTAGGTCCTGCAGGGAAGAATAAAGGCTGCGATTCAAACCCAGACACATGTGGGAATAGAAGTCACTCACATTGCCCAACTATGATATTCCTTGTGTCTCTAAATGAGCACAAGGGAGGTGCCTGTGGTAACAAGCATAATTTACTGAGATGCAGAAAAGTCAAGACACGTGGTTAGGGCTGGGGAGAGTCTGGTTCAGTGGGTGAGCGCCCTTCTGCACAGGCATGAGGACTTGAGTTAGATCCACAGCATCCATGTAGAAAAAGCAGTACATGGTCCCATGCACTTCTGTGACTCCAGGACAGGTTAGTTTCACGCTCCAGGCTCAGTAGGAGACCATGACACCCAATCCCCTTCTAGTCTTCATACACATGTGCATGGGGATAAGTATCCTCACACACATGGCCACATACATGTGCACATGTGCACACACACCCACACACAGGATGAGTGGATTTCTTGCAGATGGTAAAGCACTGTATTTTCAATACTTAAGATTTTTTTTTGAAACTCTTGTATGTAAGAAAATCCAAGATTAACCATAGCAGCACTTAATATAGTCATCACCAAACCCTTGTATGTGATAAAAGCTGCTTTGGCCTAGGAAATCAATCCCATTATGGCTATTTATGCAATGGGGGTAGTAAATCTGTGAGAAATAAACTGGCCTCACTTACTCCATTGATTGTTCAGGCTTAAGACAGATGGCACTTGCAAACTTTAATGCATGGCTTGCAAAATCATTTTTCTCTTTAATAACATACGCTTTATCGAAAAAGAAATCATTTAAGCATCATGACAATAAGGCAAAACAATTTCTATTAACCTTCTCAAAAACTTGTGATTATAAATGTATTAGTAAAATATGAGAAAGAATATAAAACTAGCCTCCCCTTCCACGAGCCAGTGAGGAAGGAGGGCACACCAGCAACTTTGTTCCCTAATTCTGGTAAACATTAGTAATGTCATCATTGAGAATTCCAGCATGCTCAACCCACCCCAATGGTTTCTTTAATCGGACTATTTGTTAGAGCATTGTACAGAAGAGATTATTATTTTACATGAGCAGAAAAGACAATTTTATGAAGCCTGGGAATTTAAAAGACACCTAGGTCTTTGTGGAAAATGTTAATAATTGAAGTCACATGAAAAGAATTCAAAGAGACAGATTTTTTTGTAAGCTAAGAAAACCTTAGGACACTAATAGGGTTCTTAATTCAACTTAAAAAAACAAAACCAGTTTCTATAAAAAATAATTTTGAAGCCAGGCAGTGGTGCACAACTTTAATCCCTGTACTTGAGAGGCAGGTGGATCTCTGAGTTTGAGGTCAGCCTGGTCTACAGAGCAAGTTCTAAGATATCCAGGGCTACATAGAGAAACCCTGTCCTGGGAAAAGAAAGAAAGAGAGAGAGAGAGAGAGAGAGAGAGAGAGAGAGAGAGAGAGAGAGACAGAGACAGACAGACAGAGACAGACAGACAGACAGGGAGGGAGGGAGGGAGGGAGGGAGGGAGGAGTTCTGAAAACAAATTGTAGCAAACAGAGGATTCCTAGAAAACATGGAGACACAAGCACAGAAAGAGTTAGGGAACCTCCCGGCCTTCTGCCTAGATCATAAGAGTATAGCAAACAAGAACACTGTGACTTTCCAGGGTCAACATAGCATTTTGGGGGAAGGTGTTTGCCTAGTGTGAGCAAGGTCCTGGTTTCAATTTCTAGGAAGAATAAGGGAGATAAAGGAAGGGAGAGAGGGGAATGTGTTGCTATATATAATGCACTCAGACCTATAATTTTTAAAAAATAAGTTGACTTTTTCAGTACACAGTTGGGTAGTGACAGCTAAGACATGGCATACTAAACTCTCAAGTGCCTCATCCTACCTTTGTAGTTTCTAACTCTGACTTCCTGCCCACACAGGAAGAACCACTGGTCCATGCTTATCCTGCTGCAGTAACAGATCCAACTGGGGTCATAGCATGGCTTTTAGACTGTGGAAAGAACTCATGCTAACAAATGATAAGAAACGACTAGGGCTAATTAACAAGATAGATTACTACAGAAAAGGGGATAAATAATCTCCCATCGTCTGCTGAACTAGACCATCTCAAGGCCAAACTCCTAACACAAAAGCCTCCTGGCGATCTGAACCTCCTTGCTATGAATTCTATTCTGAAGTATTCATCAGATGCACAGGTCCAAAATCTCATTTCTTCAAAATACCCTGATTGTCACAAAGGGGAAGAAACAGTGAAACTAGGAGAAAAAAACTGCAGAGAGAACCAACTGGCCAATCCACAACAGCTACTGAACTGGGATCAGGTACCTGGAGAACGGAACAAGGGAAACCAATACTCTGGCTGATTTTCCAGGGACACACACCTCTGTACCAGGAGCACTGAAGGTCTATATCGAAATGTCCATAGGATTCTGTTCTTGCCGGGTTTCCTCACTGGGCAGAGCTGTGGGTTCCTGGGCTTTCCCTCAGCCAGTGATTTCTGCACTGCATGCTTACTGACGTATTTACAGCATCTGAGGTGGGGCTGAGGTTGTGTCGGTGTGGCTGACTGACATAATGATAGGTCCCCCGCTACTGCTTTGTCTGTCTTATTCAATACATGAAGCAGGTAATTTAATGATAACATGTGATAGTACAGTTAGGCTGCAGCTTTTTTTTTTAAACTAAGTTACTTAGAATGTTATTAAATAATGAATTCATTTTAGAATTTATTTATTATATTATTTTAATACAGAGACAGGAAGATAGATGCCATTTTAAAAGATGAACAGCCCAGGGGAAAAGAAAAAGGACTGAGATAAATACTGTATCACCAAGAAATTAATTACATATTTTGTTAGGGGGAGATAATAGCTTTATTTTCGGTAGAGGTGATAGTCCCACCAAAAAAAAAAAAAAAAACCAATTATAGCACATATAGAAAATGACCATGAAACACAAGCTTCACTAGGTTTGTTATCTAAAGTCACTGTTAGGTGAGTTTCAGACCCCAAAGGTGTAGAACTGCAGCTCTTAGCAAATCGATTTACTAATCCACCCAAGACTCTATCAATTCTGAAGTCAATCTTTCCACCTATCACCAAAAACCAGGGTTCCAAACCCACGCATAAGAACATTAGACGTGTCAAATAAATTGAAGTTCCTATTCAAATCCCTGTTCCCTGCCAGTTCTGATTGTAACTTTTGCCATTTGTGCCATAATCTACTTACATTGAACAAAGCCTGCTGGGTAAATCCTGCTGAACTTTTCACCCTTTCCTGAGTCAATACACACAAGCATTGATTCTGCTATTCAGTTATGACAGGAGGAAGTGGCCATTCATGTAGATGCTGATGTCTGGTGTCCTAACTGAAAGATATTTACCTGTTATTATCATCTAGGTCTGCTAAATCTATTACAGAAGACCTTAATGTGCTCAGTTGATAAGAGTAATAAGAACAGGGCTCCATTCCTTCAGTTTAAAAAAAAATTAAAATAAGTCATCTAAGAACTACTTGGCATAGAGGTCCCAGAAAGAATAAAGGTACAAGTGCTCCCTGTACAAAGGCTGCCTCACACATACACCCCAGCGAATCCTAGTTGACGTGAGAGTCATTGTCTCAAAAATATGTGAAGAGTGATAGAGCAAGACACTTGGTGTTGAATTTTGGCCTCCATACACACTTGCAAGGTCATCCATGCATGTGCATTACACACACACAAACACACACACACACACACACACACACACACACACACAGTTAAGCACAGAAGTTTTCATTGAGAAGTTTTTGTTCATTTGCTATGTTTTGAGACGGGATCTCATTGTCTAAGGCCTGGCCAGCCTGGACTTGCTATATAAGCCAGGCTGGCCAACACAACGAATGTAGAAAATGTGCTGTCCACATGACGATGCACCTTGGCTTTTCCAACAGAAGTTTTCAGACGCCCTGACTGAGGCTGGCTTATATCCCTGCACACCACAAGTACCATCAGTGGGGAATACTGTACCTTTTACCTTCACAGCACATGTGTGCCTGGCTCCAGATCACCACTGCTAAACCCAGATATACAATCTACTTAGCTGGGTGCTGTTAACAGAGACCGAGGAAAGAGCCAAAGTGATAACCAAAGATGGAGAGCCAAAATAAATCCTGTGGCATCTACATCACAGAAGCAGAAACAACAACAATTACACACGGTCTGTTATGTGACACTCCACAATGCACTGTAATAATTTCCATAAAAACTCCCATCAGATAAGCCATTAGCGCTGGATGTCAGCTCACAGAAGGGGAAAGACATTAAAGAGTTTGACCAGACTCACAATCTTGTGAAGCAGTAATGTCGGCCGACATCCACACAGCAAACTGCTGGCTACACAGCCTTAGCTGTTGGCAGTGAGCACCGAGAGAACCCCAGACACTGTACTGGGCCCTGCCTGCATGCAGGCAGCTCTGTGCCCCCAGTGAAAGACTCTACTAGTGAAGCAGGGTTTAGAAAATTATATGTGGCATGTTGACATTTCTATATGCTTTCAAGAAAAAACACATTCCCTTTAATTCACATGTTAGGTATGGCTTTGGTAATAAAAGACCATAAAGGGTTTGAAAATTTTGTGTACTCACACGGCTATTTTTCTACTCGTTTGTAACTACAAAAGAAGGTCTCAGAATGGCAGTTCAGGAAGTGTTCAGAATCTTTGGAAGTTGTAAGGCTGGTCCCGAGCATATTCACGTTGGTAGTGCCTGGTCTCTCTCACATCACGGAAGCAATGCAAATATGTCTCAGCATTAGCCAGGCACTGTGACCAATGAAAGAAGACCCTAAAGGCAGATTATTAGCTTCCTAAACTGGTTCGAATCAGATCTACTTTAGGCTCTATGGAGATTTCCATCAGAATGACCTCTCTCAGCTCAGGAAATAGCAGATGGCAATTAATAGTTACTTTAGTAGAATTTTTTAAAAAACAAATGATAATAACATATACACACTGCTCTGAGTCAAAGCTCAACTGTCACTATGCTAGGTGCTTTTAGCATTCATTATTTGCTTGCTTGTTTGTTTGTTTGAGACAGATTCAGACTCTGTAGCTCTAGTTGTCCTGGAAACATTGCTCTGTAGCCCAAGAGTGAACTCCTGGCCCTGCCTTGCCTCTCAAATGTTTGATAGTGCAATGATAAACCACCATGTCTAGGTACTGCTTTAATTTACAAAACCTGTGTCTGTGGAATGTACCATGATATTCTGACATATGGGCATCACCGTGGAATGACTCCAAGTTAATTAACATAACTGCCACTTCTCTTATTTTTCATGGAGGGAACATTTTAAAACGTACACTCCAAAGGCTTTGAGTGTGCTGTGGTAGAGCATTAGCAATCGTTGGTCACTTATAACTCTCCACCCACCCAAACAAAAACTGCAACAAAATAAAACAAACAACAACAATAAATAAGCAAAATCAATAAGCATCTACCAAAAAAAAAAACCCAATCTACTTTCTCAAAATTTTCAGTTGCTATGAACTAGAGCTACTGTGCTCTGCACCAGATTTAAACTTTCCGTTCTGTTACCTTGTGACACCTGATTCTTGTCTCCAGAGGGACTGGGCTCACGACTAGAACATGCACTGTCCTGGGTACTGCATGACAAGCTGGAACCAGATTCCTCAGTATGATCTGCCTTTGTAGGACTTCTTCCCACTAAGGCTGCTGGTTTTGTTTGCTGTGTGCTATCGTGATAATAATACTCTGATGGAAGACTTGCGGTGGAAAGGGCTTTTTTTTTTTTTAATCTTACAGATTATAGTCCATCATCGAGGGGTGCAAAGGCAGGAACTTGAGGGGTGCCAAGGCAGGAACTTGAAGCAAAAATCATGGAAGAATGCTACTGAGTGGCACCCTTCCAGGCTCACATTTTAGCTCCACTGTTTTTAGACAGCCCAGACCTACCTACCTAGGGATGGTACCGCCCACAGTGGGCAGTGCTCTCCTGCATCAATTAGCAATCAAGAAAATGCCCCATAGACATAACTAATACAGAGTTTGTCAACTGAACATTGTTCTTCCCAGGTGTGCCAAGCTGACAAACAAGATTGGCCATCATATAAGCCTAAGACAAAGTTGTTTTGTTTTAAGAGAATCTCTTCAAGTCTGTTAAGATGTCCAGTACAGTCTATTCTGATAACTAGCTCAGGAAATGAGGCAAGTTCTCATGCTATCAGAAATAAAACACTTGCATCTACTGAGATAACAACTGCTGTCCTTGGTCTATATCCTCACTTATAAAAAATATGGAGCCTCCTTCCCAAGGACTGCCCATACTGTGCCCGAACACAGAGGAACAACCATGAACTTACATTCTACATACCACAGAAACACTATGTGGTGAGTTCTACAAAGGCATTCAATATAGCTATAACACCCTGTAACTACAGTCTTAGTTTTGGTCTTTTTAGATTGATTTTTGAGTGGGGAGAGATATCTCAGCTCAAATGGTGGAAGTTACAGTACTTTTGAGATTCACTTGAATAATTTAGGAACTGGCCTACTGAAAAGAAAGGGGTGTGGGTTCCACAGTCTACCAATCATTTTATCATTTGAATCCAGCCCCTACTCTTATTGTGACACTGGAGTAACTTCTGGAAATAGTGTTCCAAGAACAGTGAAGAAGAACTGCACGCCCATGAAGGTTCAGGAAAAAAACAAACACTAGTGTTTTCCCCTTCATTTTTCAGTAATGAGAAATGGGTAAGGGTGTGTTAACTCACGGCGCCTTAGCTAATCTCAAAGGTCAACTTGATGAATCTAGAATCTGGGGCCTTTAATCTTGGCTATGTTAATTAAGATGGGAAGACCTGCTCACTGTGGACAGCACTGCTCCCTATTCCAGGATCCTGGGCCCTAAAAGGAATGGGAGCTGAGCACAAGCGTCCATTGCCCTCTGCTTTCTAACCATCATTCTTGGCTCCTGTTGCTTGTCTTCCTTGCGACAATCAACTATACTTAGGAACTGTGATCTCCAATAAGTCATGTGTCCCTGAGTTGCTTTTGTTAGAGGACATTTTATCATGGCAACAGGAAAGGTAACCAGGACACTCATTTTTTCTTTCCTGCTTCCTTCTTGTTCGTTTTGAGGAAGATGAATTAGGGTTACTATTCTTTTTTTTTTAATATTTATTTTTAATTTATTGTATGTATGAGTACTCTATCTGCATGTACACCTGTGTGCCAGAAGAGGGCATTAGACCCCCTTATAGATGGTTGTGTGACACCATGTGAATTGAACTCAGGACCTCCGGAAGAGCAGCCACTGCTCTTAACCACTGAGCCATCTCTCCAGTCCTAAGGTTACTATTCTTGTAATGAAACACCATGACCAACTTGGGGTAAAGGATTTATTGCTCTTATAGTTCTGTATCATAGTTCATCTCTGAAGGAAGCCAGGACAGGAATTCAAACTGGGCAGGAACCTGGAGGCAAGAACTGATGTCATAGAGGAATGCTGCTTACTGGCTTGCTCTCCCTGGCTGGCTCAGTCTACTGTCTTATAGAACCCAGAACCACCAGTCCACGGGTGGCACCACCCACAATAGGCTGGGCCCTCCCCCCCATCAATCACCAATGCGGAAAATGCCCTATAGGCTTGCCTGCCTACAGTCTGATCTTATGGAGGCATTTTCTAAATTGAGGTTCCTTCCTCTCAGAGGACCTCAGCTTGTGCCAAGTTGACATGGCCTCAAACTCCCAAATCCTCCTACCCTTACCAAGCAAGTGCATAAATGACCCCACAGCCCCCTCAGGTTTCATTTACAAGATAAACAATGCTTACTTCATTTCGGTGTAAATTCTGAGTACTATTAACTTTCCTTCTATTGGGTTTTGCAAGCTTAGAGTTTAAATGAATTGTAGGTTTTGGTGATTTGACATGCCCAAGGGCTTTGTACCAGGCCTGGTGCCAAGTGAAACCACAGGAAGGTATAGACTGCAAGCACACGAGGTGGAGCTAAGCAGAGGGAACTGAAGCTTTCTGACCCTTCCAGTGAGGGCACCTCCAAAGAAAAGCAGGGTGCCATTCTCCTGGCTTCTGCTTTAGTTCCTGAAAGAAACGGCTAATCTCAATCTAAAATTCCCACAGGCACACACTTTAATTCTATGACAGTAATTGCTCATGTACATATTAATAGCTCTCAAAAATCTGGACCTCACCGACTAATTGGAACAATCTGTCTTGATGCATAGATGTGATGGCGGTTAATAGAAGAGCCGTGCTCTGGAAGAACAGGTTTCAAAAAGAGCATTTCCTGGGCTACAGGACTAGCCTCCCACCTCGCAGCAGGAGGCAAGTGGATGAATGTGTTTACTAGGGAATAACTAATTTATTTGGGGCTTTCTCATCCTTCATATAAGAGGCAGGTTGGAAGGAGGATTTGCTTCTTTAAACATCTTTTAAATGAACAAATTAAAAGTTTCCACTCTCAGGAATTAGATTCTTGTTTTGCAAACCAGGGAGCCTACAAGTAGAGGCTATGATAAGAAAATGTCATTTTCTTAGCAGGTACTATTGCTTATCCTGCTATGGGATTGTGTTTCTTAGCTGGTACCAAGATTCAGAAGCCTACAAACAGTCCTCTTGCCCCCCAAAGTGTACATGCAGCCAGTGCAGATGTTGGAGTTTATAAACAAGTAAACAAATCAATAAGCAATTTCAGAAAGTGATGGGTACAGCAAAGGAAGCATGCAACAGGAAAGAAGGCGACAGGCCTGAGAGGAAGTGGCAGGCGATGCTATGAGTGGGAGACAGAGGCCACCCTTGAGCAACAGGGCAGGCAGAGAATACTCAGAAAAGTATCAACCAAAGCTGCGTGGAGAGACACTTCGATGGGAGAGGGAACAGGAGTCTGGTGAAGTTGGGAGGTAAGGAGAGTTTTTTAGATTTATTTACGATATAGCTGGAAACTAACAATCAAAGATTTGAAAGCAAAAGAGACAGTATGGTGCAGTTCAAGGGTTTCAGGGACAGGGAAGACAGTTCATTCAGGAAAACGCTCCTGTGGGCGCTTTAAAGCCTGAGTTCTGGTCCTAGAGCTGAAGTAAAAAGCCAGGTAAGGTGGCTCACCACTGAGTCCCAGCACGGTGGAGCAAAGCCAGCCAGACAACCTGCTGTAACTGACATCCAGTAAGAAAGCTTGTTGAAAAAAAATGAAGATGTTGGCTAGGAGTGGTGCTGCACACCTTTAATTTAGCACGTGGGAGGCAGAGGCAGGAGGATCACTACCTACGAGGTTGGGCTACCTTAGTGAATTCCAGGCCAGTTGGGCTACTTAGTAAGGCTGTCTTAAAAATTAAAAAAAAAAACAAAATAAGGCTCATCTACAGGATCAACATGCAACTGTGCATACGAGCATACTCACAGGCATACCACACGTAACTGTGCATACGAGCAGACTCACAGGCATACCACACGTAACTGTGCATATGTGCACACACATAGGCACAGCTGCCCACAAAAGAGAAAGAATGACGATAAATCAAATAAATCTTTACAAAAAAAAAAAAAACCAAAAAACAGATGGTGGACTAAAGGTGAGTCAGTTCACGTGAAGAGGAAACTTAACAATGACTTGAACTAACCTTGTCCCTTAGGATGGATGATGTGATAATGGGTTCCCTTCTAATAGTCAGAGCATGTATTTGCTACATCTAAGATGCCAAACCTTCTGGCTTCTCCCACCAGCTTCCCAAGGGCAGAGTTGGGGCAGCCTGCATAGCACGGATATTATGGCTATCATGGAAAGGACTACACTGCACACCAAGAGCTGCCCGAGGAGCAGACAGGCATGCAGCATGCTTCATAAGGAAGGCCTCTCGTCTTCATACCCTCATCGGACTAAAATGGTTGAGGCAACCCACCTTAAGTTGGGTGTTGAAAAGATGCTTCAGAACAAGCCAGGTCCAACTCCATGTACTGCAAGTCTATCAACTCAAATCTGCACTGAAAATGGAGCTTCTTTTATTAATGCTAGGTTTAATAGCCACTTCTCTGTGCTCCGCTGTTCTTCAGCATATAACATTTATTATGCAATGAAAACTGGAATGTGAATACTATATCATCAGACATTTTAAAGATTTTTTTCCCTTAAAAGACCTAATAGCTATATTGTGTAGTTATTCATGATTTTCTCCTTAAATTTTCCTATTAAAAAAAATCAAATACAAACTTTATCACCCAAGTGAACATCGATATCCTGCTTCCCTGGACGTAGGTGTATTTGCCTCTCGACTGGCTACTTCCATCACCCTACCTCTGCTCCAAGCAGTAATCTCCCCTGAAGCAGAAACTTCAACTTCTCACCGAGCTCAGGGCATCCAGGTCTCTTACTTTCCAGTGCAGCAAGGAACTCTTAAACCATTACTGCTTCTCTGAGGAGAGCCACATAGCAACAGCTTTGCATCTCACCTGTGCTACAAGGCCACAGGTTGGTTCCCTTGGGAAGATGACTTGTTTCCTGAGTCATGGCCCTTTTGTCCTCTCTTCCAAGGATGCAAAACTCCAAGCTGTACCACAAATATTCCGGGCACACCCCTACCTTAGGACCTAGCAAAGTAATATTCCCAAGATGGGACTCCCACATAAGAGATGGGGAAACCTCCAAATGAACCAATACACTGAAGTCTAGAGACTGGAGAAGAGCACAATGCACTCATTCAAACCTTCCACACAGAGAATGGAAGATCCTTTCTGAAGAGCCCAGAAGGTTCTCATCCACATACCACAGGATATGCAAATACTCGGAGTCCTAAGGGCCTGATTTGGGGCAGTCCTCAGTTAAATGGTTAAAGGAAAACCAATTAGGATTCTATGCTGGACAATTGTAGACACTGCCCACATTTACTGGTTACCAAACTATTAAGAGAAGGATACATTTTACAGGGTTTTGTAAATATAGTAGATCAAAGCTCACTTTTTATAATGAAGATTTGAGACAAGGATGTAGGGCATATACACATGGTATGTTTTACACCCAGTTATGGTATTTTAACCCACAGGTATCCTGTTGATACTTGAGACAAGAAGTAATAGAGAAACAGTGTTGCAAAGGCAAATTCAATGGGAGAAACAAACACAGGATTGACTGAGGACTGGAAATTTTGTTTATCCCAAGTCACTGTGATCTTGGAATGCTAAATACTGACAGATAACTAAGAAATGTATCTGAAAGACTGGCTGTTCTACAGTAAAACCACCAGGCTTAATGGAGAGAGTCAGACATGAGAGCCGTAATTGAATGGTAAAAGCTGGGGTTTAGAAGTTATTGTCCACATATTAATCTGAGTTTTAATGTTCTATCATTTAAGATATGATCAACAACTCAAGAGAGGACATTTTTTTAACATAAAATTGAGTTGTGCTGAATTTGCCTAGCTAGTTCGCATAGATCCCTATAGATGTTTTCAGAACACAGTCTTCTCTGAACACAGTGCCAGGCATACAATCCAGTTCGGAAGCCTTCAGAATGTCCTTCCTGTTCCACTCAGGGGTTCTACAAATTTCTCTGCCAGGGATTTAAAGGAGCAAGAGCAAATAGACTTTCTTTCAAGCTTGACTTCTTTCTATTCCTTATAAATCTTTCTGACCGTCCCTTCTGAAAGGCAGTGGTACTAAAGAAGGAGCTAAAGGCTTTAGATTTAAGGTAGCTTCCAACCTTTCTGCTCAAGTTTTGACAGGACACAATAAAAGGGGGTGTTGGGGGTGTGAGCCACAAGCCAGTAAATCCTCTGGACTTGAACTCACAATACATGTGACCAGACTGCCTGAGGTCTCAGCCATCGGAGCACAAAGGTCTCCCCAGACAGCTTTATTTGAGTTCTTCAGGTTGGAAAAGGATTCTGAAAAGAATAGGGCTCAGAGTTCTGGCAATAAATGTTACAAAGGAAAGAAAAAACAGAAAGCTTATGAAGAAATACATTCTGTGATACATGCAGCTGAAATATCTGTAATAAAGACAGTGTACCCCAAATAAAACAGAAGAATTGTAAAAAAAAAATGGTATTTTAACATACTTTATTGTGTAGAGTTGAGAGTGAATATATGAGGTTTGAGACAATGCTAAATGGTTACTACAGTGAAACAAACTAACTTATCAGATACATCACACAGATACCAACCTGCATTCACCCCTAGTGGTTACAGCAGCTACAGCATAATCATTCAGGAGATATCCCACTATGACCTATAGTTGTCAGGTTGTGAATTAGATCCTTCAAGTTGTTCATACTACATCATCAATTACTTTATTTACTTTGACTTCTTTTGTTCTATTAAAAGAGCAAACATGACAGAAACCCGTCTTGAATAACTTCCATTAGTTTCCCGCTAACTCATTACCTAACTCCATTACTCTGGTCCAG
Source organism: Tokudaia tokunoshimensis (assembly GCA_036184795.1). Lineage (NCBI taxonomy): Eukaryota > Metazoa > Chordata > Mammalia > Rodentia > Muridae > Tokudaia > Tokudaia tokunoshimensis. The sequence goes on along the minus strand of BTHU01000011.1, from coordinate 106,458,583 downwards.
AGCCCGTAAGCCTCCATGTTTCTACACAGAAGGCATAAATTGTATGTGGCTGGTGAGCATGTGAGATAGGAATGTGGTGTGTTCAGACAGAACAGTGCTGTCATGTGAATTGGCCAGTGAGATGGCTCTGTAGGTAATGAACCTTGCTGCCAAGGCTGAGAAGCTGAGTGTGAGCCCAGAAACCCACACGGAAAAAGGAGCAAACTGGTTCTCTGGAGATGTCCTCGGACCTCTATGCACACGCTCTGGCAGTGTGACCACCCCCCAAAAGAAATTTAATAAGAAAAACTGAGCTTCAAAGATTTACTATTAAAAACAGAAGACAAGAGATCTCAGTCATAACTTTTTATAGTTGGCTTTATGATGGAATAATATTAGGGTAAATATAACAGATTATTAAAATCAACAAAATTGTAGTAGCTTTTATGATAAATAAAAATAATCTGTATTCGATGTAAATCAAATCACTGCTTCTCCTTATCTCTTTTAGTGTGGGTTATAAAACTCAGAAGAGCAATATGTGTCTCCTGTGACATTGGCCCTAGGCTGGTGCAGTTCTCATGGGTTAGGCAGAAGTGGTCAGCCTAGGTACACACCATGACGTTCTCCACAGATACTGTACCATTTATACCGGTCTCTCTGGCTCATCTGTGAGCATTAGATGCCCCTCCAATTTTTTCTTTCCTATTATATTATAGATAAAGGATCTAACAGTATTTCTTGAATGATTTTAAAAACTGCCCAAAGCAATGTCAAAAAATAAAAGAGAGGAAAGAAAGAAAGAAAGAAAGAAAGAAAGAAAGAAAGAAAGAAAGAAAGAAAGGAAGGAAGGAAGGAAGGAAGGAAGGAAGGAAGGAAGGAAGGAAGGAAATCACAAATCAAATGCGAACAAGCATGTACTACATTTCTCAGACTCCTGAGCTGAGGCACTAGAGCAGGAGGTCTCAACCTGTGGGGGTAGGGTAGCCTATCAGATATCCTTTACATCAGCTATTTACATTGTGATTCACAACAGTACCAACTTTATAGTATGAAGTAGCAATAAAAGTAATTTCATGGTTGGGGGTCACCGTATTAAAGGGTCACAGCATTGGGAAGTCTGAGAACCACTGCTCTTGAGCATCAACATGGGTCAGACCTCTCGCTGTTGCATAAGCTCAGGCATTCTGAGATTAAGATGGGCATGGAACTAGAGCCTCCCTACAGCCCAGTATGAAATTAAGTGAAGAAATACCTGTAAATGTCTTAAGCACACACAGTATTCATTACATTTGTCTACAACATGATTTCTCCACACCCATCACCCACTACATTCCCAGTCTTCTCCATGGCTGTCTGAAGGTCCTGGGTCACCAGGCTTCTTCTTGAAGTAGGACTCCAGTTCCACCAGGTCTACTGGTCTAGTTTTCAAGGTTTGTCATGTCCTTGGTTAAAAGTCTCAAAATGAGTCAGCTACTAGCAACATGGGACATGTGGGTGACACACCACAGAGCAGTCCTCAGTCTAGTCCACACCTAAGGATGGCTGTTGACTACACAGGGACTGGCTTCTTCCCCTCACAAAATCTCTGTAACAACCCACATCTATGGATCCACTGAGCAGACTCCTATATATGACAAAGGACAGCTCAGCCCAGGGCAACACGGGACTTTAAAATAGACTCTTTGTTGTAACAAAGTTGTCTTAGTCAGGGTTTCTATTCTATTCTCATATAAGTTTAAAGAGATACTGTGTTAGGGGCCAGTGAAATGGCTCCGAGGGTAAAGGCCACGCTTGACAACTTAAGATAAAAAACTAAGGACCTACACGGTCAAAGAAAGAAACAAGTCCTGCAAGTTGCCTTCTGACTTCCACACGTGCTCTAAACACAGACACACAAAGACACACACACATACACGCAGAGAGAGAGAGAGAGAGAGAGAGAGAGAGAGAGAGAGAGGAGTCTTTCTATAAAAAGATTGGAGATTCTAAGACATCTGGCCTCCAGAGTGTGAGATAAGGAATCGCCACCCTGTAACATATGGTAATGTGTACATGAAACATAATAGAAGAAAGTCTTTGCTTCTCAGTACTTGCTGAGTTGCCCTAACCAGAGCTGAAGCAAACCAGCTGTGAGTCTAGCTGGGAAGGGCACAGACAATCAATTTGGATCATTTAAGCTTATTGAAGACTTCAACTCATAAAAAGTCTGAATCAACAACTCCTGTAATCTCTTATTGTAATAAATATGATTTTAATTACCTCAGACAACAAGCACGCAATGAACCTCCACTTTAATGGAGCTCTCTGATGTTCTGTCTAGAGGTTCTCCTTTGAATTCACTCCAACTTCAATTATTAGTATAAACGCGCCATGAATCTATTCCTGTTTGTGTGTTAGGAGCTGTCAGTTACAGGATCAACCACAGGCCAAGGAAAGAATATGGAACAGAGAAAGGAGGAGGAGAAGGTAACATTCTTAGGAGAACTATAGAAGCACTGAAGTCCAGAGCCAAGAAACAAAAACTGGGCCATTCTAACACCACTGTCCCTTTCACCAGAATAGTTTGAACTCTGCGACAGATACCTGTACTACCTCATGTAAGCAAAGTCCCCTTTGCCTAGGAAAGTCCCCTTTGAAAATATGGCCTTACACAATGTCACCAACCTCAGGACCTTTGCACAGTTCTGTTCTCACAACAGGCTCAGATTTATCCCTTTTTCTGTATCTCCATCACTATATCCAAGACCCTTCATCTCTTGGCACAATTTCCCTCTGCTTCAGAGTCCATTTATAACAACTGAAAGGGCATTATGGCTCAGTGATTGGTCTCCTGCAGTGTCACCTCCAGAACACAATCAGTTGGAGGCAGAGAAGTGGCTTCCAGCTCTACTTGTGTGTCACTAACATCTGTAAGGCAGAAAACCCAGAGAAGCAGGGAAGTTGATGCAGGGCAGCAGAGGGTACCCAAGGACAGCTCTGTCCTACAACAGGACACTACAGTCACTCCCATTTACTATTCTGAGTTTGATTGTGCAGGAAAGATAAGAGAAGAAGAGAGGAGAGGAGAGGAGAGGAGAGAAAAGAAGGGAAGAAAGAAGGAAAGAAAAGAAAAGAAAGAAAGAAAGAAAGAAAGAAAGAAAGAAAGAAAGAAAGAAAGAAAGAAAGAAAGAAAGAAAGAAAGAAAGGAAGGAAGGAAGGAAGGAAGGAAGGAAGGAAGGAAAGGAAGGAAAGAAAGGAAAGGAAGGAAAGAAAGAAAAATAGCTGTCTTTTGAAAAGCATTGACTTTGCTTGGACTGTATAAAGACTTTCTAGTTAATAATTAGACTGGATTCAATCTACTGTAAGACTATCTAGGATGTCAGCCAGGAAAATGGAGACAGGTCTAAATGGTGGATGCCTAAAAGGCCATTTGTATTTTCAAAGAATTCCTGGGAAGTAGCAAAATCTACAAGGTTAACTTTGTTGCAGTTTACCCTCAGGGAGCGGGACCAGGTACTGATGAGATACATGCTTGAAATTCAGCCTGCAGGGCAGAAGTCTGCCACAGTTGCTGAAATTATAGGGTTGTGCTATATGTCAAGACACAAGGTACACTGCATTTATAACCAACACAAGAGGCCACAGTTACTGCTCAGGGAACAAAGTTCTCAGTATTCAAAGTGTTTTGGTGTCCCTGAGATGAAGGGGACTTAATCCCACTAAATGCATGCTTTCTTTGCTCTGGTGGCTCACGCATGTGACACTAGTGACATCTGTGGGCTAGATGGTTTCTTGTACAGAGGGTTATTACATACACTGGCACATTACCAGCATCCTGCCCTCAACCAGAAACCAGTAGCATACCACTGCCAACAGTGACAACCATCAGAAAAGATAACTGGCATTCTCTGAGGGGTGGCAGGGAGGTGGGTCCCATTGGTCCTGCTTCATCAATCTCAGTGAAATCTTCAACAAGGCCTCTTTCTAACTACAATGGCAGGAATGACGGTACTCTAATCAGACTCAGTGCTCTTCCTTTTCTTATCAGACTATTGAAACAACACCCTCCCCATGCGGGAACTTGCTGGGAGAAGGGAAAGGCTGGAACTTGGTGTCAGCCAGAGAGGAAGTGTATTTCCCAACCAGAGATTTCTCTGCAAGTAAGATATGTATCTCCACTTGTGGAGGTCAGACAACCAAAGGTGTTACAGCTAAGAAACTAACCACCATGGTTTTTTGGTACAAGGGCTCCCATTGGCTTGGACCTCACCAATTAGGCTAAGTGGGCTGCATAAGACAAGGATTTAGAAGGTTTACTTTTTCACAAGGGTACGAGGGACCAAACCCAGGCTGCACATACTATATATCAACTGAGCCATCTCTACAGCTCTGCAGCTCCATAGCTCTACTACGAAAAAGTATTTCCACAGTTGCCTAACAAGGAAAACTGAAGCCAGGACAGTGGTGATGGGTGGGGCCATACATGAACTAGGACAGCTTAGCTAAGAGGTCTTCTTCCCTCTACTTGAGCATAAACTTCATGTAAGAACCCGGACAACAGACTTGACCAGGCTTCTTTGTTCTACTTCCCGATGGGGCTACACTTTATAAAATGTTTAATAGGCCTTTTGAGGATTAATGGCCCAGCCTACCTTGTTAGGGCTGCCAGAGCCCTGGCTCTGACCTTAACATTCCAATAACACGGAGTCACCTTTATACACGGCACATACAAAAATGATACTGGGGATGCAGATCAATTTTTTCCACAATAAACTGAAACGTTTTTCGGAATATAATGTAGATACATGTTAGGTCTCAAAGAAACCCTGGACAAATGGAGAGCTGAGATACCTGTTAGCATATCAAAGAGGCCTCTGGCCAGCTCACCCAGCATCAGACCTGTTACTCCTCCCAGCCTTTCTCAACTGTCCCTCACCTGAAACCCCTCCTTCCCGGGGAATGGGCTTCGCTTCAGGTCCCCAACTTCTCTTCCCTATGTAATTCAGCCATTTTGGCTAAGTACCCTCTTGATCCTCTGTACTCTTCTGGTCTCTGCCTCCTGGTCTCTCGGCTTACTCCTGGCCTCTTGTGTACTGGTTCTCTCTCCTCTCCTTTTTCTCTCTATGACTTCCTCTTTTGAACTCTGACCCCTTCTCTTACAGCCCAGTTCAGTTTGCTAGCAATGTTCAGTCAGGACCCTTCCAGATGGCTCTGGTTATTTCCTCCCTTGTGTCTACAATAAACCTTCTCCTGAACCCTTACCCCGAAACAGTCATGTCCTCATTTTTCATTCCACATGAAAAGAAATAAGTTGACTCTAAGATGCTCATACAGGATTACCAGGAAGAGCTAGTGTAAATAAGGAACTTTAGTAACGCGAGCTATCGCAAAGTTTCACAGACACATTTGAGACAGAAGTGAGCAACTTTCATGTGCATATTTTACAGTTAAATTGGATCCAATTGCCTTTAATCCCTGCAACTTAAGTACCTCCAAATACACCACTCAGAACATCAACATGTTATCACAGTTGATGAAAGCAAGCTATGAGCCAGCTGGGCACAAGGAATCTACTTCACACAGGCAGGTTTCCTCTCCAATGCTGCTCAAAAGCAAAGAACACAAGCAACTTGACCAGACAGCAAGTCTGGGCATCACTAGTACCACAGCATATTAGTGTCTTCAATTGATAGCACTCTTCAAGCAATGGGAAAGTCAAACTGCTTTCAAAACTCAAAGTCTCCAAAGAAAACACAGGTCTCAGCTGTACACAGTGTGTGCATGATGACCAGTCCTCAAGGTAGAAGGTGTGACTGCAGATGAGGTACAAGCCACCTATCCTGCTACAGAGACATTCTTTGCAAATCAGACTAGGAGCACAGTTCTTTTGTTCTGAAGAAGGGACAAGGAGGTTTCAGAGCAAAGCTGGTAGAACACAATCCAGCCCTTCAACCCGCACTGCCCATGGGAAGTAGAGGCGAAAGGGGGGGGGGAGGAGACCAGACAGCAAAGCCCACACTCACGAACACCATGGAACTTTGATTCTAGGAAGCAAGTTTGCCATGTATAAATAAAGCTAAGTCTTCTAAGAAGAGACTTATTCCATTCACAGGGCAGGAGGGCCCATTAAGTTGAAACTCTCCTCAGAATCATATAATTAGTGTGACCAGGAGAGGAAGTCCCACAGAAAAGGGTGTACAAGGGAGATTTGGGTGCTACAAATTAATTAAACAGTATTACATTAAGAGAGAGATCTATGTCAGTGTCGGTGATGTCATGACACAAGTGAGCGTGTGTGTGAATGTGTGCACATATATATCCATGTATCTATATGTTTTCATCCAGTTTTTGGCATCTGATCCTTCAAGAAACTAGAGAGTCCTTCTCAAGAGAAAAAAAAACTGTCTATGCGGCCAGCCCAGAAACACTACCCTGCTCCAACACTGTGTCTTGGAATTCTTTGTGTTACCTTGTCCGATAGTGTAACTAGCCCTACCACCTGCTCGCCATACAGGAAAAAACAAACAAACAAACAAACAAACAAACAAAACTACAGCCAGCCCAAGCCAAAAAGAACTTGAAGAAACAGGTCTTAGTAAGTTGCCCCGCCCCAGCAACCAGCACTAGCCCAGACATTATTGTACATGTTTCCACAGTTCACACTTAAGTGAACAAGAACTCATTCTTGGGGACCTCAGAAGTGCCTGTACCTAGGATCTTCCCAGACCTAATCATGTTTCCTTTACTCTAACTTCATTGTCTAGATCCTTTCAAATATCCACTGCAACAAACTTGGAAGATGTGACTAAGGGCTATGAGCTATACTAGAAAATTAATAACGTATAGGAGTGTCCGGAGTCTCACAGGCAGAAACTTGTGACGGAAGTAGAGGTTGTCTGGTAGGAGTGAGGCCATCTGCAGGATCTATATAATCTCCACACAGAGGTAGTACAGGAAGGAACAGACATCAAGAGCCGTGGATGGCACTTTCTGCACTCTGCTGGGGTAAAAGCGTCACACATTGTTGGATCTACAGTGCTCTGTGTCATGAGAGTACAGGCAGAAATGCTGAGGTGGAAAGCACTGTCCCACTGAGCTCAAAAGCACTCCACAACAGGTATCAGCGCCTTTCCCAACTTACACAAGTTCTCACCCAAGAGTCAAAAATAGGCTGGAGGAGGTAGGTAATACACCTAATACTCTGTAAGTCACACATATATCTGAAATATGTGTATTTTCATTATGAAGAGGGTCCCAAATATTTATTAGACTATCAAAGTAGGACACAAATTGAGAAACATTTGTTGCTGAATATGATACTCTGCCACCTGGTTCCCATGATTAAAACAGTCCAGCATTCCATAGGGACTCCCTGTTTTATACAACCAGAGACTACCAGCATACCTAGGGAGATCTGCCACAAACCTGTCAGGCTTAGTATATAGGGGTCAAGCCAATTGGCACATGTTATCCCAAAAGAACAAAACTCAAATACACGAAGAAAGCAAAAGAGGCTCACAATACATGTCATATGCCAGGATATGCTAATGGAGGCATGGTTATGACAGGACTCCTTTGTCAACTCCATATATCAGTACCATGGCCTTCTGGTTGCCAGCCTGGCTTTGCGAAAAGATAGCCTCAAAAATGCCTGAGGAATGAAGCAATGTTACCATCAGTTCTAGGAAAAGATGACAGTGGCTCATAACATCAATGGTGACGTCCTCTGTCTTAACAGCTGGAAGGGACCAAAAATGAAAACAAACCCTTCAAAGAAGGTAACACCTCAGAGAAGATTCTGAGACTTCTTTCCACGTCACCAGCTTTTTCATTTTCTAAAGAGTGACAACAAAGTCTTCTAAGCATCACATAAAATGCCACCTTCACAGAAAAGAGGTCTTGAGAAGCAGACTGAGAAGAGAGACAGTGTCAAAGGGAACTAACAATTCCTAAGCTGGCAAAAGCTAGTGTGCCTGTGGATGCTTTACGGCTCTCCTCTTGAGCAAAGAAGACTTGTGGGGAGCTCTTTGCTGTGCTCTCCATACAGGGTTTCCTGAGAGGAAAGCAGGGAATGTCCGTTTATCCTGCAGAATGACTGAGGTAAGGACACAGCCTCCAACAACGGGAATCCCAGGGACCCCCAGTTTCTCTCACCTCCACAGGAAACCTCCGGCCATTGACGCTATGCTCTGAGCCAACAGAGCCATTGCTGTGGCCCCAGTGAAACTCCACCTTCTCAGCTTTGAATCTGCCAGGCAGCCCGGCACCGCTCACAAAATAATCGTCTTTCAGCAGGATGGCAACTGTCAAATGGGAAGGAAGGGAAGGAAAGACAAGTGAGTTTCAGACACAAACTTAAGTTGTTCTTTTGCTTTTGTTCATCGAGTCTTCAGTCAAGTCCATGATTACCATGGTGTGCCTCACTTTCTCACACTCCTATGACACAAGTCAAAACACCAGTTTTAGTAAAAGAAGGCATTGCTGCTGTAGAGGGCTCCTGGACCACTAATTGGTTCTTGTTATATAGCACTATTCTCTGAGCCTTACAGTCACCTTCAGCTGTGACTGCTTATGAGGGACCCCAGAGATTGGGTTTGCAGGCCACTGGGCCCACATACAGATGAAGAGGGATGGAAGGATTACTGGGCTTCACGACCCAGTCTGTCCTTTCTGAGCCAGCTAACTGTATGTCATTCAGTCCTAATGACACATGGCTCCCTGTTCTCAAGACGTGCTAGAACACAGTGTATTCAAGACTAACTGAAGTGGGAATTATAGCTGTGTACGGCTGTGGGGAAGTCATCATACAGACATGTGGGGGTCATCCACATTCCTGCAAGTAACCAATCCCACATGTTTTGTAAATAAGCCTAATAAATGTATAAATTCCCCAATTTGGCCTCTGGTAGGCTTTATTTTGGTTTATCACTAGTGTCCTTGAAGGAGGGGGACAGAAATTTGGTTAGATGTCCCTATAATGGCAAAGAGTTACCACAATGTTTCTAAATTATCACAATTCCTGGGGAGACTGAGACTAAATCTCACTTAATATATAGGAGAAAATGGAGTTGCTTCCAGAAAGCAAGACACTTGTGAAGCACTGACTCTTGAGGCTGCCCCAGACTTCAAGGACTGAACCAGATGACAAACATACAATGAGCCACATGTGACAGGCACGTTTCCTTGGCTAAAACAGACCAAAATAAAAACAAACAACAAATAACAATGACAACAACAAAAACTTAGGCAAGTGAGCACCAAAAATGCTTTGGAGTCTTGTTCTCCATTAAGACAACGACGGGGAGGAGACAGCCAGAGCTGTGAACGGCCATCTGCAGCCCTACTCACCCTGCCAGCAGAGCAGCGCACAACCTCGGCAACAGAGATTTACGAAAATACTGGCCTAAGATTCTATTTCTCTTCCTGCTTTCTTTATGCTCAGTTCATGACAACCCACGACAGCATCCACAACTTAAAGACCTCGACCAATTCAAACCCCAAATACTAAAAATGTAGCTCTCTTCCTCAAACCCCAAGAACAGGAATTCAAGAATCATTTGGATTTCCACTTCCATAAAACTTTAGTTTGTGCGAGGGGAATGTGATTATCTAAATGCATACAAAACAGTTTCTCTTTTAAACTGCTCCAGGCTCACTCTCCTTTTTGTTCCCTCTAAAGCTGATTCATTCATTCATTTAACAAATTCTTATTGGCTGCTAAATACAAGGAAGTTGCCAACCGATACACTGATTGGCTGAGGACCAAAGGCCTCTGTTGGCAAAGGGAAAGCACTTGGGTTCTCATTGTCTCCTCTTCCTAAAGAAATCCCAGTCACAGCCTTGCAGAGGAATCCTGCATGAGAATTAGGTCCACATAAAAGATAGGGACTAGACTAATGACCCATTTCTGAAACAGGGCAATTAGTCTCAGTGCTTTGCTATGGAAAGGAAGCATTAAGGGGAGAGAAGGGACCCTGATCACATCAATCCCTCTTTATTGCATTCAAAAGGCACTTGTTCACAAACTTTTGAAAAATACACAGCAAATGTTCAATTACTGGGACAGTGCATTAAAGAATAAAATGAAATAAAAGCAAGCGTTTCTTGTGCCAACTAAACAAGCTATGGCATTGTTCCCGTGCTGCTCTGTTTGGGGCATGCTTTAGAATGAGGTCGGCACACTTTCCCTTTAATGGCCATTAGTAAATATTTTAGGATTTGACAGCATTGAGTCTCTGGTAGAGACTTGGTAGGATAGAAGCAGACAGAGACCATATGCAAATGAACAAATGAGACTACATCATACAAAAACGTTATTTAATCACATCGAAACTTGAACTTAATGGAATTTTTATGCATCATAAAGTATTATTCTCCTTCTAACTGTGTGTGTGTGTGTGCATGTGTGTGTGAGTGTGTGTGTGTGTGTGTGCACACGTGAGCATGTGTGTTACTGTGAGCATGTGTGTATACTGTGAGCATCAGTATAAAAGTCAGAGGTCCATGTCAGGTGTCTTCCTCAATAGCCCCTTAGCTTATTTTGATAGATCCTCTCACTGAACCTGGTGTTCATTGACTGGCTAGGCTAGCAGGCTAGTGAGCCCTGAGTCCTCTTCCCCCAGTCTCCCAGCATTGAGAATATAAAAAGGCACTATCTTACTCAGCCTTTAGACAGGAATTGGGAATCCAAAGTCAGCTCCTCATCCTTGTGAAGCAGACACTTTATCCAGTGAGACACTTCTCCAGTCGCCTTTTATGTTTTAGCCATTTAAAAATATTAAAACAGGCAGATGGTCTGCCACTACATAGAAAAATATTATCAAAATTATTACAAAGTTGAGCACATATAAAACTATGTACTCAAATTGAAGGGTATAAAGCTATTATAAGATACTTTCTAAAGTGCTATACAACACCTCTGTGTGTCTTTCAGGTCAATGCTGAAACACGCAGGCACCCCAGCAGTGTCCTAATGCTGTCCATTATTCTAGCCCACTATGATTTCCACAGATACAATTTTGCTTCAGAAGCATGGAAGCAAAGATTTTGAGTGTATCTTTTAGGACACACCCAGGGACTCAGCATCATCTCATGAATATTTGATTCTACCTAAATCATTTATGTCTCTGTCAGGGGTCATTTTACTTGTTTTATATGAATAATTAAGGGTATAATTAGGGAACTGTATAATCTGAAACATTAATCTCAGTTTTCATTTTATGGACTTTCTTACCAGACACACAGAATGCCCATGTACATATACCCTTCCAAAAATAGCTTATATTTTGTTTACATTTTATGAAACAGAGAAGAGAAAGTTTCCCCAGTTATCTTGAAACAACTTTTATAAAGGCCAGAGAAGGATGACAGCAATGTTTTGAAATAGGGAAGAAAAGGTATTTTCATGGACCACAAAAAGTCTTATGACAGAGTGGTGCAACCTCAAGCAAGTTCTCAACTCCTCTGTGCCTCAGTGTTCTTCACTGTTCACAAGGGTATGGTCACAGTGTCAACCCCTTGAGGCTAAAGGGTATTACTTTCCAAAAGCCCCATAAGCAGTGCTAGGAGCCCGGCATGGACATGGTCAGTGGTGCCTGCTGTCAATCATTTCAGGGATCAAGGCTGGAGAGCAGGTGAGGTATAGGGGGAAGCTGTGGCCACATAAATGTGACTCTACCTGATCACACAGAGCTCAATTCAGGCTGCATGTGACTCAGTGGGAGAGCACCAGCTAGCATGTCCCAGGACGTAGGCTTAATTACAAGCAAAACACACACAACAGAATTTAAAATTGCTTCATTCATTCATTCATTCATTCATTTGCTTTACATCCCGATGGGATGGCAGTCTGCCCTCCCCTCCCAGTCCCTCCTTACATGGCCCCTTCTGCCAACCTCTCCTCCTTCACCTCTGAGAAGAGGGTGGTCCCTCCCAGGGAAACAACACTGACACTTCAAGTTACTGCAGGACTAGCAGAATTTAAATGTAAAGCCAAGGGTCCTGGGGCCCTGGTTGGTAAACTTGAGAGCTGAATGGTCATTTTCAGTTTGCTCTAACACAAATTTAAAAAAAAGATACTTTCTTTTACAAATTATTTCAATGCTTTCTTTTCCTTTGAAAAGAAAATCCCTGTTACTTTTCTATTCCACTCTTTGTTTCAAAGGGAAGTATTAAACTAGAATTTAATAACACAGGTATCTTTGATTTATTTTCATGGATTATAGACTTAATTTTAACAGTAATTCTGTGTCGAACCCCTGGGTTTTCCATTTATGATTTGAACACATTTTCTTTGAAAAATCACCACATTCTATCAAAATAAAATTAGTGAACTTGAAGAAAAGAACTAAAGAATATGATAAGACTGAAAGGAAACATAAAACAACACAAGTAATAAACATTTAACACTGGAAGACAATGATTTAAAATGGAAAGTCTGTGAGGGCAGAAAACTTGACCATTGAAAGCCCAATTCCCAGTGTTCTTTATTAGATGCTGAGGCTTTGGGAAGGTGTTGAGATCATAATATTGGAGTTTTCGTGCATAGAATGAGTACCATCAGAAACGAGCAGGGGAGAGACCTTGGTCCTTTCCACCCATGGGAGGACATAGTGAGAAGAAACCCTCTAGGAACGAGAAACAAAAGTCCCAGCTGGGAATCGATTCTACAGACACCTGAAGTTTGACTTCCAATCTCCATAGCCATGAGAAATGTGTAAGCTACTCTTGGTGTCATGTGTAGTAATGCAGCCTGAATCCACAAAGACAACAGGGCAGATGGGGCTGGAAGGAACACACATGGGAGTGAACCTCCTAGAATTCTCCCTGAATGTGGATCAAATGCTAACATGGGTTGTAAAGCAATCAAAACTCATTAAGGAAAGAGGCAGATGTACAAGGGCTTCACATTCAATGTCTTTGGCAACCTGGAATTCAGGGCCCAAGTCCATACCAGCAGCTCCCCAAGAGCCTAAGGTTCAGGTCTCCCTCAACCATGGCAGGCACTGTGCCTCTTTAGGACTATGTAGAACCAATGTCTAAGGTGTAATCTGCACTGAACAGATAGTGCATCTCAGTATCAGACACTAATTTGACAGGAAGCTCTGGGAGCTTTGCAACCTCCTGTGCATTATCCAGGGCATCATGCAGTTAGGCAGGGAGAGTTGCACATAAGAATCCAGTGAGTCATTCGTATCTCTGAAGTCTAAAATTCTTACGATGTGCCTCCACAATTAAAGGCCAAGGCCAGGAAAACTCCAGTGAGCAGAATGGCCTTTGCCCCTTGTCATTAGTTGATGTGAACTATGCGTCTATAAATGTGTTCACTGCCATCAGTATCTTTACTCAGATAAAACGATGTTTGAAAAAGATGTGTTGTTATGTATGAGTGTTTGCCTGCAAGTATGCATGAGCATTCTGTTGGTGTGTGTGATTTCCTGGAGTACAGATGGGTCTGAGCTACCACCAGGGTTCTGGGAAGCAAACCTGGGCCTTCTACAAGAGCAGCTGCTGCTTTCAACTACAGAGCCAGCTCTTCAGCCCCTTACCGACATTTCTTTAAGATAATGGCAATGGGTGTAATGGTATTTTCAGTTTCACGAAAGAACATAGGCAGGCAAACCCAGTAGATCAGATACAGTAGCAGAAAAAGCACCCTCCATGTCAAACACATTTGCTATGTGTCCCCGGTGCAGTGGTTTAAAACAATACAAAAGTCCTCCCATAGTTAAAAATCACAGGAGGACAAGACTTATTGGTATGTTTCAGAAATCTCATGGAAGCTTTAAAACCAATCACTGTGCAAGACATTAATGCCGGAACAGCAAGACTGCACCAAAGCAGAGCTGATAGAGCGCTGTCTTCTCATCCTGGGGATAGCATAGCAGGACTGCAACTCAGACAGCCATAGCTCCCGGGGAAGAACGAAAGGCACTATCTGTCTAACAAAGGATGTTAGACGACTTATCCAAAGTGAGCAAGGTGCTGTCCAGTCGCCATATGACTACACTGGATAAGACATATGTATGGTGGTCACAGGAGCAAAGCCAGATTCAAAGACTATGACTGTTTTATAGGAAGCTACTGTCTTTATGTAGCAGGCAGCTTTAAATATTAACTTCCTTTATTTATATTTCAATATCCAGAGACAGTCTATTTTACAGATAAGTGACCTCAAAGTCTATGGAAGGGGAATCTAAGAAGTCTTAGATTTACTTTCTGGAAATGTGAGGTTTGTAAAAATACTTCTAGAGAAGATAAAATATGCTTAAAAATAATGATTTATAGACCAGGGATATAAGTCAGTAGAAGAGAGCCTGCCTGGTAATACACAAAGACCTGAATTACATCCCTTACATCACAAAAAAATAAATGAATGTTCCCCATTATTAAATTAATGATTTAAGAAAGTTAAGATTGTTTTTATTACCTAGGCATGAAAGACATCAAGGATAGACCACATGGCTTCTTAACTTTTTCTGATAATTGTAAATGCACATCTAGTTTTAAGAAATATGTAAAGATAATATGCCTCCTTTCCCCACATACCCCCTCCCCCGCCCCAAATAGTATCTCAAAACTCGCAACATGTACTCAGAATATATCCCCAAATAACTTGAGTGCTCCGGGTTATATCTCAGTATGAGTCACTGGAAATTAGTATCTCATGTTAAGAAGCTATGGAGGCCTCTGATAGTACATGTACTGAATTCATGTGAATTATATAAATTGGGATGATCCAAACAGACCCCTCAATGGGTGCATATTTCTCCCACAAAATAGTAAATCTGTGGAAATAATTTCAATATGAACAGATTTCAAAGAACCTAGGTTTACCATGTTAAAAGATTAAAAGTTGGTTTCTGTGCCAAAGTTTCTATAACATTATATGCTGAAACTTTTACAAGCTCAAGAAAACGACTCTGTGTTCTGTCACATGGCAGGCAGTAGCTGTCACTGACACTGCAACCCTTCCAATCATCTTAGTGAATTCGTAGGCCACCAAATAGTTTCCAGTGAACGTCAGAGTCATACAGAGAGTCTCAGTAGTGCACGGGGTTGAGTCCTGCTTCTCTAACGCCACACTTGTGCAGGGCAGACAGATGTAGTCACATGCTACTGGCTGTGCTCCAAAATCAGGAGCACACTCTGAAGCAACAGGTAGCACATCACTCTAGGAAGTCAGCAAAGTGACAGGGATTGATTATCAGCTTCTGGAAGGCCAAGGTCATGAATCAACTTACACTGAATGAACCGTGCATATGTCTAAAACCTTTCACTGGTGACACCAAGCTGAAAGCTGTCACTGAAACGTGTTATCTCTGCAGAAGGCTGTCAAGCATTGCAAGTCAAACAGGAAACTATAGCAGGGAGCCTGGTGGGCTGCCTCTGGCTGACCTCTAGAAGGAGGCACTGAAGTGGCACATATTCCAATCTCTGCTTACACCAAGCACAGCTAAGCTCCCACCCACTATATTCAGATGACTTCTCAGTTTTCCAAAGGACACCTACATTTGATATACAAAACCTGACCACTGCCTAGAAGTGGATCATAATAGTGAACCCATGACCTGTATTAGAGGTGGAGAGAGGAAATAGAAAGTCATCTGGAAACAACACTGTGCGGGCATGTGACATGGTTCAGCTGGTAAAAAAATCAGAGAAGAGAAAACCAACATCCAAAAATCTGTCCTCTGAGCTCTACCCTACACCCATACTGTACACCCATACTTGTGGCATATAGCCTCCCACCAACACCCACCTCCACCTCCTCCCCCATCTCTCTCACACACACACACACACACACACACACACACACACACACACACACAACCAGTGCACTGATATCATAAGCAACATTAGTGGGTCACCAGTTTATCTTGAACACAAATGAGCAAAATCAAGGTACAGGAGAGGGTTGCCTGTTACATGGCCCCTCTGGCAGTTTGAATGAGAGCTGTCCCACACAGGCTCAGGCATTTGAACACTAGTTGGTGGTGCAGTTTGGGGAGACAGTGTGGTATCACTGGAGGAATTACATCATTAAGGGCAGGACATGAGAATTCACAGCTTCATGTAACTTCTGCTTCGCCCTCTGCTTCATGACTGCAGACAAGGGAGGATGTGAGCTCTCGGCGCCTGCACCATGCCTGCCTGCTGCCATGATGGAATCCTTCTGGAACCATAAGCCCAAATAAGGTCTTCATTCGGTGAGCTGGCTTGTTTATAGTCCTATCACAGTTACCGAAAAGTAACTACTAAAGAGTAGAAGGTGATCTGTACACAGGGCCTTACGAGAAAGGGGCCAAAAATCACTGTAAGGGGTGTGTGACCAAGTCAGGCCAGGTCAGAGCAGAGAATGAATTCAGACAGATGCTGGTCTGCAGAAAGAAAATGGATCCCTAGAGCTGCAATATAAACAAGGAGGTTTAAAGAAAACACAAGTCTGAGGGCCATTGACACACATGGGGCCAAGGCAGATAATAATTGCATTTTAGGCCAATACAGAGCCTCAGCACATCAGGGTCCCATATATTACTAAGAGGGTCTTGATGGGTTGCAAGGATTCATTGAGATGGAGGAAAAAAGGTGGGAGTAAGGGCATTTATTTTAATGGACTCAAGTTATAAGCTATGTATATATGTATATAAACATATACACACATATGTACACATATATACATACACAGATATGTATATATGTATATATATGCATTTATCATATATATATGCTACTGATGATGATAGAGATCTCTTTAGATAGGAACTTATTCATTGGCTGTAGTACACAGTTACACAATACAGACCCCAGAGCTTCCACGGAGATCAGAGACGAGGGTACAGCACACATTCTCTGTGACATCTGTGAACACTCCAAAAACCCTTAGTTGCACTGGAGTAATTAACCAGGACACTTCTACTGCTGAAAAGAATGCTCTGCATTCACTAACCTCAAGATGGCAAGGCTGTTAGGAAGAAGGGAGACCGTCCAAGCCATAGGACTGATACATAAAGTGCCTCTTCATGCCTCTCTGACATTTTAACAATTATGAAGGAAGCACGTTGTCAAAGAAGAGAGGAGATGTTTCTATTCCTGTCTCAGCGGTACTCAGCATGGTAGCCACGACTCTGTGTGGCTACTGGCCTTCCGAGATGTGTCCAGAGGGCTCAGTTTCATGTCATTGAACCTTTTTTTTGTTGTTTGTTTTTCTGAGACAGGATCTCACTGTGTATCACTGACTATCCTGGAAATCACTCTGTGGACCTCAAATTCGCAGATTAGCCTGCCTCTGCCTCCTGAGTGCTGAGGTTAAAGGTGCATGTCACCATACTCAGCTTTTATTCTCATAATTCAAACTTAAATTTAAATGAAACTCCAAGTAGTGAGTGTCTACAACATCAGATGGTTAGACATAATGAGTATATTCTTCAGGTCCAGTCTATGAGCCTAACATATTAATTTACTGGACTACTGCAACCTTATGTACCTGGTATTATTTTATGACACATATTTTATATATGACACAGAATGGTTAGCTATGTGCCTGAAGTCACACACTGGCTGGCTGTCAAAGCAAAGATTGCTTAGGTTTCTTACAGCAGTAGATACTATTTAAGAAGCATGCGAGAATAAAGTAGTTTTTGTTGCTGGTAAACAAAGACAAAAGAATAAATAACGCACTCTACCTGTTTTCCCTGTGTTTTTCATCCAGGTTTTGTTAGAGGACTCGTTGTCAAATCCATCAAGTTGAAGTTCCTGGTATTCTTCACCAACACGAGCATGGTGGTCTAAAATGTCTATAGGAGACTGATGGCTGCCCCCGCAGCTGACACTAGATGTGACCCAGTGCTCAGGACCATAGGCACCTGTTGAACAAAAAGCAACACTTTAGTCCTCAAGATCCAAATGTCTGGGTTTGAACAAATGAGACATGAAGCTAAGGGGATGAGGAGGCGGGCTAGTGGATGATGCTTGTAAGCAAGCATGAGGACTGAGTTCAGATCCTTAGCATCACTGTAATACCAGGCATGGTGGTGATGCCGGCATCTTAGCATTACAAGTCAGGGATGCTCATTGTCTGGCCACCTAGCTAAGGAGTGAGCTCAAACGAAAAAAAGAACCTCTCAAAAACAAAGCTGGAAAACACTAGAATATAACTGATGCACGCACGCCCTTACCCTGCATATATGCTCACACCACACACACTCACTCCTCCCTCCCTCCACTCTCCCTCCCTCCCTCCTCTCTCCCTCCCTCCCTCCCTCCCTTACACACTCTTACTCACAAACACTAGAATACACCTGATACTGACCCCTGTCCTGCATACATGCTCTTACCACACACACACTTACTCACACATACATATTCTCACTCACTCACACACACACATACACATACACTCATATATACACATACATATACAAAGCACACACAATATACATGTACACAATACAAAGATACACATACACAATACACACATACACATATGTACACACATCTGTATGTGCACACACATATACTCTCATATTCATATACATATAGATGCACATGCACAGATATAAATACATTTAATGCACACACAACACATGCACAAATACATTCATACACAATCCACACATGTACATACACTTACTCTCCTGTGTGCACACATAGGCATAGGTGCGCACACACACACACGCACACACACACACACACACACACACACACACCCCTTTGCATTTTTCACAAAATACAACCACCCTGTGTGAAGGAAGATGCAGAAAGACCATAAGTCTCCTTGCTAGTCAACAAGAGCCCCAATCTGTGTCGACACTACCACCAGGCAAACCCATAGTCCCTTATGTCTAATGCAGCTCAAAGCAGACACAAACAATGACATCAGGGGGAAAAAAGGGACAACTATAGACATCTTCTCTGTCAAGAAAGTGGACATATTGTAGCTGCAAGAGCAATTGGAATAGGTCCTTAAAATGATTCACATTCCCGCTCTCTGGAAAAATACTTCGGCTCAGCAATAATGTTGGTCATTCTCCCAAACGCCCATCCCCATCAGTAAGAGGAAGACCCAACTATCAGAAAGGACTCAGTCACACACTGGAAAAGGTGTAATAAGCCAGGGGCACTTTTGAGTCATTTGCAAGTGTTTAATACTTTCTAGAAAAAGTCAACATTGCTGTTTCCATTCGGGTGAGAGTGCAGCAAGGCACGGCGATGTCAAGGCTTTTCACACAGAACACTGCTCCTCTTGTTTAAGCTCCCCAAGGCTAACCTGAGCCACAAAGAAAAGCAGTGTATTTCTGCAAACATTTTGGCCAAACTTTATTTTCATCCTGTACATGTCAGCGGGGTCCGGGGTGGGGGTGGGATAACAAAGGACTCCACTTAGCCTCTTTCCACTGTCTCCATGTTCTCTCAGATGCCATAAAATGCATTTAAAGACTGAGTGAGCTACCTGCTGGTACACGGAATGGGAACCAAAGTATGGATTCTGGTCACCTACAAACGGGCTGGCATGTCCAAACATGGGGCGTTATATATGGGCATCTACACATAAAATGCCTTATAAAAACCTCTAATTGGAATAAAGTAACAACCAGTGCCATGAGGCAAAAGGAAATAAGGCTCCACATATACAACAGCCAGGAAGTAATGAAGGTAGGCCCTCACTGTGAACCTGACACTTGACAATTATCCTACTATACCACCACTTTATACTAATAACAATTATTATGAATGATATGAATGATAATAATAAAAAAAACTAAGGCCAGCAGGGTGTTTACCATCCACGTTAGATGGGTGAAATATAATTTAGGAGATTATAAAAAACAATTAGTGCTCAGACTGGTGGGGTTTGTTCATTATGATCACAGGGTTCAGGCTGACTGCGTGCTTGCTGCCACACTTCCATCCAATATATATTCAAGGGCAGTTTTAATTGAAACTGATCCTCCACTTCAGATTTGAAATTAATCCTCCTTTGGAGAGCTTCACGCTCCAGACACCCTTGCTCTGCAAAGCCCCCGTGTCATTAGTGGAGGCAGCGGAGCCCTTCTCCAGGCTTGCAGGTATCGATTACCTATTCTCACTTCGGAGCACTGTTGCCATTCCATACCATATAGAGTTTTCTGGTGTTGACACTTCATAAAAGTTCACACCCTTAATCATTCACAGTTGGATGGTCTCACCATGTTGAAGGGTTTTAGTTTTTAAAATTTTGAATAAATGCTTCTAAGTAAAATTTAAAAAAAAATAAATAAAAAGCAACAAAATGGCATTTAATACAGACTAGTTATCAGACACCTAGCTTACCGAGAAAAACCAACCCAACTCAACCCACCAACAAGATGGCTTCCTTTCATGGTTATGACTTTACCCACCGAAAATAAGAAAAACTCATTTGCAGTCTGTTTCTCTCTTACGAACTCTTGGAATGGGTAGGGTATTTGAATTTCAGTAGCTCAATCTATTCAAAACAGCTTACCCCTCTGACAACACAACTTCATAAACAAGCTCACACTCTCAAACAGGGAAAGCTGGGCAGGATAGTCCACTGACTGATTTTTCCTTGCCAAGGTAACTATCCATTCACCGGTTAAAACTGCACAAATGAGACCTGAATGGAGAGACTCTGCCAACCTTTAAATACCAAGAGAATCTAACAGTGTTCCTCATTCAGCCTAGGACTAAAGATATTTTCTTTTTAATGAATGCAGTGAGTACATCTGAAGACAATGTCTGTAAGTGCAGTGTTCATAAAAATGGCCTTCACCTGGAAACAGTCTTCTCAGTTTCCTTTGGGTCTCATTGTTACCATTGCTAACTTACTACTCACCCCTAACCATCTGCCTTCCCCACTACTGATTGAAGCTGTTCTAGGCTTCAACTTTACACCACTGAGTAGCCTCAGATCACAGAGGCAGAGTACCTGTGGCATATGTACCTCCAAATAATGGGCCCTTCCAGATAGCAAAGTCCTGAAAGAGAATGGCCATAGGCAGGACATATGACCACTGTCACGATCCATACTGACCATGGTTACTGTTCTTGCAAATGCCCCAGGTCAAAAAGAATGTCCCTGGGACTTTGCAAGTCCCTGCATCCGGCAAAACTGCAAGAAAACAAAGTGTCTCTTAGGCAAGTGATATCAGCCACCTTGGACATACTTCCTTGTGGCATGCCATAGCCCCAATTCCTGTTTCCTTCACAAAGCACCTTGAAAGAACAGAGATCTGCACTTAGATGGGACTGAAACTAGCTCAGGTTTCTGCAATACAGCCAACATTATTAAAGATTTTATGTCAACTTCACATGTGCTAGAGGAATCAGGGGAGAGCATATACAAAGAATCTTATATGTCTTCATACAAGATTTGTTCGTAGGCAAGTCTGTAGGACATTGTCTTGATTAATGACCGATGTGGAAGGGTCCAGCCCCTTGTGGGTTGTGCCATCTCTGGGCAGGTGGCTGGGTGCTGCAAGAAAGAAAACTGAACAAGCCACGAGGCACAGTCTGTCTAGTGAGCAGCACTCCTCCATACTCTCTGATTCAGCTCCTGACTCAAGATGACTGTCTTGACCTCCTGCCCTGTCTTCCCTGGATGGGAGATTACAAGCCCTGAACTTAAACCCTTTCCCCACAAGATTCTCCTGGTTATCGTTTTCAATCACAGCAGCAGCAGCAGCAACAACAACAACAAAAACCTAACTCAAACAATGCTCTTCACCTGAAAGGGCAATCCTTTATGCTTCTCCTTTACCTCCCCATCATGTAACATGAGCTCCTCAGGTAAATCCTACAGCATATTTTGAGATGAAAATAAGTAAGTTGGAAGAAACAAAAGAGTAGAAAACTGTCTTGTATGACACTCTGACTGTTCTTGGCCATGAGTTATCTTTAATTTTGTATACATCTATCTGCTATTTACTAAATCTTCTTCACCTCCTGGGTCTGCAGAGTCGGGATGCCAATTTCAGAGGTAAATACTCTTTAGCTTCATTAATTCACCAAATTAGTCTGAACTGTGATGAGGTAAGATGTACAGTAAAACTATGATGAGCAAGAAAGAATCTAGGAGTGAACTGAACAGCCAAAGTCATGACCGTGGTTTTTAAAGTAAGAGTGTAACAGGACCCAAGCTTTTGCTGCCCTTCAGAAAGCATGGTTAGTTCCTATTGGACTTCCAACTGTGGGGTATACTTTAACAGACTTCTCTGTTCAAAGACAGCAAAGGATGATGAAGCTCTAACCTTCTTAGAACATATTTAAACAGGACCTTAACACTTGCTCAGTGCTGAGCACAGTGATGAGAAATTGGTGCTCAGGAAAAGGGTTGTCCCCGTCTCTCTCCTTGGAGTTCTCTTGGCCAATATAAACTCCTGTGGCTTCACTGTTTTATCTATGTGATATGCTGCTCATACCAAACGGTAGTCAGTTGAACTCTATGAGATCCTCCATGCCACTAATCGAGAGCAATAGTAAACTTATGCTGCTCATACCAAAAGGTAGTCAGTTGAACTCTATGAGATCCTCCATGCCACTAATCGAGAGCAATAGTAGACTTATGCTGCTCATACCAAAAGGTAGTCAGTTGAACCCTATGAGATCCTCCATGCCACTAATCGAGGGCAATAGTAGACTTATGCTGCTCATACCAAACGGTAGTCAGTTGAACTTTATGAGATCCTCCATGCCACTAATCGAGAGCAATAGGAGACTTATGCTGCTCATATCAAAAGGTAGTCAGTTGAACTCTATGAGATCTTCCATGCCACTAATCGAGAGCAATAGGAGACTATGAAAGCTTTCTAAGAGGTGGATGCTACAACTATTGGTTTTGTTGTTGGGTTACAAAATGTGTAGGCAACGCTCAAGAAATGGGCCCAGAATAAGAAAAGCAAGCACAGAGGCGGGCCAGAGGAGGTGGGCACATCTATTTTATAGTATGGAAACTATAGAAGAGACCCTGACCTCCTAAGGACTTGAAAGGAGGGGACAGTTGAGTGACATCACTTCCTTAAGCACACATTGACTTGGCTAAGGCCATCTGCTTCAGGTTTCTTGCTTGACAGAGAGTTTTAAGCACATCTGATCAATCTCTATGGGAAATGGGGCTTGCTAGCTGTAGCTGGTTTGGTCACTTGCTTGATGATAAAACTGAGGTTGGAGATGTGGCTCAGTTGGGCAAGTGTTTAATATGCACCAAACAATGGCTTGGATCTCTATCATAGCCTAAAAGTGAGTGTGTGTCTCATCTCGGTAATCTAAGCTCTTTGCAGGTGAGAGAGGGAGGTCAGAAGTTTACAATCATTTAAGAATTTGAATCCATGGCCAGCCTGAGTTATATGACACCTGTTCCTCCACCACTTGTCCCTAAAAACAGCAAAGGAGGAGAGGGAGGAGGGGATTCAGAAAAGTAAATTCAAAATGGAGAAATCTGACAAACATCGCCACAGCTGGGTGACAGCCACTTGTTACATGACCTGGTTATATTAGGGACATTCTGATTGATTTTCATAAGAACGGCCTTTCACTTCTGTAGTAATTTCTTCAAACACTTCCATTACTGTCTATCTTACTAGGAAGAATACTTGGGCAAATCACAAGATGAGTAACATTCTAATTAATACTTAACACACCTGAAAAACATGGAGGTCAGAAAAATAATACAAAATGAACACACACAAACACACAGACACATACACACCCCAACAGCAACGAACTAGGACAGATAAAACCTCGTCACAGACCATGGAGAAAGAGCATTATAACATGGTACTGCCTTTGTTTTGAGTTTATGTTTGTTTTGAGACAGAAAACATATATATATATATATATATATGAGCCTTTTGACTTATAAAGCTGGAGAAATTCACCCTTAAAAACTGTAGTTAAGAAGCAAGATTATTAGATTAATTTATGGATCATCTGTGCCTTAAAATAACAAACTCCTTCTCAGTGGGCTATCAACAAGTCACCGTGTTTTTCTCATCGTGAGACACTACCGTTCAGGACATGAGCATCAGGAAGATGGATTCTCACAGTATGGAGAATAAATCACACAACCAGAGATTCATTCCAACCGTCTGCTCTTTGTAGACAGAATTCCCTACAAAGAGATAGCTGCAAGTCCTGCAAATCCAAGTGGATACCTCAGAGCCTCTTTGAAACTCAGTGCTCCTTTTTTAAGCAGACATATCTTAAAGGAGCTGGTCCACAGGTATCAATTTTAAACTAATAATAGCTATTCAATTATTTAAAAAAATGCAAATAGAACAGAGAGAGAGAGAGAAAGAGACAGAGACACAGAGAGGGAGGGAGAGAGAATACTCTCTTAATGTTTGCCAATGGTCAACATGACCCGTATCAGAAACACTACTTAAAAGCTGAGATAAGACAAATGTACTTTTCTACACTTTAAACAAACCAGCCCACTTCAATACAGTTCTCTCTTAATAACTAACCGAAGAAAATGACAGATTTACTTATAGCACATAAAATCCACACAATCCTTATTCCATACTATGGTTTCCTTAAATACATACATGGTATTTTTCAAAAAATAAATATGCATCTTGGAATTATTTTTCCACAATAGATTCAAATAATGGTTTCCATTCACTAATGAAAAGTCATTAAAAATAATGAATTCTGTCTAAATCTAATTAAAAGTAAAACTAATATACGTGTTATGTGCTGTTTCCAGTCCAATATGTTTATTAATGCCCCCCTCAAGGAGCTTTTATTAAAAACATTACCTGAATCTAGGCTTATTACTCTGCATCTTGTTGCCCACTTTTAATCAACAGCAAAAATCCAAAATACATATGTTCATTTTTTTAACCAAATATAATTAATGCTTTTTTCCCCAATCTAATACACATCTTTAAATTATCCCATTTTTAATTAAAAACACTTTGTGAGATTCAGCTTATGACGTGCTTGCTCACACCAGAACTAGTAACTTAATTACTATTTATGCATTTATTGTTATACATGTGAAAAAATGGAAAAGGGGCTAAAAAGCACTGGGAGTGCTTGCTGCTGTTTTATTAATTAATGTATAATTACGGAGTTGTTCATCTGTGTTAGGAGAAATAATTCAGTTCCTAAGACAATGCAGAAGAGAACAATGGCTTTATAGATGATAAAATCAGCCTCTACATTTTTGTTTGTACATTTTAAGCATAACAGCATTATGTTCCTATTTCCTATCAGTGATGGGAACTATCAATAACCAGCTGGAACACCATAAATAACAACAGACCACAGAATCAGAAGTGTAATTGACTATGCATTTCTCACTATCAACTATTATCTGTCCAGTTTCCCATGGTATTTGTTTTAAGAAACTCTCTCTCTCTCTCAGATAGATAGATAGATAGATGGATGGATGGATGGATGGATGGATGGATGGATGGATGGATGGATGGATGGATGGATGGATGGATGGATGGACGGACGGATAGATGGATGGATGGACGGACGGATGGACGGACGGACGGACGGATGGATGGACGGGCGGACGGACGGACGGGCGGACAGGCGGGCGGGCGGACGGACGGGCGGGCGGGCGGGCGGGCGGGCAGGCAGACATACATTAAGGTCCATTTCAATGTGTCTGGGTGTTTTTCCTGTATGCAGGCCTGTGAACTATGTGCATATGACAGTGACTGTGGACACCAGGGAGGGTACCAGGTCCCCCCTAGAACTAGAGTTAAAGATGGTTGTAAGTCACCATAAGGAGAACCCAGGGCCTCTGAAAGAACCACAATTGCTCTTAGCCACTGATTTATCTCCCCTGCCCCTGGACAGTCTCTCCACTTTTCTGAAACAGATAACGTGGCAATTAACGTCATCCAGGAGGCCTGAGCCATACAGGTATGGCAATGCAGGGACACTCACAAGTTGATAGTATGGTATAATAAGAGAAACAGCAGAGGAAACCAGGGTGTGCATAACAGGAGCAATGAACAAACCAAAGGTGTTTTAAAGTCCAAGTCTGTAACTATGCATGTTCAAAGGTATCTTAGTTGGAAAACTTCCAAGTCACAGTTAGTCTACTCAACATTCAACACAAATGTCTAACTCTAACTGGGATCATGTAATACCTGCAAATCTCCTTGGTATGGTTTCAAGTCGGGCCTCTTACAAACACTGCATAGGATCAGTCACTGTGTGTATCTAAACTAGTAGTGATGTCACCTCAGGTTTTTGTTTTACAACATCTTAAATGCTTATAAGATGGAGAGAAACTGACTCTAGGCTGGAAGTTTTCAACTTTATTCAACTGAGGTATATCTCTAGTAGCCAACAATTATTATTTGGCAAAAATCTGTGATCTTTTGACATTTTCACTTCTTAAGACTCAACAGAGACATTCACAGAAGGAGGGAGAACAGTACTACACAAAGAACTGAGAACCAGATGTGCAGTACAGGGAGTTATCAAAAAGTGATGCACTAGAACCAAATGATTGCTGGACTGCTTGATTACTATTGTGGGCTTATCCATGAAGCCTAGATCCATTAGCAATGTCTGAAAAGGTTTGGGTCAGGAAAGGAGATAATAGCTGAATTAGAGGTTTGCTCTTTCCACTCACAATTTAGCTGGGAAAGTAGAGTTGAAAACTAATCCTGTTTAATCAAGAATTATTTCTCTTATATCAGGCAAAGTTCAAAATTCCAGAAAGTGATAAGCTCGGTACAAGCACTTCTGGCAATACATAAATCAACTTTATGGATACATTTTTCTTGTTTTGTTTTCAGAAGAAAGAGTCTGTCAAGATAGCCTAGAACTCACTATGTATACTAAGCTGGTTTTGATCTCATGGACCAGGTTCTTCCTTTGCCCACCAACCCCAGCCACAGTGATAGACATGCATCACCCTGTCTCTCTTATCTTTGTTTACATTCTCCAGCTAGCCTCTACACCATACCAGACACATTCTTAAAGTCAGCCACAGGAATGTACTGAGGATCTCTCTCTCTCTCTCTCTCTCTCTCTCTCTCTCTCTCTCTCTCTCTCTCTCTTACTCACACACACACACACACACACACACAAAGAACAGGCACATAGTAAGAAATATGACTGAGGGTGATAACTCTCCTTAAGAAACCACATCTGAACCCTTGGGTCACGCTGTCCTGGATTCTGACCCAGTTTCAGAAATGACATCTGGAAAAAGTCATCTGAAAAGAGGGAACCTCAATTAATGAAACAACCCTATAAGATTAGGCTATAGGCCAGACTGTAAGATTTGTTCCTAATTAGTGATTGATAGGAGAGGGCCCAGCCCATTGTGAGTGGGGCCACCCCTGGGTTGGTGGTCCTGGGTTCTATAAGGAAGCAGTCTGAGCAAACTAGGGGAAGTAAGCCAGTAAGCAGCACTCCTCTATGGCCTCTGCATCAGCCCCTGCTCCAGGTTACTGCTCCACTTGAGTTCCTGTCCTGACTGCCTTCATGATGGACTATGCTGTGGAAGGGTAAACTGAATAAACCCTTTTCTCCTCAAGTAGCTTTGGTCATGGTGTTTCACTGCAGCAACAGTAACCCTAACTAGGACAACACCCAACTAGAAATCGGGCAACTCACAGATGCCCAACCTTCTTCAGCAGCATGCGTCAGGAAGTGTGTTGGCCAAGGCCAACATTGTTTATGCTATGGGGTTTCCCTATTCAGAGGGTTTGATTTAAGGGGCTGCTATTCACACAGGGAAGCCCAGCCTTTGTGTTGCTGACTCTGTGGGAGAAACCTGGCTCTTCCCCAAATCTGACTGAAGAAGGAAGGGAGGGGCATGCCCTGCAAACAGAAGATAATAGGAAAATCAGAAAGCAGAACCAAGAGGGAGGGAAAAGAAGTAAGAGGTCGGGTCCCTGAAGGAAGGAAGCACACTTGCAATGTAAATTGTATCTGTAGACATTTTCATTTCAAGTGCCTTTGTATTTAAGACTGGGCAGGCTTCCTGCTATTCGTAACTAACGCTATGGGAGATAATCCAAAGGCTGATTTAAGACTACCAGTTCAACGATTTAGTGCATTCTACAGATCATTCAAGACAAAACTGTCAAATGATAAAGATAAAATCAGCAGTACATGCTGGCTGGCGCACATAGGAACATCTCTAGATCCCCTCTTTCTTTTTCCTCTTCTTCCTACAATTTCTTTCCCTGTAAGGGAAACATAAACCTGGGCTAGGATTTAAAGATCTCATTTAGACAAAAGGAGAGGAAACAAGGTCTGGAGTTCTTTGTTGCAAATTTTTACTCTAGTAACACCGAGGTCACAGATAAGAGCCCAAGAAAGACTTAAGTGATCACTAACAGCTCATGGAAAGTCTTCTGCCTTAGAGACCTGCCTGCTCAGGTTTTTACGTGGGGATGATTTGCTGGTGTGATCATGAACTATTCTGGAAGGTCACAGTTGCATCTCAGAGAGTAAAAAAAAAGCCCCTGTATTGAAGTCTGGTTTAAACATGGCTGCACTTCCTGTCCTGAGAAGGGAGGGCTTCTGTGCAGTTCTCACTATCGGAATCTGGCTCTGCTGTGTTTTATGTTTGTTGCTTGAGCTCATGACAAACTTCAGCACATCTAGACAGTAACACACACACACACACACAAATCAAGCACACACATATACTCACACACTTACACACCCCCATGCACATTCCCACACATGCATATGCACATGCGCACACTTAACAATTTCTTTTGTTTACTGTTTGAAACCCTTTTGTTTATTGTTTACTATTCTTATCCAAGGTTTCAAGTGACAGAGTGGCACAGAGCAGACAACAGAGCAGCAATGGTAATACTTTGTTCTTTTGGAGAATATTCACTATTTTCAGGGTGATGTAAACTTCCCACACTTTGCCATCTTTGACCCTTTCAGCAACTCCTGTCAAGTGTATTTTAGTTTCTTTGTGTTGGAGATAAGGCGATTGATGCTCAGAAGCTAGGAACCGCGTCCCCATATGGAGAGTGACAGATCTTTGTCAGCTCCGGGCCTGCAGGAATGTATCATGTTCTCATACAGAATCTTCTGATCTGGACTATAACCATACAATCTACATGGGAGGCAGAGACTATTACAATTGTAAATGTGCCCTTCTTTGCTCAGACTGTAAATTCCACAGGTACATTTTGCAACTGTTAAAAGGGTAAAGTTGGTTGCAGAAGCAGCATCAGCAACATCCAAGATTAACATCATGATATGTACATGTCACTGAAGGGCTAGTTAAGTAGAGAATGTCAAATCAATACACTAGAAGAAACAGGAATCAGGAATGGAGGAGGAGGCAGGGCTGAAGGGAGAGAGCTCTTTAAGCTACAAAGAAAAGACTCCTGATTACATTTCTAAATGGAAAAGCTAATGTGCATTATGACATTTCTTTAATTTACAACACAGAAAAACTGGGCCTAGTCAGTTGCACAGCAATGACCTAACAACTGTAAGGCCCTGGATTCAATCCCTACCATGCAGAAGGAGGAAGAAAACTAAGTGATTTATGTGTATATCTGTGTGCACACTGAATACCCATACAAGGATATGCTGAGTTTTCAGCAACTGTATGCTCTGAATGTGTGTGTGTGTGTGTGTGTGTGTGTGTGTGTGTGTGTATACATATAAAAATAATACCATTGATCTAGAAGTTAAGTATGAACGGTGCACAGAAGTTTAAAAGGCAAGAGCATCTCACCCCATTCAGTGGGGAAAGAAGCTCATCGCAGAGTTGTTGCTACATGATTATATCATAGCATATGAGGAAAATAAATACACATCAAATCCAGGAATGGGTCACCCAAAGGTGAAAGGACAGCCTGTGAAATGATTAACTGGGGTAAAAAGACATTTGCTCCATCTAGGAAGATACAGACTTTTAGGATTTGATATATTTTGAGAATATAAGCACCACTTCTGTAATTAACCAAGATAAAAGTACAAGATGAAGAACAAAAAGGATCCCGGCGACTTCTCTCCAGAGGTCTTCATTCCACGTGGCAGGTACTCTCATGGTAGACTTACTGACTCCTGTTACAAGTGCGCTGTTACTCTTTAGTTCTTTAAAGTATTCAGAAAGCATAGACTCTTATATAAAACCTATCTCTGGCATTCAAACTTCAGGGGCTTAGGGGGTTGGTTAAGAGGGAAAACAGGCTGGAAAGATTCCTGACAATAATTTCAAACAACAGACTAAGACTGGCAGATTCCTTGTGGAATAATGACCACTCTTTTCCATGGATTAAGTTGGCTCCTTATCAAACCAGATGTTGTATTTTATCCTTAAAAGTGGCACAACTATAAAAGCCCCATACTTTTGAGAAGTCAGAATAGTCTTCACTGTGGCTCATTGCTTTCACCCCATGTGATGTCCTATAAGATACAAATGTTCTAACTGCTGCAGGTAGATGGTGAGACTCATTCCCTGGCTGCAAAGACCCAGTGGGGCAATCGCAGCAAAGCCTAAGCCTTTCCATCACTGGACTGCACGCCTCTGGCTTTTCTCATCTGGGATACATCACTTTCATTCTCCGATCTGACCTCTTGAGAAATGGAGAGATCCTGATGCTTTTTCGCCTCCAATTTCTGACCCATGCCTCCTGGCAACACGCCATTCACAAATTTAATACATCCACCTCCCTTGTCAAATTCTTTGATAAGAATGCTCAAAAGGCTAGGGGTGAAGACAGATCTTTCCATCGCTTCAATGGCATGTTAGGTAGGATTCCCCAAGAAGAGATTTTTTTTGGGGGGTCAGGAATCCCCAAGTATGCACATGGGCTACCTGACTGTGAAAATCAGCTCATGTTTTCAGTGTACATAATGGTACCACAGCAGGATTAACCAGAACTTCTCTGAGTAATTCCAGAATACAGTTCTCTAAGGGCAGGGCACACTTTGGTCTCTTCAACACTATAGACCTATCTGTGATGAAGAAGGCATCTGATGAATGAGTCCCTGGACATACAAGCATGAGGTCTGACAAAGAACACAATGGCAAGAGCTGAGGATGTAATCCAGCAGGTAGAGCGCTTGCCCACAACACAAGAGATCCTGAGTTCTATTCCTAGCACACCATAAAACAATATAGTGGCATAGGGATGCCTCTCAGAGGTGGACAGAGAATGATGAGAGGTTCAAGGTCATCCTAGGCATACATAGTGAGTTAGAGGCCTACTTGGATTACACAAAACCCTGTCTCAAAAAGCCAAACAAAAGAAGGCTTTCCAATAAGTCTAAGTTTGTCATCAATGTGAACGTTTCTTGAAGATCTTCATGAAACCAGAAGAATCAGTATGACCCCTGCTACCAACTCACCCTTGCCATTATAGACTCTATCCCAAAGAAACCTTTTCCTTAAATTGCTTCTGTCCATGGCATTTTATTTTAATAGTAGAAAAATATCTAATTCAGTACTATTCAACATTTCAAAACACTAATGCCATCTTCACAGTGAGATTAAGACGGAAAGAAAAATGGGAGGAAACATTAATTAAAATCAGAGCATTCACAGGAGTGTCCATGTCTACGGACTGTGATTAAGTAGAGGACAGCACAGTCATGTTGCCCTCCCGACTCTAGAAGAAAGCATTAAGCCAGCAAGCATACTACAATTCGAGTCGACCACACTGCTGGGTACTCACATCCCAGGAAAATGCTAAGTGATCCCAAAACAGTTGGATCCTCACTCTGAAAAAACAAGTGGTCTAATGAGGAAATGAGAAGTCCTTTCCCTGCAGATAAAAGAGCTAATGGTTACCAAGCATCAGTGTAACATAAGCACTTTCGAGAGAGCTGGACAAAGGAGGAGGCAGAAGCAATCAGCTGTCATTCTCTCCGCATCAGAGAACTGGAGGACTGCTTTGTAAGGGGGAAATTTAGAGGCGCTGTTTCCATTTATTAGCACTAAGCTGCTTCCCCATATCCCTCCATAAACATGCAGCTCCAAAAAACAAAAGAAGATATTTTGATCAAGAGCACGAGTTTCTTTAAGCTGTAGGTTCGTAAGCATGCCTACTTAGCGAGTTCATGTAAACAGATATCCAAACATTGTGGGCCTGAACGACACTTAATATCTTATATTCTATTTGACATTTTCTTTTGAATAAATCCAACGATACCGTTTTCTCTTCTTTGAATAAGATCCCAAAGGGAAGTAAACTACATAATGGGAAAGAAAAAAAAATCAGTCCAGGCATTCCAGGGACTGTCAGCATCCTTAGGAAAACACCTGTTGTTCCTATATCTGCCACTAGTCTACGGAGTGGCGCTCATGAGCACTGTCTATAAGATCTTTTGTAAATACAAAAGTGCTCTCTTCAGGTTCAGAACAAAGAGCACACTCTTTATACAATATTGTCTTCAACATTAAAAGAGTTTCCAAAATAAAAACAAAAAGCATTACTTAAATTTGAAAAGGTAGTGGACTCCTTGAGGTCTCCATAATGGTTCCCTTGGTTTTCTGCATTTCTTTGCAGGTAACAGAGCAAAAAGAGAAAGAAAGCAAAACTCCTTGAGAATGTCTACCTTGTAACACTAACTAAAGCACAGACAGAATTCAGTCAGTGATGAAGGGGATAAGGGTGTTCTTTTCTTTTCCTTGCTGGGTACAGATTTTCTTTTTCAGTACCATCCCAAAGCCATGTATCCTAGTCTCATGATTTGAATACCACAAGCTAATGCTAGCACACAGACAACAGGAAAAGCTATCTCACATGGTTCCAGAGAGTGGCTTTCATTCCCTTGTTCTCAGATTATTTATGAGTGAAGTCTCAGGAACATAGCTAACAGGCACTTAGAAGCTGCCTTTGTCACAAAGCACTGAACTCTCACTTGGGCTCACTAGGTAGATGAAAGGAGGAGAAGGGCCTGGCACCTGTGCCTTCATCTTGTCAGATACCTGCTTGACTGTGCATAGGCATGCAAGTCACTCAAGGAGTGGCTGTGTGCATAACCAACCTGTCTCCCCTAAGACTGAAAACACGGAGAACAGCCATTGCCCTAAATCTGGAGTCACTTTGGATTCCAGAATAGCAAAATCTCATGAGATAGGCCCCACTTCAGATAACGATTATTCCTTTTATTCCCTGGCCTTTCTCCACTATCCACTGTGCCCTATTCCTGCCTCCCTGAGTATCATCCCCATTTTCCTAAGGAACTATCTACATTGCACAATTCAGAGGTCAACCACTGTGTGCCTAAGTGATTTCTATTATTTCATATAGGTAATTAAAACTCCCCATGAAAAATTAATTTATTCACAAAATAGCAGGTCTTTTCTACTTCTATTATACATTTGTTTTTTTATTATTTATTTTATTTTATTTTTTTAAATTTACATTCCAAATCATTTCCCCTTTCCCGTTTCCTCCCTCCCCGAAAGTCCCATAAGCCCCCTTCCCTCCCTCTTTTCTCCATTCAACCCCCTCTCGTTTCTCTGTCCTGGCGTTCCCCTACATCCAGTCTTTCCAGGACCAGGGGTCTCTCCTTCCATCTTCTTAGAAATCTATTGATATGCGGATTGTGTCTAGGGTATTCCGAGATTCTGGGTCAATATCCCCTTATCAGTGACTGCATACCATGTGTATTCTTTTGTGATTGGGTTACCTCACTAAGGATGATATTTTCAAGATCTGACCATTTGCCTAGGAATTTCGTGAATTCATTGTTTTTAATTGCGGAGTAGTATTCCAGTGTGTAAATACACCACATCTTCTGAATC
This sequence comes from Tokudaia tokunoshimensis, assembly GCA_036184795.1. Classification (NCBI taxonomy): domain Eukaryota; kingdom Metazoa; phylum Chordata; class Mammalia; order Rodentia; family Muridae; genus Tokudaia; species Tokudaia tokunoshimensis. The sequence continues at coordinate 106,424,904 of BTHU01000011.1, read as the reverse complement.
CATTCCTCCGTTGAGGGACATCTGGGTTCTTTCCAGCTTCTGGCTATTATAAATAAGGCTGCTATGAACATAGTGGAGCATGTGTCCTTATTGCATGCAGGGGAAGCCTCTGGGTATATGCCCAGGAGTGGTATAGCAGGATCCTCTGGGAGTGTCATGCCCAGTTTTCTGAGGAACCACCAGACTGCTTTCCAGAGTGGTTGTACAGCTTGCAATCCCACCAGCAGTGGAGGAGTGTTCCTCTTTCTCCACATCCTCGCCAACAACTGCTGTCTCCTGTGTTTTTGATCTTAGCCATCCTGACTGGTGTGAGATGGAATCTCAGGGTTGTTTTGATTTGCATTTCCCTAATGACTAAGGATGATGAACTATTATACATTTGTAATGCAAAGTTCCATTCAGAGTTTCCCCCATTCCCAGACTCCATGTATTCATTATCAGTGTGGATTTGAGTCCCAGCCAACCTGCCTAAGTACCTAGGTTCTTATGTCACATGGAAAAGAATTGAAGACACATAACTAGAAAGAGACATTTTATCAAGAAAGAAACAGAATGGGAATGAGATAGTCCACCATGGGCCACAGGTAGGTGACCCCTTAGGTTATTTACAATGCCACACTGGTGTGTCTTGGGCTTTTCTTGAAGCCACTATTTGAAATCCAGGTGGGGCACTGTTTTCAGTCCTTCTCTGCCAACTCCCCTGTTTGATGAATAAAGTAGAGGTGGGAAAGGATTGCAAGTCACATGCCAGAGACATACAGAATCTGCATTCAAGGTACCCAGAAACGTGGCGGAGGAACAAAGATTTCTGCTGCATGAAGAGCATATTAAAAAAAATTTTTTTTGAAGATTTGTTTATTTTGTGTGCTGATTTTTTGGTCTACATGTGAGTCAGGGAACCACATATGTGCCTGGTAGCCACAGAAGTCAGAAGAGGCCATCGGATGTTTTGGACCTAGAGTTACAGTTGGTTACAAGCCACCACGTGAGTGCTGGGAACCCAACATGGGTCCTCTGCAAAAGGACCAGTACTGAGCAACCGCTGAGTTATCTCTCCAGCCCCAAGAACACATTATGGTGCACAGACCTACTGCTACCCTTGCAAGGGCCATCACTACCCCCCAAGCAATAACCTGCTGATCAAGTCAGGCAGCTGGTCTACACTGCTGACATCATGCCTCAGTCATTCTGTGCTGAAGAGAGGACCACATTCCCTACTCCGGGGCAAGGAAATGGATGCTCGAAGCTACTGCACATGTGAAGTAGGTGAGCCATAGGTATAATCGCCCCATCTGGGGAAATGGCTCAGCAGTTCAGAGCATTGACTGTTCTCTTCCAGAGGACCCAGATTCAATTCCCAGTACCCATGTGGTAGCTCACAACCTGTAAATCCCAAGAGACATAAGAACTTCTAGTCTATATAGGCACCAGGCATGTACATGGTGAACACACAGACAAACAAAACTCTCAAACACAAAAAATAAATAAGTAAAAATTTTAAAAGTATAATTACTATTCCACCAAATACTCCTTTCAGATTGTTTTTTTAGTGGGGTCTCTTTTGTTATTTTTGCCATTTTTTGAGCTACTTCTTCAAGTTTTTGGTGGATCTGTCTCAACCTCCCATTCATCAGGTGAGAGCTAGAATTACAAATGGCACCCAAGGCATTTTGGTTTTTTTCCCCTTAAGTTCCAGATCTTTGTGCTTATTAAGCAAGCATTCTTACCTGCTGAGCCATCTTTCTGGACTGGACTGAATTTTACAAATGTAAAAACCTGCTGTGCTCGATTTTCATAAAGTATAAGAAACACTTGGTACAAAATAGGCACCCAAATACTTCTTTTTGAATTCATGCTATGAGAAAAATTAATGAATAAATAAATGCTCATTTGGTCTAATCCTCTTAATGCGTTTCCAAATTAAAGTAGCATCATATAAATACTAAATCCCTGAGATACAATTTTACTGGTGCCAGAAGACACCCTCACAGCAGTGCACCCCAGCTTAAGACTAAGGTCTGGGTCATAGTCCACTGTCATGACATGAAACCCACACAGCCTTAGACAGAGTGCAGCTTGGCCTTGCTTCACAGTCCTCATACCCTGCTCATCAAGATGGCTCATTAATGGCTTGATTTCAGATGTCTCAAGTAACTTTTCATGCATGAGCTGCCTGTTTTCAGAGTCTCCTGCTGTGCACACAGTAATTAACTTGCAATGCTCTGCTGGCTCTGAGATATTTCATGACATCAAAGGGGGCAAAAAGCACATCTAAAGCAGGTAGTTAAGCTTCAAGGTGCTGTCCAAGTTGACCTCCATAACCAAATATCTCAGGGAACAGCCAGGCAATATGGGGGTGCTGGTTACCAGGACTGAGAGTACTGGGACTCCCTGCTCCAAACTCCATTAATCTGAATTTCGTAGTGATAAACACAAAGCCACTATCGGGTTCTGCTTCTGGCTATGGAAAAAAGGATTTCTTTTAGAATACTAAAAATAAACTCTGTAGACCAGGTTCAATTAGGTCAGTTCGATAAAGACAAATACCATGGCATAGATAACCTGGCATAGATCTAAGGGCTGTGAATAAATTCCACATGTTGGGAAACTTAACTACCTGAGTCTCATATCCCTTCCTTGTAACATGAAATTAATAAATATTGAAATATAATGAAAACACACCTCTGGGTGTGTCCAGAGACTGACTATTCAGGGCTCTGCCTTGAGAGTGCATTAATTCCTGGACAGAAGCTGAAGGCAGTAATGGCAGATAGTGAGGAAGGTGGCCATGGGTGGCAGAAGCGGGTCACTTCCCTTTCTTTACTTTCTCACCATTATGATATGAAGAACTGTGCTCCACCAAACCTTATAGACTGTAGCAAAAGGAAGCCTAAGGCACTATAAGGAATTCCAGAAACTGTAAGCCAAAATAAAACCTTCCTTTACTTAAGCTGTTTCTTGTATGCATTTTGGACATGACTATGAAAAGTTCATATGCTAATTCATGCAAGTTAAGTGCTTTTATTACTACCACACCAATAGCACATTATGTTGTTTTATGCTATTATGATTTGATCATTATTACTCCCTGATACTGAACACACAGCAGGACTATAAAAATAGCTAAGACTGACAGAGTACACATAAAATTGTTTTTGCTGTTACTCCAAAAGTACAAAATTAGATAACCCAAAAGCTCACTCATCATTAATATCTATCCCCTCCAAACTTAATCATTATTCAACATTCTTTACAAACTACATGGTTATTTGATTTTTCACTGGTCTTCCTAAAATAAAGGGGACTAACTAATTGAGAAATGCTATTATATACTGCATTGTTTGTAAAATTCTAGGTCAATGAGATAAGATATGTGGCCAAATAACAGCAATGAGAACTCTATGATCTAGTAACTTATCAAAGGGCTTGGGAAACAAAGAGAAACAAAATAAAACAAGCAAGCCAGGGGTGGTGGAGCACGCATTTAATCGCAGCACTTGGAAGTCTGAGGAAGGTAGATCTTTGTGAGTTCAAGGTCAGCCTGATCTATAAGACAGCCAGGGGCCAAAGTTATTACACAGAGAAACCAACAACAACAAGAAGAAAACAACAACAACAACAAGATGCCTGATATTTCAGGATGAGTCACACACAAAGCCATTCCAAAACAAGGAACTGTGGCTGGGAGATGTGGGACTTGTGAGAATGGAGCACTGTGCCATGGGTGCCTAGAGTCATGCAGAAGGGGCTGACTGCCTCTTTTCCAAGGAAGGGCACTCTGAAAGGATGAAACTCTACAGTGTCTGATAGAGGGTTTACAACCCCAGTATACCTTCTGCACTGACAGCAGGGGCTGGGGTGGGTCTTGGCCTTATAACCCCACAGAGAATGAGCACCTACTTCCACAGTGTTTGCAAAGTATTGCCAAGAAGGCGGGAGCAACCCGAGAAACCTCCTCAGTGTGGAATTTAAGATTGTCCTTCCAAAGATATTTCCTACCCTGTCCAGCACTTCTTCTTCCAGGGAATATTACTTTTATCCTCTCTAAGCTATGCCAATACCTTGGGGAACATCTCTAAACTCCACTAGTGATGTCAGCATAACACTGTTCTCTGTCCCCTCAACATAATTACACACTTCTGAACAAGGACCTTCAGAGCCTGGGCTTCTGGAGCCAAGTTCACTTGCCCCCTATTCACACTTCTGTGGCTGTTATAAGACATGAAAGGCCAAACTGAACAAGTGTTGCTGGGGTACTGTAGAGAATGTCATTGAAGGAACACAGGGAATAACGACATTCAATCATTCATAGGCTTGATCGATGGTCACTCCTTTCTGTCTCTAAACTGAACTTCAAGCACCCAAATAGCAAGAATAAATGGCGTTCTCAGATCTTAGGCCATTTGTGCTGTGCAACTGGGACTACATGGGAGGGTGTGACCTCCTCAGTAACCAGGAACTAATTCCAGCTTGAATACATAATAAGTCAGCCACAGTCACCCATGTTGTATCCTGTGACATCCCTGCCATCTAGGTTACCCAAAACTTAACAGATGCACTTTACATATAATCTATACACCAAAGACTGCTGCCCAGTACAACTCAGCTCAGATCTGAGACTACCATATTCCATATTAGAGCATTTTCATTGAAAATGTGTTTTCTACTCTTGCAGAAATATGAGAGGTTAATTTATAGAAAACAAAGACAGTTAATAGTTTCTTACCACCATTCCTCATAAGTATCAAATCAGTATGTCGTTGGATTGTGCTTTTGAGTTCTAAGCTTCAGTTTCATCTTAAAAAGTACTCAGTGAATTTTGACTTCGGACAGGGACAAATTTCTGATGATTTCTTGAAAGATCCTAAACATATATCTGCCATTTTGTATTGTGCATTTATGCGAAAAGAAATTTGTAGCACTGATAACTATAAAAATCAAAATTTCTAGCAAATGTGAAAAGTGTTGAACGGGCCTGTGTCTTATGATACCAAATGTTCATCCAAGATTTAATTCTTTATATTAAAGTAAACAAGCACGTGCATTTTATCATATGCAGATTCAATGTCATTATCAACAAATATTAAACTTCAATGTACCCCCAAACTTGCTTTAGATAAATTTCTCTATAATGTATTCACAGTAAATGTTTGATTTTAAAATCCATTTTTATATGCCTCTACCACTGGGGTTGTAACAAATTTCTTGAGGGTTAAAAGAATTTGGAGTAGAGAAAGTTTGAGAGACATTGTTTTAAAACAAATAAAGAAACCCAAATGGTTGAAAACATAACATGACTTACTGACTTTTCTGTTCTGAAAAATTTGTTTATTCATTTTATGTAGATGGGTGCTTTGTATGCACATATTCTACACACCAGAATAGGGCATTATTCCCATGAGACTATGGTTATGGATGGTTTTGAGCTGTGGGTACTAAAAATTGGACTCACATCCTAGAGAAAAGCAGTCAGTGCTTTTAACCACTGAACCATCTCTCCATCTCTGACTTATTTTCCATAAGTAAGTTCGTCAAATTTTAACTATGCCACCTAAAGTGCATAATTGTTCTTTAGAAATAACTGAAATAACATAATTGTGTATATGTGAATCAGATAAATACAAGGTTCCTCTATGGACACAATTTCTAGGCCCCTGTAGGGCTATGCCTACTTTACTGATAGGAAAGAGAACTGAGAGAAGAAAAAGATTTCCACTCAATCCAAGCAACTTCAGGAACAAAGCAATTGGAGATGCTGGATGCTAAATCTGTTTTCTAGTGTGCTCAGGAAAAGTTGCGTTCTTTATATAATGCATTGACTTTTGTACAGTCTAATATTCTGGGCCTGTCTGAAGAGTCAACACAGCTGTCAACAACCTCCCACAATCTTAAACACACTCTTAGAGATGTGTCCCCATCAATGACTATTTCTCCTCAGGCTCAGAAGAGCTTAAGGGGTTTAAAGGAGCTTAATGTGTCTGACCCATTGAGGCCTAACACAAATCACAGCCCAGCCCTAGAACCCCTCACAAAAATGCCTCTAGGCACAAGGAAAGTTCAGTTTAACTCACTGGAGGAGTGTGTGCAGGCAGCAGGGCAGGGTGTGGTCTGTGGAGAACTTCCGAGCAGAATCCATCTCAAGTAGCTTTCTAATCCCAGACACAAGGTAGAGGCGGCCCCGCCTGCTCCAGTGAGACACATTTGTGCCATTTAAATGCCCTGAGGTGGGAAGGATGGGCTGTGGAAATGAAGAGCTTTGTCTTTTCTTTTTGTTTTACTGTTGATCTGACACTTACTAAGGATGGCTTGTAACCCACAGAGTAGTGGGACACTGGTTTCAAAATCATGGAGATCCTTTAGATGTGGGCCATGAAAACAAAATGGGCATTTCTGACAAGCCCAGGCTGTGGACTGCATTTTGCAAACAAGAGCACACAGTAAACAGCTTCAGGAAATAAGAAATAGACACTCAGAGCCAGGGAGACAGCTCTGTTAGTCACTGGGTAGACGAGCCTGCCACCGAGCTGGTTTCTCCCCGCTACCCAACCTCTCTCTCTCACACACACACACCAAATAAATAGGAACATAGCAACTTTAAGATTTATTTATTTTATGTATATGTGTGCTCTAGCTGTTAGTACATCTACATCCCAGAAGGAGGCATCAGATCACATTACAGATGGTTGTGAGCCACCATGTGGCTGCTGCAAACTGAACTCAGGACGTCTGGAAGAACAGTCAGTGTTCATGACCACTGAACCATCTCTCCAGGCCCTGAACATAATAAAACCTTTTGATAGACATAGAGATTCAGAGAATGTTTAAGAATTTCCAAACCTATTAGTCAAAAATGAAGTCTATTTTTAAAGAATACTATGCAATGAAATCTAAACGTGTGTGTGTGTGTGTGTGTGTGTGTGTGTGTGTGTGTGTGTGTGTGCGCGTGCACACCTCCAATACATAGCCCTCCATCTTACTTTTTTGATTCAGGTCTCTTCCTGAACATGAAAATTACTATTCTGGCTAACTGGCAGGCAAAGTGACCCCCTGGGATCTACTTACTTCTCAATTCTCTCCTGCCCCAGGCATGTTACACACTCTGGCTTCTATATAGTTGCTGGGCCCTTGAACTCAGGTCCTCATGATCACACAACTGGGCCATCTCCCCAGTCCTCAAACATATAGAAGAAAAGAGTGTAGACCACTGAAGAACAGTGAACCTAATTTTTCTTATTAAAGGGGATGGTATGTTAAACAAATATTAGGTTATAATCATTCCAAGACTACATAAAGCAGTCAGATGTGAGCAGAATGAGGAAATTCATTTGGTTTGGGTCAACTCTTAAGGTGCCCACACAATGCCACAACACAGGGCAAACCCACTGCTGAGGGGAATTTGCACATACGCATTCTCCCAAAGACTCCTAAAACCTTAAAAGGATTGTCCAGAAACAGGAAACAAAGACAAGATCCAAACTGATTCATGGCATGCAAACCGATATTTATAGAGATTACCTTTTGTTTTAAAAAGATTTTATTTATAGATGCATATGTGTATCTGGGTATGTATGTTAAGTATACCTGTGTGTTCTGGAGTAGGAACCCTGGTCCTAAGGGCAGTTGGTGCTCTTAACCACTCAGCCAGCCCCACAGAGCTAATCTTACTCAAGGCTGTGTTAAGGTTACAGTTACAGTTACAGCGGAACCTATAGCTTACTGATCACCTCGGATGATGAAGATGATGTTTGTAACAGTGTGGCCATTGTTTTGTGATGACCCTCTACCAGGCCATTCCTCAAACAATCTGTACATAACCCTATTCATAAATGAAGAATAAGGGCTGAGTGAATTAGCTGGCCCAGGGTAACGTAGCTGCCCAGGGATTTGGATGACCGTCTAGTACTTGAGGTTCCCTATGACATCACTATCTCTCCTTAATTACAGGAGGTTTAGAAGTTTAGGGACCTGCACAGAGGTTGGCACCTGGGGGTGGTGAATACCGCCCAAGTCTCCTTGTAAATATATATAATGTCTCACTTCTAAAAGCTAGAAGTCTAAAAATCATCTTGTACTCTGATGCAAGAGTAGAGGGACCCAAATTATCTAACTTGCACACCAAAAAAACACACCTTAACATGTAGACCAGTAAATGGGGAGCAGAGACACTTGCCTAAATCAGCCTGTAAGCAAGCAATAGCACATTAAATTTTTATGCCTGAAATAGAACCTGTTGATTTGATTTACTTAGACTCAGTCTGGAGGGCAGACTTCATGACTTAGGCTTATGACTTGATCAAATGATGCAGAAAAACAACCACAAATGCTAAAGGACTGTATCATGCACACTATGGGAAGGCACATTCATTATCTTCCACTGGCTATCCCTAGATGGAACTAGCCCATTTCAAGATGGCAAAACTCAACATACATTTTAAATGGCCCAAGGTAAAAGTATTGCAGCATACAGGTCAATATTTAATTTTACACTTTAAGCTTGCCTAGCAAAAGCAGTTTAGAAATGTGCTGAGCATTTGATAAAATGTTTTCAGCCATTATGAAGACATCTATGCTACATCCAGGAATTGAGTATTTTTTCATCATCAGTTTCCAGAATTAATATTTGAAAGCATCAGATCCCAAATTCAAAAAGTGAGCTAACAATTAACATTTTAACTAGTATTACAGAGAAGACTGCCAAAGGGAAAGTTTAGTAAAACTGACTTTCCCTGTTTACAGTAGAAGTGCGAGGGCCTCAAATTAAAATTGTATCTAAGTCCTGGTATTTTAGCTGGCTTCAAAACCAGCTCCAGGTGCTGGAGAGATGACCCAGTGACTGAGTCCCAGGATAAGTTCCCAACACCCAAATGGTAGCTTACAGCCATGTGCATCTCTAGTACCAAGGGACCTGTCACCCTCTTTGACCTTCAGATGTGCCATACACATGGTGTTCATACATGCACCCAGGAAAAACACTCATACACAGAAAATAGAAATAAATATTTAAAGCACATATACAATAAAGTAATTGTTCTTAAGAAAAACACTTTTTGGTTATTTTGTTTTTCTATCAAAGGTGATACTCAACCATGTAAGCATTCCTTTGATATCCCCCTAACTTGTAAAACTTTCAGAACTGGAGAGGTAGCTCAGTGGTTAAGAGCACTGACTGCTTTTCTGAAGGTCCCCAGTTCAAATCCCAGCAACCACATGGTGGCTCACAACCATCCATAATGAGAACTGACGCCCTCTTCTGGTATGTCTAAAGACGGCTGCAGTATGCTTAGATATAACAATAAAATAAATCTAAAAAAAAACCAAAAAAAATACCAAAAAAACCTTTCATAAAAGGAATTAAAAATGTTTAAAGTCTTCAACATGCTAAACTTTTGGCAGACTCTCAAGCTGAACGCAGGCACTAAGAAGAACAGCTAAACTCGCCCCTGTGTTAGGAACACATACACACACACACACACACACACACACACACACACACACACACTCATAAGCATGAGGAAAAAGGCACACCAATCACAATTTTCAGTGAAGTGAATAGAAGATTCTTACTCAGTTATCTCTGATCACTAAGTATACAGATCTTTTGTTGTACTAATTTGTTTTGTTTTTGTTTATGTTTGCCCTGGGGTACCAAAGTACTAAAGATATGTATGTTTTCATGGGTGAACAAACTAGAAATCCTCAGTATTCTTGCTTCCCTACCTCTTGGTTGAACAGAAGCAACATGGCTCATATGGGCACACAATCCTTCCCATGACATGACAGATGTCTCAAGCAGTTCAACAGAACTTTAAATTTGCTTTTGAACTGACAAAGGCTGTCTTACAAATGGCATTATGGTCCAGTCCATTTAAGACACTAGTCACTCTCGGAAGCCAGATAGCACAGTCTAAATAAATCAGATCATGACCCTTCCTACAGCTGACCTACTGGGAGGATTAAAACATAAGGTCCATGGACAAAGAAGACTAAACCATACCCTTTCCGAAGTCCTGACAGCAGCAATGGCAAAGCCTTCTCTCCCCAATACCTGCAGTCACTGATCTTGAGTTACGTTCAGGTTCCCAATGCCTTGGAGAGATCTCTTTTGCCAACACCAATATGGTCACTGTGTTCTTCTATTTAAAAATAATAGCCCATTTTCATTTTCCAATCAACAGCTGTTGGACATTTATTCTGTTTGAACTTCCTGGCTACAGTGAATGGAGCAGAAAATGACCATGGATAAGCACACAGAGTCCTTTGGGAATATGAGTGGTATAGCCTCAGCTATGCCAGCTTTCGGAGGAATTACCACATTAATTATCATAGTGGCTGCACCAATTTGCATTTCCATCAGCAGGAAAGGAGCACTCCACTTCCCCCAGCTCCACAGCAGCATATAATGTTATTTACTTCTGTGATCTTGGGCATTCTGATGATGGTAAAATAAAAGTTTAAAATAGTTTTAAATAGCATTGCCCTGAGAGCTAAGAGTGTCGAACATTAAAAAAAAATGTTTCTCAGCCATTTATATTTTATTTTTTGAGAGCTATCTCCTTGATTTCTTCTTAGCGTTCATTTTCATGAGCTTTTTGTATAGTCGACACACAAACTCTCTTTCAGATATATAGTTGATAAAGATGTCTTCCCATCTATAGGTTGCCTGCCTTTTGACATGATGGCGGTTGCTGCTTTACAGAAGCTTTGAGTTTCATGTGGTTCCTTTTATCATTTATTGGTCTTAATGCCTAGAATACTAGGTGTTGTTCAGAAAGCCTTTTCCTGTGCCTACAAGTTCAAGTATGTCTTTTAGTTGTCCTTTAGTTTAGGGTATCAGATATTATTTAATATCCAATCTCTTGACCTGTGAATAATAAATTATTCACAGGTTAAGAAAAATAAAGTTGGACCACCGTCTGCCCTTCTGCTGGGGCAGAACCTTGCCAGCTCTGCTGGGGTGAAAATCTCATCTCCTGATACTTCCTACAGAGCCAGCAACTCAGGGCAGTTGGTAAGAATCACCACCTCCCCACCCCCCCAACCTCTGGAGGCCCAGAGCTGCCACCAGGGATCCAGCAGGACTCTCTACCAAGCAACCACCAAAAGCACCGCCTTTCCGAATAACAATCCCTTTCTAGCTTTGTCCCCCTGCTACCACCTTCTGCTGGGGCAGAACCTTGCCAGCTCTACTGCGGTGAAGATTCCATCTCCTAATACTTCCTAGAGAATCAGCCACTCAGGGCAGTTGAGAACAAGCCACTCAGGACAGTAGAACCTTGCCAGCTCTGATGCACTGAAGATTACATCTCCTGATACTTCCTAGAGAACCTGCCACTCAGAGCAGTTGAAACTTGCCAGCTCTGCTGCAGTGAAGATTCCATCTCCTGATACTTCCCAGCAAACCAGCCACTCAAGGCATTTGCCCTTTCTGCTGTGACAGAATCTTGCCAGGTCTTCCACAGTAAAGACACCTCTCCTGATACTTCCTAGAGAACCAGCTGAACACAGGGCATTTACACTTTCTGCTGTGGCAGAATCTCGAAAGGTCTGCCACAGGGAAGACACCATCACCTGATACTTCCTAGAGAACTACCCATACGTAGGTCATTTGGAGTGCAGAGAGGCCTGGGAGCACAGGAGAACTGGTCTCCCAGGAGAGCCTACATACCCGTGTGTACAGAGAGAACAGGAATCCCAGGAGAACTTATATACAGGCTTACAAGACAGAAAAGCCAAAATAAGAGACAGCAAGACCAGCTAACACCAGAGAAAGCTAGATGGCAAAAGGCAAACGCAAGACCAAAACCAACAGAAGCCAAGGCAACACGGCATCATCAGAACCCAGTTCTCCAACAAGAGCAAATCCTGGATACCCTAACACACCAGAAAAGCAAGAGCTGGATTTAAAATCACATCTCATGATGTTTATTGAAGACTTCAAGAAGGACATAAATAACTCCCTTGAAATACAAAAGAACATGGATCAAAAGGTAGAAGCCCATAAAGAGGAAACACAAAAATCCTTTAAAGAAACACAGGAAAACATGGGTCAACAGGTAGAAACCCTTAAAGAAGAAACAAAAAAATCACTTAAAGAAACACAGGAGAATATGGATCAACAAGTAGAAGACCTTAAAGAGGAAACACAAAAGTCCCTTAAAAAATTTCAGGAAAACACAAATAAGTAAAGGATTTGAACAAAACTATCCAGGATCTACGAATAGAAGTAGAAACAATAAAGAAATCACAAAGTGGGACTACTCTGGTGATAGAAAACCTTGGAAAGAATTCAGGAGTCATAGATGCAAGAATCATCAACAGAATACAAGGGAAAGAAGAAAGAATCTTAGGAACTATAGATACAATAGAAAACATTGACACAACAGTCAAAGAAAACGTGAAATGCAAAAACTTGTCACCCAAAACGTCCAGAAAATCAGGACACAATGAGAAAACTAAACCTAAGGATCATAGGTATAGAAGGGAGAGAGGATTTACAATTCAACAAAATTATAGAAGACAACTTCCCTAACCTAAAGAAAGAGGCCCATGAACATACAAGAAGCCTACAGAACTCCAAACAGACTGAACCAGAGCAGAAAGTCCTCCTTAGACATAGTAATCAAAACACCAAATGCACTAACAAAGAAAGAATATTAAAAACAGTAAGGGAAAAAGGTCAAGTAACATATAAAGGCAGACCTATGAGAATTACACCGGACTTCCAAACTATGACAGCTAGGAGATCCTGGGCAGATGTCATAGAGACCCTAAGAGAACATAAATATCAGCCCAGGCTACTATACCCAGCAAAACTCTCAATTACCATAGATGGAGAAAACAAGATATTCCATGACAGAACCAAATTTACACAATATCTTTCTACAGACACAGGGCTTCAAAGGATAATGGGTTGAAAATACCAACACAAGTCGGGAAACTACTCCCTAGAAAAAGCAATAAAGTAATCTTCTTTCAACAAACCCAAAAGAAGATAGCCAAACAAACATAATTCCACCTTAAACAATGAAAATAACAGGAAGCAACAAACACTATTCCTTAATATCTCGTAACATCAATGGACTCAATTCCCCCCAAAAAAGATATAGACTAACAGACTGGACCCAACATTTTGGTGCATACAAGAAACCACCTCAGTGACAAAGACACTCATTACCTCAGAGTAAAAGGTTGGAAAACTATTTTACAAGCAAATGGTCCCAAAAAACAAGCTGGAGTGGCCATACTTATATTGGATAAAATCAACTTTCAACCAAAAGTTGTCAAAAAAAAGATAAGATGGGACACTTCATACTTATCAAGGGAAAAATCTACCAAGATGAACTAGCAATTCTGAACATCTATGCTCCAAATGCAAGGGCACCCACATTCATAAAGGAAACCTTACTAAAACTCAAAGCACACATTGCACCCCACACAACTATAGTGGGAGACTTCAACACCCCACTCTCAAGAATGGACAAATCATGGAAACAGAAACACAGAGAAATTAACTAAAGTTATAGATCAAATGGACCTAACAGATATTTATAGAACATTCCATCCTCAAGAAAAAGAATACATCTTGTTCTCAGCACCTCATGGTACCTTCTCCAAAATTGACCATATAATTGGTCACAAAACATGTCACAAAACAGGCCTCAACCATTACAGGAATATTGAAATTATTCCATACACCCTATCAGATCACCAAGGCCTAAGGCTGGTCTTGAGTTCAAACAAAAACAATGGAAAACACACATGAACGTGGACTTTGAACAATGCTCTTCTCAATGATAGCTTGGTCAAGGAAGAAATAAAGAAAGAAATTAAAGACTTTGTAGAATTTAATGACGATGAAGACACATCATACCAAAACTTATGAGACACATTGAAAGCAGTGCTAAGAGGAAAACTCATAGCTCTAAGTGCCTCCAAAAGAAAGTGGAGAGGGCTTACACTATCAGCTTGACAACATACCTGAAAGTTCTAGAACAAAAGGAAGTGAATGTATGAAAGAGAAGTAGACTGCAAGAAATAAACTCAGGGCCGAAATCAACCAAATAGAAATGAAAAGAAACATACAAAGAATTAACAAAACCAGGAGCTGGTTCTTTGAAAAAAATCAACAACACAGATAGACAAACCCTTAGCCAGACTAACCAGAGAGCACAGAAGCACTACCCAAATTAATAAAATCAGAAATGAAAAGGGAGACATAACAAGAGAAACTGTGGAAATTCAAGAAATAATCAGATCCTACTACAAGAGCTTATACTCAACAAAATTGGAAAATCTGGATGAAATGGACAATTTTCTAGATATATACCAGGTGCCAATGTTAAAACAGGATCAGATAAACCATCTAAATAGTCCCATAAGTCCTGAAGAAATAAAAGCAGTTGTTAATAGTCTTCCAACAAAAATAAAAGCCTAGGACCAGATGGGTTTAGTGGGGAATTCTATCAGATCTTCAAAGAAGAGCTGATACCAATACTCTTCAAACTATTCCACAAAATGGAAACTCAAGGAATACTACCCAATTCATTCTATGAAGCCACAATAAAGCTTATACCTAAACCAAACAAAGACCAAACAAGGAAAGAGAACTTCAGACCAATTTCCCTTATGAACATTGATGCAAAAATACACAAAAAATATTCTGACCAACCGAATCCAAGAATGCATCAAAACAATAATTCACCACGATCAAGTAGGCTTCATCCCAGGGATGCAGGGATGGTTCAATATATGGAAATCCATCAATGTAATCCACTCTATTAACAAACTTAAAGAAAAAAACCACATGGTCATTTCATTAGATGTTGAAAAAGCTTTTGACAAAATTCAGCATCCCTTCATGATAAAAGTCTTGGAGCGATCAGGAATTCAGGGCCCATACCTAAACATAGTGAAAGCAATATATTGTAAAACAGTAGCTAACATCAAACTAAATGGAGAGAAAGTTGAAGCAATCCCACTAAAATCAGGGACCAGACAAGGCTGCCCACTCTCTCCTTATGTATTCAATATAGTACTCGAAGTCCTAGCCAGAGCAATTAAACAAAAGGAGGTCAAAGGTATACAAATTGGAAGGGAAGAGTCAAAATATCACTATTTGCAGACAATATGATCGTATACTTAAGCGACCCTAAAACTTCCACCAGAGAACTCCTAAAGCTGATAAGCAACTTCAGCAAAGTGGCTGGATATAAAATTAACTCAAACAAATCATTTGCCTTCCTCTACTCAAAGGAAGCTGAGAAAGAAATTAGGGAAATGACACCCTTTACAATAGTCACAATATTACATACCTTGATGTGACTCTAACCAAGCAAGTAAAAGATCTGTATGACAAGAATTTCAAGCCTCTGAAGAAAGAAATCATAGAAGATCTCAGAAGATGGAAGGATCTCCCATGCTCATGGACTCTAATGAAGCAAGTGAAAGATTTGTATGACAAGAACTTAAAGCCTCTGAAGAAAGAAATCGAAGAAAATCTCATAAGATGGAAAGATTTCCCATTCTCATGGATTGGCAGGATTAATAGAGTAAAAATGGCATTTTGCCAAAAACAATCTACAGATTCAATGCAATCCCCATCAAAATCCCAAATCAATTCTTCATAGATCTAGAAAGAGCAATTCTCAAATTCATCAGGAATAACAAAAAACCCAGGATAGCAAAATCTATTCTCTACAACTAAAGATCTCCTGGGAGAATCACCATACCTGACCTCAAGCGCTACTACAGAGCATTAGTGATAACAAACTGTTTGGTATTGGTACAGAGACAGGCAGGAAGATCAATGGAATAGAACTGAAGTCCCAGAAAAGAACCCACACACCTATGACAAAGGAGCTAAAAACATGCAGTGGAAAAAAGACAGCATTCTTAACAAATGGTGCTGGATAAACTGGAGGTGAGCACGCAGAAAAAGGCAAATTGACCCATTCTTATCTCCTTGCACAAAGTTCAAGTCCAAGTGGATCAAGGCCCTCCACATAAAACAAGACACACTGAAGCTTATAGAGGAGAAAGTGGGGAAGAACCTTGAACACATGGGCACAGGGGAAAATTTCCTGAATAGAAAACCAATGGCTTATACTCTAAGAACAAGAATCGACAAATGAGCCTAATAAACTGCAAAGCTTCTGTAAGGCAAAGGATACTGTCAATAGGACAAAACAGCAACCAACAGATTGGGAAAAGATTTTTACCAATCCTACATCCGATAGAGGGCTAATATCCAACGTATATAAATAACTCAAGAAGTTAGACTCCAGAGTGTCAAATAACCCTATTAAAAAAATGGGGTACAGAACTAAACAGGGAATTTTCAACTGAGGAAACACGAATGGCTCTGAAGCACCTAAAGAAATGTATAGCATCCTTAGTTATTACGGAAATGCAAATCAAAACAACCCTGAGATTCCACCGCACACCAGTCAGAATGGCTAAGCTGAAAAGCTCAGGGGACAGCAGATGCTGGAGAGGATGTGGAGAAAGAGGAACACTTCTCCATTGCTGGTGGGATTGCAAGCTAGTAAAACCATTCTGGAAATCAGTATGGCGGTTCCTCAGAAAATTGGACATAGTACTATCTGAGGATCCAGCTATACCACTCCTGTGCATATACCCAGAAGATGCTCCAACATGCAATAAGGACATATGCTCCACTATGTTCATAGCAGCCTTATTTATAATAGTCGGAAGCTGGAAAGAACCCAGATGTCCTTCAACAGAGGAATGGGTACAGAAATTGTGGTACATATACACAATAGAGTACTATTCAGCTATTAAAAATAATGAATTCATGAAATTCTTAGGCAAATGGATGGAACTAGAAAGTATCATCCTGAGTGAAGCAACCCTATCACAAAAGATCACACATGGTATGTACTCACTGATAAGTGGATATTAGCCCAAAAGCTCAAAATAACGTTACAACTCAGACCGTGAAGAAGGTAGATCAAAGTGGGGGTGATTTGGTTCCTCTGAGAAAGGGAACAAAATAATCGCAGCAATAACTATGGAGACAAAGAGTAGAGCAGAGACTGAAGGAAAGGCCACCCAGAGACTCTCCTACCTGGGAATTCATCCTATAAACAGTCACCAAACCCCAAAACTACTATGGATGACAAGAAGTGTGTATCGAAAGGAGCCATTTATGGTTGTCTTTTGGAGGGGCCCTGCCAGAGCCTTACAGATACAGAGGTGAATACTAGCAGCCAACCATTGGTCTGAGCATGGGGTTCAGTATGGAGGAGTTGGAGGGCAAGCTGGAGGAGCTGGGGGGGTGGTTTGCAGCCCCACGGGAAGAATGACAATTTCGGCCAACCAGACGCCCCAGGGCTCCTAGGGTCTAAGCCATCAACCAAGGGGTACATGTGGTTCCAGCCAAAAGACTGGCAGAGGAATGCCTTGTCGGGCATCAGTGGGAGGAGAGGTCTTTGTTCCTGTGAAGGCTCAGTGAGGCCCCAGTGTGGGGAAATCGAGTGGGGGTCATGGGAGTGGGTTGGGTGGAGGAGCATATTCTTGGAAGCAGGAAGTGGGAGGATGGGTTGAGGGTTTTGGGGGAGGGGGAAACCGGGAAGGGGTATAACATTTGAAATGTAAATGAAAAATATATTCAATAAAAAAAATAAAAATAAAGTTGGTTGGGAAATGGGTAAAACAGGAAACAGTCATCCCAAGTGAGGTAATGACCCAGAAAGACAAACATCTCATGGTTCCTTTCCTATATGCATGTCAGCATTGATTCTTTAGATATGTGTGCTTCATTTGCATGCTTAGAGAGGTTAGCAAAGTCATGAGGGAGGAGGGAATCTCTTAAGGGATTAGTCAACACATATTAGCAATTAAGCAATAAAAACCCAACTACAAAGAATGTGTTACCTCTCTTTAAGATGTTGGCCAATAGTGTACCATGGACAAACTTAACACTGAACACTGTTGTCACTCTAGAACTTCAGTCATAGCGTCCACATACTTAAGTCATAAAAGCAGTTGGGAATCTTCATCCCTACTGGCTGTCATAGTGCCGGAAGGTGCTATGTGCACACCACCAGAGGGGAGACAATAGTCATCAGTCTGACCCATCTGTGAACCCTCAGAGCTATAACGAATGATGGGTCTGGCAAGAAATCCTCACTGGTCCACCGGGGGCAAAAGGCCATCCACATGACCAACCAATTTCTGATTTGATCTAAGACTCAATCCTTAGGTCAGAATCCATAGTTTGCACTATTAATGGAACCAAGAAGCTGAATCCAGAAAGTTCATAAGTTCTGTGGAAGAAACTATTGTTATTCTACCAATAGACATAGTGTTAAAATGACTCCTAAAAGTTCACTGCTTGTTGTCAGTAGTACATGCCTGAATCCTCACCAGAGCTTCTTTTTGCAGTAAGATGGTGTAGTAGCTATTCCTTGTTGTCAACTTGACTATATCTGGAATGAACTACAATCCAGAATTGGAAGGCTTACCTATGAGCCTAATCTGGAGCCTGGAAGATACAAGTTTCTGACCTGGATCTTGGAATGGATATCTTGAAGCATAGTGGCTATGAATTCCAGTAGGTCATCTGGGAATAAAGGTGTGGTGGCACACATCTTTAATCTGGGCCACACTTTCTGCTGGAGACCTACATAATTTCATTGGAAAAAGGAAGATTTACTCTTTCCTTCACCTACTTGCCTTGTTGGACTGAGTAACTGCTAGATCCTTGAACTTCCATCCACAGCTGCTGCTGACCATCATTGGAAGTTCAACTACAGAATGTAAGTCATCAACAAATTCCCTTACTGTATAGAGACTACTCATAAGTTCTATGACTCTAGAGAACCCTGACTAATACAGATGGTAATTAACATAGGACCTAAAGCTGTCCTGGTGCAGAGAACAAGACACTATAGAGTGATTACCTCTATCCTACCATACTCCTCTGCACAAGGCTCAGGCTTCTTCTCAGAAGAAAGGGTTCAAAGATTCTGAGGTAGAGGAGGTGGAGTGCTTCAAGGAAACAGTATGTTCCAGAAATAATAGGGCACATGAACTCATAGTACTGAGGTAGCATACACAAAAAATGGGTAATCTCAAGGGAGACAAAATTCCAGCATGCAGTGAGTGTATGTTGGAGTGGGGTGGAGGTAGAGGTGAGAATGACATACTACCCCTAGTTGAGGAAGTACTAAAGCTTGATTGTGAGGTGATGCAGGAGAAGGAAGTCAGTTTTTTTCTAAAGGTGTGACCTCTGCTAGGTCAGCTCCACTACAAGGCAGGACTCATACCCGAGAGTAGTGGGTCGACTCAAACTGAATTTAAGTAGGGTTTTTTTTGGGGGGGTGGGGAATGCAGTGGCATAGTAAGTTGGATGTGAACAAGGCAGGAGTAGATATGGGAGGAGTAAAACAAACATGATCAAAATATACTATATGAAGTTATAAAAGACTTAATGAGACTTGAAAGCAATCAATAATCCAAACAGTTGAACACAACAAAAGACAAAGCAAAGCTAGTCATCAAATGGCAGCTTCCAACATTGGCTCAAAGGAAGGCCAATTCCTTCTAAAGAGCCCAAAAGCAAATAGGAAATCAACGGCCAAGCTTCAGGATCATGGAGAATCTTACAATAGTCAGATGTTTCTGGAGAATTCAAAATGGAGGCTAAGCACTCATATCTACTGCTTTACCAAATATCGTGTGTGTGTGTGTGTGTGTGTGTGTGTGTGTGTGTGTGTGTGTGTGTGTTGTTTTAAGCAGCTGATGTCTCCTAAAGACTGAAAAATGTTCCTGGAAGAAAATAATTCCAGCAGCTGCTGAGAACTTTCAGAGTTTCCTCTCCATCTGGGGTCAATTTGTGCATGTGGCAGACTCCCCACAACTTGTCTTTTGTCCATCCATGGTTGCAATGACTGTTACTGGATTCAGTGCTACACCCTGTGCCCCAGCAATCCAGGATCAGCCACGTGTCTTTCAAAGCCGATTAGGAATCAAATTAATAGTCAGAAACAGAAAAGGGAGGTTAGATGTGCCTGACCTGGGAAAGGGCACAAAGAAAAACAGCAAATCTCTACCAAACCTGGCTAGTGGGGTGTGACCCCATGTCCAGGAACGAGAATATACTGTAGATATCTACCTCATGTCTCTGGAAATCATTTCTGTCCCTTGTAATCCACCTCTAAGAGAAAATGATCTGAGGACAGGGTAACCCTTTCTATGATGTCTTACTTTTTCTAGGGTAACTGTGAATTGATTTGTGACCTAAAGTTACCCAATATTGTTCATATCAGAATTTGAATGTGAAGCATAGCATCAAGTTAGAGTGTAGCCTTAAATTTGTGGGATCAGGAGGAAATACAGCAGCATGCATGACCCAATCATCACATTGACGAGAATAAAATGTTTTACTAACAATGGCAAGGCAGGTGTGGTGGCAAGAACATTAATTCTAGCAGCAGAGAAGCAGCAGCCGGCATATCTCTAAGCTGGAAGTTAACCTCCTGCTTTTTTTAAAGTTTTATTTATTATTATATGCGAGTGCACTGTAGCTGTCTTCAGACACCCCAGAGGAAGGGCATCAGATCTCATTACGGATGGTTGAGAGCCACCATGTGGTTGCTGCGATTTGAACTCAGGACCTTCAGAAGAGCAGTCAGTGCTCTTAACTGCTGAGCCATCTCTCCAGTCCCGCTTTTCTTAAAGAAATGAGTGATATCCAGTTCTTACCACTAAATGGTCCTTGACGGATACAATGAGAGTTTGGAGGGTACTTAGATAAGAGAAATTTGGTGATCTCCAATTTAACAAGTAATTATTAACAGTGAAGTGATGACTGGAGATTCAATTCAGACTTGGCCAGTCAGCAGGGAAGCTGGTCATAAAGGCAACTTATGTGAGGCAGATGCATAAAAGAGAACAAATCACACCTATAGCTTAGAAAGCACACAAAACTGGGTGGTTAGTGTACACTAAGAGAATTAATCCTTTCATGGAAAAGGCAAAGGTTGACACATCTATTTCCAAATAAAGGAAAAAAATCACTTAAATACTGTTATTTTATCCCATTCAGAAAACTTTCCTGAATATTTGCAACCAGCCCAAGTTGAGGCAGAAATTAAAATGGTCCTAGACTCAACAACAGCAGATTGTTAGGGGACAGAAATGTGACAAACCGAACAGCAGAATACACCAAGCTCATTACACCTCTTCCCCCACAACAAATGACAAAAAGAAGGTTACAGGCACAGATTTTTTTCCTGGCTATAGATGGCTGCTCTGAGGTTAGGGAAGGCTTGCTCACACTTCCTCACTGCTGTTCCCTTGCAGAGACCACAGTGAGGTTTTCAGGTTGGGGGAAATACCTTGGGCCAAACTGGCTTCACAGAATCACTTAAAATGGAATTCGCAGAGAACACGGGCTGGGTGTGTGTGTCTCAGATGGCAGACTGTCTGCTTATCTCAAGCAGCTCTGGGTTCCACTGGAAGCAGGTATGGTGGCAAATCTGTAATCCTAGCACTCAGGAGAAGGCTGGAAAATCAGAAGTTCAAAATCGTTATTGGCTACATAGTGAGTTCCGGGCTAGCTTTGGGTCCATGAGATCCCACATAATAAATGCGTGTGTGGCGAGGAGTGTGGTTCTATGAGCATGTGTGTATGAGCTGCATGCTAAGCTAACACTATCTATGTAAATAATCAGTGACATGACAAGTACAAAATCAAGTGGCCTTGCAGTTTTAAAGTCTGCCCCAGTGCTGTACTTCCTCCAGCTGCACTGCCCCGCCCCACCGCCTCCCCACAGAGTGCCACCCACTGGTGTGCAAAGGCCCAAGCCTCTCAGAGAAAACAGGGGCAAGGAAGAGAAGGAAGAGCTCTTTGTGTGCCCGTTTCAGATGCAAAAGAAATAAGCTAAAAATGCCTGCAGCTTCCAAGATCCAATTTTAGACCAGCCACTCCAGAACTCTGTGGGATGAATTCCTTCCACATCAGGGACAGGGAAGAGGCTCAAAGACAATAGACCTGGGGGAGTACAGAAGACTTCACAGTCCCATAATTGCTCTGGTGGAGGGGCAAGAACTGGTAATCACTGAACCAGCAAACCTATGGTTGGCAACTCCAAGTATGCCTGCCCTCCACACAGATGTTGCATCCGAGCGCGTAAATCTCTGGAGCGCCCCACGCACATGTGGCATCATTCACCTAGAACCGCGTTGCCGCCGAGGAAAAGGAGCAGATGGCAAGTGAAAAAGAAATATTGATCACCATGAATAATTTTTACTAAAAAGCATATAAAAATGAGATTTTTAAAATATTTCAAAATAATTTATTCACTGTGGTCTCACTGTTTTATATATCTGTTTATAAATATTTACAATGCACTACCTTCATAAAATAATTATTATTCAGTGTTCACAGTAAAGGGAAAGGCATCAGAGACCGACTGTTTGTGTGTATATGCCTCAACTAATCTGTGTGACAATATTTTAATTTAGCATTAATTCTCAACTGTTCCCTGTTAAACATACACTGCTTTATTTGCTCTCTTTGTCAGGTGATATTTATAGACAGCAACACGCATCACAGTACCAGCTTTTATTTGTAGTTATTTAGTGATATGAGGGAGAGACTTTAAGTTAATATTCATGTGAAATATTAACACGTCTTCAACTCAACTTTCTGTTAACATCAAGCAATGCTCAAGATGAAAATCATGATAAAACTGAACCCATGTTCATTGATGAGCACATTACAAAGGTGAGAGACACACTGTGGTCCTATTGTAGGACAAATACCCAATCGCAGAGAGGCTCCTCCTAGATGTCAGTCCGTCCAAAGAGAAATGACAAGAAAACCAGAGTGACTCTTGAGAAAGGAAGGCACATCTATGTCCCTCTCTGTTGTCGGCAAGTACAACTCTCAACATACGCCCCTAAGAAGACATAGGAAGAACAATTATTTCAACATATCAGTACATTCCTCCCTCAATGTCAACAATGAGAGTTGAACCCTATGCATAGTTCTCTAAACCAAACCCCAAGCCCTAAACTTTGTGTCTTTCAAAGAGGCAGATGCTCACTATGTCACCTAGGCTGGCCTTGAACTCCTAGGCTCAAGTGATGCTCCTTCCAAGTAGTCATAGCACCCAAGTGCACACACACTACCCAGCGCAGCACAATCCTATCTAGTTTTTCCTCCTTATTCCCTTCCATCTCTTTACATTTAACTTCTCAGTTTAGTAACTGCTATATCTATGAAGTTCCATGTTGGCTGGAATTTAGAAAAGGAATTAGGAGACAGTCTTCTTAGATATTTTTGACCCATGAGTCGTAGTGGTTGAAAGACAACAGTACTATGATGATTGAGATGGAAGGTTCTGGAATGATTCTACATACAGTTGGAATATTAATCACTCTGTCTCACACCTTTCTTCCTGCATAATAAATATCAGTATATCTTGAGGATATGCAGAGGTAGTGTGCGTAGTAGTGGGGTGGGTAATGAAGTGACATACTGTACATCAGTAATTAATGTTAATTAAAATTAAAGTTAATTCCTCAGCCCAGTTTGGAGGAGGGGAAAAATCATAGATCTACTGAAAAAAAAAAAGAAATATAATACAGCTCACATATAGAACATTCCGGCTTTCAATAAACACATTTAATTTGTCCCTGTGCTCTTTCCTTTTCAGGTTTACATAAGGACAGTCACCAGAAATAATGATCTTGACAATCAAATGTCTAACGAGGGACTTCTGTTCTTTAATAAGCACAACATACCTTATCATTTCACCTCTAAGAATTCCTGAATACTTTACGGTGATAAGAGAAAAACTGGTTTCTTATTTTATTTCAACACTATTAAAATCATCTCTTGTTAAAGTATAACTCTCTAAAGTCTAGCAGAATATACACATGGATATGTGTGTGCCTGTAGATCCTGTTATTTCAGTGAAACTGACACATAATATACATCTTTAACTCCCCAGGGTACACAGTATGATAATTGCCCAGATCTCTCCTCTGCCAAAGTAAATTTAAGAAGAGGATGTTTTTAATAATGGGGAACTATGGGGCAATATGACACTTCATTATAGCTGAGCAAGCAGGGTTCTAGGCAGATTCTGTTATTGTTTGGCAAACAGTCTTACATACAAATAGACTTTAGCCATACAAGTACATCTGGGCGATCCCATGCTCGATGCCTGATTCACACACAGTCATGGAATGTCCTGCAGTATAGCATTGGAACTCCAGATCATAAATGCTGCTTTTCAACTAAAAATAGTTTGAACATACCTATTGTCATTAACTAATGGTGTTCATCACCCTCTGGGACTCCTTGAGCACTGAAATTCAATTTATGTAACATTTACTTCCCATAAGGGGAGGGGGAGACCATTAACCATTTCCATTTTCAAAGATCTAGCATCTTTCTCCTGGATCAAAATAATAAACATTTGGCCTTGGAAATGAAGTCTGAACACAGACTGAAGCTGAGTAATGCTCAAGGATATGACATACCACACCCAGGTCCCTGAAGACCATACAGCCATGCCCAGCTTAAACCTCAGATAGAATCTGAGAGCCAAGGTGGGGGCTAATGCTAGATTAATGGCTGGGGGAGGATGTTCTGTAGGACCATTAAATGAGACAACTTGATGACTGTAACAATTTATCACTAGTTGATTCCACCCTTGGATTATTCAGCAGACGCTGCCATTGTTCAGTTAAAGTCAGAAGTATATAATTCCCTCTTTCCAAACTGTTTTCTCTCCCACATTTCTTTCCCACTTGATGTGTTAAATTCTTCATCCCAAGTCTCATTGAGATGTTTTTGTTAGGACTTCTGGATCTTTCTTTTTTTAATGCCACTGGATTCACATTTCACCTCTAAATATTCCCAGGGGCCAATGCTATCACTCAGCTCAAAGAAGAATAACAAAGGCAGTATGGGGTCTTATAAAGAACAAAGGAAAGCATTTTACCTGTGTTGTAATCTGGAAAATTTTCACCTTAATTCCTCCCTTCTTTCTCTTAAATCCAGCCCTTCCCCCCCACCCGCCATCTTGGGTTTTTAATGATACCATCCATGAATCTCTTCACTCTCCTCACTACTTACTTCATTAAGGAAGATTGCTCTATAGGCCAACCCTGCCTTCATCTCTTGTTTTGTCTTCTACAGATCATCAAGGCAATGTGAGCAGACAGTATTTACAGCTTTTCTGAGCCTGGGAGCCTGGGAGCCTGGGATTCACCACTTCTGCCTGCCCAGATTCTGCTAACGCCTCTCTGACCTGTGAATAAGCATGTGCTTATACGTTTCTAAGCAATGACCTTGGCCCAAGACCTCTATGTACACTCAAATCTCAACACTAAGCCAGGGCAGCTGGGTATAGCTATGTGTGCTAAGGTCAACACATAGTAGAAAATCAAGCACCATATAAGCAAATCCTTCATTAGCCGTCTCCTCTGCAGCGTTCCAGCTTAGTCCTCTGTCTAAGGACTACTCTGTATCCAAGCTGGTTTTCAGCATGGCTGTATGAATGAAAGAACTTGCACTAAAGCTCAGAAACACCATGACAGTATGGCCAGGCTGCGGCATTAGCAGAGCAGCAGGGCCTACCATCAACCCTTGGTATTTTCTCTGAGCAAGCATGCTTCAATGAGAAGCACTGGAAAGACCTGCACATGAGCAGTAGGGAAGGGGTCAGCCTGTGGGAAGAGTCTCCCTTGAGCCACAAAAGTAGCACTGTCGGGGGGGGGGAGGGGGCAGCAAGGTCCCCCAATGAAATAGATCTGGGGAGCTCACTTCAAAAAAATAAGATGAAAAAGCAATAAAGAATCCGCATTTAGCATAGCTATACCAGAAGGCAAGAGATCCAGGGGCCTTGACCCTGCAATGACATGAGCAGAGACAAAAAGCTTGCACGGTTTATCAGAGTCAGTCAGACTGGAGTGGCTGATGATTATTTCAAGATTGGTCAGAGGGCCTTGGTCACAGGAAGTCATTGCTTTGGGGAAAGGTGGCACAAGTCTTGTCTGAAGATGTCTGTCCATCAGGTCATTATTTCTGGAATCCAAGGTGAGTGCAGGAGAACAGGGGCAAAGGAGACAGATGCAAGATGGATGCAAAGAGGCCCTTCTTAACTGAGCTTATCTGCCCACTGTGCATTTGCAGGCTAACGTGAAGAATCAGTGCTTGTGGCAAAAGCAGGCTGTGTCCTAGTTACACAACCACTGCCACTATGATACATATGTGATACTGACAGACCCTCAGTGTGCCCCTAAGAGTGCTGCTTGGTCTACACAGATGTGCCTGCTCTCAATGACACTGCTGCGAAGGGTTCCTTGCAATAAAGCTCACTCTGAGGGACAAAGGCCACAGTAGCAAGAGAGATCCCCTCTTCCTTTTCTAACCTATTTTTCGGCCAGAATGGCACAATCTCTTTTTCTGTAGTACTGTCTCTTTCAAAGTGTAGCGGGCTGTGGGGAATAGCAGCCAGGCTTGGGCCTTACTAGGGGCATTGAGAGCCCCACCCACTACCAGCTTCCTGCTGTAGGAAAGGGACTGAAGGTGAGTTTTTTTCCTAGGCTGGCACTTGGGAAAACAAGGCATGGAGGGGCGTTAAGAGGTTCCATGGACTGACTTAGGAGAATCTATGGCTTGCAGAAAAGATAGGTCAGGTACTCAAGGAGTGTGTCCTTGTGTGTGTTACTCTGTTTTGTTTTGCCTTAAAATGTTACTAACCCAGTAATATATCTGGTTCTAAGAGATACTTCAGATCTCCCTGCAGATACCAGGGAAATGACAAGAGAGGAATTGGAGAGATATTCCAAGACAAGAGATTGCTATTGGATGACAGCAGTAAATATGGGGAGAAAGAGTGGATACAAGGCACAGTAAAACACAGTGAGCAAGGTTATAAGACAGGGAGAGGGTTGTGGCTGATGGAAATGAATGCTGAGTGACACGAAGGAACTCGAGAGAGTAGAAACTGAATTGGTAGGGGCTAAGGAAGCAGAAAACAAGGGGAGACACATCGATCTCAGCTTTCAGGTGCCCTGAGAACCCCACTGTCAAGCAGAAAGCAGACTAACCAGTTTTAGAACAAAAAGGGAGCTCTCAGCTACAAATGGGCATTTCAGAGTGATCTGAGGACAGATAGTATTTTAGCTATTACCAGGGTGCTAGAGAGATCATACCGAGAGAAGCAGCCTCCAGATGGTGCACAGAAGAATTTCTACTGCTAACAAATTTAATGAATAACAGCAACTCAAGTTTTTCTCATCATCTCTGGCTTTGATGTGGTTAAAATGGTGGATTCTTACTCCCAGATCACAAACCTCCAAAGACCTTTCTTCAGTGCTTAAGCAAGGAAGCAAGACTGCCCACAAACCCTTCAGATTCCTTTACCAGAGGCCAGGCGCCCATCTGCACTAGGCAGTGGCTTTCCGGGACTTTAGACATGGAGAGTATACCAGTCCTCCTCAGCACATGCCATTATACATCTCAGAGGGAGCCACTGTGGGAGTCCAGTCTACCATGACTGATTTGGAACTTTTTAATACCATTCAGATGAAAAGGACTTCACATATCCAGAAGACTCCAACCACACACACCCATTATGGACTGTGTACAACCTTAGTCATTAGCCTACTTTTATTATCAAGATGAAAGCTTTACATATTATCCACATATTTTCTGTAAACGTTATCCAAAGCAGACAAAGGAGGATGATGGGAAAATCAGGACTCAGGGTCCAGGGCAGATTGGAAGCCATCCTGGAATTGAATCATCTAGCCCTGAACATAGAGATCTCCTGTAGCCAAACAGACCAAAGTCTGTTTCCCAAACACTTTGCTGTAATCAATGTACAATTGTGGTACCTGAATGAGACTTGTGGCCACGCCCCAGGTTCTAGCCTGACTCGGCCTCGGCAGTCACCTGCCTGCAGTCACCCTCTAACCACCTCTCGGGTTACCTGACCACCCAACTCACTATAAATAGCATCTCTCTCTCTCTGTCTGTCTGTCTCTCTCTCTCTCTCTCTCTCTCTCTCTCTCTCTCTCTCTCTCTCTCTCTCTGTCTGTCTGTCTGTCTCTCTGTCTCTCTCCTGCTTGTTCTCCCCCTGCCCTCTTCTTTGTCTCTCTGTCTCTCCATTTTCTCCCCTTTCCACGTGGTCATGGCTTTTCTTACCTGTTTTCTCCTCTTCCTTTGTCTTTTATGTCTTTTCTCTTTCTATTTTCTTAATAATAAAACATCAAAGCTATGGGCCGCTTCTTATTAAACTTGCCACACGGAGCTAGCTGGTACGTGCCGTCTGAGATTCAGCCACGCTGACAGTCTGTGAGCACAGGTAACAAGCAGAGGAATCCACACCAGAATGGCCCCGCCTTCTGCGTGACATTTCTCTGCGTGCCCACGCGCAGTGTGGACCGATTGCCCCCGTTAGGCTGAGGCACGCGTGCATCTTGCCTGCGTCCACTGCATGTGCACGCTACCTTGGCCCGAGCGTGAGGCCCATGCGCCTCCGGCCCGACCTGGCGCATGCCCCTGTGTCCGCGCTTGCCGGGCCCCGAGTTTTCTTTTTTTTCCAACATACAATCTAACTGCTGTGCTTACCATAGTCAATTAAAGATGGTCCTTATAAATTTATATAAAGATACGGATAATCTGACATACATGAAAGAACTGTGGACTCTAAGTACATTGTCTGAAGAGCAGGGGATCAAGTGACTGTGCAATTAAGACTACTAATGCATACAATAGAAGCAAGCCACCAGGTCTAAGTAGAAAGAATATCCCACTCTATAAAGCTTCCAATAGAAAATGCAGAACACATGAATCAGAAGCATAGGCTAGAAGTAAGGCTTAATAGCAAAATGTCTGCCTGTCTGCCTGCCTGCCTAGCACGCAAGGCCTTGGCATCTGACCTGAGACAGATACACCACTAAAGGAAGCACTTGTCCTTTCCAATTAGAGTAATCAAGAGAAAAGGCTCAACTGGGAGAGAAGACTCTTCTCCAATAGGAGCAAGACTATCAGGAACAACTATCAAGACAATCTGAGCATCCCCTCTGGGCGGCACAGCACAGAGTGAGCACCATCACATATGACACCAGCAAGTCTTTCTCAGCTGGGCGGACACCCTTGGCCTCCTGCACTCCAAAGAAAATTATTATTCATTCTATTTAGCTTAGTTCCAAATTCCTGCTGGAAACTCTGTAAGAACAGTGCAGAGGATCCCTGGCTCATCTACACAGGAAGGACCTGTACCCATCACAGGAAAGGGGATAGCTGTACAACCTCCAAGATTTTGTCCAGGAATTCCGATCTACAGTAAAAGAATGCACAAATCCAGCAAGCCATGCAGCAGCTCAGCTCTCTTCCCAGTTTTGACTCCTTATATTAATAATTTAAAACTAAGGATCTAAAAATAACCACTTCCACATTTCCTGTGGCAGGCATAAATATGGTAAAATAATTAAGGGGCTTGAATCAGCCAGTTCAGCTAAGAATCAAGACTTCCTAGGAAAATGAAGACTTCTTCATGTAATTACCAGAAGCAAAAAGAAGGGAGAGACAATCTTCTCATAATATAGCCACTCAGAACATAGAGTCAATAGTTTTATTTTATTTTATTTAAATAGTAATAGAAACAACTTAAGGCCTGGTTTGACTTGGGACTTGGGTACAGAAAGAAATCCTACTACTGTTTAGACTCTGCCTTTCAACATTGGCTTTATTGTGTATCTACTATATGAAAGCAGAGAGCCAAAAGCCAAAAGTAAGGTTGGAGCTTGTGGTGGTTTGTATATGTTTGTCCCCAGGGAGTGGCACTATTAGAAGGTGTGGCCTTGTTGAAGCAAGTGTGTCACTGTGGGGTTGGGCTTAGAGATCTTCCTCCTGGATGCCTGAGGATGCCAGTCTGTTCCTGGTTTCCTTTGGATAAAGGTGTAGAACCCTCAGCTCCTCCTGCACCATGCCTGCCTGGATGTTGCCATGCTTCTGCCTTGATGACAATGGACTAAACCTCTGAACCTGTAAGCCAGCCCAAGTAAATGTCTTTTATAAAACTTGCATTGGTCATTGGTGTCTGTTCACAGCAGTAAAACCCAAACTAACACAGAGCTACAGGAACTTCCTCAGTCAAATGCTCAGAAACAGAATCACAGACACGTAGGCAAAACTGTGGAGGCTCGAGAGGCAGGAAGATGGCAGCAGGGTGAAGAGGGAAGAGAGGCTGGAGTTCAGAGGGCAGCCATCCACATGAACAGGCTCAGAAAGAGGCCTGCAGTCTGTGCAAGCTGAGACTGTACTCACTCAACTTCCCTAGTAGTAAAAAAAAACTCAGAGATTTCTCTGCAGGAGGGATCTGATCACCTCTGCAGTGCTTCCCAGATCATCTGAACTACAGCCCTCTTGTATCCACAGGTTTCACATCCACAGAAACTGGCATCTGGGGCTGTAAGTATGAGGACCTGGATTTGAATCTTCAGGACTGCTGAAAAGCCAGGAGCAAGCCTGAGACCAGAGTACCCACAAAGGCTCACAAGCTAAGCCTGTGTTAAGCAGTAGTGAAGAACAGACCTTGTCTGAAAACAGAGTTGAAGAAGAAGGCACTTCAGGTTGCCTTCCAAACACACGCCAAGGTGCTTATGCGCCCACTCGACAGGAAAAGAACGGGGTCTTCCTTGTCAGTTCTCCTTAGTCAGCTACGAAACAACTATCTTCAAAGTATTTGCATTGTATTAACAGCCATAATTCATCTAGAAATAATTATGAATAAGTGAGAGGATGCGTCGACATGCACACTTGCAGATTCTTGCAGTTGGCATCTACAGGAGGACCTGTAACCAACTCCACCTGGACACCAAGGGACAAAAGGTATTGGCAGAAATACGAAGCGAAAAGCAAACCAATGAAGTGCAAAGAAGAATGCAGAAAACATCCCAAAGATTAAGAATATTTCTTTAAAAAAAATAGGTTAAATGTCCCAAAGGTACAAATACGCCCTTAACTTAAAAAACAAACAAACAAACAAAACAGAGATTTCTGCCCATGGAGCAGGGACAGCATTAGCCCTGGGCCTGGTGATGGGTGTGAAGGGCCCCCGAAGTCCCTTCTTGAATGTTTATGCCCCCCCTGGATAAATCTCATTTCTGCCACCCCCAACAGGAAATGGTATGTTGTCTTTATTTCCCCATCTTTCCATTTAAAGCCATCCCTGTTCAGTTTCCAGTACCCTTGCCACCTGTCACCTTCCAGCCTCCCCCAGCTTTAACTTTTGTTCATTTAATTAATCAGGTCATACTCTAAAGAATGAAATCTTTTAGAGGAAGATACTTAAGCCACTGGCGACACCATTAAAACTTTCCATATGGAAAGAAAGGTCCCATGGCAGGTTTTGCATATGTATATATATTTGCTAAATGCCTCTCCCTCTCTTTGGAGTATAGGCTGCATCACTGATAGTGAAAGAGAAATGCCTTCTTTCTTCCTGACAGCTATATTCCCACTGTGACAAAGATAATCATAGACATTAGTCGTGGTAACACGCCATTAGATCACTAACTCTTTGCTTCTTCTAGGGAGGGCTAAGACTTAAAATAACTCGGTCTCATGGCCAAGTTCTCAGAAGTAAATACATTAACTCTCCCACTCCCAATTAACAAAGAGGCTTCCGCACACCTAGGCTGAAGCCCTCTGTGCCAGACGGACATATGGAATAGCTACATCACAGGCCGCCCATTCAGAGGCACTCAACCCCTCTCTACCCTTTCTCTCTCAGCAAACCTCATCTCCTGTTCCCTTGATTGCATTTCCCAGAATCAGTTCGCCCCTCTGTCCTTTGCTGTAGCTATAGCAACCAACCACTCCACAATAGAGCCCCAACACAGTATTAAAATGCTGGGGCTTCAAAGATGAAAATGATTACAGACATTCTGTGCCCTACTGAACTCACAATACCTAGAACAACATCTGGATAGTAGGTGCTCATTTATTCGTCACTGAAAGGATGGGTGAATGACTGGATTGCTTTGTTGCTCCCTTTCCAACAGGTGCTGTGCTTGCAATGAGTTCTCATCCCTATGGGTGTACAAAAAGTGTCACTTCTGAAAACTATGCCCTCGGTCCATACCTCGTCTTTCTGAAAGGCATACCAAGGGTTCTGAAAATGAAGACAAGCTCTAGCTCAGGCATCAGACACACACACCACTCTGCAAGCAGGGAGTGGCTGCTCTAGGGATAAGTCTTGCAGGAAATCTTAAAGCGGGGCCTTGAAAGCTACAGGACAATTCGCACCAACAGCAAACCTCCCATTGGAGAGGAAGAAAAGCCAGGCAGATGTCTGCAGATATAGCCAAAGTCAGAGGCACACCAGCCGGGGATGAGCAGTTGTTCAGTGAATTCCAGTTTTCACTTGGGCCCTGATTTCTCCAGATCTTCTGTTACACACTTCAGATGGCTCCTGGTACACACATATATGTTCCTCCTCACCTTCAAAGGAGCAAACTCCAGCACCTCCCACATAATCAAGGACCTCTGCACTTCTCCTCAGTCCTTGCCAGGGCATCACAGAGCACTGCTGTTAGACTCCTCCCGAAATCTCCAATTCCCAACAAATAACTCCTCACCCGCAAACCCAGTGAATGGGAATCCTTCCTTCTCTCTCTCATTTTTAAGGACTTTCTACACTTGAGACAGATGCTCAGTCCATAGGCCAACCACAGCATGACCTTTCTTCCACCTGACTTTATCTCTTTCTGCAGGCCTGCAAATTAGCATGGGATCAAAAGCCTAAATGTAGCCTTGATTAGTTGAGCTAATTAACATTGCTAATAAAAGCCCTGTCACCCTGGTGGGTCCATGCTAGTGATTCTTAAAAGGAATCAGGGCCTTTTTAGCAAACCTCTGCTAAAACCTGATAGAGTCTTCCTCACTTAGACCCAGGCTCACAGCCCACATGAAGGGATTCAAGCAGAATGCTTTCTTTTATTAGAAGTTGTCATTTCACATCATGCTATGTCTAAATTTGCTCAAATGTTTTCACTAATTTTCAACAATTGGGTAAAAATGTTCTAGCAGAGAGAAGATACTGCAAAGATCCTGATGGAGGAACAGTCTCGTGTCCTACAGACTCTGCGCTTGACAAGGTCTTTGAGAGTTGAAAGTAAACAGATGTCTTCAAATTTCTGCAATAGAAGAGAGTGGTGCCAAAATAGCACACGGGGGCAGAGCATGACACTAATTACCCAGCACAGGTATTTTGGGCCTCTCATTTACAAAATCAAGATGGCTGAATCCATAGCCGTGGTGCATCATACCTCAGCTCTGCCAACCTGCGGTTAAGTGTCCCATCTGGTTTGCAACATGCTCACTGCAATGCACAGGTACCAAGGGAAGTCTTCTGAAGGTTCACAGGTCAACAGTCCCAACAGACAGTTTAATGAGCTTCTCTTTTCTTAAATTCTAACACAAGCTTCCAGTGAGCACAGGTCCTCTCTATGCACCATAGGAAACCTCGTGGGTATGACAGGAATTAACTGGGAACCAACAGAAACTCTTGTTCTTAAAGCTCTTTGTGTATTTTATCACAGCAACAAGAAGGTAATTAATAACACTGCTCTGACTGTCCTCATGGATAACGTCCCCAGTCCTACACTTCATTCACAATTCACAGTAAAGGACCTAGGTAAACATTGAGCGCCCACTAAACAGCCCTTGTTGGTGCTACTATTCCACAGAAGCAGTCCAGGAGAGACAGCAAATGCTTGTGTGCACCAACATGAAGAATCCCATGTGTTTGCTTAATTCCATTTTCATGATCTGTAGGACTCTTTTTTCTGACTTAGGTGAGTTCATACACAATCTTCCAGCTGCTTTGATATTCTGTTTTGTTTTTATTTTTTGTTTTGTTTTCTGTTTAAGGATTCTCAATGACAGCTGGAGCTTAAGGATTTTTCAGGAAGAGTCAAAAACTCTACGACATTACAGAGACCCTGGTTCTGTGTTTAAGTCGGTTAGTCATGACAGGTATTTGCTTGCAGGCCTGTCATCATCCTAGGACTCAGGAAGCTGAGGCAAGATCATAAGCCACTATTTTGAAGGCAGGTCAGGCTAGACAGTAAATTTCAGGCCTCCACAAAGCTGGGTCACTCCAGTGTTGTCCGCAACAGGTACATTTCATAAGGAATGAAGTGTGCTACAGTACTATACTGTAGAACACGTGCATAAGTAAGGTGAGTTTTCATTCATTCTCATCAAAGGCATTCAAGGACTTAGGGGACACCAACCAAAGCAGTGTAGAACAGCCTGTGTGCAAGCAGGAGCCAGCTGACTTGGATACCGTATCTTTGGAGTCCCAAGACAACTGAATAAGTAGTTTAAAGGATGTACATTAATGTTAGATTGTGGGGGTATTTAAAACTAACACAAACACACAGACACATACACAGAACCAAACAGTTCTTAAGATTGTCCGTTGAGCAGATGGAGGGAAGGTTCAGTAGTTAAGAGCACTTACTGCTCTTTCAAAAAGGACCAGGGTTCAGTTTGCAGCACCCATGTTGGGGGGCGTCTCAAACCTACTATAATTCTAGTTTCAGATGCTGCCCTCTTCTGGCCACTGCAGGCACTGCATGTAAATGGTGCACATATATACAGGTAGGAGAAACTCCATTCATAAAATACCTGACTATTAAAACAAGACTATCATACTTTGACAAGGCAAAGACTGACGACTTTTCTAGCCTGTCCCTGGAGAACTGACTACGCTCACACTCACAGCCTGATTGCTGCATTACATGAGGCTCTCCTGTCCAATGGAAAAAAGGAGCTTCAGATTGTCAAGAAGTTGCAGAGTTGTGCAAGTTGAGAAAGGGATTTAAATCCACCTCAGTCTATAAGCATCCCCAGATGCCTAACAAGATCAGGTATTCATGGGCATCAAGATTGAAATAAAGGATATGAAATAAACTACCTCAGTACTATGAAGTACAATGCAGTCCAATTACTAGGTTATATTTACATGAAAGTGGGGCATCAGCAGGCCTCATCTGGGTGTGGTTTTGTTTCCATGGAACATTTGGACAATGTCTGAGAGATTTGATTGTCTTAAACAGAAGAAGGGTGATAGATGGGATGACCCCCATGATGCACTGGATGACCCCTGTGGTGCATGGAATGACCCCCGTGGTGCACTGGACAACTCTTACTTAGGCTCCTTCATAACAAATAACTCCCAGGTCCTAGAAGTCATTACCTCTCCGGCTGAGAATTCTGAACACAACTCCTGAAATTTTGTTCCCTCTGGAGCTCAAGTAAGGCACAGCTGTCTAATAGCTACTGAATGGGGAAGAGCATCTTTTAGCATGAAAGAAAGAAAACAGAGTAAGAAGACAGTGCTAGAGAAGAAACTGCTACCTACTGTCCTGCTGCTCATGACAGGTTGTTAGTCTGAAAAGAGTGGGGTGTCTTGACCATATCTACTAAACAGCAGCTAGCCAATCTCCTGTGACCAGAAGTCCAGACCTCCCAATCATACTTCATTCACAGACGCATATGATGAGAGCAGAGCTCAAAATTTCCAAGCACATTACGGTGAGGACATTGACATTAGAGGACATGATAGTTATAGTGGCAAATAGGTGTCCTGGTGAAAGGTCCCTCCTGTGAGAAACTCTGTGGTTCAGTGTGTGCTTTATCATAAAAGAGGCTTTTCAACTATACAAGATAAGGTACAGTATTTACATCCTTATTATACTCATGTATTAGCATTTTTACATAGTAAGTTTAAAATACAATGGAATACTTAAAGCCGCAGGCATGGATGTCCCCAAATGCAACCACTATCCCAATTTCTATCACTTACTAAAACAGCCAATTTGTATTTAGGATATAGGACTTTTTTTTTTACAGCTAATACTGTAACACAAGGGGAGAAACTCTTCTGAGAAACAACAATGCAATTCACTTCCACTGTGAAGCCATCCGTTGGCACATCTGAGAGCATAATATTGTTAAGCAAAGGAACATGTGCACATCTGCACCCTCATGAAAGGCAAGAACATGCACACACCTTAACTTACGGATAGGAAAACAGTTTGTTCCAGGTTTTACATAAAAGCCAAACTTTCTATCCCTAAACATCAGGAGCTGGAGTCAGACCTGGAAGGTGAAGAAGATGGCAGTAGGGCCCACACCCAAAGCAAGGCCCACTGACTAGGATGACTGCTGCCATAAAGTTGTTATAACCAGTAAAGCAACAGAACAAAAGAATATATAACTCAAACACCGCCCCCAATTTTACACTTGTTTAGCATATTAAAACATCCTTCTGGGGGACTGGAGAGATGGCTCAGTGGTTAAGAGTACTGACTGCTCTTCCAGAGGTCCCAAGTTCAATTCCCAGCAACCACATGGTGGCTCACAACCATCTGTAATGAGATTCTTCTGCTGTGTCTGGAGAGGACAAGAGTGTGCTCACATACATAAAACAAATAAATAAATCTTTAAAAAGAAAAAGAGGAATCCTTCTTAATGATATATAAAGCAACAGAGTACTCTCAAATCACTTAAGGACTACTTATGTACTCAGGATGGTCAAGAGCTCTTCTAGAAGGCCAATACACAGCTCAATACTTAGGAGCTTGCTGCTCCTCCAGAGGACTCAAGGTCAGTTCTCACCACATACTTTGGGTGGCTCAAAACCAGCTATAATTCCAGCTCCAGGGAGAGCTGATGCCCTCTTCTGGTCTCTAATGGTACTGTACTTTACACCCCCCCCACACACCCCTAAAAATTAACAGTAATAATAATAATAACAACAACAATAACAATTTTAAAAGACCAGAACCTCTTCAAAAATGGTGTTTTAAAGGAGGCTGGCTAGAGGAGAATTTTAAGTGGTGACCACAAAGTATTTTATGGCAAACCATGGATCACAGATCTCTTATTGACTATCCACTGTCCCCCTTTTAAGTCAGAGCTTCCAAACTCGAGGCTGAAAGGAGGCATGCGTGCCAGCAGCTGTGGAGTCATCAGGGACTATGGTCTCTGATCTGCTGAACACATCGGAGAGGCAGACTTTTGTTTCTCATTTAGTTCATAAGGAAGAAAGATTACAGCTATCATTTTGTTGAGACTACAATATCAATTTGTACAACCCCAATTATGGAACTCATTTCACCAAACTACAATTAACCACCTGATAATAAGCACCAATTGAAACACTCTGGACTCCATTAAAGCTGCATACAGTTTGGTAACTCTCCTAGAATAATATAAAATCCTACTGACCAAAAGCAAAGGTCATCACAACACACATAGGAGCACATGCCAAATCAGAAACCACCAGAGCAGAAACCAGCATCTGTAAAGCCAAAGGAGAGTGTCTTAGAATTTCTTCTAGAATATGCCCACAGTTCTGAGATCAGAAGTTCAAAGCCCACAGTTTCCTTTATGTCCCTTGCTCATGCATGACCCTTGCAATCAGTGTGTTCTGCTGATGAAACGACTAGCTGTTAATCCAGTGTTTTTCCAGGAGGTGAGTTTTCTTGTAACATTAAATGTGCAGAGAAATTAAGGGATGTCACTCCACCAAAGACAAGTCAGTAATGAAGCCGAGATGCAAACTCAGCTCCATTTAGCTCAAAAGGTTTTAAAATTCTCTTTACTTTCTGAAGCTAACAGGAGTAGACATCCACCAAATGCATTATGGGCTGGAGTCAGTCAACCAAGTCAGATATGCAGATCTAGGTTCTGATGGTTAATCTCCTGACTAAAGAATATACCACTAGGTTTTCTATTTGGTTTGTCAACAGAGGTAACTATTTTTTCTTGATAAAATTCAGCACATTATTGAACCCTTTGTAACACAGTAAATTAAAACTAACCCTGTCTCCCAATCCATTTCCTGGATTAACATAAAAAGCCATAGCTTATCACTTCAAGAGCAGAATTAGATTGTGGTCTTCAAAACCTGTGACCTTAATTCTTTTGAATAGGTAAAACTCAAACAACTTTATAAAATCTTAGGCAGTTTCTCAGTATTTGCTGAGCTCTTTCCTATGACAACAGACCACAGAGATTTCATTAACACTGACTTCTGCACTGGGCTCCATCGCAGAGAGCTGTTTACCAGCCTGACGTGTGTTTGTTCAATTTTGCTGTGCAAGCATCCTCTCCAAGTTTAGCACTAAGGAGCTTGTCTGAACTTCTCTAGTAGACCTGTGATGTCAAGTTATCCCTCTGAGTTCTGCAAGTCCTCACAGCGAAGAAATACCAAACAGCTTTGGATCAAAGACAGCATCTTAGTTTTTAAAGTTTCCTTCTTTAAAATGTTCAAAACCTGCTCGGAATGCTGTGTGAGTGTGACCTCCAGTTTAGTTTCATGAACGGAGCATCCAGGCAACCTCTAATTTTGAGGAAGTTACTGCAGAAGGCATTTCTTCCTCATCATTGCATTCGGTCATTTGTAATTCATTCTTTAGCTATAAATAACAGACAAATATCCCAGTTGTTTTAGCAATTTCCACATCCCATCAAATGACAACAGGTTTGCCCTGCACTATGGTGGCCCATATAAGAACCACTTTCTCCCAAAGCACAGATCTGAACATGATGAGAGACTAAAGCTAAAAATGTTGGGCAAGGCAGATTCTCCTTCCTACTCTAGAACATATACATGCTGATCATTCCTACAGAAACTGACAACTGTAAGAACTGTACATTAAAAACAAAAACTGTAAGAAAAAACTCATTTCCATGCTAGGCTCAATTTTGTATAAGGAGGAAAGAGCCATGCAGAAACCTGAACGGGATTCACACTAAAGGAAAGAGGAAAAAGAAAAAAGAAATCCAGAAACAGGTAACAGACAATTAGCAGGCTCCTGTGAAAGATGATTAGGAAAAATAAGGAACATAAGTCGAACTTTTACACTCTTCAGTGACACTCATCGCAGACTACCAATTGCTAAATCAATTCCGCTCCTCTGCTGGCATTTACAGACTCCTCAAGAACACCTAAAATAGATTTTGATTCACAAGAAACGTCCACTTACATGGAACTCCAGGAAACAGATGAGGCATGCCCAAAGCCCTTCTCTAGACCAGAAACTTTCTAATTTGTAGGGCGAGGTGGTTCAACTGCTTCCTTAAAACCCATTTTTGGAGTTTAAGGTTGCACAGAAAACTTGATAAACCCAAGCACATCTGGGAAGCTTTATGGAGACAAAGAACTAAAGGAAAAGTCAGAACTAAAATGAAGAACAAGTGGAGCTGTATAGAAAGGGTGCTTGCTAACACTTCGACAAATGTCAGTCATTCAGACTTGGCTAAGTACTGAGAAAAATTTAAATGCAAAAGGCGTTTGGTTTTTTTGTTTGTTTGTTTGTTTTAAGCCTTTACTCAGATAAGACAGGTAAAGCTTCAGAGAAGTGTAAACCTAACATTTAGAGAGAAAGTACAGGTGGCATTAGAGTCTTACGTTCCTACGAAGCCATGATTTTACCTTAAAATTAATTCACTGAGGAAGAGGATGAAAAAAGGAAAGAAATTAGGATTGGAATGTAGAACTGTTTCTCCTTTTCATTTACAGCCTAAGAGTTTCTTGGCAGCACCAGTCATCTGTCAGAAAGGGTGAAAAATTGTGCTTAATAGATAATTTTAAGACTTTGCTCAAAAGATGTTAATAAATATACCAGAGCCAAGACTTGGAAGTGGCACTAACAGTTCGATACGCACAGAGTTTCTCTCTCTTGCCGTCACCTGCTATAAACCCAAAGCTGTCATCACTCTTGCCCGCACGTTTCTTGCGTCTAAAATAAGCAGGAAGCTGTGAAAAATGTTTCCACGTTTCCAGGCCTCCATGGGAGACAGCAGGGAATGCAGGAAGCAAGGTTGCCTCTGCCACAGGTTGGCTTCACATTTTTAAAGGTTTGTGCTGGATTAAGTGCAGTCTGATCTGCTTTCACTCCGTGTTTCAAAAGAAGCTTCACAGACTCCAGATTGGGCCACAAACCTAGCTTTGTTGTCTAAGGGATTGCGACTGCTGAAGTTCAGGATGTGAAAGAGCATAGCAAACTCCACAGAAGCTACTGAGGTTCAAAAGGTTGGACTGACAGTCACAGCCCTGGGATCTGGGTTACTGTGGATGACGAGCGGTTCTACCTTTAAAATGAACCAGCAGGGGGGCCACCAGCTTAGCACCTCAGTCACTCCCTCTTGGACAGACTGACCAGAAAGCCTTGCACCAATCAATTTAATACCTCCAAGGTGTTCATCTACCCAGAAAGATGCTCGACCACTGAGATTCTGCTTCATTGTAGATGGCTGAGGAATGGCGTACTGCAAAAAAGAGGGATCCCTATTTTAGGTCACAGCATTGGAGAGATGGCTGAAAGACAGATCTGTTTGCCTGGTCACTGAATTTGCAAACAAACATTCCTGCTTTTCACCATTTTTTGTTTGGTTGGTTTGTTTTGCTTTTCAGAGACAGGGCTTCCCTGTGTAGTCCTGGAACTTGCTCTGTAGACCAGGCTGGCCTCAATCTCAGAGATCCACCTGCTTGAACCTGAGTGCTGGGATTAAAGGTATGCATGACCATGACTGGCTACCTTTTTTTTAAAAGGAAAAAACAAAACAAACAAACAAAAAAAAAAAAACAAACCAGGATTAAATCCAGGACAAGAGACAAGCTATAGTCCCAGCCTTACATTTCCTCAGTATTTCTGATACAAGTTCTCACTAAACTGGGGAGGCTGGCTTCCAAACCACTCTAAAGATCAAAGTCAATTATCCTGACTTGGACCCTCAAGTTGCTAGGACAAGAGGAATGTGCCACAATGCCTGGATCAAAAGTATCTGTCTGTTGACTGACCAACCTACCTATACCTACCTATCTGAGGCAAGGTCTTTGCTTAGCTTGAGTAGGCCTGAAACCTAAAATACAGATGATGTTGGAACTGAACTCCTACCTTAACCAACAAATGCTGAGATTAAAAGTGTGTTGTTAGACTAAAGGCATTTCTTTCCTTTTCCTAAATGATGTTTCTTTAATATTGTGTTTATTTCTTTCATTGAGTTTTGTGTATGTCCATGTGACTTGTAGAGAGTAGAGGACAACTCTTGTGGGTGAATTTAAACCTTCTACTGTGAGGGTTCAGGGAATGAAACTTAGGTGGTTAGACTTGGCAGCAAGTGTCCTTTCTAAGGTTTCTGTGATTTAAGCTTGTCTTTGTGTATGTGTGTGGGTGTGTGCGGGGTGGGGCAGAGTATCCTGTAACAGAGGTTAGCTTCAAAAATATATGGGGTGGTATTCAAATGTGAACGTAAACCCCTGCCTTCTCCAAGTGCTGGAGTCCTGGTACAGTCCACCACATCTAGCTTAAAAAGCATTCCTTATATGTGAGCCATTTTCCTACATTTTGAGGTCTGAGACTTAGCCCAATACCTCTTTCATAAAGATGTATTTCACAGCCATTGTTTTTGATTTCCTCCTCACAGAAAGAACACTAGGGAAAGCAGAGGAAGCTTTAAAGCTCAGAGACACACCAGGAGCCATCCCTGACTAATACACAGTGGATTTTATTCAACTTACAAACGTTTCTGATGTGTGTGTGTGTGTGTGTGTGTGTGTGTGTGTGTGTGTGTGTGTGTGTGCATGCACACACACGCCCATGAGCATATGGGTGCACATACACACATATACACATGATCAGTACTGTTCCTATTTCAGGCTTCCACTATTAAACATTTAATGTAGTCAGTTGAACATCAAGGTCATGAGTGCTGCTCTTAGGGCTGAATAGTTCTTCAAAGAGGATCAGCCCTACCTGGTACTGAATCTAATCTTGGAAGAAGAACAGGGGGTAAAGCGCCTCTACATTCTGCAGAGGAGAGAAGTGAGATCTGCTCAACACAAATGTTAAATAATCATTAACTGCCAAGAGCTGTGCCCAGAACACATGCAGGTGTGGTAAAGGTGGCTGATATGGGTCGATTCTAAGATGTGCACACTTAATTATAAAACCCTTTCCTGGGTATGAGACATCATCCAATTATGGAGAAAGTTTACTTAAGAAATGGCAAGGGCCTCTGACAATGAGAATATGAAAATGTGAATTTAGAGGAAAAGAAAAGAGTAAATAAAGACCTGGGAAAAGCTGGGAAGTTATTGATCCCAGCACTAGGCAGCTGTAGCTCTGTGGGTTCAAAGCCTGCTCGGCTTACACAGTGAATTTTTTGTAAGATTCTGTCTTAGAAAAAAGGGGTGTGGGTGTGTGTAAGTGGGTGGTGAGTGTGG
The DNA here is from genome assembly GCA_036184795.1 of Tokudaia tokunoshimensis. Taxonomy (NCBI): domain Eukaryota; kingdom Metazoa; phylum Chordata; class Mammalia; order Rodentia; family Muridae; genus Tokudaia; species Tokudaia tokunoshimensis. Next base: position 106,382,599 of record BTHU01000011.1, on the reverse strand, counting down.
GTGTGTGTAAATATGAAACCCAGCCCATACACGAGCATGCTAAGAGGGCAAAAGAACATACCAGCTAGCAGCTCCAATCAAACCTAGATTCTGTACTTCTTAGGTGGGGCCCCTCCTATTTCCAGAGAAGGATCTTGCAAGTTTATTACTTTAAGTTTACTAACAGTATTCCATGTTTTCAGAGGGTCAGAGGGTGTAGTCGGGGATGTGTGAACATCCCAATCTTGGTCCTTCTCTGTGATACCCAAAGCAAAGCTACAGTCAAGAATATTTGAAAGACAGGCCATCCATCAAAAGCACAGGAGGCAGACCACTTTCGTCCATCTGTTACTTGTAAAACTGAGAAGCTATGCTTGTTCTGAACATTACACTTGAAAGAGAAATGAGCAAACTGGAATGTGTTTGGAGGTGACAGACGAGGGTGGGGGAAGGACCTGAGTTTAGGAAAGTGTATGGCACTTACAGGACCACGGTGCTGGGCCTGAGGTGGGGAGGGGAGGAAGCAACATGGCCACTGTCCAAAGACCAAGAAAAGCACATAGGAAATGGAGAGATAAGAGGTCTGTGAGCCTACAGGATGGAAAGAACAATGGAATAGAGGTAACATCGGGATCTTTCAGGAAAGCCACACTCAGTAAGTCTCAGGGAGAGGGACACCATTTCATTTACCCGCTTAAGCAATGCATTCCATGCATTCATGACTTATTGCCACTCATTTGAGGATCAGAAAAAGAGATTTAATAGGACAAAGCTGTCAGGGAGAAGGGACTATAGAACATTCCATTAACCCATCTAAGAAAAGTAACAGAGACATTCTGCCAGTGCTAACAGCCACCAAGACTTAAGCCTACATTTCCCAGATGCCCTTGCAGCAGTCTATGTACCTGTATGTAGCAAAATTTTGAACAGCAACACAAGAATGGGAGCAGCATTCAAGCCACTTAGTGCCTTCCAGCTGGCTGGATCGAACATTGAGGTAGGAACAGTGGCTGTACTGAAGACCTGTAGATGACAGCATAACAAAATAGTCTAGATTCCTGAAGCAACTCTCCATCGCTTGGAACAGCCTACACCAACCAATAAAAGTTATCAAGCCAGGAGGGAGTTGGGCAACACCTTAAACCCAGGCAGGTGGATCCCTTGAATCTAAAGGGTGAAAGCCAGAGCTACACAGAGAAACCCTGTCTGGAAACAAAACAAAACAAAATGAATGAATGAACAAATGAACGAGAGAATGAATTGGCATCACACTGTTGAAGGCTCCTGGTTTTCTTACAGCAGACTGGATCCCAACACACATGTACAAAAGAGATTTTTATCTTGTGAATGAGAGCATCAGTACTAACAAATACACGATCTGGGTCAAATAGGAGAACATATTCCACTTTGCATGTAATTTACATATCCATCTACAGCTGAGGCATTCTGACATTCATTAAGTCTGTGGTGTCACTGGCTCTAATTCATTTACTACATACATAAACACACAGGCACACACACGTGCACACACACACTCCACATCTCTACACGTGTCTGTACAGTGATGTGATGGAGACTATTCACAAAGCTGATACCTTTCTTCTCATTCTTGCTAGATTGTAATTTACATACACATCCTTCCAACTACTGAGAAGCCAAGCATCCAGGAGAACATTCTAAATGCTCTCACAATACAAGCCCATAAAATATTCAGACATAAAAACACAGGTGCAGAAATGAGAGAGTCGGTCTGGGTGGCCCCATGTGGTTCCCTTGCAGGAAGCTCCCCTAGCCTTGATGGCAAAGAAACATAGTGGGTTGAGTTTCTTCAGGGTAGACTATTTTCAAACTTGAGGATTTGCTGATATGTTTGATATGCATGCCAAAGAAAGGAAAAGACTGGTAGCATTGAGGAGAGAGGAGAGGCAGTCAATTGCATGATCATGTTGTTTCCTATGGTGAGATACAGAATCTACAATATAATCCAGAATATACAAAGAAAAAATAGGCTTGTGGCTGGAGAGATGGTTCAGCCGTTAAGAGCACTGACTGATCTTCCAGAGGTCCTGATTCAAATCCCAGTAACTACATGATGGCTCACAACAATCTGTAATGAGATCTGATCCCCTCTTCTGGGGTGTCTGAAGACAGCTACTGTGTACTTACATATAATAAATAAATAAATCTTTAAAAAAAAAGAAAAAGAAAAAATAGGCTTGATAAAGCAGAAGCTGGCTGCGGGTGCAGCTCAGTGGTAGAGCACTTATCTAGACTGCACCAGACTTTGGATTACAGGGAGGGTGGAGAGAAAGAAGGAGGGACAGAGGAGGGAGGAGAGATACCATAGACAACTGTTATTAATGTCAATGGAATCAAACTTAATTTCAGAGGATCTTTTCTTTTCCAAACATTTATTGCTCCCAAGTAGAGTATAAGGAATGATATAGTAACAATCAATCAATGGAAACGATAACTAGCTTCCAATTTTTCTGCTATGATTTATGTGCACCAAAGACTGTTTAGACTCATCTTATCCTCTGTCCTGTGAATTGTACGAGTGGCCATTTTAGAGAAGAAACTGAGATAGACAGACAGGCTGATTCTTTCATTTACTTTCCTTACTTTATGTTTATATTTGGAGACAGGTTCTCATGAAGAACTGTCCTCAAACTCCACATGTAGCAGAATGACCTTGAACTGCTGACCTCTAGCCTCCACCTTGCTGGGATTCATCCAAGCAGCACCAAACCTATCAATCCTAATATACTTAATGAGTGAGTGTTTAGCTGAGAACTAGAACAATTACTAAAGATAAGGTCTCCATCTTCAAAGACCTACATTCTAACTACAGAAGGTATCCTAGCAACATTATAACTAGTCACCAAGTTTATAGGACTTTGTTAGTGTTAGTTTTTTTAATCTGACATTGTAGAAAGTATGTAAACCTTCCATGTAGACCAAGGCACCACCATTGCCGTCTGTCTCACACCTCTCCTGCTGTACATATTTATAATGCTTCTAGAACCCCAAGTACAGGATCACACCAGAGGCTGTATTCAAGAAGTTTTCCCTGTCTGACCACAAATTTTCTGCCATATGGGTTTCTTAATTGGTTGTCCCTCTCCAGACGGCCATTAGAGCCATTCTGGACTTTATCATTAGCTAAAAGTAAAATTCCAAGTTCAGTGGATGGTTCCTTCTCTCCCTCGTCTTGGTCAAGAATAGTCTACTGATAGGTCTGAGGGACTACCAGATGCCCACGATCTATGGAGACAGAGGAAAACAGTGTTCAACTATGCCCAAAAGGTCTGAAACAGAATACCAATGCAAAGCCAAAGACCGGGGGCTCCACATAGCAGCTGCTCGTTTAATCTCAGCACTGGAAAGAAGGGACAGAAGGATTCCTGGGGTTTCCTGCCAGCCAGGCTACTGGAGTTGACAAGCCATGGAAGTCAGGAACCCCATGTCAAAAAAATTAGGTAGAGAGAGACTGGCAAAGACAACTGGAGTCAACCATTGACTTCCGCAGCATAAGTGCACATCATACCCTCATGTGCTTATATCCAAATGCAATTTAAAACCACCTCCACTCCATCAATGACTCAGTAATAATAATAATAAGTAATAATAATAGTATAGATAAGCAAAGCAGTTGGTGTCTTCATTTCTTAATAAAGAGTGAGGATTCCTATACATCCTTTTTATTTACTGTAGGTGTGCCTTAGGGTTTCTGTTGCTGTGGGAAAAAAAAAGATCAAAAATACCTTGGGGAAGAAAGGGCTGATTTCATTTTACAGCGCATAGTCCCTCAGACAGAGGCCGGGCAGGAGTGATGCTCACTGGCTTGCTCCCCATGACTTGCTTTACTTGTTCTCCTTTAGCATCCAGGACCACCATGTGGAGACGGTGCATCCCACATCAGTTATCAACCACCAGTCAGGAAAATACAGGCTTTTCTGAAGATGAATCAGGTAGGGGCATTTTCTCAATTGAGGTTCTTCTTCTAAAATGATACCAGCTTGTGTCAAGCTGACATAAATCTAACTGGCACACTGTCCACATTGGTCAAGCATCATGAACATCCATGCATCCATTCCCCCAGCTATTAAGTAAGAATGCTACACATTACAATGTTGGTTTGCAGGCTAGCTATGATTAACATAACTCACACAGTAAGAACTCAGCAAAAGGCAGCACTAGATGATTATATATTGGAATTTTTAAAGTCTAGAGCAAAAGGTACTTGGTCAGCTCATGCAGGGAAGCTTATAATATATTTAAGTATTCATATTCTCCTACATCTTCCTCTTAGCTAAGATGCCCGAGGCTGCCAGAAATAATCACACTATTTGTGATCCTATGTTTATGCAACAAAAATGAAATGGAATTTTATGGTCTGCTGTGTGCAACACCCATGCCCACAGAGTGATAACTTCAGGCAGTGCCACAGAACAAGAATCTATGCGATGCCTCAGCCAGAGACGGAGCCCCCACTCTGGCCAGGACAGGTGCAGGGGGTCAGTTCCACATTAGGGGGCCTCACCTTCAACAACTTTAAGAATACCAACAAAAATCATCTCCTTTTATTTAAAACAAAAAAAGAAACAAAAAGGAAAATAATTTAGTAAGAGGGAACAGGGTCACCAACTTGCTAGGTTTTAAATAGAAAAGACAAAAATTAACGTACTAATAAAGGAGGCTGGAGAGATGGCTCGGTACTTCCAAAGGCACCAGGTTCAATTCCTAGCACCTCAAAGCTCACAACCATGTGAAACTCTAGATCTGAAACCCTTTTCTGGCATTTATTGGCACTGGGCACGTGCACAGTACAGACAAGCAGAGGCAAGTCACCCATACTCACAAAGTGGAAATGAAAATACAAATGGCAGACAACTGGCATATTTGCGGATATATCAAGTATTGTTGAATTGTAAGAAAGAAACACAGAAGAGTAATGTTCAACAGAGGAACTGAAAAAAACCTTGATTCACACTGGTCTTAAATTGGAACAAAGGTGAATGCCTGTTGGAGCACCTACCCTGCACCTCCCATGGATTATCACAGAATAAGGAAAAAGTGGAGAGTTAGAGAAACAGCTTAGGGAAGAGTGCTTGTTCTGCAAACATGAGGACCCTGGCATCATATAAAAAACCAAGATGGCTGTGGTATGTCTGTAACTCCAGCATTTCAGAGCAGAGCCTGGCAGACCCTGAGAGCTCTCTGACTGCAATCCAATGGAAATAGCTTCAGAGGCAGTGAGAAACTCTGGCTCAAGGGAGCTGTGGAGGAAGACAGTCTGTGTGTGTGAATGAAAGGGTGTACTCACATGACTGCACACGCATGCATGTGAGAACGCACGCACACACACGCACGCACACAACCAAACCAAACAACCCAGGAAAATATGCTCATCCTTCCAATCATGCCTGACCAGTGTTGCTGCATGGGAGATGTGGTGCGGAACCTCTCCATAAGCCACCAGGAAGTCAATGGCTTGACTCTGGTCAGTCTCGGTCTCACTCTATTCACAGGGTGCTTACCACACTCTTGGTTGAGCAAGGGCCAGCTTGGGCTTTCCCTGAGATCCAGGGAATTTTGCTCACTTCTGGAAGAGGCACGAAGGAAGCATGGCCTGTTTCCTTCCATTTAGCAAGGAGCAGTTCTAAAGAAACCACAGGTATGCTACCACTCCTAAAGTCTAAAATGAAACATAAAACTCATTTAACTGTACTGAAAGAGTTTTAGTTAATATCAAAGTTTATTCTATAAAAATCAAAGCCTATACCTTTCCAATGCGAAAATTACAATGCCTTACGTGATTTAGGATGAAAAGGTGTTCTTTCATTCATTCAACTGATATTCACTGGACACTGTTCAAGGTGAAGGGATCCAAGAACGGGAGGGTAAAGCAAGGCAAAGTGTGTCCTGTAGAACATTCAGATTCCTACAGAGGGCTTGCAAAACCACCTCCTAGCCCCTGGGGGGGGTGTGTGTGTCTGTGTGTGTGTGTGTGTGTGTGTGTGTGTGTGTGTGCGCGCGCGCGCGCGTGTACACATGTGGCAATCAGAGGTCAGCTTTGGGAGTTGTTCCTCAGGCACAGTTCACATTATTTGAAACAAGGTCTTTCACTGGTTTGGAGCTAACCAAGTAGGCTAGACTGGCTGGTCAATTAACCTCAGAGAGCCACTTGTACTCGCCCAAGGCTGAGTTCACTGTTATCCCTTGGCACACCCAGGAACTGTTTTTGTTTGATTTTGTTTGTTTAAGACAGGGTCTAGTAGGTTGGTTTGAAATTTTGCTGCGTAGAACTCTGCCTCTCCAGTATACTGGGATTAAAGGCATGTCCTGACCACGCATGGCATTTTTATGAGATCCTAGATATTGAGGTTCTCATAAGAACCTCATAAATTGAGGTTCTTAGACTTGAACAGCAAGTACTTGACCAACTGACTATGGCCTGGTGATGGTGGTGGTGACCCACATAAAAACCAACAACAAAATCCCAACTAATGAACAGCAATAAAACCGTCTAAAATAAGTCTAAAATCAGTAACTATAGCCTGGAGGCAGGGATTTGACTATTTGAGAAAAATGCTGTTCATGAAATGGAGCCCGGTAGAGCAAGCACTTTCCAGAGTCTACCAGACTCAAAAAGCTGAGGAAAAAAAAGACAGGAACATGCAGAGATAGGGCCGAGGATGACTAACCTGGGGAGGCCAGCAAGGCCCAAGCCACAATATGGTCCACAGGGCGAGAAAGACTGAAGCCCTGGAGCGATCAGAATAATTCAGGCCAGATGGCTGGCTGCTTCTGGATGCTGTCTCTGGAGTGTTTGACACTATCCCTGGCATCACTTCTCACAGAATCCCCTTGGAAGATGGGCCCACTAGCCTGTGGCTCCCCCACAAAGAACCACAAGCTACTAGACACTCTTGAGATTTAGACACAAAAACATATCCTGTCCGTTCTTGCTTCTAATGTGCCTCTGACTGACTGGCTGGTGAGGACAATGGTCACTCATAGCAGTTCAAAAATAAGACCTGATGTGTACGAGCCTCAGACACCCAAAACGAACTCCTCAGATCATTCCTCACTGCATTCCTAAGAAGAAAGAGATCCCCAATTCTCAACCCATTTCCAGAGAAACTACAGATATTTTTCTGACAGAACTTGCCAGGACTAACTTTTCTTGGGTCACAAAAAATTCACAAAGTGATTTGTGCAACCACAAAGGCTCTGTATTCGAATCAGAAAATCATGCACATTTGATACAGGAAAGATGGCTGTCACTGTCAGCTCTGTATGTAGAGTGTATTTATAGATGCTGTGTAGGTAGCTCCATCTCTATCATCCTCTATAAATATTACACTTGCAATTGTCAACCAGATCGTGGAGAACTTAAAAGCAATTTGAAGGAGTTTTAAAAAAAGATAATGTGCTCTCTGTTATTGTATTATTATGTCAATATTCAAGAATACAGGGCAAGAGAGGACAATTCTGAGAACTTTAATTAGAACTTAGTATTTCATTACTGAAAATTCAGTGCTTTTTATTTAGTCTCAACAAGTGTCTGGGACTGTATTCATATGTGTTATAAAAGATGAAGAAAAAGAAGACTAAGAATCTCAAACCATACACAGCTTTCTCAGGTCCCACTGTGAAGAGACCAGAGAGGTATGTCCCACTCTGCCACTCAGTCTCCGGGGCTGGCTCTGGTGGCTTGTCTCCAGCCCTTGGGAACAGGAATCCTGGCCCCTAAACCTACACTTTTCTGCTGCACTTTTCACATGCATCCCCTATCAGTGTCAAGTCCCATAGAGAGCAAGTTGAGGAATTTACTCCATATCTTTCAGGCAGTGATCCACAATGGGAACCTAACATCCAAAGGACAATTTGGCTCAATCAATGGACTTCTCTCAAAGGAAGCATACGAACAGAAGCACATGGCCACAAAAACAGCAATTCACTTTGCAATTAAATGTTAAGTTTTCACTGTTGCAAAGGAACCCTAGGGTTTAATATAGAGGTATTTGAAATAAAAATAATAATAAATCAGTGGATGATAGGAGAAAAATAATTGAGTAAAAAGCAATTGTCTTCCTTTTTTTTTTTTGAAAATTCAAACTTAATTCTTCAGTAAACAAGAATAGTAGAATGTGAAATAATAATACAGGAAGGTTGCTCAGTGTAGACAAAACCCCCTAAGGCTCTTCAGAAAGTACGGTGCCAGCCATAGCTTCTTCCTGGGGACATTGCCATGCATCTCCAGGGTGCAAAGGAAAGACCACTGGTGATTAGGTAGCTCACCAATTCGTTGTTTTACAGTGAGAAAAAGTGTTCATTCTACCTCAATACTTTTGGTGTCCTTAATATCTTTTTATGGATATAGGAAAGGCCAGGAAAGAGAAAAGGCATCTCTAAATCCCTTATTTGTAATATCTTCTGAAACTAATGGAAGTAAAAGTGAAACAAAAACATCAAACTACCAGTGTCTCCATCATTTTAAATTCATATGATTACAGGGTACCAAGGAATCCCATAATTTAAACACTCATAAACTTCAGCAACTTGCTCAAGAAAATGTTGACCCCACCCCCACAACAGATGAATAAATCCTCTGCTCATGCAATCTGACAATTGCTATGATTTTTCTTTCAGTAAATTCATATAATTTGATCTTCCAAGTAGAGGATAAAAAAGTGGACTCAGGCAAAATAACAAGTTTGATTTTGAAAATGTGATGGGGTTTCTTTTCATTCCCCATTCACTTGAGACAGAAAATTGCTCACACTGTGAGCGCTGGGAGGTTAGAAGGTTCTGCATTAGATCAGCAGTCTGGAAGCTCCTGTGGAGAAGCTGGCCACTGCCTTGTTCTAGAAACACGATTAAAAAGGTATATTTCTCATGTCCCAAGTTTATTCTACTTAGTTCTAGCTTCTAAGAAAGGGAAATGACAGCAGTTCGAGGTACATGAGCAGTGAACTCCAGCAATCCAAGGGGGTGAGCGGCTCTAGACTCCACTGGCGCTACACCTCACTCCTCAGCACAGGAAGGCAGCACATGCCTAACCTGTCGCCTGGCTGACGTATTTTCTCACAACTGCATAGAATATTTTCACATGGGAGGGTGGCTATAGGAATAGACCTGCACCATAGAAGGCTCCAGGGTCCCTGTGCTGCCTCCCCATGCCTCAACCCTCACCTTCCCATGAGGGAAAGGCTCTCACCTCCTGAGGGGAGAAACAGGCATATTATTTTGCTGAGGAGTTTCATCTGCAGTTTCCAGCAAACATTAAGCAACTACTCTGACAAGGAAAAGATAAGCCAATTTGCAAACCAGAGAAATAACACAACTTGTAGGGAGGCTCCAATTTCCTAACTCAAGAAAATCCCGTAGTGAGCCTTTAAACTTTCTATACAAACCACACCAAACTCAGCCCCAGGGTTATTTTGTTCCAGTCATGCTTTTTAAAAGGCATCAGTTTGCAGACTCAGATGGTTAGCGGCAGACCACAGCGAGTTCCCAAATGAAGCCACATGCTTCTCTGAGCCCAGCCACATGAATAGGATAGAGGGTTTCTGGCTGACACTCACAGCCAAGTTCATCCTGTCTCCACAGCACAGGATAGAACCAGTCTCATAGCAGCCAAGTGGGAGACCTGCCCAGAAGGCAGGGAAACTCTTCAATAGAACTTACCACCCCACATTTTGCTCTCAACAGCACACTGCTTAATGACATTCTAAGGGACAGCTGAGAGCTTAGCCTTCAAATGTCTCATGAAGCCCCTGCGGGGAGAGGTGCTGTGCAGGCCCTGAAGATAAACTGTGAGACCAAACACATTGCCACTCAGCCCAGCAGCATTCCCAGGGAGGCCCTCAGTGTTTATGAGCAGAATCAGCGGCTGAGAAAACAAAAAATCTCCACACTTTGGAAGCTGATACAACACCTGTGGAAAAGATCGAATCAACAGAAGAGAAAAGAGAATCAGAACTCAGAAATATAAGTTGCCTAATGTGGAGTCACCTTTAGACAAAAATAGAACCCAGACACTTGACAGTTTTATGCACTTGCGCAGTCGCACGCCAGGAGGGATGCCCTCAAAATAAAATCCAGAAACGCTCCGTCAGCCTTGTGGACAATAATATGGATATAAAACTGTATAGGCATGCTTTCCTCTTCATTTTGCTATATTTTCTTTGTGTCTTCCCCTCCCTCTTTCCCTCTCTCCTTCCTTACCGCCTCCCTCTCTTGTTGATGACCTACTATGTCTTAAAATTTCCAACTACCTAACACCATAAATACTGCTAAAGCAGAAACGTCGAAGAGATCCCTTTAAATACATGGGATCCATTCTATACCAACTACCACAAATGTGCTGAGTTTTTCATTAATTGTAACTACAAACCAAAATTAAAAAGGCATTACCAGACTGAGTCCAGGTAAGCTAAGAACCACACCACTGACTCTTTCTGTGATCCAACTTTACAGATTTTCAAAAAATGGACTTCCTCAAACACTCTGGACTGCTCAAACTTTTGTCTTTGAGTTACACGGGATGTGACTCCCCAGGTCAGGGTTGGGGGTCTAAGGTTCCGATGACTAACAAGCAGTCAGGAGATGCTGATGGGCAGAGGACCACAGCATGAAAGCACTAAAAACCTCACCAATGGTCCCAGCCATTCCTTTTCTTATTGCAGGGAAAACAAATAAACCAAAACACAACCTTAGCTATGCAGCGACACAGTCAAGCCAAGGAACACGCTGAGTGGGAGAGTCCGCAGCAGCAGCTGAATCTACTCTGTAATTTTCTGGCTTGGGAAGGAGACAGTGGTTCTGTGTTGGCCAGGTCTTCATGTCATGAAAATGTTGTATTTCTATCCTCCTTTTTACATGCTTTGGACATGTGAGATGGGACCTTGATGATGCTCAGGTAGCAATCTTGGAGCTACAAAGATGAAAACCATATAAGCCGGGTGTGGTGGTGCATGACTTCAATCCAGCATTGGGTTGGCAGAGGCAGGCAGATCTCTGAGTGTGAAGCCAGCCTGGCCCACAGAGTATGTGTGAGGACATTCCAGGACTATAAAGGGAAGGGAAGAAGGGAAGGGGAGGGGAGGGGAGGGGAGGGGAGGGGAGGGGAGGGGAGGGAAGGGAAGGGAAGGGAAGGGAAGGGAAGGGAAGGGAAGGGAAGGGAAGGGAAGGGAAGGGAAGGGAAGGGAGGCAGGCACAGAGACACAGAATGAAGACCACAGAGCTAATGTAGAAAGAGAGTTGAATGAAAGATCAGCAAACTATAGCTAAATCTATAGACCACCATGAAATCTAGGCTGCCAATTGTTCTTGCAAATAGGGTAGGATTTACTGGAGAAGAACCATGTCTATTTAAGGATGCTGTCTTAGAGAGCTGCTCTAACAAACACTACATCAGGTAGCTGAAGCAACAGACATTATATTCTCACAGTTTTCGATATGGAGAAGTTTGAGATCACAGCACCAGTGTGTTTGGAGAAGTTCTATGAAGGCCTTTCATCCTAGTTCACTGCTTTCTTGCAGGTTCCCCATAAAGCAAAATGAAAGATCTGTGTGGGCTAGAGTGATGGCTTCACTCTGTTCTTCCAGAGGAAAACTACCCAGATGGGCAGCTCAACAACTGCGTGCAACTCAAGGTCCAGGGTATCTAGGACCCTCTTCTGGTTTCCAGAGGTGAACATGCACACACACACTAAATACAAAGAAAAAGACACTACCCTCCACGCCCAGCTGATCCTTCTCCTGAGGGCATTATTCCCATGTAAAGGCTGACCCTCAAGACTTCATTACCTCCCATGGCCTCACCTTTAAATATCAACCCATCATCTTGGGGATTGGGCTCAAGGACATGAGTTTCAGGACACCAATGCCATTTGGTCACAGTGGCAGCCACTCTGAACTAGTGGCCTCAGCTGAGGAGCAGACACACAAAAGATGTGCCTGTTGTAGTTAAGTGCCTTAGAGGTTGCCAGGGTGTTTCCAGGCTTGCATTCCCTTCTTTGGATCTTCCACTGAAGGCATTTACAATGTGCTAAAAACGATGGCTCTTAATATAGCCTTCTTTTAATAAAAACAAGTTGCTTTCATCCCCCCAAAACTCCATTTCCTTCCTCCAGGGCCACGGGCAGGCAGAGAATGGAGTTTCCATATCCGGACTCACTATGTCCAGAAGCAGTTGGCCCCGAGGACCTGGAAACACAGGTCAATCGCTCCATGACCACAGGACCCCTTTTGGCATAGGCAGGATGGTCAGTTCCATGTCCAGCCAACTCGAGCTCCCTGCATGGTGACAGCAAACAATAGAAGGCAACCTTTGTGAGCACCAGAGGAAGCATATATTCTGAATACAGGAAGAAAAAGACAAACCAGTAGAAGACCCTGACAGAAATCACCCCAAGTTCTCACAGCAACAGCAGCAGCACCTGGAAAAAATACCTGCTAACACATAAAATTGCCTTGGAGAAAAATGGCATAATAGAAGTGAATATTTACTAGTTATTTTTAAAGGCAATTTGTTTCCATGTCAGGGTTAGAAATGAATACATTCTACTAAATCCTGTACCGTAAGAGCACAGCAATGGAAGGAAAACAAGAGGAAGTTAATGAGAGAAGAATGTGGTGAGAGTCCTACTTTTCAACCTGGTGCCACCAACAGTGTCACTTTTCCAATCTATAAACTAGGTATAATTATAACCCACCCACCATGCCAATTCTGTTTCCTGTTATTATAACACAGTACCTGAGACTGGACAATTTAGTCCTAAAGGGACGAAGTCTGCTATAGCTCATGGGTGTAGCAGCTGAGAAGTCCAGTGTCTAGTAGTGAGGGCCATACACATTTTCAACTCAGAGAAGAAAGCAGGGCAAGCAGGTGAGTGGGGAAAGGGAGCCCCAACTGGTCCCTACAACCTGCTCTTGCTGTGGCAAATCCAATCCCCAAAGGAGAAGAGCTCACTCCCGTGATCCAAAGACCATCCACAAAGTCTTACTCTATAGACGGGGACACTGAACGCTTACTCTGGAACACATGCTCAGTGGCCACACATCATAACCAGTCTACAGCTTGACTGTACATTGTGACTGCTCCCTGGATGATAGGAAGAAATCCCTTCTGTTCTCTCCCAAGTGAAGTGCTGTTCTACTGCAAGCTCCTTCCTTTCCCTCTCTTTCCATCTTTTCTCTTCCCCTTGCTTTCTCTCTTTAATCTTCCTCCCCTAAAGTATTGAGATCTCCCAGAAAGGACTTTACAGGTAATCAGCAGGCTGATCATTAACACCCTATTGTAGGTAGACTCTGGGTACTCTTCTGGCAGGGAACTTGATTAAGTACATCCTTGGCTTCAGAGAGACCCTGACAGTTTCACACAAACAGTGAAGCAATGCCCAGGAGCAGGAACCAGCCAGGATCTTCACAGCCATTCTCAGAACCTTTCTGCTGCCTCTCAGGCCCTCTATCTATACACCCACCAAACCTAGATTTTGAATGTTTACAGAAAACATATAAAAATAGTTAAAAGATTCAAATCATGGTAATAACTGAGCTAATCAGTCTGCATTTGGCAGACTAATAAGTTTACATCAGTAGCTACCAAGCTCCAGGCAATAGAAAAAAATGACAGTGTATGAAGAGTTAAATTCTAACAAGGAACGTGAGAGAACCAACATACGGTGGCCATTGGATAGTTTTACAGAAAATGAAAAGGAGTAAGGAAAAATGAGAAGAGGATGAAAGAAATATCGCTTTATAGAGGTGTGCTGAATGGCCACTCTGGAGAGACAAAATTAGAATGCAGATTTGACCTGAGAAAGGAGGTAAAGAACAGGAATGACTGGAGGGCGAGCGGGGAAGGGGTGGGAAGGAGGGGGGGGGAGAAAGGGTGGGAAGGAGGGAGGGAGGGAGGGGAACAGACTCCAGATGAGAAGTGCCACCGGCTCCAGCCCCTGTCCCAAAGCCCTCTCCTGTATGTGCACAGGAGCACACACATGCTCTCGCTGTGCTTGACTCCCTGGGTACCACATGACAATGCCCAGCCTTGCTGCCCATCATCACTCCAGACTGTGCCCCTGCTAGATGCAGACAGACAGACAGACAGACAGACAGACACACACACACACACACAAGATGTTTTCCAGGACTTTCTATACATCATCTGACAATGAGCCATTGAGTGGCTAAGGAAACATCTGGCTGAGGAGATTGGCATGCTGCTGTGGTCCAGTCAGGGGCATCATGAGGACCTGGGAACATGTGGCTCAGATAGAGTAAGGTGAGGCCCATAGCTGCTCTCCATGTTTGTAAGTAAGCACAATACATGTCCCAGCTTCCTTTCTGCCATGATATGCCACACTAAATATAACAAAAAATATCATATATGGATGCTTTAAAGACCCAGAGACCTCAGAATCTCAAATAAAGGGGTACACACAGATACTAAGATATAGCTTAATTAACCCCAATACACAGACTATGCATCCTGCTTTCTATGACGAGGTTATAGATTCTGAGCTGTAGACACAGAGCCCAGCAATTACACCTCTCAGCAAGGGCCAGGCTGCTTCTGTTGCAGCTCCTGCAGTTCTCCCAAGACTGCCAGCATTTCCTTTGCCTCCGTGTTTCTATCAGTAGCTCTTCCTGGAAAGAGATCTGTACTGCTCTCCTAATATTTCGAAGGAGGAAAAAAAAAGTCTCTTACAGCAGCACATAAAATAATTGCTTCTGTCCTCTGTCCTTAATTTGGTAACAAAGAAAGAATGGCAAGAAGGAGCCGGGGAAGGAAGAGAGAAAGGAGCAAAAATGAAATCAGGAAGAAAATGGAAATACACTGTCACATTAAAGGAGCTAGAATGTAGCCTGGTGCCAGCACATCTACCCCGCATGTGTAAGACTCATGTTCTCTCACAGCAACACAAACAGTAAATAACAAACACACAATACAACATATATACGATATTAAGTTTGAAGCCCGAAGTACCAAGCTTTTACCAAGGAAGATTCACAGCTAAATAGGATTAGCCAAAACAAAGCAAGGTACTGCATCTCACCAAATCCAAGTCTTTCCCTATGGATAGGAAATTCACCATCACTAAAGTTGCATGAAAATGTTTGATGATTCTCAAATGCACTACAAACTAATACTTACAAAGGCACACATTTTGAGAAGGCTACAGCATGAAGTTAGGTTTATGACAAATATACCTAAAAATTGTCGAAAACCTAAGCCTAAAAACATACTTATCTTACATTCAGAATTACCAATTATGAAGAGCTTACTTAGCAGGAGTTTATCCTCACTTAGCAATACTGACCTATCTGGGAGGAGCTTACACGTCAAACAGAAAGAGTACCTCTGGATCCCACCCCTTGATGTGCAGAGTTGGAGCCACTCTGAAAGTACATACGGTAGAGGAGAAGGGCTTGCTTTAGACATGGGGCGTGGGGTGGTGGTGCAGGTATGAGTTATCTATGAAAAACATCTATTTATCCACATGTCAGTTACACCTCCCTGGACCAAGTCTTCATATGGAGCAGACTCAAGCTTCATGCTTCAGATATTCCCTGGTTATGCATAATAAGAGAATCAGTTTGTGTCTGAGATTCTTCAGGGAAACAACACAGTGTTTCTGAATACACAGACAACAACCAATGGTGATTGCCTTCAAGAAGGAAAGGAAAAACCAAAACCAAGACCAAAAACCAAACCCCTAAGGACAGCCCTCATGACTGTCGAGAAAAGATAAAAAGAGGCCCCTAACATATTTTAGTCAGTTTCCAAAGCCATCCTGTGCAAAAGCACCTTGGACAGGTAGATTAAAGGGAATGCATTTTCCCAGAAACATCTGTAAGCGACAAAGTAAGTGACATCAATCCCATGACTAAATGACATCAGGTTTCACAAGGGAACAGAACCACCCTACTTGGAACCATTGCCGTTTACCCAACTTCTTCCCTAGATGCAGGAGTTTCTCCTACTGTTCTACAATGGCTGTGGGGTAAGGCCCTCTTCCAGCACATGCCCATCATCAAGCAGGAGACACCACAGCGGTTGAGATCCAAGTACCCTGCCTGAAGCAAAGATATGAGTTTCAGGGGACCACCTAGACCATGTCTGGATTTCTAATTGGATTTCTATTGTAGAACATGTGGAAACTAAACTTTGAACGTTCTCTAAATATACTGCAACTTCTATCTCACCCTTACATAGGGAAGCTACCTTCCTACATATACCTCAAGCACTGCCTTACTCAACTGTGATGGTCCCACCATTTATCTGTACCGGGAAGCCATCCTTAGGAAACCTGTAATAATGCAGGAGAGGAGTGATTTTGAGATGGCTGTTTTCCACATAAAGCCACTGCAGCTGGACCACCATGCTTCCCAACAGAACAGCAGCGGACTGCGGCTCTCTCACTTCACACCTGAGCCATTACAGTACCAGTGCCCTGACCTTTGGGGTCACATGTCATGAGTATTCACATCCAAAACCAGTTAACCAACTGCTATTGTATGGCAGGAGACTGCATAAGCCTCCTGGTCCATTCTTACAACTGCTGGAGAAGCCATTAATGGCATTTACAGAAGGATAAAAGGGTATTTACAGAACCACACCTTCCTGGGAAATGAGATAGCCTTTACGATTCACTGAGTAAAATTAATCAATGAGGATCAGTTGGCAAGCAACATAAAATGTATCTTAAACAAAAAGGAAGGAAGAAGTAGAGAGACCGGCCTAAATCATAGCTCCATTCAATGGATAGCGGAAGCATTGCTGCCCCTCTCTGAGCCAATTCATGCCTTCGAATTCTAAGTCAGCTTTTTAAAATCTTAAAGGGGGTCCAGGAAGCATCTGCTAAGGAAGTTACTTGGCCCTGTGTTCTTAAAGGTTATGGTTAAAACTATAGGAAATCCATTCCTCCGTTGAGGGACATCTGGGTTCTTTCCAGCTTCTGGCTATTATAAATAAGGCTGCTATGAATATAGTGGAGCATGTGTCCTTATTGCATGCAGGTAAAGTCTCTGGGTATATGCCCAGGAGTGGTATAGCCGGATCCTCCGGAAGTGTCATGCCCAGTTTTCTGAGGAGCCGCCAGACTGCTTTCCAGAGTGGTTGTACCAGCCTGCAATTCCACCAGCAGTGGAGGAGTGTTCCTCTTTCTCCACATCCTCGCCAACAACTGCTGTCTCCTGTGTTTTTGATCTTAGCCATCCTGACTGGTGTGAGATGGAATCTCAGGGTTGTTTTGATTTGCATTTCCCTAATGACTAAGGATGATGAACATCTCTTTAGGTGCTTCTCAGCCATTAGATATTCTTCAGGTGAGAACTCTTTGTGTAGCTCTGTACCCCATTTTTTAATAGGGTTACTTGCCTCTCTGGAGTTTAACTTCTTGAGTTCTTTGTATATCTTGGATATTAGCCCTCTGTCGGATGTAAGGTTGGTAAAGATCATTTCCCAGTTAGTTGGTTGCCGCTTTGTCTTTTTGACGGTGTCTTTTGCCTTGCAAAAACTTGGTATATTTACACAATGGAATACTACTCTGCAATTAAAAACAATGAATTCACGAAATTCCTAGGCAAATGGTCAGAACTTGAAAATATCATCCTTAGTGAGGTAACCCAATCACAAAAGATCACACATGGTATGAAGTCACTGATAAGGGGATATTGACCCAGAATCTCAGAATACCCTAGACACAATCAGCATATCAATAGATTTCTAAAAAGATGGAAGGAGAGACCCCTGGTCCTGGAAAGACTGGATGTAGGGGAACGCCAGGACAGAGTAATGAGAGGGGGTTGAACAGAGAAAAGAGGGAGGGAAGGGGGCTTATGGGACTTTCGGGGAGGGAGGAAACGGGAAAGGGGAAGTGATTTGGAATGTAAATTAAAAAAATAAAATTAAATTAAATTAAAAAAAAACTATAGGAAATGAAATGTATGTAAATAGCTTTAACATATTATTTCCTACATATCAGTACTGTCTGTATAGGTGAATAAGGTGAATTTTCAGTGAAGAATAGAACAAGTCATAGAGGAAGGGGTGATGCTTGTGGCCATATAACTTAGGAAAGAACTGCACCGAATGGTGGTGATTCTAGTACCTGGTAGCATTTTCAGAGTAGCATTCAGAGTACCAAAGGAGAATTAGAAACACATACATGTGCACATGCACATAAACAACAAGTGTATCCACTGCACATTCCATTTTCTCAATGCGGGTAAAGTGTGATGAGTCTGAACGTGCGTGTTCTGCATCAGTCATAGTTCATACCCGATAGTGATTTCGGAGTTCCTCTCCCACAAATTTTCCCCTTACTCAGTGACCCCAGAACTTCCATCCTGCTGGCCTGGCCACAGTCCAGAGCTTTCAGCTCAGCATGTTTCTTGGATGGTCTCTCAACTGATAATACAAGATCTCTATAAATTGATCTTACTGCCAAATTCCATATGACCCATCTCTAAGCTCCATGGTCTATTATTACTAACCTATTACCCCTTTAACCATGTCCACTTGGATTCTTGACTTCCACATGAAAAGTGACCTTCATGAAATGTCCCTTTATAGTAGGACAAGTAACTCTGATTTAAGAGCTATCTGTTTAACTCCAAGGAACTCCAGATACCCATGTCTGTAGAAGAAAGGTGTGTCATCAAACTTCATGCATGGCTCACACCATGGAGGGTGTCATTTTAACAAGATGCAGAGAACCTGCAAGACAAGGAAGAGTTAGACAAGAAGCAACTGCCAGGCAACGTGGCATGTTCATCGCTTAAACACTCCATTTCATTCCAAGGTACCAAAACGATAATAGACTTTATTCTAATTGGATTGTCTGCAATGAGCCAATTTAAGTGCTAAATGCTGCGAATTATTCAGCTCGACATAGCAATGCACTGATGTGAGCCACTGCAGGGCAAGGGGGCTGTGAGAAGTGTGAGTTCCAAAGCATAATGAGGAGCCAAGAGCCTAAGTTGGCAGACCTCCACCACATAGACTCATATTGTCTCAACAGCTGCAGGAGGCCCAGAAAGAACAGGCTGCCACCTTGACCCAAAATGCATCTGCCACCAGCCAGCCCAGCTGATCCGAGAGCATCTTAGCCATCTACCACCAGGACAGAGACAGGTCGAAAGCTTTCCAAGATAAGCTGAGAATTCTAGCAAATCTTGTCCCAAAAAGGGCAATGCTGAACATCCTCTCCAGGCTTGTTGTTTTCTGACTTCTGCCTATGAAACAGCTAGATATGGTTTTATAAGCAGTGGATAAGAGCTCAAGATCTGAGGGATGGGAAGACTGCCTGACTTACAAGCACAAGGACCCAAGCTTGGTTCCCAGACACACATTAAAACACTCTGTCAGTGGTGGCACATAAAATCCCAAAGCCAATGAACTGATAATCCTGGGAACTGGATAGCAGATCAGTCTACTCTACTTGGTAAGCTTGAGGCCAATGAGAGACTGTGTCTCAAAGGAAGTGAACAGTCTTTCTGAAAATGACATTAGAGGTTGTCTGTTGGTCTCCATGCTGGCATAGATGTATGTGGGTATAGCATGCATTAAAACACCTTCCTGTCCCTAATTAAATTCATGGGAGGTCATTAAAAAGAATGTGAAAACAGAAAGGGGACAGAGAAGATGAAGAGGTGTAGAGGGAGTGGATGGGGAATTGGGATGTACACATGATCAAAATGTATCATTATACACACTAGGAAATTGTCCACAAACTAATAAAAACTGTCACTTAAAAAACCATTTAAAGACCCACCTGAGATCTGGTGCAGAAAGTGATATGCCACACACCAGTTAACTAACCCCAAGGCCTTGTATTTAACATTCCTGTAGCTCACTTCACTTTAAATATGGACATGATACAAGTGTCTGCATCTCATGGCTGGTAGGACAAGTGTGTTCATACAGTAGTTCTTCTCAGGCTCAGCTTTCCTTTCAACATTTTATTCCTCTGTGTCAAGCACAACTCAAAAACATTATACAGACATTCAAAAAGGAAACATACATTAGCGGAAGTTCAGTGCCATTTGGAGCAGTACAATGAAGTTTCACCTCATTCCATCCTATTCTGCCGCCACAGTGTCCAGTGACTCTGTGATGAACACACCGCCTGTTAATTCCTCAGTACACTCTAGGCTGTCACAGTGTGGTAGTGCTTATATCTAAGTAGTCCTTAGACTTCTCAGTCATGATGCCAAAGTACAAGACCAAAGCAGCTTTCCTATAATTACACATATCTGTTGACTTAGTCCTGGTCATGGATGTTAATGACAGAGTCGGAAGCCCCAAAGAAACCATGCTGGTCAGGGAGCTCCACACTGTCTTCAAGTTCAGGCATTCTCTAGGATGAGGGCTGACTACTGTGGAGGGATTCATATATGATTAGAAGTCAAGACACATTAGAAATTGAAAATAGATAAGGATCAGAATACAGAGTGCATGTAAGTAACACAAACACCAGTCTTAAGTTTTCTTCCCCCCCAAAAGCTTTTAAAAGAAATAAAGCTGCCCCTGCCACCCAGTCTTGGCACATGGGGGAGAGAGGTTTCCACACAGACTCACAAGTGTCAAGTCCTATTGAAATTATGATTTTCAAAGTTACCTTGTGGCTATGATGAACTCGTTACTGAGGTGACCTGTGGGAGCACCACCCTTTTATCTAACTCAATATTTTCCTCAGCTACTATGGCTTTATACACACAGTCAAAATGAGTTGAGTCCTGTGAAAAATTCCATTTGCAAAGAGCATCAAAGAAACACATATATCCAACTTTTCACATTTTTATTGTCACAAGAGAACATTCCAACAGCTTCCCGACAAAAGGGTAAATTAGCCTTCCTTAGAGGCTAACAATGCTGATTCCATTTGGGTTGAGAGATTAAATGGTTCCAGTAGTTAAATATGACTTAATAATCCTCTGTATGCTTTCCCCTCCAAAGAAGCAACAGTTGATTGACCTCCTCAACTACTCTCTCATGTCCCAAGTCACATAGGCCTTGGCTCATTACATAGGAACCAGCTACAGCTAGGTGTGGAATCATAAAGTGGACCTTCAAATTGGATACAATATGGCCAAGAGTTGTAAGCACGATCCTAACTTGTTTGTTTGTTTGTTTAAGACAGGGTCTCATTATGTAATTCTAGCTGGCCTGGCTGACTATGTAGCCCAGGCTATCCTTGAACTCCCAGAGGCCCAGCTGCCTTTGCTTCTAAAGTGCTGGAATTAAAGGTGTGAGTCACTGCTCCCGGCCAAGAGCACCTGATTTTAAATCACTTGATAATGTGGTGCACTCCAGGCTCTAACAAAACCTCCTATTGTGCTATATTCCTAGAGAACTGGTCTACATTTACGTGAATATCTGAAAAATACAGCGCACTTCTTAGACCTCACTCGACCCCCCCAAAGGAAGCAAGTCCTTGTAAGACCTCACTCCACCAACCCTCCAAAGGCAGCTCCGGTAACAGCTCTGTAAACTTCACTGCGTTGTTCTCTAGAAACAGACCCGAGGAATAAGAAGACAAGGAAAAAACAAGATGTGCTTCACAGCTCTAATTGCAGAACAACAACGCCTGCCTCCAACTCCAAGCCCTCTAAGCTAAAAACAGTAAAGACACATGAACACTTGCACATTAATCAGGATCTCAGCTCCCTCCTCCACCACTACCACACTCACACTAACAGAGTCCTGAGAGACTACGAAAACTGCAGAACTGTTTAAGTGGGAGATAGATACTAGGAGAAGAGGATCCATAGATCTGGTTCTCTTAAAAAGATTTTCAAAACCCCGTTTATCTCAGAGTTCACAATGGAAAAACCAACCAATGTGCGAATGCTTGGAGGAAATGGTAAATACACAGTCACCAATTCCCACATGGCCCTCAGTGCCTGCACCTAGCCTTCTGCTGAGGAGTAGATCATTTATCCAGTTTCCATAGCCTTCCTGTCCTCTAAGATAAACTCAGGCCTTCTCTTTATGACCTTGGTTTACTTCCTGGTCATAAGCTAGGAAAAACCCACAGCTAAAGAAGCTGAGTAGACATCTGACATCAACAAAAGACAAAAACAAAAGTCATTTCAGAACATTCTTATTCATAAAGACCACACTGACTAATTTATGAATAGTTTCAGATGCTTAAACCTGGAACATGAAAACATGGAGCCTGGGCAGCTATCTGCTGCCCACACTGCTGTATTCATAGAAGGAGAAAGAAAGAGCCACTGATGACTACCAGATGGGAAGGAGCTATCAAATCCAGCTGAGTCCCACGAACATTGCTCTGAGAAAATGAGCCGGCAGCAGAAATGTAAAGTCTCCCAGGGAGACGCACTGGATCTGGGTCTTGAAGAATGAAAGCCAGCCGGAGATCATCAGTGAACTTCCTTATCTTACTCTGGCAACCAACATGGAGTCACAATGAGATAGTAAGTCAGGTCAAATGACTCCTTCCCAACAGGGAAAAAGTGGGTCAAAGGAAGTGAAAGGGCTGGAGCCCAGAGCAAACTTTATTCTAACCTTGATCTGATTTTGATGAAGATGCCAATTATAGGACCATGAGCCTGAAGTCTTATCCCATTCAAGCTATGAACTACTGAAGAGACATGGATAGAAAAGAAGGCAATTCTATGACCAACGCTTTCTATTCAGATAGGAAATAAACTAGAGTCTTTGTGAGCCTATTCTGAAACACACTCAATTAGGCTGAAAGAGGGTACATCTTTTTTCTTCTTTGCTAAAGGAGACACAAAAGAAGGCTCTTTCACAAACTTGTACTGATTTCTGTGAGTGGAGCTGTCCTCGAAGACCATGCCTCTCCACTTACAGAGCTTTGTCAAACTAGACACCCACATGGGTGAGAAGAAAGCTTCGCGAAGAACTCAAAGCAGGAAGCTCTCTCTTTTAGAGAGTGGCAACAGATGAGTACCTCACGTTAGGTTAACCAAGTTGAGTAACAGGTTAAGCCCAGAGTGTGCATTGCAAAGGAATATGGTATAAACTGGGGCACATCACAGGCTTTCAAATAATCCTTAGAGAAAACCACGGAGGCAAAATAATAAATGAAAGAAAAGAAATTCACACAGAAATCTAAGACCTGTAAAGCCATGAATGACAGCTACAATCACACCCATGGGATGGCTAAAGAAGCAGGCAGGGTGACCCTTGCTCGGGGAAGCAGTGAGCAAGGGTACCTGGCTGATGCTCTTCCACAGTGAAGAACTTGCCCAGCTGTCGACTGTACTCCCTTATATGGAAAAGTTCCCATTAATTATATATATAAACAACTTCAAACCTAAACAACAAGCTTTGACTTGATTCACACCCAGGCAGTTTATTGCCTCCCAGCATACAAAAATACCCATATCAAACTCTCTTGAAATGCTTCTAGGCTTTACATACTTTAAATGCTTCAGAAGAAACCCCTAACTGAACAGAGAATAAAGAAATACCAACCTCCCAAACCTAGCTCCCAATTGACAAGAATAAGGGGAATTCAATATCAAAACTATGCAGATTATTCAAGTCTATCAAACAAAAAAGCAAGAGATCAAAAACAGCCATGGAAGTTTTGGACAAGACTGCCTGCCTTCTGCACACAGGAATCAATCATAATGGCACACTCCGATGGAATCGTTTTCTGCCTTCCTTTCCTTTTTCTTCTTCCCTTTACATTAAAGGGTAATCAAGTAAGGCTTAAGTGAAACTCTGCCTTTTGAGTTGGTGAGCAAATGCTAAATGATTCTGCATAAATAAATTTTACATTTAAAGGGGAACCAAGAACACATACTCCCACGTGAACAGCAGAATCTTCGCTGCAAAGCTCCTTAGACAACTGACGCCAGCCATCATTGCTTTCTTTGCTCGTACTACTTAGGCATGGGAAAAGGAAAGGGCCACATGGCACTTCTAAAGAAGCGGGATATCCAAGGCTGACTCTTGACTGCCACACATTTTCTCAGAGAATCAAAGAATACTTTTAGAAGAGTCTTCTGTGAGGCTCCAAAAATACTACAAAAAAAACCAAAGCTGTGCACGGCAAGGCAAGATTCTGACTCCCTGCTTTCTGTAGCACTCACAGAAAGAAAAGATCTGCTTACCTGAGGAGGGCATCAAAGAACGCAGGCACAATAGAGGAAATTGAGAGTAAAAATCACTCTGGTAAAAAACAGACTTTCTAGCAGTGAAAAAATCGCAAATAGGAAGAACTTTAAAGTTATACTTCAGGGTTATTAAAACACAATGAAATTATAAAACCCAATTCTGGTGGGTCACAAGATAAACAGGCATACACTGCCAGCTACAAATTCAGCTTCAATCTTCCTAAATGATCCAGCAGCCTTTAATAAGAACAGTTCAATAGCAGTAATTTCAAAGAAATAACCAGGAGGTGGGGTGGTCATTTAGACCAAAAAAATATTACATTTCATTAAAAAATAATGAAATTGAAAACAACACTTTCAACATATGGAAATAATTAGACAAACCATGACAAAGCACTGTAGTGCATAATAGCACTTTTTGCTAAAGACACGCATAACATATCCCATTAAAAATAAACTCGTAGGCAATTCTAACAGAAAGATACATATATTTAATAGACACATATATATTCAGCCCACAAGAAAATTGCAATGAAATGTATTTATATACTAAATGTAAAACAGAAAAGGAGAAGCAGGCTCATTGGAATATGTTGGTCTAAAGGTTACATGGGAAGTCAAAGTGCTAACATTAGTAGTTACTACACAAACACTTTTATTCCTTGGGACATCTGTATGCTCCGGATATTTAATAGTTAATTTATTGATAGCTTGACAAGATCTCCAAATGCCCATAAGACAATAGCCCTGTGCACACCACTGAGGGATTTTCTAGATTTGGGCAAACTCTGGGCAGGCCAACTAGGGATTTCTTTGATTAGGTTAATGGAGATGGAATGCCTCATCCTGAGTAGACAGAGCTTTGGTCATAGACTGTACAAAGGAGAAAGCCAGTGGAGAATAAGATTGTTTTTTTCCAGTATTGTGGATACAATATGACCAGTTGCTTCAAGCTCCTGCTGTCTTGAAATCCCTGCTGTGATAGACTGTATCCTGGAACTGTGAATACTTGATCAGAGGCAGAGGAGAAATAACTGGTATGGAAAGCATTAAGAAGCAATAAAGGCACAGGATTCTATCCTTCTGCAGTCCACCAAGAACATGTCTCATCCACTCCCATTTTATCTTTAAGCACATAATATATTAATTATTAGTTTACAGAAATGAAGTGTAGAAAAGAACATCGAAGAGAGTAATGGAGAGTGCTATGGGGGCAAAGACAGACCAAAGCCAAAGATGCATGGGAAATGAAGTAGGAGTGGTGGGTCAGGCATTCTCAGAAGTGAAGGCAACACTCCAGAAAATCAGCTAAAACAAGAAGACCACAGGTCAAAAGTCATATCCTGGTAGAAGAACCTGAGACATCCCCAAGATGTTCAGACCTGCTTCCAAGTGCCACTGGAAACCACTGGCAGTTCAAATTAGACAGCGATCCCACAGGGCTTGGGCAGTCTGTCCCTGGCTGCCTCTCAGGAATGCCAGTGCTGATCTGGAGAAAGGAAGTGAGGAACAAGGCCAAGAACAAAGGCAAGACCCAGCCAAAAAGGTCGATGCAGGGTGATCTTACTGGGAACTTCATGGCTGCCACGTCCGCACTGAGTGTAGCAATGGTCTTCACCCACAACCAATTTGGTTGAGAAAATGCAAGTACAAGAAAGGCGATACTTACACTAGAAATAACAGTCTATAGCAAAAAATAATGCAGCTATAAAAGAATACCCAGCTTCCCTAAGTCCAGACACAAGAAAGTGGAGCACGACCTGCCCATGATACATGCACTGGTTCTTCCACGGTCAGGATATGAAGCAAGGTGATTTGGTAATGTGGAAGAAAGACTGCTCACTCATTCTAGGGAGTGGAATCAGCAGATATTGCTGGAATTTACTAGCTCATAATCCAATCCAGTACACATACAAAATTCATTAATTCAACAAAAATTCATGACTTTCAGATAGATATATGGATATTAGGAGGTACACAAAAATGTACACACACACACATATGTGCACATGTACTCACACATATATACACTTACATATATATAATGCACTCACATTCACACACACTTATATAAATCACATACACATGTACACACACAGTCATGTACATATACATACAAACTCTAATGAGATGTCTTTCTATACACAGATCCAAGGGGTATACATATAAAGATACCCATGTAATACTGTCAGTAGAAGCAAGAGATATAGACAGCCAAGGGAACACTTCACTGTGAGAAGAGTTAAACACAAGAGGAAAAGTAGATGAATATATGGAACACTACATAGTACTCAAGGGGAATGAGCAAGAATAGCGTAATTCAGACAGACCTCAGAAGATGGTTCTGAGTAAAATGAGAAACAAGACATCATGATCTAGAACACACAAAACACCACGTAAAGCTACACATTAGCAGTGAGTATATGTGGGTAAAAGGGATCTAAGCAAAAAAGAAAACAAGTGATTAGGGTATCTTTACACTCCAAGAGAGACAACAGACCATGAAGAATACACTGTCTAAACCCTTTGAACTTGACACCTATACTTTGTGTGTTCCTGTCTGTGCTGGTGTGTGACCTCACATGGAGATCAGAAGTCAACCTTAGGTATTGTTCCACAATAGCACCCCATCCCCCTTGTTTTTTGAGGCAGTCACTTACTAGGACCTGGGTTTGCCAATTAGGCTAGACTACCTGCCCAGGGACCGTTGCAGAAGCACCAGTCTCCCCAGGGCTGGGATTTCAGGAGCACAAGTACCCAAGGCTTTTAATGTGGGAGCTAGGGATCAAACTTGGGTTCCTAGGGTTACACGGCAAGGGTGAAATTGACTGGGCTTTCTCCAATCTGTATATTTTTCTTTGTGTAACATGGAGTCTCAATACATAGGATTGGCTAACCCAGAGCTCACTCCGTAGGGTACCCAAGGCTTTTAATGTGGGAGCTAGGGATCAAACTTGGGTTCCTAGGGTTACACGGCAAGGGTGAAATTGACTGGGCTTTCTCCAATCTGTATATTTTTCTTTGTGTAACATGGAGTCTCAATACATAGGATTGGCTAACCCAGAGCTCACTCCGTAGGCCTGGTTGTACTTGAATTTACAGGAATGCCTCTGTCTCTGAATGCCAGGGTTAAAGGCATGTGCCACACGCCCCATTGTACAGTTTCTAAATAAAATGCCCCAGGAACCTGGAAACCAACTTTAATCCTTATCAGCAAGGAAAATCTCATTTGGTGTCTCAGAGTGCATGAACATCATGGAGACCATTCTGACCGTTCTCTTCTTCTTCTTACAAAGTTCATATATTCTCCAATCATGAAAGTCAGTATTGCTTTCCTTCTTTTCACATTCAAACTGCAGTCAGAGGGTTGAAACCCTGAGGTAAAAGGGTTATGCCTTGGCCAGCTGGGCAGGATACACTCAACTGAGGCAACACTGTCTCCAGGGCCACCGTATGTGGAAGTCATCATTGCTTGGGATCTCAGCTCCTGGCAGTTCCTTTTCAAATCTTTCACACAAAAGAGCTCCATCTGAGCATGTGGGTCCTAATGTGCTCCAAAAATGATCTCAAATTTGGCCAAAATCTGAATCCAAGAAAAGGTTTTCCATTAAAATTATTACCTGTTATTAAAGTGGGTAGGAAGACCCACTTTGTTTCTATTTGGGGAAAAGGTTAAGCCTCTTTAGTGTTTCTGGAAAATACATCACTATTTAGGGAAAGGGTGTGTCACTGAAAGCATTGGCAGGAAACTTCTCTTGGGGTGACAAGGACGAGAACTCAAGTCCTCTCTGGCACCTCTCCCCATCAACTCGTTGTCCAGTCAGTCCAGGGACTGGAGACTGACGTGCAGCACCAGGCACAGCAGGATTTAAACCTGGCATCCCAGGAAGCTCACTGATGCCTGCTCTCCTTCAGGTTACTCTGGCTCAGTTTGTTTAGATCTGTGGTAGCAACTTTTACCTCACAACAGAAACTGCTCATGTCTAAGTACATGTAGTAAAAATATCTCATAATTGCTTACTTTCTATCTATCTATCTATCTATCTATCTATCTATCTATCTATCTATCTATCTATCTATCTATCTGACAGGTTCTATGTAGCCCTGGCTGTCCTGGAACATGTCTGCTGTCTCCACAGTGTTGAGGACTAAAGGTATGAACTATCACAACTGGCACACGTTTGCTTTCTTAACTCCTGTCCCAGAGAAATACAAAGGCAGAAGTTCCCAGGATTTATTATTGTGCCAACTTACTAAATTGTATCAGACTGAACAGCCAATCGCACCCTCACTGTTAGCACTCTGGCCTTTGAACTACTGAGTCTGAGTTACTCAAAGTCTACCTATGCTCTCCAAGGCTTGCGTGCTGCTGAACTACAGCCGAAAGGTCAATGACCGGACAGTTTTTACCACATGATTTCCATTTCTGAAATATCAGTTTGAAATGTCGATTCTGACTTATACCTTGGTCTCTGCTCAAAAGTTGGGCAGGGAACAATTTCTAAGCGCTACTTCAAGGGGGATGACCTGTCCAGCAGACTGGACTAGTTCAGATGAGGTTAGAACAACTGTGAACTCTCAGCGGCCTCTGACCCTGTGGACTCGCCCCCAGGATCCTCTGACTCTACCTTGCTCTTGTTTCCACTGGGTGTGGCCCTTATCTTCTTTACTAGAAATTCAGTTGCTAAAAACAGTTTCCCCCAGATTCCGTTTGGAACAAGGTTGTAAGAGGGCCTCTGAAGAAAATGTTCTTATTCAAAGACAGAAAGCAGTTTTATCACTTACAACAGGACTCGGAGGAAGCTTGCTGTGCAGCTGAGAAGAATTAGACACATCTGGGCTCTGCTGGTCAGACTGGCTGAGTGATTGACTGGTGATGACTGCCATGGGCATGAGGTATGTGTGCCAACCCACAGTGAAAGCTTTTGGGGTGTGGGAAATAATCTGGAAATATTGGAAAGCTTTTGGGATATCTTCTAGTCCAAAACTGGAAGCTCACAGAGCACATACCCAGTAAAAATCTGGGCAATAGATGTTAACATTCTGTGAACGTTCTTACTAAGAAGTCAATCATTTTTAAAAGAAGAGGAAGGAGGAGTGTACAGTTAGCCCCCCCCCACGCCATCACCCCAAATCACGCTTTTGAGGAATGGCTTTTGAAATTCCAGATTTTGTATTTCTGAAATTCCAGATTTTGTATGTTTGAAAATGCTCAACTCCAAAGGGCTTACTTTTTTTTGTTAAATTAATTCTGTTTTCTGTAATGAAAGGAAACTATGATTCTTTCCAAATAGAAATGTGGGGCACATTTCTTCATGTTTCCAGCAAGACAACATTAGGTTTGAGATAGTTCTGAGAACTCTTCTCTCACACTTGCCTTTCATCCAGCACTCCAGAAGCAGAGGCAAGGACATGAACTTGAAGCTTCGTGGTCTACACAGCAAGCTCCACACCTGCTGGGCCAGACGCTAACACCATGTCAAATGAATAACTTTTAAAAAATTAAACAGAAATCTAATGTACACGTTAGATTTCCACAATCTAACACGTTCCATATATAAACAAATACAATATATCAATAGAGTCTCATATCTTTAAAAAGCATTGGATCTCATGATATTTTTTTCTAGATATAAACTTATGGCCAAAACAAACAAACAAACAAAAAAACTCAAAACAACAAAATAAACTCTTCAAACTTAATTCTATTAAAAGCAATTCTGAAATCCTAAAAAAATAAAAGTATGTGCTTATATTTTTTTAAGAAAAAAAATATCTATGAGAATCTCTCATAACAATAGTTTCTTTGAAATTCAGGACACCTTTGGGATACACGGTATGACGTAAATGTTCTGAATATAACCTGTTTTCCCTTTCAGAGGAAAGTGTCAAGGGGACACAGACATAGGGCAAAGTTCCTCCAACCTTCTTGTAATTTCTAGTGATGTGTTAAAAGTTTTCTAACAACTATGAGAGCCATGAATGTTGGTCAAACCATAGCAAGAATAAACAAACAACAAACGGGACGACCACCCAAACCTGCGGTTGACTTCCAGAATTTCTCTGAGATGGCTTATCTTTTATTCAAATACACAGAAGGGGAGAGGGGAGAAAGGAGGAGACCAGGGAGAGGTGGAGGAGGGCAGAAAGAAATGGAAAGTTCTTTTACTTAAAATAGAAGATGCCTTCCTCTTCCATACTATTTAACAACTTACTGTAATAGCATAAAACCCTAGGGTAAAAATTGCTCAGTTATTTTTTTGTCAACCAAAGGAAAAATATATATAAAATCTTAAATGCTAACTGCTCATATAAATGCCTTTCACGGCTTTTACAGACTGGACGGACATGTCTTTTGAACCCCTCAATGAATAGCATTTTAGAAAGCCAACATTAAAGTCTGAGTAAAAATTTCAATGTAGTAAAAAAAAGCCCCACGATATACTCAGGGATTATATAAGAAGCAGAAATGTGACCACAAAACCAGGTAGCTAGGAGCCCGAGGCCTTCAGGAACTGACAGGATGATTTTGGATCCTGTATGCACCCTAGGACAACAGCATGCCCTACTCTCTCCCAGGGTCAGCATGCCCACATCAGCTTGGGCTGGTACATGTACAATTACTGGATATCAGAACCACTCCAGCAGAAAGCGTTGGTCCCTGCTGGACAGGCAGAGAACAGGCTGTCTGCACTTCCTTCTCTTGGCACACGATTTTCCTTTTTCATAAGATATTCACAGTCTCTTGAGTGCTAAGAAAAACTCAGCTTCTTCTTAAGAGAAAGAAACAAGGCCCAGTTTCAAGTGGTAGGTACTGGCAAGCTTGAGGCCAGACAGGGCTCCCTGGTTGCTCTTGGTTATTGAAGCCATACATACACAGAAGCAATGGAGGCAGGACAAGGTTACATCATGGAAGAACATGAAATCCCAGAGCTTGGCCTGTCCTCTGTAGGGAAAATGATACCCAGTATTTATGATTCCCTCAGCCCCAGCCAAGGAAACCCAACACCCAGATGTGAAGAAACTATTTGCAGAAGTGACTCTTCCTGCCAGCATCTAAATGACATTCATGCTGCTGGCTGAGAAGCTTGTAGGTCTGGAAACACGAGAAACGGTGCAGGTACACATAAAAAGAGAAGAGAGTGAAGGGCAGTGGAGTCCCAGTCCTTGTTTCACATTAATAAAATCAGAAAACAACAGAGCAGATGCAGACCGTCACATAGCTAGACTGTAAGGTCTAGGATCTGCCCTTTATGCATGTCTTTGCTTTCTTCTTCTTTTCTTTTTTAGACAGGGTTCTTGGCTCTCCTGGAACTCACTCTGTAGACCTGGTTCCCCTTGAACACACTCACAAATATCCATCTGCCTTTACCTCCTGAGTGCTGGGATTAAAGACATGGGCCACCACCGCCCGGCTGCCCTTTGCTTTCTACAGTTTGATAACTTCTATCAACCACGGTCTGAAACTATTAGATGGAAAATTCCGGAAATGAAGAAGTCATAAGCTAAAACTCACACTCTCATTCTAAACAGCACCTTCCTTTGTCCTGCCTGGGATGTGAACCAACACCCCATCCAGCACATTCACGGTATCCCACTGACATGCATCCTGACTTACAGCCCCAAAGCATTAAAGCAGGTATTTTAAATATGCATGTGAATTCACGCAACAGGAATTCTTGGCCTGCAATTATTGTTCACTAGGCCCTCTTAGGGGGTTATTATCCATGTGACTGCAACTTTGAGCGTGTGCTGAAGGGGAAACAGAGGCAAGCACGCCATGGGGGAAGGTGAAGAAGCAAGGCACATCCCAGTGGGAGCACTATGAGAGGCATCAGGGAAGGGCCAGCTTCCACACTATGCAATGAACAGCACACTCAGAAAGGTCTGGAGATGGGGCACAGCAGGGTTTGTAGCAGCAAGGTCTGTCATCAGCTTACCCAGAGTATAAGGTACAAGAGAGAGCACCCCTGGGTGATGAGTCTGAACGATGTGCAGACCTTCCCTGTGAACCCATTACCAACACACCAGCAAGAGGACACAGGGAGCAACACTTCCTAGGAAGGAGGAACAGCCAAGCTGAGGGGTGACTGCTAGTCCACAGGGCCCACAGGGGAAGGGATATGTCTGTCATCACTGTCCACTGAGAGATCAGAGGTAAGTAAAGCTCTGCAGGACATATCTTCCATGCAGTGTAAAGATTTACCAATTCAAAAGGAAATGCCACTGGGGAAGGAGCAGAGGTAAAGCAAACAGTCAAGAACATTGTGTTAAAGGAGTTACCCCACTGTGAGTCCCACAAGTTCGTGTGTGTGTGTGTGTGTGTGTGTGTGTATCCAATCATTTATGGTTTTTTAGAGGCAAGGTATCACTATGTAGTTCTAGCTGTCCTAGAACGCACTATGTAGACCAGGCTGGCCAGAAATTCACAAAGGTCTGACTGCCCCTCCTTCCCCAGCACTGGGATTAAAAGTATGCACCACTGTGCCTGGCTTGAGTCTTATAAATTTATAATGCAATGGATATTCTACAACTGGGATATTCTACAACTGGGATGGATACTATCATAAAGCTTAAATAAAAAAATTAGTGTAAATAAAATGATATTCCCTACAATCAATGTATTCTTGAATTTGATGATATACTTGGGATGTAGAGACAAGAGGATCAGGAATTAAAAGCTAGCCTTTGCTACATAGCATAAGAATTCAAGGTCAGCCTAGACTTCTTGACTCCGTCGCAAACAAAGTCTCCAAACATATATGATAGAAACTAAGGCTCAATGAATTACATTAGATCCCTGGAGCTGATAGGAACCTGATTCCTAAGTTCCTGTGTTACAGCCAGCAACACTGCTATTAGCTGGAACCACACTATACAAAATCACTTAGTATATCTTCCCATCTAGTCCTCTTTCTCTGTCAGATGTGCAGAAAATAGTTTCAATTAGCCTGGAAAACAGAAGAAAACATAACAGGGCCAGTCCGGGTGCAGTAAAAACTAGCAATTCTTGAGCAGTGTGGCCTTTCCTTCTCTCTATACCACAGCAGAAGTTCTCATTCCTACGTGTCCATCCTTACATGCATATTCAGGGTAAAGGCCAACACTAACTTCAGTTATCAGTTTTTCTTCATGAGACAGGGTCTCCACTCAACTTTGAGATTACCTACTGGTTACACTGATTGGCCAGTGAGCCTCGGAGGTCAGTTTATCTCTACCTCCTAAGACATCATGCCCTGTATTTATGAACTCAGACCTCCATGTTTAGGTGGCAAGCTCTTTATTTTTATCAATAGATCTTTTAAGACTCCATTTTATTTTTTCATCAGTTTTCATTATATGAAACAAACCTTCTAGGGGGTCTGGGGGTGGGGTGGGACATGTAAAACACTTTAAAATGTGTTTTCAGCAAAAATGTATTGCTTGAGTTGTTAAAAGTCTTGGATCTCTTGGGTCTCTCAGAGACTGAACCACCAACCAAAGAGCATACTGAGGATGGACCCAGCCTCCCGCTCATATGTAGCAGATGTGCAGCTTGGTTTTTATGTGGGTCCTGAACAACTGGAGCAAGGACTATCCCAAAAGGTGTTGCCTGTACATGGGATATGTTCTTCTAGCTGGGTTGCCTTGTCTGGCCTCAGTGGGAGAAGATACAACCAGTCCCCAAAGAGACTTGATGTGCTAGGGTCAGGGGATATCCAGGGGGAATCCCACCCTTTCAGAGGAAAAGGGGAGTGAATATGGGGAGAAAGATTGTGGGAAGAAGTGCTGGATGTAAAGTAAATAAAATTTTACACAAACATACACACACACACACACACACACACACACACACACACACACACACACAGAGAAGAAAGTCATGGGTCTCTAGCAATAATATCAATGGCTCAGAACAGAAGAAAAAGGAACAGTCAAGCTACAAGCTGTGATCCTGAATTTCTTTTCAACAGAGCGTCTCAGATCCCAGGAGGAAAAGCACACTCTAGGTGAGCACTTGACCAATTGGTTAATCTCAGAAACAGTGGGAAAGACCCAGGGC
Organism: Tokudaia tokunoshimensis; assembly: GCA_036184795.1. NCBI lineage: Eukaryota > Metazoa > Chordata > Mammalia > Rodentia > Muridae > Tokudaia > Tokudaia tokunoshimensis. Next base: position 106,348,443 of record BTHU01000011.1, on the reverse strand, counting down.
TTGCTACTGTCAAGGCCTGGGGCACTAGCCATACTCAGCCCTCTCTCGATGGACATATGGCAACCACAGTGTTCTAAATTCCCTCATGTCCATTTCTTCATGTACATGTTCCTGTAGCTGTGTGCACATGAGCTTGGAGGTGAGAGGGAGCTCACGCTATGTATTATCTGTATATATGCACTTTCCTACTGTATGAGTACACACTTTACTCATGTAATGGAAATTCATATTCAGGTGATAATTTACAAAGGGCCTAGAATGCCACACCCAGGGTTTCTGGAATCATATTTCTAATTGTAACCTGATCCCAATGAATTATTACTCAGAATGAACGTTTTCTCAGCAGAAGCTGTCAACAAGGATAGTAATCAGATGCAGAAAGTCTTCAAATAACTTTTATGTAATGAAACCCAAAACCCTAAAACAAGTCTTCGCCTGCAACCCAACTGTCAAACCATTGTTAAAGGGTTTTGTTCCATTGTTGAAAAGTGCATAAGCACGGTAACAAAATATGACTTGGGGGAAAATGAGGCAAAAGGAAAGCCATATATAATAAAATTAAGTTCTAGGGTAGCAGGGCTTAAAAAGATTTAAATGAAATTATTATAACCTCTGAAACCCACATAAGACCATCTGGCTTTCCTCCTATCTTTCAAGAGCATCCAAGCTTCAGCTAGCAGACTGCTCAGTTCTATGAGGTCAGCATCTAAAATAACACTTTTATAACTTGATGTCTGTGTGCATGTGTGGCATATGGACATGGTCCTGTGGTTGTGTGCGCATGTGCAAGGAGGCCAGAGGCTGATTGCATCCCTTGATCATCCTCCTCCGTTTTTTGGCATATCTGTGCCTCTGTGGGGGAGGGGGGTAAGGAGGAAGGGAAGGGGGGAGGGAAGGAGAGAGGGAGGGAGAAGGAGAGGGAGAGAGAGAACTCTCAATTGAACCAAGAACTCTGACACAGGGAGTCTGGCTAGTCAGCCTGATGAAGGAATCTCTGGCCCTGCTTTCCACGCCCTGGTATTACAGAGAAGTTGTCAAGCCCGCCTGGCCTTGATGCAAACTACAGGGAATCTCAACCAGGTCTGCACTCTTGCTCAGCAAATACTGTACCTACTTAGCCAGTCTTCTGCTTTAGGGTCTCTCATTGCACATGTAACTCACCTATTAGCTAGAATGGCTACCTATATGCACCCAGCATGCTCCCATCTCTGCCTCCCCAGGACTAAGAATATTGAGCATGGGTATTGAGGATGCCAAGGCACTTCACTGACCGAGCCATCGTATCAACCACTACATTATTTTCTTCATCACAAGACAGCAGATGATGACAAGGCCCCACAGTAGCATATCTTGAATTACCACACACTTTCCTGTCATGTCTGCAATGGGGCCACCTCAACAAACGTCCAGAAAAGTTTGAAATGGAAAATGAGGCCCCAGTGTGTAAATCCATTGCTACCAACATGACTCCCATGTCCTTAGCCTTCGTGGTGGGAGTTATGTAGGTGTTTCTCTCTGAGATGCTTCAGGCAGCACTCAAGGGTGGGTGGTGAACAGAACACACTTGCCAACTCTGCAGATGTACATCAATTTATAGATTACCAAGAGTTCCACAGATATGTCAGGGACAAGCAGAGCAAACCTTTAACTGAAAGACTATGGTGGGGAGAATTAGCAATATAGCAGCATTGGAAGAAGACATTTATTTTTCTAATTAAATTCTAAAATTGGTGGGAGTAGCCTATTAAAAATACAAACCCAAACAAACTGTGGATGTTGAGGTCAGCATCAGTGTTATTTTTAACGAGGATAAAGATAAAAAGAGACGTTACAACCTCATACTCTTTCCTGATTGCTTCCAACTTTAGGAACTTAAAGGGAGAGAAGAAAAAAGCAGGAGTTCTGGCCATCACACCATGTCATTTGATACTTGTAATTTGAGCTGATGCACTCAACGAGACTATTTGTGTTTAAAGCTGTGTTAGAAAATTACATTTTTTTAAACGGCATTTATAGAGCAATTTCTATTTGTAAAGTGCTTTGCAGTCATTTTTTAAAGCAATTCCTAACAACAACCATGTAAAGTAGGTCAGAGTTATTATGCCTGATGCTGCCTCTCTCAAAAGGCTGAGTCAAGGAAGGTGCACAAGGGTTAACTGATTTTCCTGGGGTTGCAGGCAAAGCAGAGAACAGAACTGAAGATGTTATTACAGCTGCCAGATCCCAAATGCTGATGCAATCCTGCTGCCTCTCCCCCAACCCCACACCTACTGAATCACAGTACAGGAACTGGTTCTGAAACCCCAGTAGCAGGTGCAACATGAGCCAACAGGGAGAGCTGGCTGGGTCGCCATTGCTAGCCGGCCTTCTGGAAGGTTCATGCTTCACCATGGAAGGACAACAATGTGATAACCAAGGCTGTACGCTTGCCAAAGCTGGAACTGACAATACTCTCCCTCCCTCATGATGGAGCCTCAAAAACAACTAGAAATTACTTCCAGTTCACAAGTCTTCCATATGTTAAAACACAACTGTCTGGGGTTGTCTGCTTGTTTTCCTTAAACGGTTTCTCCATAAAAATAATAGCAATTCACCTTCTAAATTCTCATTCTGCTTACATAGTAGAATGTTCCTTACACAGCCCAAGAAAATGAGCAGATGTAGCTATGGTCTGTGGAGCATGTAGAAGATACTTAAGCATTATAGCTCACCTACATTATTTCTATTAATCCAAACTGAAATTAAAGTACAGAATAAAATATTTAGGAGGAGGATTTGAGGAGGCTGTACAGGGACACAACAGGACAAGTACCTAGAATCAAGATTCAGGCCAAACTAATCAACCTCAGAGTCAATATAATCAAGTCTATTTCTTATTAGATTCTTCTTCCACTTCTTTTATCCCTCTGTATCTGTCCACCTTGGCAGTCAAGCACATTCAAAGAAAACTCTTCTCCACTGGCTTTGGTCAATGAGTCAAGAAAATCCATTGAAATGGAGGAACAATAATTTCTGGATAAAAAGAAAACCACCATGATATATTTCACATTCTGCTCTCAAGTCAGACAACTGCGAACATGCCTGGTTCACTTGGATCATGTAACAGTCCTGGCTCACATTTTGTGGTGTGGACTGTTTGTTTGTATCTTACTTAAGCCAATTAAGTCTAGAAAAGAGAAATGAAGAGGAAGAGGAGGAAAAGAAGGAGCTAGATAAAGAAGAAAAATGTGAACCAACAACGAGGCAGAGGCTAAACAGTGCTTAAAAAATGGAGGTCAACATACAGTTATTAGTAAAACAAAAATTATAAAGACCTACGGGATGGCTTTGCCAGTAACGGCACTGGCTTCTAGTCCTGATGGTCAAGCTCCATGCCCCGTACACATTCACATGCCTTTGCACATACATGAGTAAACAAACCTGACACAAGTTTTTAAGAACACAGAGGCACAGAAGAAGAAAGATTATAGGATATTTCTTGACAGACAAAAACATTTGACAAATCCAATCTCTAGGCCTCTAGGAAACAGAGGAATAAATCCAACCTGACAAAGAGCCACCCCCCAAAATAAAACCCTACATGCGACATTTCATTTAAAGTTTAAAGACTGAAAACATTCGACTTCGATGACCATTCTCATCAACCTGACTTATCCCAGCATTCAAAGTTCTACCTACTAATATAGAAGGTATTAACAATATACAAAAAAGTATTTTGTACTATGGTAACAGTATACAATCAATATATTTCAATAATGAACAAATGAAAATATTACATAGCTTAGCATGCCACTGTGTAATTATCCTAAAGTCAAGGAAGCACTTAGGTATATACTAAAGAAGGCATGGAAGATACAGGGAGGCTGAAAGCCATAAGATACTGAATAAAATCCAGGGAAACCCAAACCCATCCAGGCAGACTCTGCTGCTGGACTGTATGAGTCAACACAGTAAAGCTGTCAGTTCTTCAGAATGTTAGGCCTAAGCAAAAGGCTCTTGTACATGACACCAATACTGTGATCCATAAGAGGAGAATGTGACAGGGCCAACACACACACATACACACACACACACACACACACACACAGAGAGAGAGAGAGAGAGAACACACATACATATGTACTGCATGCATGTACATTTGGAGGCCAGAGGTTGAGCTTCCTGTTTTCCCTCATGACTCTCCACCCTGTATTTTTGAGTCAAGGTCTCTCACAGGGCCTGGGGCTCACTGGTTGATTAGACTGGCTGGCCAGTGATTTGCCTGTCCCCACCCCGCCTCATCCTGCAGGTCTAGGGGGTTATGGGTGTGTGAAACCATGCCTGGCTTTTAAATCAGTGCAGTGGATCATATCTTAGGCTTCAGGTTTATAGGCAGGCACTTTAAGGAACAAGCCACCTGCTCAGCTGCTGAAATGTAAATAATTTGCTCGAAAAAAATTCATGAAGACATATTCACTAAGAATAGAAAAAAAAACAAGAAAGAAAAGCAACAAGCAAGTCATTAATTCAACGAAGGACTAGGTTTTAGAACAAAGAAAGAATAGTCAAAATTCAGCAGTAAAAGAAAATGAGGGAAAGACACTGACAAGGACTTTAGGGAAAGAGACAAGGCCAAGGATCACAGAGAGAGAGGCACAAGGTGATGACCCAGGAGTGAGAAAACATAGAGTCACAACACCTCTAGGAGACAGGGATAATGACAGTCTCAAAGGCTGTCAAAGATACAGAAACCCTGCGTTATTCATAGATGCTGTAGGGAAATGCAATAATATTCCCCAACATTCCAAAACATTTGTAACTTTGTAAGTTAAAATACACATACAGGGGCTGGAGACGTGGCTCAGCAACTGGGGCTCTTGCTGCTCTTCCAGAAGACCCAAGTGTGGATCTTAGCACCCATTTAGGTGGCTAAATTACCTGTAACTCAAGCTCCAACTAATACAGCACTGTCTTTTGGTCTATTGTGGCACCCCCACATATAAGTACACACACATGTGCAGGCATGAGCATGTGCCACAGAAGCGGTTACCCAGAAACAGACCCCCACAAGCATGCTTAGCTGCCTTCACAAATCACACTTAAAATTAATGACGGAAGAACAGCACCCTCAGCAGATGGTGCTTATGCTTTGGGCTCTGCTTGATGCCCATAAGCAGAAATCTTAATCCTCACATACACGTGCATGTGTGCATACACACATACATGTGACTCCCATGCAATCAAACAGCTCTTTTCTTGAGCTTTCACTCCCCTAAAAATGAAAACTAAGGTTCATGGTATCTTGACCTATAATAATTGGTTATTATTATACTTATCCTCATCAGTCCAGCTGTCCTTCAAAGGTAAAAAGTCAAACTATGACACAATGCCTAGGAATATTACTGAGCTATAAAATGGAACCAGCTATTGATACACGACTTTCAATTATATCCAAGTGATGACTCTGACTGAAAGAAAGCTAATCTCCAATATTTTATAATTTGATGTTTATGTCGCACTTTTATTTTGAAGTGACTGAAGTTTTAGAGACAGAAACAAACTAGTGGTTTTCAGAAATGAAGAAAGGGGAATGGAGGTAAGATATTTCCAGAAGGGAACCATGAGGAACTCTTAATATAAAGGGATTGTTCAATCCTGAATCATGTCTCTGTTCCTGAATATCACATGGTGATGATGTCATGGGTACAAACCCCATCACACAATATACACTAAAAATTATATAGACACTAGGGCTGGAGCAATGACTTGGTTGTAAAAGCACTGGCCACTCTTCCAAAGATCCTGAGTTCCATTTCAACATGACCATCAATAACTCTAGTTCCAGGAGATCTGAGGGTACTGCATGCAAGTGGCCTACAAGCAAAGAAAATGTAAAAATAAAATAATTTTAAGAGTTTTTCAGAACTTAACCTACACACATAAATAAAAGAATTGAACTCAGAAATCTGAATAAGAATAGGGGTTGTACTGATCTCAATATAGGGTAATATAACCCCCTTTTGTTTTGTAGAATGCAACCTTTGGGGAAACTGAGCCAAGTATAAGATTGTTCCATATCACTGAGCATAGGGTCCTCAATGGGGAGGACCTAGAGAAAGGATCCAAGGAGCTCAAGAACTTGCAGTTCCATAGGAGGAACAATAATATGTACCAACCAGTACCCCCAGAGCTCCCAGGGACTAAACCACCAACCAAAATGTACACATGGAGGGACCCATGGCTCCAGCCACATAAGTAGTACAGGATGGCCTTGTTGGGCATCAATGAGAGGAGAGGCCATTGGCTCGATGCCCCAGTGTAGGGGAATGCCAGGTCAGGAAAGTGTGTGGTAGGGTGTTGTTGAGCAGGGGGAGGATGGATGGGATACAGGGTTTTCGGAGGGGTAACATTGGAAATGTAAATGCAAATATCTAATAAAAATTTAAAAAAAGATTGTCCCATATCACCAATGTTGTTGCCATCGTCGTTGTTGTCCTCCTCCTTCATATGATTATTATCATCTCTGTATTACTTCCGACAACTGCACATGAGGCTATAGCAACAAGAATTAAGATCAGACAGAAAGAAGTAGGCTGTTAAGCAGGACGGCTATTGAATGGTGCAGGAAGCTGAACTCTAAATGGTTTCACTTTCAGATTTGTCAAAACCAATCCCAAAGCTGTGCTTGGGAAACAAAGGACTCATTAGGAGAATCACCTGCTAATACAATGCCTTCTAAACTGAGATCTGGCTACAGCCCCTGGAAAGCTGGCAGGACTTACCCGCAGAGCCAGCCCTGGCTTATTTTCAGCAGCACAAGGCATGTGCGACATAAAAACTAAATCCTGTCACAGAATCCTAAATTTCATCCCCAGCAACTGTGTCAGCTCCTGTTCGTGCCTGATCCGCTCCTTAAACTACTACCATCCAGTCCAATAAACAGGTATTTACACTCACAAAAAAATCTGACTTCCAAAAATAAGATGCCCTCTGGGTGATATTTGCGAGTCAAACGGTGGTTGTGTCTAAAGACATGTAGATAATTGTTCCTCAGTTTATAAGGTCAAAATCCCACACATTTATATGCACAGTGTGTGATTTTACAAGCTGGGAAACCTGGAGCATAGCCTCAACTCAACTGTAACCCCAACCTCGCAAGACAGGCAGGCAGATCTAAGAGATGTGAAGCAGGACCCCCAAAATGTCTTAATACCCACACTCTGTTGCTAAATGAGAAATAAGGCTGGCTGGCTGGCTTCCCTTTGCCTCTTCAGTTTTAGGGATCAAAAGTAGGGACTCATGTGTGTCCAGAATGTGCCTCTCCATTGCACTATAGCCCAGCCCAAGAGCTGGCTTCGGTGGAAGGACACATAGACACACCAGGAAAAGAACCACTCCTGCAGAGACTAGTTGCCTGATTAGAACATCAGGACCATAGAGAGACTCCATGTCCAGTCTAGGTCCAGTTCCAAGTCCAGTGGCTAACTACTTGATCATGGGCTAGTGTTAGCCATCCACGCCCACCTCTGTGTCCAAACTAACATCCTTTACTAACAGATTTAAAAAAAAAACCACTTTGGCAGAACAATGGGCTTCCACCAACTCCAAAGTGTTTTAAAGTTGCCTCGATTTAGGACTTGCATTGTTCTATAAAACTATAAAACTTCATAAAACTGCTTCCACATTGGAAGATGAAATTTGGGGTAACCTAAATTTATGTTCTGGGGCCAGGAACACTCAAAATATCTGTTACTCCCTTTGAGATATGATTTTCATGGCTGCTGGCTCCTCATGGCTACCTCTGCTGGCTCCTCATGGCTACCTCTGCTAGCTCCTCATGGCTACCTCTGCTGGCTCCTCATGGCTACCTCTGCTGGCTCAAAAGTCCAGCCCAAGAGGTACCCTACCCCTACCTGACATCTCACGGAGCTGTGGTTCCTCTGCAACAGTCCAACAAACATAATAATGCCTCCATAGATGCACCATGGCTAGCTATCAAGCAACTGTTCTCCACAGAAGGATGGAGAACACACAGGTTGAATGCATGCCTGTTTAGGATTCATTGTGTTGCCAACACATTGTGTTCTCACCACAGAAAAAGAACCTCTCAGTCTTGGGAATTTAAGTCTTAACAATGCAGGAGCAGAGGGGCCAGAGATCCAGCTAAATATCTTCTTAGAGCAGCCCCTGGGGAATGAAACATCATGCTCCAAAAGTTAACTGAGCTGAGTGAGGGTAAAAAACTCGATCAGGAAGAGCTGTTTGCAGAGGGTTCAACAGGAGAAACACTAACACAGGATCAAACACAAAACTCAGAAGAGGACCCCAACTAATGGTATGACTTCATACTAGAACCCTAGGGGGCATGGGCTAGGAGGGATGTGTCAGGTCAGACCATTGGACCTGAGCATGAAGAGGACACTGGGGCCATAGCAACGCCCATTCCACCACCCACCCTCCTTTCTGGCTTTTGGCAATGATGAGGCAAAGAACTATCTGTGCCCTAAGCTCCTGCCATAACAGACTATTGCCACCAGAGGCCATGACGCACCGGTGCTAATGACCACAACTATACATCTCTAAAACCATGAGTCCAAATAAAGTGTTCATTCTGACCTGTACATGCTGATGCTTTTCCCAATTCAAATATGACACACTTAGCAAATTACAGCTATTAAGCAGAGTTGGTGATGTACAGACAACCTTTACTCCTTTACTTGTTTAGCTTCAATTCAACCAGATATTCCCTGAAAACCTCAGTGCCTTTAAGAGTATCAGTTCTAGGGACAAAGATGGCTCAGTGAGTATGAGAACTTGCTGTGATGGCCAGAGGACCAAACTTCAAATCCCTAGCCCCCAACAAAAGCCTGGCATGGTCACACATGCCTACACACCAGCTTGTGAGGCAGAAACAGGCTGATTTGTGGAGCTCGAAGACAAGCTCCCCTTAGCCAACTTGGCAGGGCTCTGATTAGGTGTGAGAACTTGCATTTAAAGAATAAGATAGGGAACTAAAAACAGACTCCAGATGACCTCCTCTAGCACATACACCACAAACCATATACCCAACTGCACCCCTGAAAGAGAGGGTGTAGACTGTGGGTGTGGAGAGACTGCACAGGGTTCTGGAGTCATAAAACCCTATGGGAATTCTAATTTTGCAACATCTGGGTGACATTAAACAAGGCAATTACCTGTATCAAGTCTCAGCTTATTTTCTGTAAAGGGGGATTAATAATTGTCTTCCATGTAAGAGCTGTTGGAAGAATGAGAATAAATAAAGTATAATCATCAAAGACTGGAGTGAAGATTTAGAAAATAGCTACATGTTATTAGTATTAATGTGCTGTCTCTCACCTCCACCAGAGGCCTACCCACCTCAGCTGCCAGGAGCCTAAGCTAATTCACTTTGGGCATCTTTTGAAGACTACATGGTTGCTGTTTTAACTAGTTTCTGGTGCCAGAGAAGAGTCATCCATACTTAATTAGCTTGTAAACATAGTGCCACTTGGTTTTTGGGTGGGAAAGGCTACCCATAGTGGCTCTTAGCCACCGAATCAACTAACACTTCACCTAAAAGATAACTCCAAGAAGACAGACATCATATTCCATAAAAAATGTTTGTGTGAATAAAGTGTTTGCTTTGGACTAGTCTAATCAAAACAATGTAAATGCTGAAGCTCAAAAATGAAAGTCGTCTTGACAAATGGCTAACATAGAATCTACCAGGCAGCAAACCAGGGAACCGGGGATACTATGGGGAAGCCGTACACAGGGGATCTCCCCACAACAAAGTGATGGTTACAAGTTTTGTGTCCTTAAAAAGATTACAAAATGTAAAGTAGATGCTACCCAATCTTCACATAACAAGAGCCCTTGAGAGCAGAGGCAGCTGGACTGTGGTGGTCACAAGCACAGACACTAAAGCGTTCTGTCATCCACATAACCTGGCCAGACACCTGAGGCCTGATTTCCTCTGAATATATAAAAGGGATATTAACAGAACCCACCTCATATGGTTCTTAGGGAAGTCAAATTAGTTACTGTATTTAATGCAGACAAACTGTCTGGTGCTCCATAGATAGTGACTCTTTTTATCCTTATTAGCAAAGGAATAGCAATTTTCCAACCTGGCAGCCTGGAGTTCTCCAATCTCCACTGAAAGCACCAGGACACCTTTCAGCAGTTTGCAGGCACATTCACTCTCTTGAGTCTGTTACCTGCTAAAGGTCCTGACAAGTTCTTGAGGTTTCCACAGGAAGAGCACTTCAATCAGAACAATCCTGCCTACCACACTGGGTTCGCAGCCACATTCATTTCTATGTCGTTAGTTGACGTCAATAATGTCATGTCACCCATTACTATAACAACACAAGAGTTAACTGTTACACACCACTATTACAAGCTGGGAAATCGGCATTTCCAGCACACTGCTTGATCCAACTTCTTCTCTTTAGAGAGTCCCTACATAAAACCCCTAAAGGGGTCACACTGAAAGCCCAAAGAAGCAAGCAACATTAGGACATTACATGATACTCATGCAAAAACACAATCAACTACAGGAAACTCATATTCTAAGGATGGGTTGGGTGGATTTGCGATGTTAACTAGTCAAATGGCTTGAAGAAATCAACAAATTATCTGAGATAAATCTGTAAACTGGAGAGACACTGGGAAGATGAAGTGAAGAGTCTGTCTCATGATAGGACTGCATGATCAGCAAGTAGCAAATCTTATTAAATGCTTACTAGAGATTTTAGTGTCTAATAAGCATTTTTGTGTCAAGAGCAACACATTAAAAAATGGTTATCAGTTGACTTTAACGGAATGGTAAAATGCCACAAATATTTTCAAGAGGCAAATTGACAGTAATGATGAATGAGCCTCTTATGATGCACGCATTAAGTTAAAAACTTTATCTAGACAGAGTAATCTAGAGGGCCCAGAACTTGATGAGAGACAGCTCAGGAAACACACCAGCCTCTCCGCGAAGCTTACTACCTCCAATACCTGCATGTGCTTCCCAGAATGTGGGCTCATACATACAAAGCCCTTGACCTTGGACTTAGTTCCCTGAACCTTAATTTCCATGTCTCTCTGTTCATCATCTAGGTTACAGCCAAGAAGAGTTACTCTGAACCCCTCAAAGAGTCAGGAGTTTCTAGTGTCAGATAAATTAAATCAAAACTTCCCTGTAAGATGACACCTTTCCAGAAACTCAGAAAAAAATCCGAGTCGCCATAGAGAACAGCAAAGTCAAAGATTTAATGAGAAGAAATGTAATGAGCTCAGACATCTGAAATCAACAGCTCTTATTACAACCCCCTCCCTCCTGTTTTCAAGAACTACATGTGATGGTAAAGTCATCAAATTTTCTATAAGTACATTTAATTATAAACAAAAATGTCTCCATATTGATGTAAAGTTTCTCATTCTCACATTAATATGAACTGTGCTTCCTGTGAGAGAGATGGTAGGTACAAACTGACAACCTGCTCTCACAGGGCAAGCATGACAGTACATTTGAAAACGGAATGCTGAACAAAGACCACAGGTAGGCTTAGACCCTTTCAAAAGGCCAGGGATATAACTCAGAGTATTTACCAGCACTGTAACACTACAGGCTCAATTCTGAACATGTCAGAGACAAGGTGTTCGGCACATACCTGTGACCCCAGCACTGATAATGGAGGCAGGAGAATCAAGGACACCTTCAGCTACTTAGTAAGTGTGAATTCAGTCTGGGATCCCTAAGACCTTATAGCAAACACAGATAATAAAAGCAGGAAATGGGGTCTACTTTTGGACTGAAGATCCGGTTTCAAATTTGGCAATTCAAGATGGACTCTTAAATTTGATGATTTCAAAGCTTTCCAAGTTTAGAGTAAAAAGCTAAAAGAGATTAAAATAATGACTTCAAAGTATGTCTGTAAAGTTTCTTGGTGACAAAGCATGGTTACTCAGATGAGCCTTATTGAGTTAGAGACTGAAAAGAAAAAGGAAAATGCTTTGAAAACAAAACAAAACAAATACCCCACAAATGTGACCATTATCACCTTGCATTAAAAGGTGGGGGCGGGGGGGGGGGCGCACGAGAAGAACCAAAGAAGAGAAATGACAGTATCTTCCCTGACCTGTTCCCAAAGATACATTTCAGAATCCAGTTAACATTTCAAGCTATGGATTGTTTTCCATTCAAAAAAGTATGGAAGGGTAATAATTGTGTTTCAAAGCTGACCTTTAGATTTCAAAATGAATCATACACTGTCACTAAAATGAATGCGACAGTTGTTTCCACAAATCCTACAGAAAAGTTTAAGTAGAAAAAACTGAACATAGTTTTTAAAAACGTATAATACTTGTATTCAATAAAATTCTCTTAATTTAGAAACCATTTAACAAAAGACTTAGGGAAATAACCCCATGTGATTCCGAAACTACCCCCTTACAGTGCTAATATTTTTTTAAATTTTTAAGGATGCCTTTTCAATAAACACACACACACACACACACACACACACACACACACACACACACACACACATGCTCGCTCATGTGAACACACCCACACACATAGACACAGACACCTATCTATCAGCTGTCTAACCTATCACTATGAATTTCTATCATCTATCTGTCTATCTATCTGCCTATCATCTATACATCCATTCAGTTTATGACTGTGATAACATTTAATTTCCCTACTCAAATTCAGTATATCAGGAACATAACCAAATGACAAATGTATTAGCTTCCAGGGTTCTTGATAACCAGGTCTCTGACAATGTATTTGAACACCAAAATAGCAAAAACAGTAGATAATAAGCCATTGCAGAAAGCAAGCGAGTCTTAATAATAAAGCCAAATCATTAAGTACAAAAATTTAAAAAGAAAAATTCTCCTTGAGTAGAAGCCCAATGAACGTAGAGCTATGCAAGCACAGGAAGTGCAGACAGAAGCAGGAAGCCATTGTAGAGCAACCGTGGCAGTAACTGAAATCACCACTGAGTAACAGTGAAGAAAACCAGATCTAAAATATCAGTCAACAAACCAGAACTATTCAGAACAACTGTGGGGGCTGGAGAGATAGCTCAGAGTCTAACAGAACTTGGTGCTCTTCCACAGGACCCTGGTTTGCTTTCCAGCACCTACATAGTGGAAAGAAATATCTGCAACTTCAGCTCAAAGAATTCCAAGGCTCTCTTCTGGCCTTCTGAATGGACACTGCATGCATGTGGTGCATACATACATGCAAACACTCATACACATAAAAGAATAAAATCTTTCATTGTTGTGGATTTGGTCTAATGCTTGTGTTACAGTAATTGAGTCCCCAAAATTGCAGGAGAATCTGCAAGGAAGAAGCTGAGGGTCCCTGCCCCCAGTTGGTTTTGATTGGCATATAAAGTTGCTGGCAGCCAATGGCTGGGCAGAGAGAGAGGAGGGATTTTTATGATTCCCAGTAAGGGACCAAGGGAGAAGGAAGAAGGAGAGCCACCATGCTGGGAAAGGAGTAGCTGTAAGGACAGAGAGACAGATGCCTGACTGAGAACATAGCCACAATGTAGGTATTGGGGAACTCGGTCTGGGTCCAGGGCAGCCAAGATAGAATATAGATTTTAGTACATAATAACTCAGGAATATCGAAGGGGAGTGTGTTAGCCACGTGGAGGTTTGGGAATGGCCCAGCCATTGAGCTGTTTAAGGCATATTAAAATATAAGGCTGCATGTGTGCGCATGTCTTTAATTCGGGAACCCAGAACATTGGGGCAGGTAGCAAGGAACTTGCTGACGCCACAGGGTCAATTTGAGTAGCATTAATTGGCAACTGCTGCAGATGGCAACCAATCAGCTACTACATTTAATAACAATAATAACTTTGAGAAATTGCAGCTTTACAACAGCTGAGAAATACTGTGGACAGAGAATGCTACCAACAAGATCCTTGTATCTTCAAACGTCACGTATGAGAAAAGCAAAATATTATCTGAAGTCATTTCCATGTTCTCTCAACCTAGTCAAAAAGAAACACTGGGGAACCTAATTCAGGGTATTTTTCATGAGTAACTGGAACCTGCTCTTTAAAATGTCAGTTTCACAATTCTAAGAGTCAGGATGTTCCCATCCGGGATGTGTGGGAATGTTGTGTGGTTTTGTTATTGGTGGTGCCATTTGTTGGCTCCAAAAGCATTAAAAAACTGAATCCATTTCAAGAAGACAGACACATCTGTCAATACTGAATTGGAAAAAAATCAACCAATCCTTCTGTCCTCTCTTCTTTCTGGTGCTAGTGGGAAATGAACCTGTGTCTTAAATGTATATTGAGGGAGCACATTGGCACCAAACTCAATTCAAACACATAGATAATCTTCCAATTTTATATACAGTCCATATTTGTGCCATACCTTGTCATAGCATCTAGAAGGTCCCATTAATCTTGTTGAAATGGCTCTTGGTCAGAAAAAACAGCTGGAGAGTGAGAGGGTTGAGAGTACTGAATACTCAGTACTCTCTCATTATGTAGACCCCTATCCCAAGCCTTCCTTCCTCTCCAAGTCCACAGCCTGAATTTCTATTACTGGGCAAAAATGAGGATTTAATAGTAGCACTTAGGAATAAGATGATACAGCTATGCTTTAAAAATAGTATTTATGGGTAATGTTACAGTGGCAAACAATCGGATGTGTTTTCCTCTTATTAAGCTGGCGCACACAAGATGCTTCAATGGCTTGCTTGACCGTCCATGAATGCTATGCACAGTTTGACTTCTTCCCTAATCAAAACTTCACTTAAAAAAAAAGTCCATTCCCCTTCTGATCAATTTCCCAACAGCAGAAAAATGTCACAATACAGGGAGCTGGTGAAGCAAACATGTAATCAATTGTTTACACTCAATTAAGCAGAAAATAAAACCCTTCTATTTGGAAGAAGATTATCTATAAAACACACGTCTGAAAAGACACAGAAAATGGAAAGGCTAGTTAATGTAGCTCACGATGGCTGGGGCCTTAACTAACTAGGGAGTTTACCCTCAGCAGCAGTCCCTGACAAATGACTCTCCAGGCAACCTGTCAGTTGTCTAAAGCAAGCTTTTCTCCTCTCTGTACTTGACTTTTTGGGATCTGAACAGCAAAGGGTGGACTGTAGCTGACGTGAAGGATTAGATGAGGACCCACAGCATCAGACAGTAAGTTCTTCAGCACTAACCCAATTTTTCAGGGTTCCTGGCCTTAGCAACGGTTTTCCTATGACCTCAATTCCAAATATCCAATGAAACAAAAACAGCACCTACAAAATACATAAAAACAGATGACTACATGGCCCATTAGAAGCCATGTATAGAGGCTTGAAAATTCAGTGCAGAGAGGCTTATACTATATGCATCCTCAAGTGGCAGAAAATGACAGTTTACTATCTATCTCTGTATGAGGGTGGTGATAAATTTACATATTAATTTTCTTACCGATTTTTCTCCATAGGGAGAAAAAAAAAAGATGGCTTTTCTGAACTGAAACTTCAAGTGGGGAACAAACATGTACCCAGAATTATGTTTGTGATTTGAAAACCTGAAGAACTACTTGTAGAAATTTTCTCTGTCCCCATGTAACATGTGAAAAGTCAATATATGGTATAGTCCAATTTCCCTAGACAGCATCTATGAGTGTGCAAATATATGCATACTCCATCTACCTGAGAGAGAGAGAGAGAGAGAGAGAGAGAGAGAGAGAGAGAGAGAGAGAGAGAGAAAAGCTCTTTGAGGATCACCCCTAAATTCCAATTTTGCTTAGAGAAATATATTCCTCACAAAAAGGAAAGAAAGAAAGAAAGAAAGAAAGAAAGAAAGAAAGAAAGAAAGAAAGAAAGAAAGAAAGAAAGAAAGAAAGAAAGAAAGAAAGAATAGAAAGCCAACTATTACCAAAGCTGTGTGTCCTATCCCAACATTACCATTAATAAAATGGCTATTTTCATCTTTACCTGACACCTCATATTTATCTTAGTTGTAAGGGCTTCCTGGAATAAGACTCAGGGGATAACACGGAAAAATAATAAAAATGCATGAGTTCCCACACAGATTAATACAAATGTGTGTGGGTCCACACATGCATGGGGGTGGGGGTGGGGGTGGCACCATACAGCAACAGTAGCTGGCAAGAGCAGGTTGGTGGTAGTGGAAGTCTGGTTAATAGCTTTCATTCTTCAAGCTTCACTGTATTGTTCACAATTTCTATAGTACTATAAAGAAATAGTACTATAGAAAGGAAGGGTTTCCCCTTCCTTTCTTCCCTCCCTGTCTGGAAATACCAGAAAAGAGCCCTGCAGCAGAACTCAGCCACATTTTGCAGGGCACTCTCTGTTTCTCAGTCACGCCGTCACAGTTTACCCTGGTATATGATCTATGAAATTTACAAATTGGTTGAAAAGGAAGCAAACACCCTTCTATATTGCAACTACTTGTATTTTTGTGGAAGACCATGGTTGTGAAATTGGCGGAGAGAAATAAATGACATTTTGCTTGGGTCAACAACGAAAGCACACACTGCAGGTTGCCCATTTCCTGGCTACATATGCAGGGCAGACCTGGAGGTGGCTCTGGGCTGGGAGCAGGCTCTCACTGAGCCCAGGGCACCCCACTTTGTGAAACTTTACCCTCGTTTTTCCTCTGAGGTTTTCTTTCACTATGGGCACTTGAAATCTGCCAGGAATCCAACTCTCTTTGAGAGTTCAGGGAACAGGGCGAGGGGAAAGTGTGGGGCATGAAGAAGTCCCCTGGAAACAGCCGCTTGGTTAAACTAGAAAAGAGCTGAAGGCTTTCAAAGACAAATGAAGTTCATGCCTTGAAGTAGAATTTCAATTTTCACAAGTTAAGCTGTTAAACAACTTGACTGTTACCCTGATTGCCTGGACGTTCCCTAACCTCTTCAAACACAGCAACTTACTGACAGCCCTGAAGCCTTTGGCAATCTCCCTGGAACATAGGTGCACATGTTTACACTGATGTGAGTACTTCACACTATTGAGTGTATGCATCCTATGCCTTTGCTCCTCAGGAGAGCTTAAATGCAACCTTGAGGCTCTAACAATCCCTCAAGGTAGAGCAAGGTCCCCTGGATTTTCTTTTCTCTTTAAAGACTTTCTGGGACTTAATCCTCTCTTGCATGTGATCCTACCAGCCTCTTGTTGCCTCCTTGATTTATGGTGAATCTATTTATTTATTTATTGCATATGAGTACACTGTAGCTGTCTTCAGACACACCAGAAGAGGATATCAGATCCCATTACAGATGGTTGTGAGCCACCATGTGGTTGCTGGGAATTGAGCTGAGAATCTCTGGAAGAGCAGCTAGCACTCTTGACTGCTGAGCCATCTCTCCAGTCCCGTATGCTGAATCTTAAACCCCCAACAATGTATAAGTGTTACATTTTATTTGCTAGCCTATGGTGCTATGGGAGAGGTGGAAGAAGCTCTAGAAGTTAGGTCATGCTACCCCTGAAGGAAAGATATCCTGAGGTGCTGGTCTCTTCATCATTCATTCACTTCCTGCCCACTCCTCTTCCCACTTCTTCTGCAAGCTCAAAACAACAGGGGCACACAAAAATAAGAACCCGATTGAGAGGACTATATATATATTTCAGACCTTATGACAATTTTTATATTGATCATTTTTCTCTCAATATTCTAGCTCTGAAATAAACCTTTCAATGGAATTCTTGTTGACTTTTGCATATTCTCATAAGCAATTTTATACCCTTTCCAGAAATAAGGGGGATTTTGAATTATCAAATGAGAAGAATTTCCAAAAGGACATTTTAGCAGAGAAACTCATTAGCTTGGAACAATTACTATATAAAGGGATTCTAGGGGACAGTAGTTGGTGAGCTGGCAGGAATCATGGAATGGGCCATGGCTACTTAGTTAGAAAATCACAGGGGAAAAAAAAATCATACAGAAAGAGAAAACACAGGAGTCTCAAGAAGAGCCAGGAAGGAAAGAACCAGCTAATGGAACTCAGAAACAGGGTCAGTCAGAAGCCAGTCCATCATCGGTACAAGTTCTTCCTTCGCTCCCTTGCTCCTCTCACTGTGTGCACACAGAGGCTAGCGATCAATGTAGCTGTCGTTCTACATTGCCCTCCAACTTCTCCTTGGAGGCTGTGTCACTGAATCTAGCGACCCTTGATTAGACTGGCTGTCTTGTGAGATTCTCTGTCCTAGTGCTCCATCTGACTCTGCCCCTCCTGCACTGGGGTGGCAGACACTTGCAGTCGCACCCAGCCCTTTGCCAGGTCCTGGGAATCCCAACTCACGCGTTGAGGCTTAAGCAGCAGGTGTTCTATCCATAGAGCTCGCTCTCTGCCCTGGGATATACCTTTTGAAATCATTGCTCTTTTCTTTTTGAAAACCTTATCTGTGTTAATAGTCAGGATATGCAAAGGCTGGTGGGGACGGTAGCCATAACCTTGAGCATCCTGAACATGGGAGTTGAAGTGGACGGGGTAAGAAGACTGGTACTTGAGCAACCGTCTGGCATCACTAACTCCCTAAGCTGACTGAGTAGGCAGTGGAGGAGACAAAGAATACAAGCCAAGTAATAAGGAGGCAGAACAGAAGAGACCAGGCAACTGGTTCGGTCATCAAACCCATTTTATGTGCCTCGAAGCAGATACAACTGCTTGGACCACACAAGTCAACAGTTTACAAAGGAGAGTCACAGGGGCTGTGATAGAGCCAAACCCAGACTGCACTGTATCCAAACTGCATGAATTAAAATGGTAGTGAGCATGGGGTGTAACCTGTTACGATTCAAAACTTAAGACGCTACTTCTGACATTTCTGAAAATACATTTGACTTTTTTATGAAAATACAGATGAATAATGGGGCACATAGCTTCAAAAGCTTTAACTTGCCCACACCAACTGTGCCACCAAGACCGAACCAAACCAGATCCTCATCTCCAAGACAAAGGCTCATCGACCTCAAGTCATTATGTATGAACCCACAGTTAAGGGCACTGATGGAATTTCAAAGTAAGTCATATCAGAGCCATCCAGATGCTAGGGCATTTGGCCTTCTGAAATAAGACTATAAACCAAGTCAGCAAAGCCAGCCTTTGGAGAGCAACTCCACCTGAGCAAGGCAATCAGTTGAGGAAAGGCCCTGCAGCTAGTCATTGGCATTGTGTAAACAGCACACACAGCCGACTGACCCCTAATTTATGAGTTACCCAGATGCTTTTTAACTATGACTCAAACTGCCAAATCACTTTTCCATTTGGAAACTGCTCACAGATTATGTTCCCAGGAAATGAAAGGATTGGCACGCACTTTCTTTAGCAGAGGAAACGCCTTCCACACTGGTGCCTTCTGAGCATGAGTCAGATGTGGAGCACCTGCCCATATGCTTTGGCTCCCTTCATAAGGCTTCAAGGGAGAGGGCAACAACTCTGCCTAGGAATGTGTGAGAAGTGTGCAGTGCCTAGGCATTGGTGAGAAGTGTGCAGTGCCTAGGCATTGGTGAGAAGTGTGCAGTGCCTAGGCATTGGTGAGAAGTGTGCAGTGCCTAGGCATTGGTGAGAAGTGTGCAGTGCCTAGGCATTGGTGAGAAGTGTGCAGTGCCTAGGCATTGGTGAGAAGTGTGCAGTGCCTAGGCATTGGTGAGAAGTGTGCAGTGCCTAGGCATTGGTGAGAAGTGTGCAGTGCCTAGGCATTGGTGAGAAGTGTGCAGTGCCTAGGCATTGGTGAGAAGTGTGCAGTGCCTAGGCATTGGTGAGAAGTGTGCAGTGCCTAGGCATTGGTGAGAAGTGTGCAGTGCCTAGGCATTGTTATGCTTTGAGTGGAGGGGGGATGGTGAACTCTGACTCACACCAGAAATAAACCAGTGTTTTAAAAGAAAAAAATTCTAAAATGTTTGAAATTGTCTACACGAAAATTTCTGAAAGAAACAAACAAGCACTTACTATAGTATTTACACTATGCCTTAACTCTATATTGCTGTGTGCTACACATTACTTTATTTTCATGAATCTTAAGAGAAATAACTTAACTAAAATCTACTTTACAAATAATTTTAGGAGCCAGATGCACCATTGCTAAGGCCTCTGCTTTATCATTCAAAGCTGGTATCTACTCGTAGACACTCGGAGCTAAAAAGGAATCAGCAAATTCCTAATGTAGACCCCATAATTCTGTACAATTGACAGGCACATTTACCTCCATTAGGATATTTGGAAACACCTGTGATTCTTTCACTTATGACTGATATTGGCATCTAGTGGGTACAGACATCCT
Source organism: Tokudaia tokunoshimensis (assembly GCA_036184795.1). Classification (NCBI taxonomy): domain Eukaryota; kingdom Metazoa; phylum Chordata; class Mammalia; order Rodentia; family Muridae; genus Tokudaia; species Tokudaia tokunoshimensis. The sequence goes on along the minus strand of BTHU01000011.1, from coordinate 106,328,177 downwards.
TGAGGAGCTAAGACAATGAAAAGGAGCCCCAAAGGGCACTTCTGCAACCCGGAGGTGGCACGGGACAACGCATTGTGACCCTGGCTGAGAAGACAGCTGTGCACATGAAAATGAATGTTACCATGGCAGCCCTGTCAGTACTTTCATAATTCCAAACCTGCCCATGACAATTCAAAATATGGTCTAGAAAAATACCATGTTATTTCTCATGAGCCAATTCAATGCTAAGATATGTTGTGCATGAGGGGCAGGAAGGCAACCAAGGACGGGGCACGAGAGATGTGCGTACTAACAAAGCACCATTCCTGCACAAAAATGTCTTAATAAGACCTACTGTTTCATATGTTAACAGCAACAAAGGCCTACTTTGGGGGCTCTCTCTGAATGTGACGGTGTCCTGAGGGCAAATATTTGCAGCCTCCAATACTTATTCTCTCAATGTTCTCTCTCATGTGCCAAGACTCTTGTTTAAATTCTACATAACATCCCTATTCCATAGCTTTAAATCTTCTCCCAAGACCCAAAGCCCATTTACAGACATCTTTTAAAACAGGGGTCCTGGGGAAGGATGGAGACAAACATTCTAAACAAGTTTTACATTTATCAACTTAATTGCTATTTTGCTTGTTACAAATAGGCTGTTTCTTCTTATTTATTTCTTTAAAACATGAATTATGCTTGGTACTGGTGAGGAATAAATGAATGAAAACACCCTTATTAGTTTGCCAGATATGACAGCTCTATTAATGGAGCCAGAGGCAGGCAGGTTTGTTGTTGTTTGTTTTAAGCTGTCATACAGTGAAGGTGCATAGAAGAACTAACAACAGAAGCAGCCCTTACAATACATGCTCCACGTAAGAACCATGAGCAACAGCAAGAACAGCCTGTCAGAGAGCTTTCTATGCTCAACCGAGTTTTTCATTTGCTTACTCCTGTGTCTTACACCATCTAAGAGCATATATACACACAGCCTATATGATTCCTGAACATTGGAAGAAAACATATCCTAAAATACATTAGAGGCAAAGATGTCTAGAGTGCCCACATCCTCCATCATTGTGCTGTATGTTTCATCAAGGGTGATTAGGGAATATAAATGATCCAGAATAGGAAGGCAAAAGGTAAGTGATATGGAGTTACAGAAGACAGAACACATTCACAAAACGCTAAGGGACACACAGAAGCAAGGTGTTGTGAAATGACTAAGTTTCCATGATATAGAATCAATTGGTGAACCTCCTCAAATAAAATTTGGAGAGGGCTGGAGAGATGGCTCAGCAGTTAAGAGCACTGACTCCTCTTCCAGAGGTCTGGAGCAACCACATGGTGGCTCACAACCATCTGTAATGAGATCTGATGCCCTCCTTCTGGTGTGTTTAAAGACAACTACAGTGTACTCACTCATATAAATAAAACAAATACATCTTTTAAAATAAAATAAAATGAAATGAAATTTGGGAAATAATTCTATTTAAGGGATGTCAAAGTGGTAAAATGAGGTCTGAGTGTAAAGATCATAGGTAGAGTACTAGCTGTAAAAGTCATAGGTGGAGCACTAGCTATACATCAATGAAAGCCTAGTTCAATTCCCAGTAACAACAATAACAAAACAAAGAAGCAAAGAAACAAACAAACAAACAAAAAAATAGGAATAAATGTAAGAAAAACAACAAAGCCAGAAAAATATATTGTGCAAAAACCAGAAGATATATAAGGGAAATTTTTACTGGCCAAAGAACTCCGGAAAGACACCCATGTCTGTCTACCAGAAGACTTAACATTGCCCAACAAGCAGAAATCTCCCCCTCTGTGAGTCTGTGCCAGCCGTCTGTGAGTCGAGGTTTCTCTTTGCTACACAAAGGGAACAATATGGCAGATCTAACACTTAAATTTCCTAGTAATTTTTGAAGTTATTTTGAGGACTTTGATTCATATTCTATCAAAAGAGAAGAAGAGGTTAGTTGCACAGACTTGATCACTGATGAGCTTACGCTGGATATTGACCAGTTTTCTGTATCCTTAATTAGATTTTCTACACCTACATGGATAAGATGTACCAGTTAAACCACAATGTCTAATGCTTCTAAAAGCTGCTGTAGCCCATTAAAACACCCCCTCAAACATACCCCAAAGTTGTAGGAGGATTGTGCTTTACAAACATGGGGAGAAAGCCAAGCCATAATCAAAATAGAAATGTTAACAAAGGAGTAAGCATTTGCACTTTTACCTTGCTTGCTGCGACTCAGCAATCAACAAGTAACAAGAACATATAACATCAGATGAACTAAATCCTACTGGCTGTCCTCTACCAAGACTGCAGGATTAAAAAGGCTTTCAGCGAAAACGGATACATCACTCAATAGGCTTCTCCAGTCTCCTGAAAGCAATGTCTTTTGTCCACAGGATATGGCAAATTCTTCAGCATTCATAAGTGGTTCTACCACTAGAACCAAAAACATTAAGTGTGCAGTGAGTCTGGGAGATAGATGCCAAAGTATGAGCAACAATTGTTCACAACTTAGTGAAAATGACTTCAGGAAATACAAAAGTCCCCAGTTTAATCACAAACACCCTAAGAAGCAACTCTCTCACTAATATCTCCTGACAGCATTTCAGACTATATACTCCATTGTACAAGGAGCTAATTATGTTAAGGGTGAACTCAAAGAATTGGGAGAACATCTACTGTACTTTGAGCGATTATGTGAGCCTTTAGATCAAGAATATGCCTTGTATTTTATTTTGAAAGGAACAGCATCTACCCTGTGGGTTCTATAGCACACACAGCCTCTGGAATGTATACACCGGAGATACAAGATAGCTTCCCCATAGTTACCCTCTACTTCACATTTCCTCTTCTTCATTGTCATTATTTTCATAACTTCAGTCCTCAAGAGACCTGCGTTGTAAGTTTCTATATAAAAGCACAGCAACATCCAATGAGCCGGGAATGACTTTCGTTTCAAAGGGCATGCAAAAATCAAGATAATTTATGGTTTAATGTATGCATTTAACCAAACTAGCAAGATGTATTTCAGTAAACTCTTTGGTAACCTGCCCCTGTCACCCTTTCTAGCCTAATGATAAACTACAATCACTAACAGGCACCTTAACGGCTTCTCCATGGCTCACTTATTAGCCCCCCACTAGGAGCCTAAGCATCTGTATTAGAGTTTAAAAACACAAAATTAGCTTCTGAGGGTGGAGCCAGAACACGGGTGCAGCTCTCCACTGAGGTACAACAGCCACGCTGTCAACACAGTAAGGTAAAGGGTGAAGATGGGCTTCCACACCCCTTGTGCAGATTAACAACTCAGAATAAAAAGAAAATGCCACAGAATTTAAATACAGGCTGTCCTCTTGGAGACTTCAATCTGTATGTCCTCACAGTTAGGCTCAGATAGCTGGTCTGGGGTGAGAATAAAAGGCCATATGAAGTAAAGCTCTCTCAGAGTCCTGGATATGAAAATCAGCTACTTAGGGAATCTAAGGGCCAAGAAAGGAGGAAGGCCCGAGAAAACAACGCAAATGTGCAACCTGGAAGCCCTCAGGGATTACTGACTGGTGAGTAGGAGGCTACATCAACTTTAAAGACGGAATATTGTAAGCAGAAAATTATATTAGGTAAAATGTAACTAAAGCACACGCACATGCGTGTGGGGGGGGTGGCTGACAACTATGTACTGTTTGGAGTCTATATATGTATATGTGTATAAGGAGAGCAGAGGTTGACTCTGGGCTTCTTCCCCAAGTGATCTACACTTTATTTTTTGAGACAAGCTTTCTCCTTTCATTTGGAGCCTACCAGTGGCTTGAAGTGCTGACTGTTGAGCCCCTGGATTCGCGTGGCTCTGCCTGGACCACTGGCACTGAAATTACAAATGTGCAGCACAGCGCCTGGTTTTTACATGTGTCCTTGAGATCCAAACTCAGGTCCTTACCTTGTGTGGCAAACTCTTTACTGACTGAGCTATCTCTGCAGCTACTACCTTCCAAACTTGGTTAAGTAAAGTGTGAAGTGTAGAAGCATGAGACAATTTACCAGGGGAATATCAGTTTCTTCTCACACAGTAAGCATTAACTGTCCATAGACCCTCAGGAAGGGGTACAGGTGAGCCCCCCCAGCAGATATTATGCATATCCTTGAAGAATACTATAGAAGTTTGCTTATTTGTTAATGCAATTTTTTTATTTGTTAAACTCTTCTCATTGATAGATATATCAAATCCATTATTTATAATTCTGGGTATTATTTTATTAACAACAAAACCTACTCAAAGTCAATCATAATTAGAACTATTCAAAGTCAGGGCTGACAGTCATGACAGCACGTGCCTGCAATTTTGGAACAATGAGCAGCAAGGTGGATGCTGGAAGATCTTGAGTTCCAGGCTACACAGAAAGACTCTGTTTAAAAGCAAATACGAGGTCAGACTGTGGCTCAATAAGGTTGTTGTTCTGCTGCCCATTAGGTCCTTAAGCTTGTGTTCTCATCAAGTAGGCCAAAAGAAAATGGGATGGAGTATACTCCACCTTATTTCTAGATAGAAGTTAAAAGTTGAATAAGTAGAAGAAAGGGGGTAGGAAGGAAGGGAGGGGAAAGACAGACAGAAAGACAGACAGACAGACACACACACACACACACACGTGGGGGGGGGAGAGAGAGAGAGAGACAGACAGACAGAGAGACAGAAACACACACACACACACACAGAGAGAGAGAGACAGAGAGAGACAGAGACAGAGAGAGAATAAATTGGCTCCATACACTTAGCCTCCTAATTAGAACTTTGTGAGAAGAAAAGGCAGTTAAAATAACAGGGGAAGCTTGTCAAAGGCATGAAGGTAGATGGTATAATCATGAGTGCACACACCCACCAGGTGCACAATTACAGCTCACCTCCAAGTAGGAAGTATTCCACCTAACAGACACCTGAATCAGTAGCCCAAGTCTCAAATACAAGCAAGGCTTCTCCCTAGTCTAGGTGGCCTTCCTATGGAAGCACGTCCCAGTTTCCCCGATACATGGGAAAAGGACTTTTTGATTCCTAGAGTCACCCACATAATATAAAAGGGAAACATATAATATATAGTGTTAATTAAAAACTAAAAGTAAAAAAAATCACCAGTCTTCCAGTGGAGAAGCCCCTCTTTCAAAGCATTCTCCCTTGTAGGTAGAAGCAAGTACCTCTAACACAGTCACAGACGCCCCTGGATGAAAAGTAGGATGTTCTCAACTGGCTCTCCCTCCTCCAAAGGCAGCTATGGAGCCATAGCTCAGAGTACAGGCTGTGGCTATACTCAGTTTTAGCACTTTCTGTTCTCTTAACACCTCTGTGATTGACATGTCATTTCTACCCACTGAAAAGAAACACCAGAAAGGGAAAGCAGCACCAAAGCTTGAGATTCCTGAGATCTTTATCTCTAAATCATCTCTTTCCAACAATTATGGATGGGGAGAGGATAAGGGAAGAAGGGAACAGGCACTTTTAAAAGTACCTGTTTACTAAACCGAAGGAGGACCTTATAAGGTAAGTCTTTGACGATTTATTTCACTCTATCCTAACCTGCTTTGTTGTACAAGTTCACAGAAAAGGAATTGTTTGATGCCCAGAATATTCCACCATGGGAAGCCACCAATGGGGTGCAGTCTCAGAACTTGAGTTAGGTGCTCCAGTCTGTTACTACAGTGCTAGTCTTTGACCAGGCATCTTACCTCACGTGATGAATACTCTGGACCAGACGAGATCATTCTTTATCTTATTGTTACAATAAAAACCTACTATGTCTGGTAAAATGTTAGGGTAAAAACTACTAAGGAAGCAGGTTAGAAAGTACTTCTAACTACTAGGTTAGAAATACTAACGAAGGTCTTTACAGAGGCCTAAAGCTGGGTCTGAGATAGCCACACTGAGCAGATGAAAGGATCAGTGTGTGCTGCAAACTGCCCTGGATCCCAGACAGAGTGGCTTTGGCTTGTTCTTGCTGTTGGTGGTAGAAACGGGGTATGGTATCCTCTGTTTAGGGCATAAATGGCCTGGCTGGGCTAACATCCACCTCATAAATATTTATTGAATGTAATAATCCAAAATTCATAAAAGAATTTAGAATGATAGAATCCACTAGGTTGCTCCCAACCTTGAGGAATAGGTGCCTGTGCTGTATACACAGGGGATGATATTGCACAGCTGTCACTATCCCTTACATGTAAATCGTGTACCCTAAAAGTCCCAAATTCTAACAATCAAGTTGATCTTCAAACTTTGCCCACCATCTAAGTTTTGAATACAACTGACCTATGGGAAGTTGCACCATTAGGAGGTGTGGCTATACTGGAGGAGGTGTGGCCTTGTTAGAGGAAGTTTGTCACTCTGAAGGCGAGTTTTGAGGTCTCATATATATGCTCAAGTCTGCCCAGTGTGGTCCAGACTCTCCTCCTATTGCCTTTGGAAAAGAGTTTCCTCTTGGCTACCTTGGGATCAAGATGCAGAATTCTTGGCTCATCTATCTGCATGCTGCCATGCTTCCCACCATGATAATAATGGACTGAACCTCTGAAACTGTAAAACAGTCCCAATGAAACATTGTCTTTTATAACAGTTACCTTGATCATGGTGTCTCTTCAGAGCAATAAAACCCAACCAAAGAAAGGAAGCTAAACCACGGTGGCCTGTCATCTGGTATCCTAGTCCTTACACATATAGGGTGGGTGCACATATGAATCTGTGTACATAGAAGGCAGAGGGAAAAAAAGAAGGATGGAGGTTGGGAAAGAAGAAGAACGGGGTGGGAGGGAGGGAGAGAGGGAGAAAGGAAGAGATAAGGGAAGGATTGAGGAAGTGAGTTTGGTTGCATGCATTTAAACAAAAAAGGAAATACTTATCTGTCTGACTACAAATGTAATTCATATCAGAAACCTAAGTTTAAAATGCCCTCTTGCTCTGTAATCCCATACATCAGTTTCAAACACATCTGCATTGTTTAGATGCAACACATCTGGTAAGAGTAGAAGGTTTCCAAGGGGATGGAGATGACTTGAAATCTGAAGGTGTCGCATGTGTTGCCCAATGAACAAGAACTGCAGAAACAGGTGAGGTCCAAGGACACTGCATCACGTGTTGCTAAGGGGTCCAGGTACTTGCAGCGGGAACATTCTGCTTCAAGGCTTTCCTAATGGGATACTCCAAATGCATTCCAGACTACCATTTTCCCTTTATCGATCTAATTATTGAAGTCAACTAACATGTATTCTGAACCACACACTGTCGCTGTCTACTACTTGAATCCTCAGAAAACAATCCAGCCTGATGCCACTCCTCTGTTGGATACCTTCACGCAGAAAGCTGCAGCACTAGGGGCTGAATCTGACTTTAAAAATATTGAAACTGCCGGGCGGTGGTGGCACACGCCTTTAATCCCAGCACTTGGGAGGCAGAGGCAGGAGGATTTCTGAGTTCGAGGCCAGCCTGGTCTACAGAGTGAGTTCCAGGACAGCCAGGGCTACACAGAGAAACCCTGTCTCGAAAAACCAAAAAAAAAAAAAAATATTGAAACTGATACAGACACTGATAGCAGGCTGGTAGTTATAATGACTTGGAATGAGAGAAGGCTAGCCACCACTTCTCCTTACAACATACCCAAGCCATTCAAAACACTTCATCGGGTTACATGATTATTTATAACGTATCAGGAAATGCCCAGTACAAACCATCACCCCTCCAGTAGTAGTCTTCTTCTAGTCCATGAGCAACTTAGGGTCCACACTCCTTTCAAATATCCAGAAACAATGGTCATTATAAGGATCTGACAAAATGTAAGTCTTTATCACATTAACTTGCTATCTGTGGCAATATTTAGGATGTGAAATTGTAGCAAAGAAATGCATATCCACAATGACTTCAGCTTCTTGTTATTCATTTTAGCAGTTACAGTCTGGTAAGGAGTGTGTGTGTGTGTGTGTGTGTGTGTGTGTGTGTGTGTGTGTGTGTATACACGCGTGGGCACAGAGGTCCACAAACAATAACGACAAAACCCCAACACCTTTACTTGTTACCTGTGACAGCTATTCCAGGTGCAGCTAGCTGGTTTCCACCTATACCAAGATGCTCCTATAAATCATAAATGTTCTTATGCATGTCATCTCAGCTACAGGAATCAAAAAATTTTTCTATGTGACAAATGAGTTCCCTGATTGTGAAGCACACAGGTTTTCAGTGTTACTGCGTTACTGTGTAGCTCATTCGTGGTTTTACATCATTCAATCCTATTCCCCAGCACTTCAAAAACAAATAGGAAGGAGATTTTACAACTCATTTGGGTCATCCCTTGATTAATGTTCATCTTTCCCACTCATGGATGGGTCTGATCCGCAGTCCTCCCCTGTTCTCTAAAGGTGACTTACAGTGGGATATAATTATAAGAAAAGTGCCTGTGTAAAGCAGTGACTTCTTAACCTGGGCACTTCCCGTCTGCTACAGCGTCTTTGTTATCTAGGAAACATATGGACCAGATATGTAAGGAAGGCACATATCAGAAACAGCCTGAAACAGAATTGGTGTTCCTGAAAAGCATCCTGGTACAGTTCATGGCTAAATGGCTTTGAAAAGTCACCAAGAGAAAAGAGAACCTCTTTCTATAGGCGTGAAAACACTCCACAGGGAACCCTGACTACCTGGCTGTCTCTGAGTGGTCATGGCCTTGGGCTCCAGCAACAACAGCATGGCCTATAGCATCTTTCTATACCATCAGACTGGGGATCTTGAGGCTCATCAGGAAAAAGCCTCTTGCCCCCAATCACAAAACTAGAAACAACGAGTCCTAGACCCAATTCAGCGCATTCTTACCGAGTGTACCCAGCCACACTAGAAGACTGCTTTGGTATAAATGCATGTTTCTTTCCACAGTAAATATACTTACTTGGCCCAATCCTTCCCAGAACAAGATGTTTTGAAAAATGATTCCCTTGCGGAGGTTTCAACAGTCCGAGGAGGATATGAGAAAATCCCCGTTATCCTGGAAGGCTAGCATTGCTGCACTGAGTGCAGCCAAGGGATCTCGGCTGTCAGGGCTTGGCTTCACAAAGCTTTCTGAGCTAGGCTTCAATAAGGCTGGGTGAGAACACTCGGCTCTGAAACACAGATCCTGGGATCCTTAGTGCCCCTAGTCCTTAAAGTTAAACAGCCTTTCTGAGAAACAAAATGCAAGGGCAAAGAGAGAGCATGTAGTCTCCCTCACAAGTGAAGACAAACAGGCAGCATTTCTCAGATGAGATTCTAAAAGGCCTTGGTGGCTACTGGAAGAGGCTACCCCATATCAATAGAAGTTGAGTACAAGGTGAACTCTAAAGCCTGACAGCAGAGACACAATTTCTCAGGGTCAACATAACCTTCCTCTTTGCTTCAAAGCCACGACCACATCTGCTAAATAGAATCAACAGGATCCAACCGAGCCAGGAGCAGGAGGCTCTATTTATTAAATTCAGGGAACCTAAGGAGAGAACAGGGGAGCTTAGCGAGGAAAAACAGAGGAAGGGTCCACAAGATGCTTCACTGTCCACTCTGGAGTCAAAGACCTGCAGGCAGGCTCGCAGCATGACAACCCAGCCTCAGCTCCAAGACCTCCTCTCAATCTTGTGTGGAGCTCTATCCCACCGCTGATTCCAAACAGCAATTTAAAGAGAAAAGCCCCAGTGGCATTTGCTAATTGAGGTTTTTGTGAGACCTAATTTAGACCATAAACAGATACCTAACAGGTATTAATATTATTGCTATTATCTTACCTATTTTTTTTACCAGCATTTCAATATCACTTAAAGGTTCAAACACAACAGTTTCACAGGCTTTACATAACCATGTGATATACAAAACCAACAGGTAAGAATTATTTTTCAGTATTCTAATGAACAATACAGCATCAGCATCATATGTATCAATGTGAGTGTGTGTGTATGCGTGCTCACACGCACTTGCACAAGTGTGTTAATTCAACATATACTCTCTCAACAAAAGGAAGAAAGCAGGAATATTATACAACAGCACCTAAAAACATATTTGTGTTTTTAAACAAGACAGACTTTCACTCTGCTGCTTACAGAGCGCCACACCCCAGCTGCGTGTACAAAGATACACTTTGGTCAAAAGAAGCTCACTCCTGCATTTGACAGAGACACTTCAGAGAAAACAGGAAGTCCTCAGGAGTAATGGTTCTCAACCTTCTTAATGCAGCCATCCTTTAATACAGTCCTTCATATTGTGGTGAGACCAGCCATGAATTTATGTTTGTTGCTACTTCACAGCTGAAATTTTGCTACTGCTATAAATCATAATGTAAATATCTGATATGCAATCCCTTGAAAGGATGGTGAACTCCCAAAGGGGGTTCAACCCACAAGTTGAAAACAGCTGTTCTAGAAAGACCTGGGTACTAGGCAGCATCCTTGCAGAGAGGGGAAAATAACATTCTCCACCAATAGGAAGTGGGCAGTAGGAAAGCCACAGTGACCTCAGGGGAATCTCACCCCTTGTGCAAAGCAAACGTGGAGAGCAAGCTTGCCTGACCAAATATGTTTGTAGGGGTGACCAATCTAAGAGCCGAAAGATCCCATGGTTCTGCTAAGATCTTTCAATGAATTCTGTACAAGCCTTCAAATCAGACCTTGTTATAAATGTGTGTTGAATTAAATATGAGGCTATTTCAGGTACAAAGGCTGATGCTCAAAGGATTTCAAAATATTAAAGACCTTGAGCACAAGGAGAAACCATATTTGACCTCAGTACTGGAAGGCTTGCTTTATCTGCACCCCAGTGTGTGTGTGTGTGTGTGTGTGTGTGTGTGTGTGTGTGTGTGTGTGTGTGTGTGAGAGATGTGTGTGTGATGTGTGTGTCCACACATGCATTAAGTCTCACAAGCACAGTCTTTTCCAAACAATTTTCTGCAACAAATTGGCCTCAAGGCAATTTCATAAGCCAAATGTGTTCACTTTGCCCAATAAAGCCTTTGAAATCAAACTTATAGAATGAAGTATACAGAAAATGTAGAGAATAAACGGGGAGATGACAAAGAGAGTCAGGAGGCCAGGGTGCTTATGACAGAGCATGGGCAGAGATTGGAGTCAATGGGAGGCTAGAGAAATGGCTCAGTGGCTAAGAGTGCCGGATGTTCTTCTAAAGGTCTTGAGTTTAATTCCCAGTAACCACATGGCAGCTCACAACAATCTGTAATGGGATCTGACACCCCTTCCGGCACCCAAGTGTACATGCAGATAGAGCACTCATATACATAAAATAAATAAATCTTAAAAAGAAAAAAAAAGAAAATGGAGTCAATAAATACCCAGGGGCATTTCTTTCTTCCAGTGATCTAGGACTTATCTAGAAAGTTTAAAGGGAGCTGGGTGTAGGAAGGGGCTGTGAAGTGGCCTCAGTGGTTTACCTCAGTAAACACAGCTCTAAATACACCTGCTACATGTAAATGGAGGCAGGGAGTATGGTGAGGCTCCCTCAGGGAGTGTGCTTGCCTAGCAGGCAGGAGGCCCTGGGTTTGAGCAGGTGTGTAGCACATGCCTGTAATCCTAGCATTCAGCAGGTAGAGGCAAGAGGATCAGAGGAGCTGGAGAGATGGCTGAATGGTTAGGAACACCAGCTGCCCTTTCACAGGAGTCCAGTCTGGTTCCCAGCACCCACAAGGTGGCCCACAATCATCTGTAACTCCACTCCCAAGAGACTTGACACCCTCTTCGGGCATCTAAAGGGCACTGCACACACATACTGTACAGACATACATGCAGGCAAACACACACACACACACTATTTTTTTTTTCCAAAAAGCGGGTCAAGAGTTCAGCTACTGAGCAAGTTTGAAGCCAGCCTAGACTACAGGAAACCTTCTCTGTCTCAGTAAATAAATAAGTGGGTGAGGAAGACAATAATAAAATGTTTAATATAAAAGCATGGCTCAACACTCAGTCATAAATAGACTCAGTCTCATGATCTGCATAATGTTCACCTGATGAGGGGAACTCTTGGGGTGTGGCTACCCTTAAAACAGACCATCATTTGTGCTGTGCCTATGGCTCCAGATGCCCAGGAAAGGCTCTGCACTCAGCCTGGCTCTGAGTGTGCAGCCTCCCTGGGAAAGAACAGCCGCAGCACACAGTCTTCAGGAGCCCACATCCCAGGCTCAGCAGAAACCTGGCAATGCGCCCATGAAGGTCTGAGTTGTTCTAGAAGTACTTGGTTAGTCACTTGTCTGATCTTGGAGTTCCTTAAAATAAGTCATCAGGACCTGCTCTGAGACAGTTATCAAACTGTGTGTGTGTGTGTGTGTGTGTGTGTGTGTGTGTGTGTGTGTGTGTGTGTATGGGGCCTTCATTTCCCTCCACTGGACTCCAACTCCCCCATTTTCAATATCACAATGAGTCATGAAAGGATGGTATAAATATTAAGATTGAGAAAGCTTAGTATGGTTCATAAAAAAAATTATTAAGCAGTTATTTTAACCAAAGAAGGGAAACGTTTCCCCTTGAAAACGTTATCAACTGCAGCTACACACGAACCAGCAGGCCCCTTGAACCACCAGTTACCCAGCAGGCGTAGACTTCCCTTGGCTTTTTGCTTCCATCAATTACCCATTTAACCATTCTCACTTCAAGCAACCAAGTCAGCTCAGCAGGGCCTGCTGGTGCGCCTCCATGTGAAGTACTCCTTGGTCATGAGGGAAGGCTGCAAGCTCTGGAAAGCAGGGGGGCCGTGGCCATGCCAGGCAAGCCAAGGGGCTGCCATTAAAACCTGCTGCTGATGAATCATGGTGACAAGAAACCCTGATAGTCTCCAGAAGGAACCATCCAGGCCAGGCGGACATCTGGTCCAGATCTCTTTCCAAACATAAGCAGTGAGAGAGGAGGCCTAACTGGAAGAACGATGTTTCCCTAAGCAGACATTGTGAGGCCCTGAAACTCTAGACAAATCCTCCTGTGAACTTGGGCCCTAGTTTTCAAGGTCACACTTTTACTACAAACAAGCTTCTGTAGGAAGAAAAGCACAGCCAATTCCAAAGTCACAAGAAGGCAGCTGCCCCAGAAGCAACCACGCCCACTTCTCACTCCTGACTCCACCCTCACCAGGTGTTGTAGAATGAAGACATGACCTGCAGCCCAACTCAATATTAGTCTGTATGGACGGAACAGATGTCTTGGAGCATCCAGCACCATTCACCTTCTGCTCTTGGCAGAAAAAACTATCATGGTCATTTGCAAGTGGAATTTTGTGTTATATGGAAGAGACAAGGGCACACAGCTGTTAAGACAGGTAGCATACAACAATCTAGTGATACTTTATGACCCCTTTGGAGAAAGAAGGTAACTACGCTGTGTCCTTACAGAGTGTATCTTGTTTGTTTTAGATTCTTTCTGTTTCTATTCTTTCTTCTGTTACCATGAGGTGAGCAGCTTTCCTCTAGGATTTACCACAGTCCAGGAAGGTGGTAGTAGACAATGGGACAGAAACCTCTGGAAACAGGAACCTAAATAAACCACCCCTCCTTTAACTTATTCATGTCAAGTACTCTGTCACAGTGATTAACAGAGAACAACACACCAGTTATGGTCACTGGAGTTAAGTCAGCCTAGAGGATGGACAGATAAATGTTGACTACCAGGGATATAGGAGAGACACATCGCACAGATTACCATGGCACAGAGGCAGGGAGAAGGACTGCCCTGCTTTAGCTATAAGACATTCTCACTGGTGCCTCAGCCAAGGTGTAAGAGACATGCCTGTAAATGCAGCAAAGCCCCTCTGACTGACTGCATTATGCATGCCTGTTGTGGCAACAGTATGCTGGATGACAATTAGCTGTCAGGGTGCTTTGAACAACAGCTGTAGCTCAGTCCTTTCTAGTAGAGGATTGGATCAGCCAGCAGAAAATAAAGAGGACTCCATGTGCAGAGCCCTCAGGGGCTGGTCAGGGCACCAACTCTATCAGAGAGTTCAGTTTGCTTCCTGGGGCAGCAGACTCCAGAATCTGGAACCAATGGCAGACACTGTATAAGCATAGAGGAAAAACCTCACAGATGAGAGGTGAGTGGACTCCGCCCTGCTCAGGCTAGGAGATGGGCTGCTGCTCCTGTTATGTTAGGGGAGGTTATTACTCCCGATTGTGACCAGGTTCCAAGAGAAGGAGGACAGTGACCTTGACCCTTTGTGCTCCACAGCTGAAGGGACATTAGGGCATGAGTCACAGCCAACATTAACTTTACCTATAGGAAAAGCTGGGATCATGAATTCACTATTAGAGACGTATTTTGCAGATGAAAGACTCTAGGACCCTCCCACTTTTTGCTTTTCAGCTATAAAATAGAAGAAAAAAAACTGTATGGGACTTCTGATGAATCACTGGAGATTCCAATGAGGGCCCATGGTGGCTATAGCAGTCACAGGTTATTATAACTACCACCACTGGCATCATGGTTACGCCTGTTTGATGTGTATGGACCTGAGAAGAACACTAGTCCATTTGGTACTGACTCCACAAAAAACGAAGGCATTTGTCTCCTGGCCACATACACAGGGTAACACCCCAGTGTGCCCTGGGACAAAAATACTCTCCTCCCTGCTAATCAGCAAAACTGGCCCTCAATTTCCAGACACCAGATGCAGCCAATTGCCTGAGCACTTAGCACTGGAGGGAGCAAACATAAAATGGTCTCAGAGCCTATAAGAGAGAGGACGACTGAATAGGCCTATGACAGAGGCATGCTGACCCAGAGCGCCTTCAAGATACCACGATACTCTGACAGAGCTTTTGTAGAACCATTCCAATAAAATGTGCAGAGGGATGCCATGGAACAATCTAGTAAGATGAGAAATCACTCGTTCACATCATGAGGCAATGGAACCTGTGGTCCCTCCTGCCCTCTTTCCAGCATACTCCTAAATCCTGGCCTCCTCTCAATTTCCAGAGCACAGATGCTGAAGTGGAAACCTTAGCAGGCCTGGGATATGACTGTGCCAGGTGGCTAGCGAACCGGATCTACAGACGGCAAATGCAGCCAGATCATCACAGTGGCAAGGTGAGAAATTAAGGGCTGAAGAGGATTCGGTTCACCATGCAGAGCTGCTCTGCAGAGGTGATTAGAGAAAGACCAAGTGACAAAGCAATGTCTCTGGCTCCTAATTCCCCTATGATTTGCCTTAATTCTCTCAAAACACTTAAAATGCACACTGTAGTGACTATGGCCTCAAGAAGACAGAGTTATCAGGTTGGGAAATGCCAAAGCAAGCCAGTAGGGAGCAGGAGCAATGATAATGCTTCAGCTCATCTACCCCGATTTTTAAGCAGCACGAGCTGGGTCGGTTCTACAGAAAAGTGGTCCTTTTGGATCACATCTGGGAAGAGGTTCTGACAGAAGAAAAGGGGACATTGAAGTGACTGCGGGACAGGAGGTAGTTCAATGGGTGATGACTACTGCAGAAGCATGAGGATCTGAGCTTCTCCCCAAAACCAGGAGTGGAGACTCAGACTTGCAACCCCAGTGCTGCAGGGCAGGAGGGTAGGAGGATCCAGGGGCTTCCAGACCAGCCAGGTTAGCTCAAACTGTCAGCTCAAGCTTCACGATAGACCTGGTCTCAAGATTAAATGACTGAGGAGAATACCCAGAATCAACCTCTGGCCTCCAAAGGGGCCCTCAGAGGTGACTGTGCCAACAAAGACACATGGCACACGCACACACCCATCTCCCAGCCCCAACACACACACACACACACATACACACACACACACACACACACACACACACACACACACACACACACGCACAAGGTAGACAGGGGAGGGAGAAGAGCGGACGGGAGAGAAGGGAAGCTGACTGTGTTTGGCTCTAGGAATAAACCCAATAATATGTTCAACTGACTCTGCATTTGTCAGGCAGCTGCTGTGTCTGTGTGAGGGGTTCTGGGCAGCAGCACCATCTACATTCTCTGTTTAAAGCTGTGTATTAGGAAGAGATTTAGCACAAAATGGGCTGACCTCAGACAGAAATCAAGGAAACATGAGGGAAGCCCCAAAGTCAACTTTTACAAGCAGGGAAGAAAGCAAAATCAGACAGGAAATGGGACTGTACTCTGCTACTCTCTGGGAATCCATAGGTCTAAAAAAGCGACATTCACGTAACAGTTGTCTCAGCCCAGTGGTGACTCCTGGGCCAAAGCCTAAGGGAGGCTGCTCTTCTCAGTGCCTCGTATTCAGGACCCGAAGATACACCCTAAGAGGAGAGGAACCTTGACCCATCTGGTCTGCCCTGACTCTATCATTACTCTGCCCCATAAGGTTCTTTTAATTTAATTTTACAACCCAGACTGAATCAATGAAACAGCAGTGCACACCTACCACAGACACATGGCAGAAAATTTAAGTAGTGTAATAAAACCCACGGGCATCAGCAACACTAACTGCCTGCTATAGCAGTGACTGCTGAGAAATGTGCCCAGGCCACCAGGAGAAACTCAGCTTTTAGAGAGTGTGCCAACACAGCCCTCCATCTCCATGTGTGACTAATTAACACGATTCTAGGCCTCCCTACCAGGCCCCAGAGAACCACTGTGACTGATTTGGGCTCACCTGGAGCTGCAAATTACTTTGCCAATAACAGAGAAAAATACCTTGCATACCCACAAAAAGAAAGGCAAGCCTCTTCTCTACCCCTGCTTTATCTCTCTTTACATACAGCAGTTCTCCAAGGCTTTGATGACAAAGGACTGGGCTCTACTACCAGCCAACAGCAAGACAGTAAAAGTCAGGCAGCATTTAGAGCAGCCTTTGATCAGTATCTTCACAGGATTTTTGTTTTCTCCCTGGTTTTCTGAAGAGCTGCCTGAACCATTTCCTCCCTCCCTCCCTTCCACTAACACACACACACACACACACACACACACACACACACACACACAGAGAGAGAGAGAGAGAGAGACTCTCTGAAGCCTACATATTATAGTTTTTAAACCATCTTCTTACAAATGGTACTGCATTTGTAAAAAAAAGACACCAATTAGGTAGGCATACCTTTATTCCCAGCACTCAGGAAGCAAAGAGGCAGATGGATCTAAGTTTAAGGAATGCGAGGGTGGTTACACAGAGAGACCCTTTCTCAGAAAAAAAGAAAAAGAAGGGAAGGAAGGAAGGAAGAAAGGAAGGGAGGGAGGGAGGGAGGGAGGGAGGAAGGAAGGAAGGAAGGAAGGAAGGAAGGAAGGAAGGAAGGAAGGAAGGAAGGAAGCTATTGCTAAATTTGGTCAAGTTGGATGATTTTCTCCAGGAAATTGAAATGGGGGGGGGGTCCCAAACAGTATATTTCTTGCACAATCCCTATTAATGGTTTTCCCCGAATGATAAAAGTTCCTAAGTGAAGATGGAGCAGCAGTTCCTATGGCTCAGCAACAGTGATGAAGAGCCAGGTGAAGCCGAGCAGTTATGAAAGCGTAATATGCTGCTGACGTTACAACTGTTAGGGGTGTTGACGGTGCTATGATTCCTGAAATTACAAGGAAACAAACTGTACAGAACATAAGACAATACATATGCACATATGCACATGTGGGAGAAGTGGACAAGGGACCTCTTGGATTTAATAGCTATTATTTATCTCAAATTTTTCAATTTTGAAAGTCACCTGCCTTCTCTACCTGGGCATCACCACTGAATCAACTTTAGTCAACCAATAGTTTTGGGGGGGTAGAGACAGACTCAGAGGTAAAGCCTGTGCCAGCGGGAAAGACAAGACCCCCTGAAACCAAGATGAAATCTGTTGTTGAGTTGGCATATTTGAAAATTAAAGGGAAAGATTTGCTTCCAGCCCAGCACTCTTTCTAAAGGACAACCCAACACCCACAGCCAGTTTCCATTCAGTGCTTTTTACCAAAATGAACTCATTTTCTTTTCTCTTAGCACCTTTATTAAAATGACTAAGCAATTCCACGTGATTTTAGAGCTTGCTATATAGACTAGAATCAGTCAGTCTTCTTCCTGGCTTTCTAAATTACAGAGAAAACAGTGGATAAAGAATGGCTCAGTCTCCTGATCACATTTGAGAGTGGATGAAGACAAAAACAAAACAAAACAACAACAAAAAAAAAAAACCCAGCTTTTCATCAAGAAATAACAAACTCAAATAGCTACATGACTATCTGCTGAGCATGTACTATGATCTAGAAAATTTTGAAATGCTAGAAATGGGCTGTAACCAAGAGACTTTACATCTGGTACTTAGCACAAATGTATCAAATGGTCAATGGTATTCAGTGATAAAGAATCCCACAATCTTTAAAGGCTTAGAAAAACATTAACATTAACGTACTATTGCAACTGCCTGATTCTGAAAAGGAATATTATCATTCCTTTTAAAAATCTCATGGATTAACCTTCACTGTACTTAAATGATTTCTGAGGACATCAAGAGACGTGGCAAGAAAAATAAAAATATTCAATCAGAACCTTGATGGGTCTCTACACAGGCAATTCTTTCATCATGCCCTGCATAGTAGGAAGAAAAAAAAGACAACGTTCATTGCTAAATTGGTGAGTAGATAGTTTGGTAGAAGGGATTTGTGATGATCTAGTCTAACATGCCAGATATAAGTACTGTGTTTATAACTCTTAAATTTTTATTTATAGTCTTCCCCTAAACATACATAAAAGCATCAAAATTAAAAATTTGAGAGACTTTACTTGGAAAGGGGGCTGAGAGCTGCTAAAATTTCAGTCCCACCCCACCCTAAAATAAACATCTTCTGACCTGTTTTTCTAGAGAAGTCACGTGTTACTTTAGTGTGCTTCGTAATTAAAGTACCAGCAGGCAATGAACACCCATTTGCTTGTTCAAACAAATACACACCAAGCACCTACAATCTAAGGCAACATAAAAACTATCTTTTCTATAAAGCACTGAAAAATAATTGACATGTCTAAGCCCACTTGCCATATTCCCTTGATTATATGATATTTCCATCATAAACGCAGTGTTGGTCACAGGCTTGCTTTGTATACTGAATGGCAAAATTATCTCCCTTTAAAGAATGAAACTGGCTTTACAAGCACTGTGGAGCAGACAATCCATTGAGGAGAAATATGACTGAAAGGAATTGATAATGATATACTTTAAAATGAACAGAAACACCCACCCACAAAACTCTTTGCTCTCTATGTTTTGAACTGGGTTGCTAGTAGACGGGTGCCACTTATTCTAATATGGGCTTCTGTATTTGTGGTTTTCCTGCCCTGTTCTACAGTGGGAAAAACAAACAAACAAACAACAAAAACAAGAAAAAAGCTGCCTTCCCAACAGCAAGAGTATGGTCTCCTACTGCTTTTCAGCACCCAGAACACAAATGGGCCACAGAAAAGAAATTGGTAATGCAGCCATTCTAATCTACTGAAAACATGGACCCATTTGAATAAGTAATGCTTCCGCAGGGATGAGTTTGCCTGCAGGGGGTTTTGGAAATGTCTTGTGGAAATTTTCAGTGGTTGATGTTGGAAATACAGACTGGAAGAGGGAGATGCTTGTGGACCCCACTGGGTAGAGACTATAGGCCAGTCCTCCGGTAACAGATTTTTCTAGCTCTGATCTTCATTGCCCAGGCTGATAAACTAGTTCAACCAGACTTATGTCATTTATCCCAGAGTTCAAGAAAACTAAGTTTGATTCAAAAATAAAATAAACCAATTTCAAAAGGCCAATATTGAAAAGGAAAACAGTAAATACGGATCAAATAATAGAAGTATATTAGTCATCACACGATTAATATAAAAACAACACTATTTCAATAGTCAGAATTAAAGCAAATAATGACCATCTTCAGACCAATACCTACATATGAGCCTTTGTTCAACCTTGTATGGGGGTTTGCAGGTTGACTCTTAATTCTGAAATAATATTCTACCTATATCCAAGAACTACCACTATTCTATGCTAGGACTAAGGTCACCCTGAGCACATAAACCACCACATAAGCATGTAACCAACACAGTACTTATAGGGAAAATGACACATAATCAAGGGACTAAGGAACATGGACTTGGAGATGCCAATTGTTTTCTCAGTGCTCTATAGGAAAGACAACTCTTACACTGCCTTAGAGTGTTAGGTGTCTGGTGTATATTCGGCTGATGTTATTAATCAGAACTACTATCTCATAATCCTCCAGACAGCCAACATCTGAGGATGAGGTTTGCTAAAGGAGATATTATATACCTGGCATCCAGAATGGCACACGGATTCAACAGCCATATCTTGGCCACTGGAGGGCTGTATGAACTTAAGTTCACCACTCAAACTCGCTGCCTATGCTTGCTTCAAATACATAGCATACAGTGACAGATCTTACAGGACCTTCTAATCCTAACTCTAAAGAAGAATGCACAATCGAGCATTTCTGAAGTAACAGTGCCAAGTTTTTTTATTTCTAATTTATGTATTTGTGTCTGTTTTTTCCGGGATGTTTTATGAGCATATAAACAGAATTCAAAGTGCCCACAGAGGTCAGAGGTATCAGATCCTCTAAATCAGTGGCTCTCAACCTGCAGGTCACAATCTGTTTGGGTGTAGACTGGCCTTTCCACAGGGGTTGACTAAGAGCATCCTGCATATCAAATATTTATATTACAATTCACAACAGTAGCAAAATTACAGTTGTGAAGTAGCAACAAAAATAATTTTGTGGACGGAGATCACCACCACAGGGAGAACTCTATTAAAGGGTCACAGCATTAGGAAGGTTGAGAACCAGTGCTCTAAACAAAAACTAGATAGGCTCTTGTGAACCACCCAACCTGGGTGATGGGACAAAACTTGGGTCCTCTGCAGGGACAGCTACCTCTCTAAATCCCTGGGCCACATATGTCTCCCAGCCCATAACACAGTTTATACGCTTCAAGTGTGGAAGTATCAAATACTAAATACATCAGACTAAGTCAATAGAGTAAAGCAAAAAGATTAGGCACACACAAGAATGTGGGAGTCACATGGGAACTTATCAGAGGAAGAAACGGCCAAAAAACCAGGAGGGTTGTTTTTCTGCAAAAACATATGAACAACACACAGAGAAATACAGGCTGGAATTAGATTCACATGGAACTGACTGGGAAGGTGTCAGTTTGAGTGACAGTGTGACAAAAGAAGGTTGTTTCTGTGACTTACAATAAATGATTTATGCTGTGTGGCTCATTGCCCTCACATACAAAGGGGACTAATTCTACCTGTTTAGTTACCACCATGGGAATTTCTCTAGATTAATTGCTAAATAGTCACCGGGCATCCAAGAGCAGCCATGATTGAGTAATTTATAGGCTCTCCACACTGCAGACCCTTTACAGAGCTATGAGCGAATGAGTTAGAGCCCTCTGTATAACCTGGGTACATAATCATAACATCACAGGGGAGGGCAGCCTTTAATCCTATGGTGAGAAACAGTCAGAATTGAACTAAAGACCTTGAGTGCATCCTTACTTATGCAAAGGATGGAGAGTACAGAGGAGAGACCTCATACTCTGTCCCAGGGCTGGACCTTAGGAAGGAGGCTGCTAGCAAGGGGAAGATGGGAGATGCCCTGCCAGGGTTTCTGTCAGATTGTTCTTACAGTATAGGCTCAAATAAAATTCTTACAATCATTTAAAAAAAAACCCTTGTAAGTTCTCTATCTTAACTGACCAGATGTGGTTGGACATGCCATAATCCCAGCACTCAGGAATTAGAGACAGGAGGATTGTGACAAGTTTGAGGCTACTTAAGGCTATCTAGCAGGGGAAAAAAAAAAACCCTGTCAAGAGAAAAAGAGGCGAGGCTTCCCCTGCATGCAAAAAGGACACATGCTCCACTATGTTCATAGCAGCCTTATTTATAATAGCCAGAAGCTGGAAAGAAGCCAGATGTCCCTCAACGGAGGAATGGATTCAGAAGATGTGGTATATTTACACAATGGAATACTACTCTGCAATTAGAAACAATGAATTGACGAAATTCTTAGGCAAATGGTCAGAACTAGAAAATATCATCCTTAGTGAGGTAACCCAATCACAAAAGAACACACATGGTATGCAGTCACTGATAAGGGGATATTAACCCAGAATCTCGGAATACCCCAGAGACAATTCGCTATTAAAAAATGGGGTACAGAGCTACACAAAGAGTTCTCACCTGAAGAATATCTAATGGCTGAGAAGCACCTAAAGAGATGTTCATCATCCTTAGTCATTAGGGAAATGCAAATCAAAACAACCCTGAGATTCCATCTCACACCAGTCAGGATGGCTAAGATCAAAAACACAGGAGACAGCAGTTGTTGGCGAGGATGTGGAGAAAGAGGAACACTCCTCCACTGCTGGTGGAATTGCAGGCTGGTACAACCACTCTGGAAAGCAGTCTGGCGGCTCCTCAGAAAACTGGGCATGACACTTCCGGAGGATCCGGCTATACCACTCCTGGGCATATACCCAGAGACTTTACCTGCATGCAATAAGGACACATGCTCCACTATATTCATAGTAGCCTTATTTATAATAGCCAGAAGCTGGAAAGAACGCATATCAATAGATTTCTAAGAAGATGGAAGGAGAGACCCCTGGTCCTGGAAAGACTGGATGTAGGGGAATGCCAGGACAGAGAAGCGAGAGGGGGTTGAATGGGGAACAGGGGGAGGGAAGGGGACTTATGGGACTTTCGGGGAGGGAGGAAAGGGGAAATCATTTGGAATGTAAATAAAAAATATAGAAAATAATAATAATAAAATACAAAAAAGAGAGAGAGAGAGAGAACAAGAGGCTGAGAGACTTGGTAAACAGAGAATGAAGGCTCAGCGGGTATCATGCTTCCATATCAGCTGACAGGAGGTATGAAGCCTACATGGTCAGAAGAGTTAAACTGTATTTCTAAGACTTTGAAATGTGTAGTTTAAAAGGTAAATTTTCTGTTAGGTGTATTTGACATTGAGTTAATACTAGGTCTTAGGGACAGGGACCACAAGACACAGTGAAGGAAGCATGGGGAAGGAAGAAGCACAACAGGAATGGAGTCTAGGGATGGAGAGAGAAGGATTTGCACAGAAAGACAGGCACAGATTCGCCACGTGATCTGTTTCCTCGCTGCCACACCCCCCACCCCACCCCAAACACACCCACCAACCTCTGGTCCCCAGCTCAATCTGCTTCTTTCTATTCCCCATCTCCAGACATCCTGGAAGGGAGTATTCAAATAGCTCAAAGGACTTCCTTGTCTGCAAGTTTTGGGACAGGAGGTCTGGGACACCATCAAATCCAGAACATGAGCTCTATACTAAGAGAGGAACAGAAGCAGGCAGATCTGCCGGACTGGGAAAAGGTCTGCTCAACCGTATTTTCTATCCTCACGGAATGCATGACGGAGCCTTCAGGTCTGCGACCACATGGAGTTCCAAAATCTACTGCTACTAATTCTTCAAACTACATTTTGAAGTTGTTCATGGAAGGCCAAGATATTGAAATGTAAAAGCCAGCAAGGATCCACAGATCCACGGAATTCTAGTCTGTAAGCTGAAGAATTACAGGATTTTGGGCAGAACCTGGTGATGGCAGGAGGAGGCATTATGGGAAATCTCCATAGCACAATTGAAGAGCGGCACTAATTAACAAAGGTTGAAGGAATGAACTGCACAGAGGAGAATATAATCCAAGCCTCTGAGGGAACTGGCTTTACAACATTCTTCAGGAAAAGAAGACAGAGATAAGACAGTGTCTGTGTCCAGCTGGGAGGACTTTTCATCCTCTCTCTGAAAGGCACTCAAGGTTTAAGGCCAGCAGAGACAACCCCACAGCTAAGTGGTCCCTGCAAAGTAGATAGGGTTTGGATAGCCAAGGAAAGGCTTGGTGTCAAATACAAATGGCTTCTAACCAAGCTCACTATCTAAAATGGCATAGGGAAAAATAATTAAACCACAGTCATCTCCGAAAGACTCCTTCTCACTGTGATGCAACAGCCTCCCAGGCTGACTAGAAAAATCAGTATAATTGTTGTGATGTGGTCAACATTAAGAAAAAAATGTAATTGTAAAACAGGGGGGACTTTTAACCTTAGCTGTAGCAGTGGAGCCTCACGGGGAACCTGAACTGAACACTGTCCCTCGCTCTTTCCCTGAAGCACCAACTCAGTGCATTCTAGAGCACAGGTCAGAACATACAGATCGTCAAGTGACAACACATGACCGGATTCACATTTCAGATGCTTAGACATTCTCCTTTCAGGACATGACCTTTTCTGAGGCATTAGCATGCTCTCCATGAGTTGCACACATATTATAGTGCATTAGCAAAATACTAGGCCAAGTACAAAAAGTATGTGCATGAATGTGATAACACGTGCATGTGTGTGCAACTATGTGCATATCTGCAAGATATATACACATATCTATATCTATCTATATATACATATATATATTTACACAAACACATGCATGCATAGATTTCATTGACATTAGTGTTTTAAAATGCAATAGAGAGAATAGAAAGAGAATAGAATAGAAGGGGCAGAGGACTTAGGTTTATTTGTCTTTTCTTTGGGAACTGAACACAAGGCCTAACACACACCAAATGTGCTAGATCTACTACAAAGGTATGGTCCTAGCTGAAAGTTAATTTTTGGTTCATTTCTTTATCAGGTAACTTCTAAATTATATGTGTGTATACTATGTATGTTCTATATGAGAACAGTCCTGCAAAATAACAAGCCTCACATTCCCACCAAGTCTCCTGCATTCAGATTTTGACAGTGCTCCCAAACAGGGTTTTCTAGATGGAAGAGTCCTGTGAGTACAGATACGTCATTATGCAAGGAACTTGGACTTGGACATGGTACTTTGAAGGAAATTCTTAATTTTTTTTTAAGACAAGGTCTTTCTACAATTATTATGTACATATGCCAGGCTGTTCTCAAACTCTCAGAGATCCCCTTGCCTCTGCCTCTGTGGTGCTTGGATTAAAGGCATGCTGCACCAGGTCTTGCAAGCACAGGATGATTTTAATAAACAACCTTCAACACAGCCATCTGTGCCTTAGTCATAGCCATCTTGTCCCCTATAGCCAGGCCTGTGTCACACACCTATTCTTGGAGTTGAAACATCTCACTTCAGAATAGATCAGCCTTGTAGGGAGAAGTCATGGAACGGAGTTACCTCCTCACAGTCATTTACAAAAGGACTCTCCTAAGCATCCAGAATTAGAAACTATCACAGTATATGAAGCAAAATCCTGTAGAACTCAGTAACATCAGTCACAGTCCTCACTGGCCAAGCCTATGCCTGGAAGGCCTGGAACTCAGGTGTATATAAAGTGACAGCTGGACCTATAATCATCTAAGGCCCGACAATCTATGGACTGGAGGATCCATCTGCAATATAACTCACTCGCATGCGAGCAAACTGACAACAGCTTATTAGAAATACTGTGCTACACAGCAAATAACCTCAGCATTCAGTGGTTTG
The DNA here is from genome assembly GCA_036184795.1 of Tokudaia tokunoshimensis. NCBI lineage: Eukaryota > Metazoa > Chordata > Mammalia > Rodentia > Muridae > Tokudaia > Tokudaia tokunoshimensis. The sequence continues at coordinate 106,302,684 of BTHU01000011.1, read as the reverse complement.
AAAACCACTGATGGGCTGGAGAGATGTGTCTGTGGTTAAGAGCACTGACTGCTCTTCCAGTAGTCCTGAGTTCAATTCCCAGCAACCACATGGTGGGTCATAACCATCTGTAAAGGGATCCAATGCCCCCTTCTGGTATGTCAGACAGAGCAGCAACAGTGTATTCACATAAATGAAATAAATAAATCTAAGGAAGGAAGGAAGGAACGGAGGGAGGGAGGGAGTGAGGGAGGGAGGGAGGGGGGGGGAGAGAGAGAGAGAGAGAGAGAGAGAGAGAGAGAGAGAGAGAGAGAGAGAGAGAGACAGAGAGAGAGAAAGAGACAGAGAGACAGAGACAGAGAAAAAGAGAGACAGAGAAAGAGAGAGAGACAGAGAGAAAACCACTGATACGTGTGCAGTGTACAGGCCCATAACTCCAGCATTTGGGAGGTAGAGGCAGGGTAATAAAAAGTTCAACACCAGCTTGGGTTACATGAAATCATTAGTGACAAAAAAAAAAAATCAATCAATCATCTATCAGTCAGTCAATTGACAAAGCATTGATGTTGTTTGCATCAATTTTTAAAGATCTACAAATTACAATGATAAAACATAAAAAATCTCCATACTACTTTTCAAACTGCAACTCCAACTTTGTGCTTTCAAATGATGCTACCTGAGGCAAAGCGTATTACCAGCCACACCAGGCACCGAGTCAGATTAGTCCAACACAGTCTAATAATCCCACATTTCCTGTTGCCAAATCACAGAAATTTTAAACTTTGACAGTACTTTTGAGTGGTAACATAGACTATCTTACTTAGATTCCTGTAAATAAGCAGTTTCTCCTTCAACATAAGTAAAAAAAATATCAGATCTAAAGACATGAACAAGTTCATATTGATCAAGCAACCTCTGTCTCGGCCAGGCAATTAATAACATGGGCTGTGTATGCTAGATAGTTTCAGGTCTGCTCTGCCAGCTAGTTTATTACATGGGCAGAGCATGCTGGATATTTTCTGGTTTTCCTCTGCTAGTCCGTTTATTACATGGTTGGAGCATGCTGGGTATTTTCTGTCCTCTTAACATTTGTATCCCTACCTCTTTGCTAAAAGAAGTTTGAGATTTCGCCTTCAAATTTTCCCAAATAGAAGCCTTGTTTTTTTAAAATGAACTATTCATTACTCACCCTCAGCCTACTGAAGTGAAAAAAAGGGGAATTTATTTTATCTTTTAATATTGCATGTATGTGGTTTTGGGGGTGGGGGTGGGGGTAGGAAAGAAATACTTAAAGGGAGATGCCTGTGAAAGCCAGAGGAGCCAGGTCCCCTAGAGCTGGGGTTATTGGCAGTTATTAGCTGACCACGTGGTGCTGGGACTCAAACTCAGGTCTTGTGTGACAGCTGTGTGAACTCTTAATCCCAGAGCCATCTCTTCTGGCACTCAAGAAACTTTTAAAGACAATGATAAAAGTTGTGTAAATGCCATGTGAGCTGGAGTCCTTAGCTTTCCAAGAGGCTGGCCAGCTTCCTTCCTCTCCTCTCACCAACCTAGACTATCTTCTTAGCATGGTCCAGCTGGCTGAAGATGATGTCTGTATTGTTTGTGGATTCTATCTTAGTACCACAGGAGAGATGCTCAATTGCCAGGACATCCTGCCACAGGTGAATAGAAGAGGATGACAGGCTCTGGAGCACACTGAGAACTAACCTGTCGCCTAACTGATGGGTGCCCAGACTCTTTAGACCTGCCTGTAGATGGCATGACATGGGGGCACAAACACTGAGTCCTGTCTCTCACTGGATAAGGTTTCACACAAAGACATGCCTTTCAAAACAGGATCCCTAAGGTTTACCTGAAGGTGGAGCCTTCCTTTCTGTCAGGTATAAATGTGGCTTCCTTAAGCAGTGGCATACACAGCCACAGTGGCAAACTTTAGGCAAAGTGTCACAACTAGCATCATCCTTGAAAGGTCTAAGCTGCTCTCAGCAAAGAGGCAAAACACCCAAAACAGACAGGGCCCAGGAGGTATAAAACACGGAAAATGCTCACAAACAAATGCAGATGCCATGTGAGCAGGAGCTCCTTCTAAAGTGTCTAACTATGCACTTGCACAAAATGCTGACTGGCCAAAGAGGCAGGCAGACATACAGAGACAGAGCAAGCTGGTGCTTCTAGTTAGGGGCCTGGGACTGGCTAAAAAGTAGGGAGTAAGGTCAGTGGGAAGTATTGTAACTTTTTTACACACAACTTATAATAATTAAGAATTAATCATGGGATACGATCAGTGAAGCAGCTGGGATAGGAGTCTTCCCTTCCAGCCGCCATCTATAGCAGGGAACCAGGCAGCTCCAAAGCCTTCTATGATTAGCCCACCAGGAGAGAGTGATCTACCAGCAGCTATTTCACTTCTGAGTACAGAGGTGAGATCTCCACCTTCTCTCTGGTGGGGTACAGCAAAGAGCATACAGGGCATATGATCAGTGGAGCTACTGGGACAGAAGTCTTCCCTTCAGGCCACCATTTGCTTCAGGGAACCAGACAGCTCCACAGCCTTCTGTGCACAGACCCTGCCAGAAGAGAGTTGGTCTCCCAGGAGTACAGACACAGGTTTATAGGTCCATAGGAGGGGCAAGCTCCAGTCAGAGACAACAAGACCAAATAACACCAGAGATAACCAGATGGCGAAAGGCAAGCACAAGAACCCTACCAACAGAAACCAAGGTTACTTGGCAACATCAGAGCCCAGTGCTCCCACCACAGCAAATCCCGGATGCCCCAGTACACCAGAAAAGCAAGAGTTGGATTTAAAGTCTCATCTAATGATGCTGTTAGAGGACATCAAGAAGGACATAAATAACTCCCTTAAAGAAATACAGGAGAACATGGGTCAAATGGTAAAAGCCCTTAAAGAGGAAACATAAAAATCCCTGAAAGAAATACAGGAGAGCATGGGTGAACAGGTAGAGGCCCTTAAAGAGGAAACACAAAAATCCCTGAAAGAATTACAGGAGAACACATACAAATAAGTGAAGTAACTGAACAAAACCATCCAGGATCTAAAAATGGAAGTAGAAACAAGAAAGAAATTACAAAGTGAGAGATCTCTGGAGATAGAAAATCTTGGAAAGAATTCAGGAGTCATAGATCAACAACAGAATACAAGAGATAGAAGAAAGAATCTCAGGGGCTGAAGATACCATAGAAAACATTGACTCAACAGTCAAAATGCAAAATGTAAAAAGCTCCTGAGCCAAAACATCCAGGAAATCCAGGACACAATGAGAAGACCAAACCTAAGGATTATAGGTATAGAAGAGAGTGAAGATTTCCAACTTAAAGGGCCAGTAAATATCTTCAACAAAATTATAGAAGAAAACTTCCCTAACCTAAAGAAAGAGATGTCGATGAACATACAAGAAGCCTACAGAACTCCAAACAGACTGGACCAGACCAGAAAGCCCTCCCGGCACATAATAATCAAAACACCAAATGCACTAAACAAAGAAAGAATATTAAAAGCAGTAAGGGAAAAAGGTCAAGTAACCTATAAAGGCAGGCCTATCAGAATTATACCAGACTTCTCACCTGAGACGATGAAAGTCAGAAGATCCTGGGCAAATCTCATACAGATCCTAAGAGAACACAAATGCCAGCCCAAACTACTATACCCAGCCAAACTCTCAATTACCATTGATGGAGAAAACAAGATATTCCATGATAGAACAAAATTACACAATATCTTTCCACAAATCCAGCCCTACAAAGGATAATAGATGGAAAACACCAACATGAGTAGGTAAACTACACCCTAGAAAAAGCAAGAAAGTAATCTTTTTCCAATAAACCCAAAAGAAAGTATCCACACAAACATAAAAAGAACATCAAAAATAACAGGAAGCAACAATCACTATTCCTTAATATCTTATAACATCAATGGACTCAATTCTCCAACAAAAAACATAGTCTAACAGAAATATTTTTCATGTAAATCTTCAATTTTATCAGAAAATGTTTGTGATTCCTCTTTCAATTTAGTAATGTTTTTTATGTTTACCATTTTATCAGTACTATTTTACATGATAATCTTTAATTTTAACATTTTTCTATATATTTCTTCAATTTCATTAGAACTATTTTCCATGTAAATCTTCAATTTGGTCAGAAAATGTTTATAATTCCACTTTCAATCAATTTAGGAATATTTTTATGCCTACCATTTTGTCGGTATAATTGTCCATAATAATCTTCAATTTTATTGTTTTTCTATATTTTTCTTCAATTTTATCAGAAATATTTTCCATGTAAATCTTCAATTTTATCAGACAATGTCCATAATTTTACTTTCAATCAACTTAGGAACATTTTTATACCTTCCATTTTATCTGCATAATTTTCCATGAAATAGTCAGTTTTAACATGTTTTTCTATATATTTCTTGAATTTTTTCAGAAATATTTTCCTTGTAGATCTTCAATTTTATCAGAAAATGTTTATAATTCCTCTTTCAAAAAACTTAGAAATATTTTTGTGCCTACCATTTTATCTGTATAATTTTTCCATGAAATACTCAATCTTAATGTGTTTTTTATATATTTCTTCAATTTTATCAGAGACATTTTCCATGTAAATCTTCAATTTTATCAGAAAATGTTTATAATTTCACTTTAAATCAACTTAGAAATATTTTTATACCTACCATTTTATCTGTACAATTTTCCATGATAATCTTCAATTTTAATGTTTTTCTATGTAAATCTTCAATTTTATCAGAAAATGTTTTTAATTCTACTTTCAATCAGTTTAGGAATATTTTTATGCCTACCATCTTATCTGTATAATTTTTCATGAAATGGTCAGTTTTAACATGTTTTCCTATATATTTCTTGAGTTTTATCAGAAATATTTTCCTTGTAGATCTTTAATTTTATCAGAAAATATTTATAATTCCGCTTTCAATCAACCTAGGAATATTTTTATGCCTACCATTTTATCTCTATAATTTTTCCATGAAATACTCAATCTTAACGTGTTTTTCTATATATTTCTTCAATTTTATCAGAGATATTTTCCATATATTCCATGTATATTTACACAATGGAATACTACTCAGCAATTAAAAACAATGAATTCATGAAATTCTTAGGTAAATGGGGAACGGGGGAGGGAAGAGGGCTTATGGAACTTTCAGGGAGGGAGGAACCAGGAAAGGGGAAATCATTTGGAATGTAAATAAAAAATATAGAAAATAAAAATAAATAAATAAATAAAAAAATTAACTCAAACAAATCAGTAGGCTTCCCATACTCAAAGGATAAACAGCCTGAGAAAGAAATTAGCGAAATGACACCTTTCACAATAGTCATAAACAATATAAAACATATTGGGGTGATTCTTTTTTTTCCTTCATAATAAATTTTTAATTTTTTAATGAAAAAGGAAGTAAAAAAAAAAAAGAATTAATCATGGGGCCGGGATATGACCCAGTGGGTAAAGAGTCTGGAGTATGATCCCTAACATCCTGATAAAAGCCTGATTCACTGATGCTTCTCTGAACAGGAGACTGGAGGACCAGAGACAGGCAGGTCTCTGGAGCACATTGGCCAGACGACTTAGCCAAACTGATGAGCACCAGGCTCAGTGAGAGGCTCTGTAATCCCAAATATTAAGGAGGAGAAGAATGAAGGAAGACACTTGAACTCAATCTCTGGCCTCCACACATGCACCCTCGCACGCATGTACAAACATAAACAGACTTGCACATGCCATGCACATATGCAAAAATTAACTGATTAATCATGAAAATCAAGTATCAATAAAAATCCAAGTTTGCTTTAATCAACTCAGCTTTGAGAAATTGTCAGAAATAGACCTAAAATCAAAGTCTCAATGTCTCTGGGAAAGTGGTTTGAGGCCTACAGTCCAGGGCAGACCAGTTAGGAATCCCAGGCCTTGCACACTTGCTGTGGATGTGCGCCTAGGATTCCTCTGCTGATTAGTTTTGGATTCTCACCCTGGTAGAGGAAAACGTAGGAAAGCAGCCCCTTTGTAATGTTACTTAGTTGCTCTGCAACATCCTCTCTTACATTAAGTTTATCACACATGCTTTGCAATGTCACAGGCGGGACTCAGCCTTGGGGACCACTGTGCACAGCTAGCATCACCTGCACTGCACGACCGTTTGGCTTGCAATCCATCTTCCCAAGAACAATCCCCAAAGCCTGACTCATAGAACATCTCTTTTTTCCACTCTCAACATTTTCCCTGCACTTCCAGTTTCTAAAACAAGCCCTCTGAATTTATGAAATCACCCACACCAGAGGTTCCTGTGAATTGTTCAGGTATGAAAAGCATTACACAAACCATCAGTCACCCCGAGAACCTGAAGGCATTAAGGGTGGCCTTGGTTGCTCAAGAATGTTATCTATTTCCATCTTGTGCAAATTTAGGAGCAACAGTGGTTTCCTGTTCCAGGGTGTTGTCCAAAAATGACTCCACAGAAGTCTGCAAAAATAATCCTGGGCGTTTTGTTTAGAGAGGAAGACTTGAAGTGTTTCCCACTAAGGGAGGAAATGGCGTGTCCTGACTACAGAGCATCCAGCATGTTCCATGCTGCCAGAAACAGCACAATGTTGGTTTAACTATTGTTTCACTCACAAGTAAGGCAGGGTTCCGGGCAGCAGAATGAGGCAGGTTTCATTAGCTTCTCACACTAAAGGACCTGCCTGTCAGGAGACCAGTTCTGTTTTGTTACCTATAAAACGACTGCATCATCTGTGTCTTTGTAAAATTGACTGTACTGTCGATGGAAAACACTTCTCATTTCAAAAGGGCAGTAAGACAGTTTCCTCTGAAGTAGAATGTGAGTGCCCGTGGTCCAGGAACAGAGTCAGGCAGGTCACACCCCACAACATGTTTCAACAGGGAAACAGGTCACTGAAGTTTTTACAGTAAAAGAGCCAAAGGAAGCCATGAGGGAGGTACTTTGCCAAGTACTCTGGTGGGGCATCAGGTAGGCAGGGCACAAGAGAGAATGAAATGTGGGGAGGACTTCAGACACTATATGAGGATAGTCTTAGCTTTAGGAGCCATAAGTCCTGGGGATCTGTTAATGTAGCTCCAAAGGTTTCACACGATAGCTATAAGACTGTGGGTTAGGAGTAGCCATTCGGGGTCCTAAAGATAGAATCTGAGTTTGAATCTTCAGCGTTCTAACTCTCAAGAATTACAAATGTCTACCCAGTGATCTTTACATGATCTTTAATACAGGTATGGCTTCTTTTCCTCTCCCAGGGACTTCAATTAATAGTAAAGATTAAAAATAAAGTCACTGTGTTTCAGGGTACCTGACACATGGAGTAGTAGTACTTAGAGAAATGTGCATATTATTATGTATACAAATATATACATATACGCAAATTATTTTCTTAGATATTAAATTGACTTGGGAACAAGCAGGAACATTGTATACTGGAGCTATTTAGGGGAGATGAGGTCTTTATGTTCCATGTTCACTATAGGAATGACTTCATCTTTATCAAAGGTTTTAGTCTGAAATAACATTTCAGCCATGGGAGGATAAAATGTATTTTCCACGTGGAGCCATTAAAAAGTACATTATATATTCTAAGGTGTAACCCTACTTTTAACTTGAAAGAGTAACAAGTTCTGACTCACTGAAGGTGAAATTTGCCAACATAGAATTCTGAGGTCAAGAGCAACAGAGCCACCAGGGGTACAGGAATGCAAATAACCTTCCCTGAACTGGTGTCAGCCTGATGTCTATGGTATATAACCTCATGAAAAGAGGCAGACAGCAGAAGACAGAATTGAAGCCCCAGCGGAAGTCACAATGGCCACCTATGGCCAAATACCAGTCCCTGTGGAGAAGGAAGGAGATAGTTTTTGTCTCTACTCTGTACCTAGGAGGCTTTTCCCTGTCAGCCCTTTGTCATGAGCCACTCTGAGGACAAGGTTTCTGCCATCTGTGCTCTAGTCAAAGGCAAAGATGCAGGCCACAGTCCTATTGTTCCAGCTGAAATCAGGGAAGGCTTGTAACCTCACACTGAGTATCCCTCAAAATGGGAAGAACAAAGCCCCATCTACCTCAGCAGAAGTTAGGCAGCCTAACAAATCCTTCATGGAGCACTGAGGAGACAGGGACAGCAGAGCTGGATGCAGAACGAAGAACGAAGCTATATATATATATATAGTAACAATTACATAAGAGCCGGCAGAGTGCCACCCAGCGCGAGGACTTGACAGCTGGTTTGGCTGTAGTCTCTACCTCCTTCGAACAGGAAGTCTCTATGAATATGGGGCCCTCAGCTTCTGCCTAGTTTGAAGGCTGAGAATTTTTTTTTCTCTTAAAGCATTTTTGCATTTGGCTTTGGGTTTCAGGACAAAGAATACATTTCACCCAACTCATTCAAGCCTCTTTTCTTGTTTCCTCTTTTTAGCTTGTACTTCTAAGGCTATAAACAGCCTGGAATCCCCAGAAGTCTCATCCACAGCAGTTTCTGCAGAGCCTGTCACATTCAGGACTCCACTCTTCAAGACAATGGTTGCTCAGTTCCCTAGAGCCAAGTGCATTAGAACAGCAGGGCTGCTGGGGCTAAGGATCAAGAAGGTGTGCTCAGGAGACTAGAAGGCTGAGGTCAAGGTCATAGCAGCAGTGGTTTGTTCTGGGGCGGACAGAAGAGTCAGCTCCATGCCTCTCTAAGCTTCTGAGTGAAATTCCCTTTTCCTTATTGGTAAGAAAATGATCCTGGACTCCCTGCCCTCAACTTGATGAGGTCATCTCTCTGCATGTACATCTCTATACAAATGGCCCCTCATTATTTGGACAACAGTTACATTGGGTCACAACCCAGAACAACTTCCTATTATCTCCCTATACCTTTAATGGCCTCCCCCTTTTTTAAATTAAAGGCCCTTACTAAGGTATTGGAGTTTAAAATTTAAACAGCATATGTATGGGGTGTGTGAGTTACTTTTTGGTGGCTGTGATAAAACACCATAACCAAGGCAGCTTATGGAAGGAGAGGTTTGGGGGTTATTACAATTCCAGAATGTGATTTCCTGATTGCTAGGGAGGCCTGAAAAGAAACTGCTAGATCAGGAAGTATAACACCTTCAACCACAAACATGAAGTAGAGGGAGCAAACAGGAAGAGGAACTACACTGTGAACCCTCAGCAAGGCCACATCACCTCCCCAGACAGTATTACTAACTGGGGATTTAAAGGTTCAAAATCTTGAGCCTGTGGAGGACACTGTCATCCAGGCCACCACCAAAGGAGAGGATAAAATTACATTATCCACTGTGCTTCACTTTAATCTCATGGGACACATGTTGTCTTGCTTCATTCTGCTCTCACACAGAGGTCCTGTCATGGTCTAGGCAGGATAGCAAGCTCTACACTTTAGAGGGACTTAGGTGTCAAGCCAGGAAGGGTTGTATGTGACTGTCACCCTGGTGCTCAGGAGCCCGAGGCAGAAAGATTGCAGGTTTGAGCCTGGGCTACGTGGGGAGTTTCAGGTCAGTTTGGCTACTTAGCAAGGTTGTGAATGAAAGAAAATCTCAAGAGGGCCTGGCCCTAGCAGGCACCAAGTTCAAGGAAGGCCAAGCATACATTTCATTCAACCGGGAAGGTTTCTACGCAGCAGATTCAGTGTCAGGAAATAATTGCAAATAATTATTTTCTAACTGCAGACCTAGCTCTGACCCTTTCCCATGGCTGTGTCCTTTGCAATCTGTTAGACTGTCCTGAACATGAAACTGCCACAGGCATGCCGACATTCGCAGCTGTGTGTTCCGGGAAGACAATTCGTCAGTCAGATATTAATTGCTATTGTACGGATTAATTACTTGCTATTGTAACTTTGAGTCTTAACAATGTAACAATAATTATCTCTTGAACATTATCTGTATAAGTAATAAAATATAGCAATTCAAATTTTCTGAGCATTTACCTGGAGTTAGACAATGAATGAGCGCTTCGTACAGAGTTTCGAGTCTCATCATTACCATCACATTTTTCTTTGCTGTGACACGATGCCTGAGGAAATATTTATTTTGTCTCAATGTTTGAGGGGTTTCGGTCCAGTTTGCCGACTCTACTGCTTTGGGTCTGAACCAAGGCAGAATGTCATGGTGACAGGAGTGTGTGACAGAGTGAAGGATAACAAGGCAGCGGGAGGTCCTCTGTCTCCTAAGACTTCCTAGTAAGCCACACCTCACATTTCTAGTGCATTTCAATGGCTTCAAGTTATTAACCTGCCAATGAGTTAAACAAGCTGGGAAAGGTGGTATGTGACTGGTGCTGAAGAGCCTGAGGCAGAAGGATTGCAGGAATGAGGCTGGATACAAGGCCAATGGGGCTACTATGCTGGGGCAGGCTAGTGCCTTCAGGATTTAAAACGGAAAAACAAAATCACCTCTCAATAGCGTCCCCATCTGGACCTCGAGCTTCAATACACGAGCCCTTAGTAATATTTTATATATGAGACAAAATGAAGGAGCAAAGTGAAGCTCCAAGAATGAGCTGTTTGTTCCAGGTTAGAGAGAAAAATGAATATTCTGTGTAATCACGAACCAAGCCATACAAAGGCTATGAGTGTCCTTCCGCCTGCCTCTCAACTCAATAGACTTTAACTCATGCACTATGAACCAGTAAGATCCATGGCAGATATCACTTTACATGGTATAAAATATGTCACAGCCTTGACTGAGACTCACCTTGTAGGGTCTACCCTCTGCCACCTGGAAAACCAAAGCAGTGTGCTTTTCTCGTTTTTCTCCTTACACTAAGTGTTTCCCTGGAAGAAACTTCCTGCTGGAGAGATTTAGTTCAAGTTATAGCTTTTGCATGAAAGTTTAAGGATGAAGTATGTGATTTTAAAAAATGCCATTGTGGGTTTTTGAGGGGAAAAGGAAATGTTATTTCCAGTCCCTGGATAATAAGATCAACAGCCGACTTCCCAGAGGAGACATTTGCCTTTGATGGCTGAAAGCAGCAGTTGTGGCTGTTTGCCACAAGAGGCCACCCCACAGTTTAATCGTCTTCACTGTGAGGTGATTTGTCCTTATCTATAGACTAAAATTCTTCCCACGAAATTTCAATGTGGCATCTACAAGTGGCTCTCATAAATAATACCTCAGTTTCTGCCACCCATTTAAATTTTTTGACAAGGGAGTCACGCATTTATGGGGCTCTGGTCAGGGTTCTACCAGGCATCTTTTAAATCACAAATACTTTTCAAACACAAAGGAACAATATAAAACAATCTTGGTTAGGAGAGATGCTTGAACTGCAAGGCAAAATATGGCCAGAGGGCAGGGCACGGGGGAGACAACATGGGGGTGGGGGAAGGTAGGAGACACCATGACAATCACAGAGAGAGAGGGGAGGAGAAGGGAGAGGGGAGGAGAGGGGAGAGAGTAAGAGAGGGGAGGAGGGGGGGGAGAGGGGAGAGGGGAGAGAATCCATTTCTCTTCATTCACAAATACCTGCATCAGCTTCAGTGCTGAGCTGCCATGTTCTAAGCACTTAGGAAGAGCAAGAACAGAAAACAGCCAGACAGCCTTGAACTGAGCCATTAGTTAACAAAACTTTACAACTTCTGCCATTACACCACTCAGCTATCTACATTCTACCTCATGACTACCACCATTACATCATGCAGATATACACGAACCACCTCATGACTATTGCCATTATATCACAAAGCTATCCACACATTATGTCACAAGTACCGCCATTATATCACGCAGCTATAGACACACTATCTCATGACTACCGCCATTACATTATTCAGATATCCACATATCACCTCATGACTACCACCATTACATCATGCAGATATCACACAGTATTCATCCATGCTGTATCATTTCCAACTTATTTAAGGAGACATTAATCAAACTAGAAATGCCAGGTTTAGCAAACAAAATACAAATGCCAATTTGAACTTCATAATAATTTTTATGTTCAATATATCTTTTGGAGGTGCAGGGTTTCATTTATCACAGACTGTCCTTAAATTCTTTTATGTATCCAAGGATTCTCTTGAACTTCTGAACCCCCTACCTCTATTTCACAAATCATAGGATTATACATATGCACCACCATGTCAAGTTTGGTGCATTGCTGGAAATTGAGCCCAATGTTTCCACATACTAGGCAAGCCCCCTCATAAATATCTAAAATAATGTATCCATATTAAAACTTAGGGTTTTTTAAAGTGCTTAAAACAACAGAGGTGTGGCTGGAGAGATTGCTCAGTGCTTAAGAACTAGCTCTTCTTCCAAAGACCTAGATTTAATTCCCAGTACACATACAGCAGATTACAGCTGTCTGCAATTCCAGTTCCAGGGGATCTGATGATCTCTCTGGCTTCCACAGGCACCGAGCACACAAGCGGTGCACAGACAAATGTTCAAGGCAAACACCAATATGGATGGATGGATGGATGGATGGATGGATGGATGGATGGATGGATGGATGGATGGATGGATAGATAGATAGATAGATAGATAGATAGATAGATAGATAGATAGATAGATAGCAGAAAATTAGGTTTTTAAAACCAGTACCTCTTAGCAAAAGGTCAAATATAACTGCTATCCTGTATTTCACCTAGTAAGCCAATAATTATTTAGTCAGTAATATTAAGCTGCAAGATACTATGAAACACAAATTTTTGTGCCAGATAGATCTTTAATCACATCACAATAATGACTTGAAGTAAATCACTACATATAACTCTCCCAATGTATACATACAAAAGTGGAACCAGGAGACCAGGACACCACAGGAGCCATCAGCAATAAGGAACACTACTCTTGGTGCTGCATAATATAACAACCCTGAGGGTTTAGCAACAACAACAACAACAACAAAAAGAAAGAAAGAAAGGAAGGAGGGAGAAGGGGAGGGAGAGAGGGAGGGAAGGAGGGAGGGAAGAAAGAAGGGACGAAGGGACAAAGGAAGGGTAAGGAAACAGAAGTTTTAACTAAATTATTCTTCATGGGACAGCAGTTCCTGGTTTATTTGATAAATATATTTATAGGAATCAATTCAGTGTTGAACAGGGCAAAGGATCAATAAGCCTGTCTGGAACATGCTGTCACACTCTGTACCACATTTAATCCAAAAGAGCCAAGGTTAACAGACAGCTTCTCTGAGCATCTATCAAGTCTCTATGTATCCATCATACAGTTGTGGGCAGGGAAGTTGCCTACTGATTCTAGAGGGATCTGCATACCCCTGTCTGAATGGTGCTCGAGTCCTGCGCACACTCACACTCAAATACCAACTTGTGCACACTCATCCTCAAACACCAACTTATGTACACTCACACTTAAACACCAACATATGCACACTAACACTTAACATATTTACACCAACACTCAACCACCAACATATGCACACTCACACTCAAACACAAACATTTGCACACTCACAAGAGACTATGAGCAGCAATCATGAAGTTCTTGTCATTCTGGACTGGTGCAAGTATGTTTGTGTGTACATATAGAGGAAGGATAGATAGATAGATAGATAGATAGATAGATAGATAGATAGATAGATAGATAGATAGATAGATAGATAGAAGATAGATAGATAGATAGATAGATAGATAGATAGATAGATAGATAGATAGATAGATAGTCAGTCCCAGGGGAAAGATAGTAATGACATGTGTCCCTTGTATTCTAAGGCTATAAGAGAAGGATTATGAAGGTCCACATTAAATAAACTCATTTTCTTATAAACAGGATATGCTTAAATTATACTATAGTGGAGACACCATGAAAACAACATCTCTTTCCTTTTCTTATGACACAGACAAAGTAACTTCCTCAAACCCCCTCAACTTCTGAGTAGGGTGCACAGATAAATGTCTTCAAGCCAATCAAATGCGGCACGTATAACACTTTCAGTATGACCTATAAAGTTTCCCAAGCCAGACAAGTACCCAGAGCTACAGGACGAGAAACAACTGAGTCCCCAGATGACAGCTGGGAGCCAAGTCCACCAGCCTACATAACCAGGACTGAATGAGGCAGAAACAAACTTTTATTATGTTGGACTGTAAGATCTAAAGCCTGTTACAGCCATCAGCACTATTAATATATGTCCACAGCACTACAAATCAAACGGAAATCCAAATTATATTTCATGAAATGTCTAGCATCTCTGCTGTAACTGTGTCACTCTGGCCTGATTTATACTGCATCCCACATCCTAGGGAAATGTCTCCATTTTTTTCCCTCAATTTGATATTGATTCATACTGCAAAGAAAATCCAGTTCTGCTGCTCATGGCAATTTAAACTTCCACAAGCCACATGACCACTAACATGGCAAGAGACTAAGGAACTAGCACAAAAGAATTTGGCAAGACAGACAGACAGACAGACTGGCCAGCAGGCAGGCATGTGATTGAAGTATAACAAAGCGCATACCCTAAAGTTAATATTTAAAGCAATGTGGTGCACAGAGATAAATAAAACACATACAGAGGGCCTAGAAACACATCCGTATATAAAGGAAAAGGGGGAGATAAATGACTGAGGCAAACTTGCCCCCAGGGAGTGGTTTGAGACAACTCACAGTAAGGAAAATTAATAGAAGTTTGGGTGGAGAAACAGCATTTTAGCTGACTGGGCTCCAGGTCAGGTATTTTAGTAACTTTGGCAGTTCCCAAATTCTTCAGTCCTTCTCAAATCCAAGAGGCTATCCCTGGGGCAATGATCCTCTGTTTTATTACCATGCGCCAAAATATTTAGTCTATCAGCAACATTCCACTGACCAGAAAATGCTTTTCCTTTATAATGCTAACATGTTAGTGGGATTTTCTTCATAGAGCAAAAATGAATGATCTGTTAGCAGATGCCATACCTAGTACCTGACAACCTCAGGCAGAGCAAAACAATAAAAATAAAGTCTTTGAAAAATAAATGGGGAGTTTATTTAAAAAGAATCCAGCTAGCCAGGCAGTGGTGGCACACGCCTTTAGTCCCAGCACTTGGGAGGCAGAGGCAGGAGGATTTCTGAGTTCAAGGCCCGCCTGATCTACAAAGTGAGTTCCAGAACAGTCAAGCCTGTCTGAAAAAACCAAACCTAAAACCAAAAAAAAAAAAAAAAAAAAAGGAAAAGAAAAGAAAATCCAGCTACTTCAAAATGTTGCAAGACTTGGGTAACGTCCAATACAACAGTTAGTGTTTATCTTCATACCATCATTAGATTAAGAAACAAATATTCTTGAAACACGCGTTCCCAAATTTTTCTTTCAGTCATCATTTCAAAACTCAAGGCAGGAAAATTACCGTCCTCTCCATTTTAAGTGGAGGTAATTAATTCAACCTTATATGTTCCTCAGTAGGCTCATATGTTGAACACGCCATGCCATGTCTGGGAAGGTTCTGCAAGCTTTAAGAGGTGAGGCCTTGCTGGAAAAAGTTCATCACTAGGGGTGTTCTGTGACATTGGATAGCCTGGCTACACTTCCCTTCCTTCCTGTCAGTTGATATGGCGTGACAAGATGGCTTCCAGCTTATGCTGTCACATCCCACCTTAATGATGGGCTAGCACATGTTAACTGTAAACGCAAATAAACCCTTCTACCCTAAGCTGCTATTGTCAGGGTATTTTATCCCAGCAAGAGAAAAGAAACTGACACAAGGGACAATTGACCTGAAGTAATTCTATTCAAGAACAAAACTTGCTATAAATAACCTGTGGCTTCTTCCCCACCCTATCCCAGGTGCACAGAAAGCCTAAATCTGATTTTGAAAAGTACGCAGTAATCATCTTTTATGTGTGCCTTACTTCACTCAGTATGTTCTGAGATTGACTCATTTGTACCATGGGCAGGTTGGATTTCCCTGTGTTGATGGACCACGAGCTGATAGATAGCTTGATAGATAGATAGCTGATAGATAGACTTTTCAGTTGTTTTGAAATTATGAGCACTCACATGCACGTGTTTTATGAGCTGCGTGGTTTGTATTATCATAGTTCTCTACTGAGTCCGATAGACTGAGGTATCAGTTGTTTGTGTGGGTCAAGTCTGTTTAGAAACAGGCAGCCAATTCAGTATGATATTCTGATAGCTTGGTAAAGATGCAGTACAAAAGCTACAGTGCAATGTGTAAGTTCCCAGTTCATTCTCCCCTCTAGCTCATTTGTCTCCTAAGCAAATCTACATTTTCAAAAAGGTCCTAAGCCACCGGGTCTAGCAGGTATCAAGAAAAGCTCTGAGTGTCCCAGGAGGGTGTGCCTTTCTCATCCAGTTTCTACCCATATGATTAGCTCCCAGTGGCCTCCTGCCATGCACAGTGACACAGGTACTGGCTATTCATGACCGTGTCTTTGGCGGTCCAAAATAATACAAATTCCACCAGAGTGGTCCCCCAAAGGCTTTGACCATTCTCTGGCTACCTCTGACCAACAAATCTTGCTGGGAAATGATAATTTGAGTTCCATTCTCAACAATTCAGAGTTCTTTCTTGTCAGTACTGTCCCAGTGGAGAGCATGGTGCACTTATCATCCTGAATTCACATGCTTACCTGCATCTGTGTGGTGCTGTTTCACTAAGTAACTTAACTGTGGAGAGAAGCTCATGGTCATTCTTTTGAAGTTCTACTTCTAAAACATGAAAACATGACTTTGAGGTAGACAGATGGACAGAGGTGGGCATGGAGGAAGGATAAATTTAATCACATCTTGTTGGACCTGACAGGGAAAGGAGTACACCCACCCACCACGTGTGTACAGATGAATGCCCCATTAGTCAGAGTAATGACTTTATAGCTACAGAACAAAGTTTCTCACACCCCCTTTTTAAAAGAAAGGAAGAAACCTTACAAAAGTGAAATCTCCAGAAAGAATGCAGTACGCTCTTAATTGTTTCTCTAGAGAACGAAGGCAATGGCAGCCTGTCATGTTACCTATCATCTCACTTGGAGACCGACTATGAAGTCTGTCCTTTAGGACTGAACTCTTGAAGGATTTTCCCTTGAACTGCAATAGACACCATGTGCTGCTTCTTTTATTTTTATGATTTCCATACTTGAAAAACAATTCTGTAAAGGGGTAAAGGTCTCCTTTTGGCCTTGATCAGACACTGCATCATGTAAACAATGTGTCTAAAGCATATTTTCTTCACCAGTGTAAAGTTCAACTCAAAGTGGTAAATAAAAAGTATAATCTTAGGGCTCAAACTGACATGGTCAAAGCAAAATGTTATACAATTGGCATTTGTACGTATTGTCAGCAGCTATAATAAGACCTAACCATCTTTGCCACATTCAACAACTCACCAATCAATTCTCTTATGATGAGAAAGCTTCACTTTTTAGGTTGCCCTAATACAGTAAGGCACACTTGCCTGAATAATATATCTGCTTGAATAATATGTAAAACATTCGATTCATTCACTCGTAACAGCACTCACTACTTAACATCTAGTAACTGGAAGAATGAAGATTGAAAGGGCTCCTAGATATATAGACAAAAACTAACAAAAAAAATTTTAAAGAAAATTAATTATATTTAGTCAAAACTTAAAAGCAACCAAAATAAAACTAAAAAAAAAAATTCCATGTGTTACAGGACAAATATACCAAGTTTTATATGATTCAGCTTCTGCAAGTGGCTAGACTTTCACACTACTAGGAAATGCATATGATATAGTGTCAAGGGGAAATACAGGCACACATCTAAACATGTATGTATATATAAACTGTAAGTATATACATAAATAAATGTGTGCTATATTCCCCAATTCTTAGACTCCATGAATTTTGAAATATGCAGTCATTTTAATAGCAGCTTTTTTAAAGGAAAAAGAAATAGTGCCACATAAAATGCATACAACCTGAGATGCACTGGGGTTACAAAACCAAGCAAGTACATGAGGGCTATGGGTTCTCTAATAGAGAAAATGCTGTATGTTCAGGCTTAAATGCATGTGAGCTGATGGGTAAGTCATGGGAAAAGAGTACATGAAGAAAAGCACACCATACCAAGAGCATTGCTTTTTATAGGAATTATCTTATTTATCTAACTTTTCTTTACTTTTGAAATTTCTATTTTAAACATTTATAATATATATCAACTAAACTACAATGAAAGTATATTGTTAAAAAGTTCCCCCAAAGAATGCAATAATGTTATTCAACACGGTACTGTATGTAAGACAAATTCCTGTCTTTGCATTTCGAGCTCCATCCTCACCGAGGTTGGTTTAAATGCTTTCGGCTGTGCCTCTCAGAACTTATCTATCCTTGACACTTCTTCTGCAGGAAGGAAAATATTTACCTTTTTTTTTAAAGATTTATTTATTTATATATATAAGTACACTGTAGCTATCTTCAGACACACCAGAAGAGGGCATCCGATCCCATTACAGATGGTTGTGAACCACCACGTGGTTGAACTTAGGACCTCCGGAAGAGCAGTCAGTGCTCTTAACCGCTGAGCCATCTCTCCAGCCCCGAAAATATTTACCTTTTTACTTTCTTTTTATACTTCTCTTCCTTGCTTCTTTGGTGTTTTCAGGAGCAGCTAGACATTGTTTAGAGAAACCAACCAATATCAGGGCAGATTTTTCTATTGTTTTCTCTACACCTAAACTAGCATCATTTTTCAGAAGCCAATCTCAAATTCAACAATAACTATTACTCAGATGCAATCAACTCAGAAGCTACCTAAATACATTGAATGCATTAATAAGATTTTCTTGCCACTAATAAGAATTCCTTTTCTCTGTGACACTTCTTATTTAAATGAAAGATCATCTCTTATCCTAAAAGGCCTAACTTGGTGGCTCTGGATTTGCCCAGAACATCTAATAACAAATAAGTCAGAAATATTCAGACTTCCCTCAATGCACACTGAATTCATAAAGCATTAGTTCTGCAGACATTGTAATTAGCATGTGCTAACTTCACAGCACTGTTCTGTAAGGACCAGCACATTCTGCAGGAAATGCTCAGATTTTATATAGCTCTTTTCAAAACTCAAGCTGCCAGAGTGCTGCGAGCAGAGGCACTAATAACATGCTATCAATTTTATTTACAGAAACACAAGACAAGAACTAATTCCAAATGACAGTGTTAGCAGGAGAAAGCGACTGAGGAGCGGCATACACTGATAGTAGTGTGAGTGAGCCCAGGCTCTCCCTTTTTGTCCAGTCAGTTCTTGTGGGACATTAGGATGTAACTGAAATAAAACTTGGACAGCTATTCTGGGAAACTATTTCTAGTTGAAGAGGAGACCCAAGCACACCTGGCTGAAATAAGCATCGAAATTCACAGCCATAAAGTACTGGAGAGTGGAAAGGCGGAATTCATGTTAATTTCCACCTGGTCAGAATGCTTGTCAGAGGGTCTGTGTATCTATTCCAGACCAGCTATATAGAGTAACAATTGCGGGTACAGACTTCATCCCATCCAAGGTCAAAGGACTCACATAATGAAGAGGAATTTAAATAAATTAAAAAAAAACAAAAGGCACCCATGTAGTTTTAGTGACCCTTGTGGGTGTAGGTGTGTGTGTAGAGGGGGGTATGTGTGTAGGTGTGTGGGTGTGATGGCAAATATGGAGGTCAGTGGACAACTTGAAGGAAGAGTCAGTTCTTTATCTAACCATGCAGGTTCTTGGCATGAAATTCAACTCATTATGATTGGGAGCAAGGGCTTTACCCACAGAACCATCATACTGGCCCAGGACTAAGCAGTTAATTAAAAAACACACTTCCTGGGTTGATCTTAGACAACCCAACAGCAACATTCCTCTCAAGTTAGCTGTTTCTTAGATGATACTCAGTTCAAGACAATGACCCTGGTGAGTTCACCATCCTCCCTGAAGTTACATAATGCCTTGGCCCAGATGTGCACCCCACCATCTATCTACACAGCAGCTTTATGACCACAGTGTTTCAAAGTCAGTTAGGCCATACTAAGATGCATAGCTACTTCTCTACTTAAGATAACCCAAACCCTGTAAAACCTAGCACAATGGCTGGAGAGATGACTCAGAGGTTAAGAGCACTGACTGCTCTTCCAGAGGTCCTGAGTTCAATTCCCAGCAAACACATGGTGGCTCACAATCATCTGTAATGAGATCTGACGCCCTCTTCTGGTGTGTCTGAAGACAGTACTTATATATAATAAATAATCTTAAAAAATATTTAAATTTAATATATTAAATATAGAATAAATAATAAAAATAATGAATAAAAATAAAAAATATATAATGTATATTAAATTTAAATATTTAAATATTTAATATTTAAAGAAAAAACCTAGCACAAGCTGAGAAGACCAAAGACTTGCTACTTTGCTTTGTACTTAACAAGTACAATGCACCTGCTACTGTAACCCTACTCATCACGTACCTTAGTGCCAAGGCAGCCTGTAAAAATCCCAGTGGCATCCCTCTGCTCACGGGGCCACCTGCCCCTGCCCTGTATCACAAGTATGCTATCATACCACACAAATCACCAGCATCAAGAAAAAGAATCAAAAGTGAAAACTCATAATCTGAATGTTTATCACTTTGAAGTAAAAATAGACTTGAAAATCCTAAACGCTATCATTGTGCATGAAGGGACCCTGGGCTGAAGATGTGCCTTTTATAGATGTAAATACAGTGAGGTCCTAAGGGTGGACCCAGGATGAGAAAGGATAGATGCTCCAATGACAGAAGAATAGAAAACAAAGACCATGTGAGGACAGTGAGAAAACAGCTGTCAGCAGGCTAAGGAAAATCCTCAAGAGAGGCCCAACCTGCCAACACCTCCATCTTCAAGTCTGAGCCTTCTGTACTGTGATAAAATCTGTCACTGTGGCTTATATCACTGCTTGTGCTATGTCACCAGAGATTCCCTATGTGCCTAATACACCTGGCTTCACTTCTCTCAAACCCATCACTGAAAGCACCTCGGAGTAGAAAATGCTGCAAACAAGTGTCCACATCACGTTCTTCCTCCTCTCCCCTCGGACACTGAGTTCCTCAGCAAACTCAGACCGCCTCTTGATTCCCATGATGCCTCTGGCCCTCCCTGCAGCTCTGTTTTTATCCTGTGGCAATCTAGTACCCGCTGCACACCTCCACTGTCCAACACTCTCCATGATGTGTTATGCATGATTACCTGTGGAAGTTCAAAGTATAAAGTCAAAGCAACATAAATTTAAGGTTCACTTTACCTATTTACTAATTATGTCATCTTGAGGAAATTATGAACGATCACCAGAGTTCTATGTATTAAATTATAAAGTGCTAGAAATATGTATCTGATTCCCTTAGTGTCAAGCCAGATGTCCAGAATGTCTGCAAGGCTCTTTAAGCAGAGTGCCAGGAAGGGAGACAGGACATAAGCAAATAATATATCTATATGTTATTATCAAAAATCATGCAAGTTGCCAGACAGCAGATAAGGAGATACAAGCTGACTGGATCATTATGGAACTAAGCATACCAATCTTTTCTTTTTAAAAGACATACCAATAGATAATGCTTCTCCTACCTGGCCTAAAACTCTCCGTGTCAACCAGGCTGGCCTCAAGCTCATAAGGTTCTACCCACCTTGGTCTCTGTATACATCACCATGCCAGGCAGAGATTGTCATTCTTGATCAATACCGGGTTCCAACATGATATAGCCTCAAAACATTGTTCACGTCAATTATTTCCAAAGACTATGTGCATCATATCAGGAAATCAAGACAGAAAGAAGCTACACAGGATAGGAGAGTCAGGGGATGGAACAGACAAGAGGTAGATACGATAATAAAGGGGAGCCACAAGAACAGTGACGAGAGGAGAGGGGAGGGGAGGGGAGGAGGGGGAGGGGAGGGGAGGAGAGGAGAGGAGAGGAGAGGAGGGGAGGGGAGGGGAGGGGAGGGGAGGAGAGGAGAGGAGAGGAGAGGAGAGGAGAGGAGAGGAGAGGAGAGGAGAGGAGAGGAGAGGAGAGGAGAGGAGAGGAGAGGAGACAGGGACAGTGAAGATTCTGGGAGTTCTCACATAAAGACAAGATAGGTTCAAGGCCTGAGAACACCCATGGAGCCTAACTTACAGTGGGGTAGGTAAGCTTTTTAAACAAATGCTCAGAATAATCCTGTTAGAAAGCAAAATGAAGAAAACATGGAGAGAGGCTTTAAGTTGGCAACAAGTGGGATCATCAAGGGCATGTATGGCGAGTAGTGCCATGACTGGAAAAGGAAGGAAAACTGATTTCATTCATGGAAGCGCCTAGAACAGGGAGAAGCCTTCAAGGCAAGAAGGTAGCAGAAAGCCAAGACGATAATCAAGGTCCTTTTCTGCAACTAAGGTAAAAGTCACTAAGGACCCAGAAATCCCGATTTTCAACATGAGACACTTGGAAGCAACACAGTCAACAATGTCATTCTGAACACAAAACTTACCTTTCCTGAGAATTTTTCATCACTGATCTGAGGTATATTTGGACTTGAATTCTATATTTGGCTGAACTGAGAACGTCGAACACAGTAAAATATTATAAATACAAAACTAATTTTAAAAAATTAAGCCTCCTAAACTAAGCCTTCAGTGGCTTGAACTAACAATCTGGCTGAAATAAAATTCAACTGTCTGCATGCTGAATCCTGGACTCTCAATATGTCCAGCTGAAACAATTGTGGGGATAGGAAGCCAAAATTAGTATCTCACATCTGAACCAGATTTTAAGTAAGGAAAGATATTATCTGTAGTGTAAATTGTCTAACCCTAACAGCAGAGCTCTTTGAGAGAAAAATATTCTCAGGGCCAAATGAACATATCTGACAAGGTGACCCCAAGACCAATTTTTATTAAACCTCAACATAATAGTAGGGTATTATATTTGTCAAGAAATGACTTAAAGGCAGCAGCAGTCAGAGACTGACAATGTGGCAAATGTACTGCATTTAAGGACAATGTCCTGGTAGACAAAGAACCTAAAGTGAGGAAGTATCTAACAAGCTACCAGAGGGGTTTGTATGCCTTTCTGAGCTCTGTGGCTCACCTTTCTTTTATTAATCATGTTAAAGGTCAGAGTCATGACTAACTGAAGCAGGAATACAGACAAGAATAGAATGGATACTCATAACCTTGTAGATTTTGGACGGACTTCTCCTTTCAAGTAAGAGCTTCCCTAGAAAATTCTTCAACAGGTACTGTGGTGCACAGTTGCTGGGGTACTTACAAGAAGGCACCAGACACTGCATAAACGTAGACATGGTAGCTCTTGCATGGAATCCCAGCATGCAGTGAGAGAGGCACGAGATCCACATGTTCATGTACAGCCACATGATAAGTGTGAGGGCAGCCTGGGTTCATGAGAACTAAGAGGAGTGGTGCCTGTTGGGATATCCTTGCAGGGACTCTGCATTATGTCTGCCACAAATGATATCCAAGCATAAAGCTATTTTCTCAGAAGCTTGCTCAAACTAGGAAAAGCTATAAAGATTTCCTCTGAAATTTTTACAGTAGATTTCCTGGGTCAAAATATGCCTGCTTAGTTTTGACATATAGCAAAGTACACTGAAGAACTGAAAGCATAAAACTCTACATCCTACAGAATATGGAGAATCCATTTTAGGGATTTCAAAGGAATCTCTCCCCACCCATGACCAACTCTACTCCTTGTATGAAATAAGAAGCAGGTATAGACTAAAGTGTGGCTCAGAGGTAGTGTGGTTGCCTGGCTTGGGGTAGGATCCTGGGTTCAACCCTCAGAATAGTGGGTGGGGGTTGGGAGGGAGGAAACAAATACATGGAGAAACATGGGGAAAGCACCCACTATTTTGACTCAGGCAAATTATCCTGAATCTCGGATTTCTTGCCTACAGAATGTATGGAATAATGACCATCTTGTAGGACCATCTTGTTAACAGGTAAAATCACATGACATGACAGGAGCCCATTATCCTAAAGGCAACATACCACAAATGACTATAGTAGTAGTTTCAAAGCCACAAAGCCTGGGTTCGAGTTCAGGCTAGTCTCTGACAAGCTATTTGGACCAAGGCTAAGTGCTTTGCCTCCCCATGCCTCCAAATTCACTTCAGAGGATGATAACAGCAGCTACCTCCTAGGGTTGTAATGGAAATTAAATAAATTATGCTAGCACGGGCAGAGTTTGAGCATACCTGACAAGTAATAATGCTAGTGGGGAAAGTTATTATATTAGACAGCAAATCCAATATTTTAAGTTCTATTTCCAAATCCAGTCATTCTGAAAGTGGAGCTTCTATCACCACGTCAAAAAGTGAGAGCACAGCTGTGGGAGAATGTGCCAGCTACAGCTAGGGAGCAAGGGGCTCATTTGCATGGAACTGTGCATGCAGAGCGCCTCCTTCTTGTTGGCTGAACAACATGATTACATGCATTTTGCCAGATATAATTTCTTGATTGACTCTTTCTGGGATATTTATAAGATACAAATGTATAAATCAATGTATAAATATAATCCATTTAGAAATACTACAGAGATGTTAAATTATTTTTTAAATATACCACTTGGAATAGTTAAAACCAGTTAACACATGAGATTATCTTGTCTCTTTAAGAAAGTAATTGTTCCATTCTTCTCATCTGAAGCAATTAGAACAATTTTGCCACCCTCAATATCTACTGTACATGTGCAGGTATACACACACACACACACTTGCATTTAGCTCTATATGTGCAGTTTGAAAAAAGGCGTTCTTATTAAAAACCTTCTTTAATGGGAAAAAAATGTCTCAAAATACTATGAGAAAAGAGAAAAACATATTTTGGGTTTTGTCGGTTTCAAGGGTCTATGGAATTTTCTCACCTTACCCATTTCTAACATTCTCAAGGCAATAACACACAGGAACAGTGGTGGAGACTTAATCAGAACCAGAGAAAGGAACAGATGTGTGCCACTCACAAAACAAGAATGAGCTGAATAGTGTCTGGAATTAATGTCTTTCCCACCTGCATTGAGCATAAAGCAAGACATGGTTATAAGCAGGGTCACCAGATTATTTTTTAAATGAACAAAATGTTCTTTACCTTTTTAGTCTATTTTTAATCAGCCAGAAAATTATCCTGATGATTTTATGAATGTAATATCACTTAAAAATTGCCTACTGTTTTATTTGCCATTATATACTATGCTTGTAGGTAAGAGCTTTCATTACATACCATGTTCTTTCACAAACTTTTTGAGACAGAAATTTCCACACATAAAAATATTTCAGTGAAGTGGCTCATAATATCAGCTCAGAACACCCTTGGTTTTGTGAGAGACTGCTGCCTGAGCAACACACATATATGAGAGGTACACATATATCCTTAGCTCAGAGATATGATGTTCCAGAACTATATTCAAGGACTACACTTTACCAGTGAATGTCCATCAAGTTCATATTGCAGCAATAACTTCAGAGTCTGAGATTATTAAATTAAGGCTTGAAGGGTATAAGCTGAAGGGATGGGTGCAGAGAGAGAGAGAGAGAGAGAGAGAGAGAGAGAGAGAGAGAGAGAGAGATGAGTGGATATATCAATAAGAGTGAGCAGATAGATGGCTGTATAGATGGTTATGTGAGTGTCTAAATGGATGAATTGGTGGATCTCTTTTCCAGTTTATAGCTAGAATAACAGCCATTCAACTAAAGTAAACACGATAGCTTGCAAGGTGGAAGCATTCATTCCTGTAAGACAGTGAGTAAGAAGATTCACACCACCCAGGTATAAAGTATAGCAGTCTCAAAATTCACAGGAAAGCTTTCAAAAAGATGGAAATTCTGACTTGCTACACAGGTTGGTAGTACTCTGGACTGTGCTCCATGATATCGCAGCATTTCTCAGAGCTGGCTTTGGAATGCAATTTAAGTGAACAAATCTGAATAGCAGCTGCGGTAGACCTAACATACTGAGATGCTGTCCTCACACAGCAGCATTCCAAGCATCAGAAGCAAAGCCTTTTGCATCTCTTTTTCTTCTGAGATGTGCATCATGGAACCATAGGACATTATGAAAATTAAATAAAGTAAGTGATCATCTTCAGCTCCCAGCAAAGCCAAGGCGAAAGAGCAGATCACACATAAGGCAATCTCCCCAAGTTCAGGACCTTGACATATAAGCTAAACAAAACCATTGGTTAGTAATGTTCTGGTCTGCACATCTCTCATATCATTAAATAAAAGCAAAAAAAATGATAGAACTAAAGAGAGGAGTCTTCCAGCACAGTGCCTGTCACAGAATCATGCAGATTGGAGTTTGGAGTCTAAGAATCAGAACAACTAGTTTGGCATCATAGGACACGCTAGTGAGGCAAAGGCAGGATGACCCGACTGTCCAGCTAGTCTGGTGAGCTTCAGGTTTAGTCAGAGACCCTGTCTAAAGCAAAAGATGGAGGGCTGAAGAGAGAGCTCAGTGGTTAAGAACAACTACTACTCTTACAGAGGACCACGGTTTACTTCCCAGCATCCATATCAGGAAACTCACAAACTGCTTCTAACTCCAGCTCCAGAGGATCTGATGCCCTCTTCTGGTCTCAAAGGGGAGTTAGACATATATGGTGTGCATACATATACTTAGGCACACATACATTGACATAAAAGATTTTAATTATTCTTTTAAAAAAATATGGTCAAGAGTGACTGAAGAAAGTATCTCTAGACTACACACACATGTAGGTATGCAAACGTACACACACACACGTAGGTATATGTGTACACATACACACACAGGAGCATGTGTGCAAAGAGGAAAGAAAGGAGGGAAGGAAGCTGCTCTGTGTGTATAGCAGCAATATAAGGACAAAATCCTTCAAGAATATCGGTGTTGGAAACATTCTTGTAGAGTCATTCACTTTTCCTAAGCAAATTTTAATAGAGTAAAGGTAGGAGAAAGAGGCTAAGAGAGATGGACAGAGAAGAAAGAGTGAAATCATGTAAAGTGGAGGGGTGGGAAGGCACCTGCTGTTGGAGTGGTTAACTCAGGAAGGTTTTCCTCTGGCCTGATCCTTTCAGGATTTTCCAGGTGGCATCCTTTTAGTGACTGGGCTAAGTGATGCATGATAAATGGCCCCCAGGCTGCACCCACCATCAACAGAAGCCCACTTGGCCCTGGCTGTGGAAACAGAAAGGTCATTCATTACCCAATGTGAACAGAGTGCACGTTTGTGATAAATAACAGCCATTATTGAACTACAGTGCTCTTTGGGAATTCCCCAACACTTCCTTGACATTAATGTACTATTTGTGGAAGGCTCCGTGAGGCTCTTTCAATATTATTTAGTGTTTCATGTTTTATGTGGGACACTATGAGACATTTACTTCTTTGCTGGGATGCAAGAGTCTCAACAAATATTGAATACCTCCTTTCATATCTCAAGCCAACTGGTACGGCATACATCTGGCCACAAGGTTAGCACACTGAACATAGAAGAGACAGGATCCAGTCAGGTTTGACCTAAGTAAAAGGTCAGTCACATATATTGCTGTCTCCTACTCTGCACCAAAGAAGTAAAATGGAACTGTGAAAAACACTACCCAGATCCACAGATTTACAAGGACTTGAGGACCACAATGCACCTCTTTACTCACAACCCCACCATGATATTTACACACCAGTTGCTGTCACTGAAGCTTGTCACCTTCTCCTTAGGAGTTCATTTCCCAGCCCATTCCAACTGGCTCAATTCTAAGCCCATCCTAACTGACTCTGTTCCAGTGAAACCCAGCCTGGCCAGACATAGTCCTTCATCCTCTGGTCCCCACAGAAGCTCCTCAAGAGCATTCCGGAAGTGCCCAATAATGCATTGCAAGTGTCTTTGGCAAGTCTCATTACTCACTGTCAACCACATGCCAGCACTGTGCAAATGAAGGGGTCACATCATGCACAGACAGACTTTATATGCCTTCCTTTAGACTAGTTGCATCCTCCGATAGCATAGAGCGAGCTTAGGATGCCACAATTTACATATTACCAAGTGCTGGCATCCACACTGGAAACATAGTGATTATAAACACATGGATCGCTATGTGAAAGGATTGTCAGGTGCATACATACACACCAAACAGTATCCACCACACAGTTAGAAGGTCTGAGTTCCTATAGAAAAGCAGTCCTAAATGGTAAGCCTTTAAAACATGACAATTATTTTGTCAATGGGAACGTGGAATACAGGAATCATGTAGTGTGAGATGAAGTTTCACAATAAAAACATACAGAGAGGTATAAACAAAATGCGCAACAGAAATGTAGCAGTCATTTAATACGAACCGAAAAAGAAAAGCTGCTACATGTGGGAGGCAAGTCAGCAACGATGACTGAGCTGTGTTAAGAATCAACTAACTGAAAACATGGATTAAGGAAAAACCTATCTTGATGTTTAAGAGAACTGAATTTGCCAAAACATAAAAATCTGTTAAGTGGTATATATGAAGCAATGTACTATTTTACTGCACCATACCATAAGAATTTTATAGTGTTTTACAATAAACAAGTCATGAGCTCTATTCATGAAGCAACCTTTTTACAAAGTGGATAATACCTATGTCCTGAATTCCTAATGTAGATACAGCAGGTTCAGGTTAATTGTCACGACTTATATCCTAGAATATAAGATCTTTGTATTCCCCTTACCTGATATTACTATTTGGCATTTTTATTCATTTACAAACCAATGGAGCTTAGCACTAGGGAACAGCAACCAATAACACTGCAGGTACAAAGTGGTGAGGAATGTCTGAGAATGCGTCTCCAGCAGTTAGATAGGATACAGAGACAGGAACCCTGTGTTCTAACCTCCTTAAATCTCTCCAGTCAGATGAGTAATACTTACTATGGAGATAAATAAGGCGAAAGATGGAGCCTAATGATGTACTCAGGCGACAGGGAAATTAGAGCTGGAAAACCATCTCCAAAAGTATAAATTTAACCTCCAAAATCTGATTTTGACCTAATATTTCCCAGAATATGGAGGTTATTCAGCAAAAGAAACAGTTCTCCAAAACTTAAAACAACATGAACTGTCATGGACTGAATGTGAGATGTCCCAATAGAATCATATGTGTCTCCACCGGATGACACTATTTTGGCAGATGAACCTTTGGAAGGATCACTGGAGTCACCCTGGGACTGTACCTTCCCCAGCCACTTGTCCATGATGAGGTGAAGCTGCTTTCCTGTGATCATGAGACACATAACCATGGAATAGGCTCTCTGAAGTCACAAGACACATGTACCAATCTATTCCAACTTACGTTGTTTCTAGCAAGTATTTTTGTCATAGAAATGAAAAAAAAACCCAATTACCATATTTCCATCCCTCTTGTCTCATCTGTGGGAGGCAGTCTGAAAGCTCTCCCTTAAAGCTACTATAACTGCAGAACACAGAAGAGAGGTAGAGAGAGAAGCACGCCCTCAGTCTCAAGGCATCCTCCCCAAGGCAGACACCACATGGCCCATGGGGTTAATAAGGAGTGTATGAAATTGCATCCCAGCCACACTCCAAGCCTGAGCATGTTCAAGACCCAGGCTCAAGGCAAGCAGAGGGTGAAATACTCTCTTCTATGTTAGGAAGGGGAGAGAGCAATGTACTTCGTGACATACCGAAGCCACTATATAATCAGCACCGGGCTTCAGGATAGGTTAGGAATTAGTACCATGAGGGGGATAAAAGCTTTAAAACGTAGAAAGCTTTATGTTCCTGGAACTTATCATATAGACTCTAATCCCACAGATGATAACAGGCATAAAAAACGGGGTTTACTCGAGCATACATAAGATACAGTTATCATCCTCAGGAAAACGAGACCCAAATCCAGGCCATAATAAGTGCTCAGCCATCCACACCCTGTTAGCAAATTAGACGTCAATAAAAGGAAAGAGGAGGAAATCACACAGACATCAGAGCTCTAAAGGATGCGCCTAAAACGCGAGGGGAGGGAGGGTCAGGTGATTTCCACTGACCTGATCAATCAGCGCCAGCCTTCAATGTCACACTAGTGTCACAGCCACTCAGCATAACAGTAGACTAGTCCCTGGTGCTTTGCTATGTTAGAGCACTTACACTGATATTCACTAAATGTAGTGCTCCCTGGAGGGAGAGAAAGTAAAAGTTCATAGCAACTTCCATTAAATCTCCAAGAGATGAAGGAAGATTATTCTAGCTAAATCCCAACATAACACAAGCTTATTTTGATATGTTGATTTAATCTGTTCTAAATCACACAGTTACTAGTGATAACAATATCTAAAGATTTTTCAATATTGTTCTTACATCATACACATACACTAAGGAATTTACATGATTTCAGTGACATAAAATTGTTTCTACTCATTTCAAACTATTAATGAAATAATGGAATTAGCATGCAAAAGATGAGACCAAATCTCAAATCTTACTCCAATCTTATCAAATGTAATTCAATTTACATGCTCTCTTCTGGATCATACTTCAAAATCTAGTACCTAACACCGACTTCAGGTTTTATTTATGTATCTGTGTTTACAATCATATGTGACAGACTCTTTACAAACCTCAATAGTAAGTATGGAATAATTACATTGTTACTGTTTGCCTACTGTATCCTTCTCACCATTTCTGTGGATTATAACTTCAAGCAAAGGCATCTTGTGAGTTGCAAGTTGCTATCTGCAAATCTCCCTTATTTCATTCAATATAAACAGCTGCACACTTGAAACATTTAGCTCACTTTGCTTTAAAATAAAACCAGAGAGGGCAGTTATGACTAATAACCAGAAGTGTTTTTCTAGCTGACATAAATCCAGAGGACAGCTATACTGGTGCATTATCAATGTCCAGATCCTCACAAATCATCCTTGACACAGGCTCTAGGGTAAGGAGGCAGATCCTGGGCCACACTGGGCTAGGTCACATCTCTTATGCTGTGTCACCTAAGAGCTTTGAATATTAGCCCTTGACTGGCCATCAACCAGTAGGCAAATAGCTAAGAAGTTGTAGTTTACTCCGTTTACAATATGCTTGCTTGTGGGAAAATTGTCATCTTACTAAAAAATTCCATTTACACTGAAAATCTTCACAGTGGACTTAACCCATAGCTATGGCTTTTCCCACTGCAAAAGGAGTCATCTTTGCTGAAAATTTTAGTCATCTTCCACAAAGATACACTCAGAGTAAAATTCCCCAGTTACCATCCACCTTATTTTCTCAGATCTTGTGTCTCTCACAAGGTATAGAATGTGTAGATAATGCCAGGCTGCCAACCAGAGAGCCCCAGGGATACACCTGTCTCCATTCCACAGCACTGGGACTACGAGAGTAGAGGACCACATCCAGCTGCCCAGCGATTCTCCATGGCTTCTGAGGAACAAACTCTGGCTCTCATGCTTGCAAAATGAGCACTCTGCCATCTTCTAACTAACCCACGAAGAGAACGTAAGAGTGGCTGGAGAAATGTATCCAAAGTCTCCTGTCAAAACTCAAACCACAAACCAAACCCCCACCATCCTTACACCATTACTGTTCATCATCTCTACACTTGCTGGGAAAGCTTTCAAAGAAATGTGAGCCTTCCTGCACTACCTTACCTCACCGACTTCTATTTCCTTTCTGAATAGATTTGTATTTTACCTCTGTGAAAAAGAACCATGTTTTATCTTTACCTTAATAGCCTACAACATAAAATGAATGACTACAATATAAGTTTCTTGCTGTTTCTGCTAAGTAACACTGAGTTCAAATTAAACTCATAACTTTACTGAGTGAAAAAAAAAAAAAAAAAAACCTTGTAAACTGGTTTCAGCTTCTACACAACCCAACCACTCCCAAATGCAACCAAACTTTGGGCTGTCAAATGCATCCAAAAGGATAAAGAGAAGGTGAAAAACATTTAGCATGGGGCAATCACATTCATCAAGGGGACAGTGCTGATCCAATCGAGCAAACCGACACCCATGTTATACTTCCTTTTCCCACTAAAGCATCAGGGGCTGGGAAACATAGCCGCATACGCTCAGTGTATGTATGCACAGTGTAAAAATCTGACCCAAAGCACACATTCCTACTCTGGAGTCTCCTTTCTAGGGGAATGCATGAAGACACCAATGAGGAGACGTTTAGCCATTCTGTGTGGCTAGAAGAAAAAGACATTTGACTAAGAGGGTGAAGGTCATCACACAAAGGAGCAACAACTATTTTCAGCACCAAAAATAACCTATTGGTGACCATGTAAAAATAGATTCGTGATGGAAAATTCCTCCTAGCTTAAATTGGCAAGTAATTCTCCAGACTATGAGAATCATCCCTACTTTTACTCTCTCAAATTTTTGATGCAGCTTATTTCCCTAAGTGTCAGGTTTATTTTTCTGTGCATTCACCTTTCCAAATAGGAGGATGAACAGGGCGTTTCTCTCTTTCTTCCGAGGTCCATGTTCTACCCTCTCTGCTAGGCTGTCTATGGGAGGCACTGGTCCTCATAATGGAAGATTCTGAAGTCATGGACAAGAAATAAATTCTCTAAATACCAGGCTCATGTTCCCAGTAGACCAGAATTATTCCAAACTGACTCCCATCTTTCTCAATTATAATGCAAAAATCCAACCCTTCCATTTTAAAAATGCGGATAGAAAAAGAAACAGGAAACAGTTGTTTTGAAACGCATAGAAGTCAAAGAAACAGTGCTAAGGAGACAAGAGTGTGGCCTCTGAGAAGCTATTCTGAAAATAAATTCAGTGAACAAAGTCCTAATGTGTCCTGGTTGGATTCTCTTCTCAGTTCTGCCATTAACTAAAAAGCACCTACAGGGCAGGCAAGATGGCTCAGTGGGTAAAGGCATGGGCTGCACATGGCTACTTGAGTTTAATTCCTAGAGCACATATAAAAATGGAAGAAAAAAAATTCCTCAAAAAGTCATCCCTGACATCCACACAAGCACCACTGCACACACGCACCCCAACATTTGTCCACATAAACATAAAATAAAGTGCAGCTACTTAGGTAGCTTACTGAACCTGCTTAGGGTGCAGTTACCTGGCTCCTGGCAGAGGAAATAGGCAAACATTTAAGCATGGTTGGAGTGTGTGTGTGTGTGTGTGCGCGCGCGCGCCTTTCAATTACATGTTCCTGAAGACCTATACCCAGGGCATGGTACAAAATGTAGAATCTCTGCTTATGCCTCTGGGCAATGCAGGAAGTAGTGGAGGTCAGCACCACAGGAAGTGCTTTGAATGCAGTGATGTAACACAAGGGAAACTACACACTTCCAGGGAGAACCCCTCCATCACTGTTACATTTGCCCTAGCATCATTCATATTTGCTACTTAGTATTTACCTCACAATGCATTTCTCCCAGATCCTCACACCTCTTTAATCTTTCTGTCCTTTGTCCCTCTCCTTTGCCTCTTTCTCAAACCCTTGGATCATCCTGCTCTCCCTCATTACCTTTAAAATTCATCCTGTATCACTCATTTAATTCTGTGTGTTCTGACATAAAATGGGAAAGAAAATAACCACCTACCACCGAAGATTTAACCATATATGATGTGTTACAGATGCCTTTTGTCAATTTGAGTCAAACATGCAAATGAGGACTGGTCAATATGTATGATTATGATGCTCATTATGAATGAACTCACTAAGCTGTGTAGAGTCAAGAAATAACTATAGATATGAGGGTAATCCAGTAGTATGGCTCATGCCTGCTTAGCAAGGATAAAGCCCTGGGGTCCATACTAGGCACCACTAAAAGACCAACCCAAACAAAAAACGAAACAAAAACAGTATTAGTAGCTACAGAAAAGCTACACTGAAGTGAGTATTAGTAAAGGGGGACAGACTCCATAAGCAACATGTCAAATAAAAAGCACAAATGTTGGACATGCAGGGAAGTGTGCACCAGCAAATGTCCATGGGTAATCAACAAAATAACCACAGTGAATAAAAAAGTATTAGAAACATAAAAGATAATGAGGTTGCTCAGAGAGGCGAGCGAACCCTAGAAAATCTTACCTACATGTAATTTCCCACCAACAGAATATACAAAGTACAAAATCAGGATCCCAGAGGATAGACAAGGCTAGCTGTTACCTCAGGAGCGCTAATTGAGCAGTAGCCAAAGATTTAACACTAACATATTAATGTCTGACCACCTAAGAAGACGGTGGAAGAAAGGGAGCAAAGCAATAAAAATGTGATGAGGAATCCCACGGGTCAACCTGACCTGGTCTTGGAATGCCCATGTATCAGGTTAAAGGTTATTTCTAGGTAGGTGTGTGGATGCTGCTATATGAGATAAGCATTTGAATCAACTGACTGTTGATTCAAATGGCTCCCTTCAATGTAGTTGAACATCATCCAATCAGTTAGGGGACAAAGAGGAACAGATAGCAGAGTGAGACCCTGTGCTTCTTGGGATGGGATCTTTCACGACTGGCTGTCTGGCATCTCCAGCAGAAGTCATTTTGTCTCATGACCTTCATATTCATCATCACCTTCATAATCACACCAGGCAGTTCCCGAGAAACCGAACACTTGTTATGGGAACACTTGGGCTGCAAGTATTTCATATTGGGGGTTTGGGTGGTACAAAAATACCTGCAATGTAATTAAGGTAGCTTAGGGACCAAACTTAATCTTAAGCTCAAGATTCATTGACATGCCAGCTACAACTTTCACAGTCCAAAGATAATTTCATCTTATTTTTATTAATTTGGGACATAAAACAAAGTTTCATGAGATGCTATTTTCCACTTGCAGTACTGTAAGAAGACATCAAACGTTCTAATTTTGGAGTATTCTAGATTTGGGCATAGCAGTGATGTTCCAACTAACATGTCTCTTCACAGGTTCTGTAGCTCTATACAATGCTGGCTGGCCAATGCATCAACTAAAATCTCAAGTTGGGGTATTCAGTGTTTCATACTCTATAATTGTCTTTAAGACCCTTTAATCTATTCTTTTTCATTATTATTAATGAAAGCCAAATTACATGAAATATCTTAAAAGATATAAATTTTCCAGTCCAAAAAAATCCATTATTAAGATGTTCTCTCAATTACATGATTTTCTTCTGTTTTACAGTGTTTTGCCTGAATCACTGTCCACATGAGCTTCATTCATTAAGATAAAACAATGTGCTATTAAATCTCCTATAGCCTCTAAATTCCCTCTTTATATCCTTAACCCACTTTTACTTGAAATAAATTTTACCTGCTTTATTTTGAAAGGCTTCCCAAAAACCAGCTTTCTGTCTGTTCTACTGGCACACAGAAGCAGAACGGTTTTGTGTGGTCTCAGGTTTATACACTCTGAGGTGGGTGGGTGCTTAACAGCCTAATTCATTGCAGGTTCTGTGTGAGATTTTATGCTTTAGTTCTCCATTTTCTTAAGGAGAACTGAAACCTAAAATTGTCATCTCCAGTAATTGGAGCCCCTTAGAATTAACTGGCAACATTACAATTATTATTAAGAAAAAGCTATCCAGCACTGGATTTTTCTTAGAAATAATAAAAGGTCAACAAAAGCATCTCAGTTCCTATTGGATATGCTAGCACGCACTTATACTCCTGGCACCTGCAGGTTGGGACAGAGGAATAGCAATTTTGAGATGAACTTGGGCTATGTAGCAAAACCCTGCCTCCAAGTAAAAAACAAACAAAACAAAAACAAACAAACAAATAACTTTCTCCAAACCAAAAGTCTCACATCCTCCCCTACCAATGTTTTCAGTTAAACTGTTGAGTTTTGGTTTTCATTTAATTAATTTAAATAAAAAGAGTGGTTGCTTTAGTTTTAAATTATAGTTACATATACATATATCTATATCTATATATCTCTCTATATATACACACATATATTGATATTCACATAGAAATAGATATATCATTCTTACTGTGCAGAAAAGTATAGGATGTAAAAGTAACCGAAATAGCTATTAACCAACAAGTTTCACAGCACAAAGCTAAATTTGATGAGATCAAAGAATTACCTGTTCTTATACTCCAAAGGACAAGAGAATTTCTCTTGATCCACATGAGGAGCAGGCATTAGTAGCTCATAAGGCCTCCTGTCTGCTCACATCACTGTGTTTCCATCTTTCGTCCCTCAACCACATTTTCACTGTTAATGAGTCAATGGTCAGATATAGGCCTCTCTGAAAACCATTTTCAAAAACAACACAAGCAAACTGAATCAATGTAGTCATGGGAATTTCTCTGGGAAACTGATGGCCAAGAAATTCTAAGCCCTTAGAAAGCATTGGCACCCAAGTTCCCTGGCACTGGATTGAGCATGGTGGAGGAGCCATCCAGTATTCAGGAATTTCCACTCTATACCCTCACCAGGACAGAAAACAGCAAGTCGACATTCCTATACAGAGCACAGCTTCTATATTAACCATACCACTTTGGCCACCATTATGGCTTGCTGAGAATTGAGGATTGGCACAAAAGTCCTATATATATCATAGGACAGCAGGCAAGAAACCTTTCAGGCTTGCCATGCATCTTCTACAATCAAAAGGTCTTCATCTGTCACTAACAGTTTTAGGCGTTCAAAAGATAACAAGTTATTGTTGAATTTAGGAAAGACGATAACCTAAGATGAGGCAAAGGCGGGCATAATGAGAAGTCTATTCTAGAATCTCCAAACACGAACTAAACTTCTGCGATACATCAAGAACCTGATGTGCTTTATTTACTACTGTGCCTCTCCGGTGCCTGTAACAGCACCCAGCATGGAACAGGCACTTCATAAATATTTATTAGATGGATGCATA
The DNA here is from genome assembly GCA_036184795.1 of Tokudaia tokunoshimensis. NCBI lineage: Eukaryota > Metazoa > Chordata > Mammalia > Rodentia > Muridae > Tokudaia > Tokudaia tokunoshimensis. Next base: position 106,265,953 of record BTHU01000011.1, on the reverse strand, counting down.
GACCTCCCTTGACCTAATAAACTTCTGCTGTATCTCTCATCTTGGTAATGACTGAGACCATACAGCAGTATGGTTCTCAATAAGCACTTGCAATAAAGGATGGATAAACTACTTTTATTCAGTGAAAGAACGAAGCCTCATCATCTGGGTACCTACGATTTTGCCAATATATAAGCGTGTATTCTCTGATTAGCTCAAATGAGAGATGACACTGGGAAATGGTTATCCCCGTTGTAATGTATTCCCTCTCCAAGGCTCTGCTGGAAATAGGGGTGCAGCCAATTGAAACACTAAAATGAAACAATGAGATTTCTTTTAATAATAAACAAAACAAAATCAAAGCAAACAGTAGCCATCAAGGCCAAGCTAGAAGGCAGATCTCGAAGTAGCTGAGCCTGAGGCTGTCATGCTGAGGGGGACATGGGCTGCTTTCATAGCTCCACAGATGTGAGTTTAAATACATCTGCAGGGGCTGAGGAGATGGTTCAATTTGCAAAGTGACTGACTGCCCTGCAAGCAGAAGGAACTAAGTCTAGATATAGAGTACCAATCTAAAAAACCAGGCAGGGCTCATACACTTGTTTGCTTGTTTATTTTAGACAGGATCTCTCTATGTAGCCCTGTCTGTCTGTCTGTCTGTCTTAGACAGGATCTTTCTATGTAGTTTTGTCTGTCTGTCATTATGTCTGTCTGCCTGCCTGCCTGTCTGTCTGTCTGTTTTAGACAGGATCTCTCTATGTAGCCCTGGCTGTCCTAGAACTCACCTTGTAGACCACGATTGTCTCAAACTCACAGAGATACTCCTGCCTCTGCCCCTGCCTCTCACTTGCTAGGATTTAAGGTGTACACCAGCATGGCCAGTTTGTAATCCTTGTAGAAAAGAGTCAGCAACAGGATAATCCCTGGGAACAGCTGTCTGGTCAATTCAGCTAAGTCAGTGAGAAAGAGATTCAAAAAGTATATGTCAGACTGGAAGATGGCTCAATTGTTAAGAGCACTGGCTGCTCTTCCAGAGAACAGAGTTTAATTCCCAACACCCACATGGCAGTTTACAACTGTCTGGGCCTCCAGTCCTAGCACCTCTGTGGTCGCCAGGCATGTATGTGGTATAGACATTCATGCAAGCAAACACTCACGCACATATAATTAATTAATTAGCTAATTAACTAACTAAGAAGACAATGTAGATTAAGAAAGACAACTGTTAATCATCCTCTGTCCTCTGTATACATATATACATACATGAACACATCAATGCACATATATGCATACATAAATCCATCTCTGCACTAGCCTGCTAAGCCTCAGTGTTTTTATTCATAGAACAGGCATAAAAACTGCTAGTTCCTTAACAGTAACTGTCGGGGCAAATGAGAACAGATACACAATGCACTTAGCAAGGTGTTTGGCACGGAATACTTATGTAATAAAATGTATTTGGCTGTGTCCTTCATAATCACCCTCAAACAAAAGAAAAAAAACTGTTAAGTGAGAGAGCAACACAGACACCCTCCAAGGCACCCACATATTTAATTAAAGGTCCTTCCTTTCTCTTTGCTCTCACTCACAAGCCACCCCAAGTAGCTAGACTGTACAAAATTTAGAGGCAATCTTCAAAGTGACTCACATTTCCCAAAGGTCTGAAAGAACCTTAACAGCAGATATGAAGCCACACAATCAAACAAGCAGAAAACCAGGTTGCTAAAGAGAGTAAGGAGAGGCTGAAAGGCAGCAAGTCAAACATCAACACAGCAAGTCACCACTAGACAAAGTCTCCTGGTGAGCAGACCAGTTAGCTCACTGTTGACACACAAAGCCAGCCCTTCAGCTGGTTCTTTTAATGCAAACAGTGGGAAAATGCAGAGGTTGTGAGTGGGAGCCTTTCATCAGGGTGGTACAAGGGCCATGTTCAAACTCTACTCTACCACATATGACTCAGGACAAGTGCCTTAATTTTCTCACTTAATAATCACCATAAAAATAGAAGCTAGTCAAGTTATTGTGAGAATTAAAAATTAATTAAATAATCAGCTGGCATTGAAAGGAGAATTAATGTGGACAAGGGATGGTGTTCTATACATGTGAGTCCTGTATGGAAGGGGAGGAGTACTCAGTCAGGATGACTGTATGTTTGAGGCCAGCCTTGGCTACACACTAAGATGTGGTCTCCAAAAAAAATAAATAAATAAAGATAAACAAAGGGTAAAAATAACGGGAAATTTGCACACTGTGTAAAAAAAGACACAAGCTAATACTACATCCATGTCTGGAACCTAAACTAATTTGAGACTTGATTTCACCTGCCTGTGGCAATATCAGTAATGCCTTCCTCTGGGAATATTTTGGGATCTATCACACTTGATGTCCCATAGAAAAGCCAGGAATCTAGTACACACTGAATAAACGTTAAATGCTAATACACAACTGGATCTTCTATAATTAACTTAAGGCATGCATCTCTAGCGCTGATCAGTTTCAGCCTCGGAATCCTTATTTGTAAAATAGCATTAAAATCAGTTGTTTATCTGCTTAATGGCTGCTGCTAAGATAAAGGACAGAAGTTTTGCAGCACACTTTAGCAAGGTACTGGACCTTGCCACCCAGACTTGAAAGTAGCGCCACACTGTCCCCTACCAGTATGGTTTAGTTGTTGAACTTGTTTCTAAACCTTCCAGACTCCTAGTAAATAGTTGGGAGATCCCCAAACTATCTCATGATAGAAAAATTTTACTGTGTTCTGCTTCACTCCTGTCAAGATATCTTAAAACATTGGTCTTTGCTGAACAATGGTCAGTGGGAATCTTGTTTTAAGTGGTAGAAACAATTATCCATTCCATGGAACCCCACTGCTTGCAGAAGCTAAAATGTAAAGCTCTCCATGGAGCATGCATGGCAGTTCAGAGCCTGTGGAGATCATGAACACTTAGAGGAGTTCATATCTCATACCAGGAATAAGCATCAGTCATTACACCAGCACCACGGCTGTTCACAGCCTTTCATCTGCCTTCATGCCTTCCAACTTTGTCTAGATCCTATCACCAGCTAGATGGACTGAGACCTGAGGACTGTGTGCAGGGCTCCTGCAGGAGATAAAGAACTCCGAGGTTCTGTCCTTCTTAACTGACTAGAACCAGCTACTGGGAAAAGCAGCTAACTGAGCAACCGTCTAGAACCCAGGAATTCTCATTATGAATATTAAGTTTTATAATGAAGTTAAGTTTGAACGAAAGTATCTAAACCCCTATTCAGGATAATCTGCAGGCTCCAATGTCCACAGCAACTGAGATGTGCATTATATAAAAATTCATAACCTCTATTTGTAGATCTGAGCTTAGAACAGTGTGCTCTCATTTACTGCTAAACCAATCAGGACCATGTTGGATCATGTTCAATCAGTATAAAATAATACTATATAGTAAAGAAAAATGGGTCATGCCCAGAAACAACAGTAAGAAGATAGGACTGACTGGGTGAGAGGTTCATTGATAAATTGAATGGATGAATAAATGAATGAATGAATGAATGAATGAATGAATGAATTGTTCCCAGTTACCCATATGACAATAATCTGAAATCATTATTTTGACACACTAAAATGAAACAATCATAGCTACCAGAGAGAAAATGTGCCAAGAAACCCTGTGTTTTGTAGGGAAGATGAGTTACATGCGGTTACAAGTATCTTAGCATCCCACAAAATCACATGTGCTTCAAAGCATAGTATCTGTCGGTGACGTTCCCTCCAGAGACATCTCAGATTTGTTCTCAGTTCTCACACTGTGCCCTCACACAGTTTGAAAGAAAAGCTTTAAAGAAGATGAGCTTGCTAATAAATTGAATTATTTCTATTGTGCCACAACTAATGGAGGGAAAGCACAGAGCTCAAGATGAACAATAATCTAAGCCGTTGGATCTGATTTGGAACCTAATGATATTCCCTGACTGGCAAGAAACACGGCGAGGACAGAGCCGCAATGCCAGCCCAGGTATGCTGTCAGCACTAGGAAGGGGAGTTTTATGGTTGGAGCCTGTGGTTATTTGGAAAAGGTCTACAGTCCCATTCTCTCCCTTATCTCAATGACATGGCAGATTACACCCTTAAGTTTAATAATGTATATTTGGTCTGTTAATCATAATACAAAAGCACGAGTTGTGTTCTGGAAGGGGAAAAAAAGCAGATCACTGCATCCTGGATGGAACTGGACAGAAATTTCTTTTTTTTTTTCCTGGCAAACAGGCAAGTTGGCTAACCCCATAGACTATATATAGTGCTTCGTTCCCCATACTACTGATCATTAGGGCTCCTCTCAGTCTTGCTGAAAAACAGATACAGTGGGCAACTTGTCCCTTGCACAGGTCACATCACAATGTTGTATGATCAGAAGAAAGGTGGAAAATGTGGAACCGTTTATTTCTTGCTCACTGGTACCTGGGAATATTAGGTGAACAAAAGATCACCTGAGCCAAGGGTTCCATTTACCTTTCATTCAGGGGCCACCAGCATCTACTGGTCACCGAGGCTCTTGTTCTTCTCAAGGTAGCTAGCAGAAGCACAGACAAGTCAAGCTGCCCAAGCTCCCTATTCATCTCCCTTCCAGCACAGAACAAAGAGGCCCCCAGAGCCCAGCACACAGTCACGGGTGGGAAATGTCCTCAGATGGCCCAAGCAGAAATCACAGGAGACATGCAGTAATATGTCTACTCCATGGTGTCAGACCTGAACGAGCAGTTCTACCGTTACCCTTTTCCACCTTGGCATACATCCTCCTGATGACCCTGCCTCCCCACTACAGTAGGCTAAGAGGGTTGTGGGCGGCAAGAACATGACTCCTTGGCTGGGAGGTGGCCTTTCATTCTCTGTAAGGTCACCTAAGTGGTGGACCATGATGGCAAATTCTGGGGCCATAATTAGACCTTCGTGGGGACAGGGGCCCCATTTGTCCTCAAGTTACATACAATAAATTATATGCCTATCCTATCTGATTGGTGGGAGGATACGTTTACCTTCCCATCAAAGGCCACAGAGGAATAACAGATTCTACACATACAAGCCAGAGAACAGTAGTATCTGTGCAGAAGCCTGAGGCATGCAGTCTGGGGTTAGTAGAGGCAGACCCAGCACAGGAACCCGAAGACCAGTGGCTCTACACAGCAAGTGCATGGTGGCCTTGCCTACCAGTCATTCACCTACAGAACAGAGATAGTGGCTCTAGAACATGAAATAAGCTCCCTGCACTGGCACTATCTGTGTAGGTGCCTTAATAAGGAGCCATTTCCTTAGACTTGCTATTTGGCACATGCCCGTTCCTCTCTAATTTTAACTCACTTGGGATTCTCCCATTTCTCTGTAACCTTCCAAGAGAACTATTCCTCAATCAATACTGAGATTCAATACTACTCCTGTTTACAGCTTACTTCCTCCAGGACAGCCTACATACACCCCAAATGTGCATTAGACCGATAGCTCAATATACTACTCTGTATCTCTAACCCATCCTTTACGCTGTATCCAAAACCATCACCTCTTCCTTGACCCAGACTCATTCCCCTATGAAACACTTGGTTACACACATGTTATTGTACTTCACGTTGCAGGTATCACTGACCACATAGTCAGTAGCCATTTGTCATGTGTACAGAACACTTCCACCCACAGGGGCTTTAGAAGAAAGGTGCTCTCTCATTTCTCTATGCAGCTATTGGGTAGGCATAAACCCAACCTGAATCAGAACCAAGAGGGGACTGTAAAGTAGGAGTTATCTAAAAACCATGAGATTTAAGAGCTGCAGTGTCTACACACCTGCTCAGAAAGCTTCCATGGGTCTGAGGTAATCGATAGCCACACAAGCACGAAGACCTCAGTTTGATTCCTCTAAACCCCATGAAGAGCACTGGGCATGATGGTGGACACCTGCAATCTCAATCGTGGGGAAGCAGGAATGGGAACATCTCTAGGACTTTCCCTGCTGGCCAGTCTCGACAAATCAGCAAGCAACAGATTCACAGAGATCCTGCCTCAAAAGATGGTGTTGAGGATAACTGATGATGATACCTCAATGACGTGCACTCACACATAATATGAACACACATGTAAAAGGTTTCCATGGCTTGAACTTATCAAATGGGTAAAATCTAAACCCCTTAGCCCATTACTAAAATGCTTTCATTGGGAGGAAATCTTTATAGTTACTCATCTAACAAGAGGCGAATATCCGGAATATATAGAGAACTCCAAAAATCAAAGACCAACAGGAAAAAAAAATCAATGACTGAAGTGAACTAAACAGTTCTGTAAACAGGACATAAAAATGACTAGTAGGAACCTAGGAAGAAATGTTCAACATCCTTACCCACCAGAGAAATGTAAATCTAAACTACATGGTGACTGCACATTACCTGCCAGAATGCACATCAAGCAAACAGGAAGCGAATGCTAGTTACTAAGACTGTAGGTGGAAAGGAATTATTTTATACTACAGGCAGGATGTAATTTAGTCCAGCACACAAGGCCAACAAGCCCAGGTATATAGACACTACCACTATGAAAATCAGTATGGAGGTCTCAGAAACTGAAAAATATCATGTGTCAGAGTTATATCACAAGTACATATCCCAAGGAAGCCGAGTTAGCATCCTACACACTCACATATTCACAATGCTGAAGCTATGGAAGCTGTCTGCATCCCACCAACAGATGAAGAGACACAATACAGCACATGCTGCAGTATGATTTGGCTACAAAGAAGGACATCAGGTTGGCCGCAGACAAAAGATGGAACTAGAAGTGACTGCAGTGGGGAATAAGGAAGACTCAGAAAAAGAGTAATATATTTTTCTCATATAACCTAGAATTTTTTGTTTTGTGTGTGTGCATGCATCCACACACATGTGCACACAAATGTGCAGGTATACATGCTCATAAGCATTAAGTGCCTGAAGAGACCAGAGGCATCGGATCCCTCTGGAGCTGGAGTTACAAGCAGTTGTGTGCAGCCCACGAGTGCTAGAAATCAAACTTGAGTCCTCTGTAAGAGTACTGGCTACTCTTCCGAAGGTCCTGAGTTCAAATCTCAGCAACCACATGGTGGTTCACAACCATAAGAGACCTGATGCCCTCTTCTGGAGTGTGTGAAGACACTACAGTGTACTTACAATAAATAAATAAATAAGGAACACCATGTGCCTTTAACAACAGAGCCATCTCCCTAGCACACAATCTACTGGGGGCGGGGGGAGGTGGGGGGAGGAAGACACAAAAGTAGATGAAGGAAGATCTGGAACTGGAGAGTGGAATGGCAGGTGCATATGATCTCACTATGGAGCATACTAGAGAAAATGAACTGTGACTCAGTATTCCATACAATTAATACATGCTGACAGAAGGACTCATTACCTGATGCTCTTATAATTCTAACGTACATGTTTCTATCTACCACCACATAAATAAAAAATAGCTATTACACATTTAGTTCCTATGGCCAGTCCTTTATAGCCAATGTTCGTACATCCATTTCCCAGAATTTCATGGGACCAGGAATCAAATCAATTCAAACTTGACTATGAAGATTATGGGTCACCCCATCTCACGGACTCTGGTAGTCTGTTTGCTGGCTCCATTGTTTAGGGTCAGCACAGAAAACCAGTTCATGGAATGGATACCCTCCCCGATGGTGGCTATGGCAGCGAGGTCTACTGAGGAGGAAACACTATTACTTAACTTTGGCACTGTATAGTGACATCACTGTACAGTCCTTCTGGAACTTCCTACTACCCTCAGGTCAAAAAGTGAGACCATGGTGACTTCATACAGGCTGACAATGAGTTGACCCTGTATTTACCCATTCTTTCCTCCTACTGTAATTTCTGTTCATTCTCTGTTCCCCATTCTGCAGACAAACACACAAAGTATGCGAAAGTAAAGTCACTGTTTAAGGTCAGGGTTAAGAATTAGGAAAAACAGATGTGAAGGTAGCCTGCCCAGAAATAAGGATACAAATAGAAAAGATATTTGTAAAGGGTCCTACATCCTCAGGTTCCACCCACTAGGACATGGACAGGCTACACTTGAAAGCACTTGGATTCAGAGGCGCCATTAGGAGTGGACCCAAGTTTTAAAGCCTTTTTCACTGGCAGACGTGAACAGCATTGGTTTTAAGAATAACCTTCACTGGGGTTCCCTTGCCAACATCTACGTGGGAGAGCAGGACAAAGAGGGCTGTGATTCAATATTATCTAGGCCAGGGATCTGTGTCCAAGGAACTATATGTTCCAAAGACTTTAGGCTCAACTTGAAACCTCTGTGTTTTGTAACAATGATGGTATGTCCTATATAATTCAATCGGTCCCAATATCACATTATGGAATTTAAATGTCTCAGTAAAATTGATTCCTGTCTGAGAACGTTCTGATGAGGTTGATAACCTACTTAAGATTTCCAAACTGGACAAAGTGACCACCTGCATAAGAATTAGCAAGTAGGGGCTGGCAAGACAGCTCAGTCTGTAAAGGGCTGGCTGTGCAAATGTAAGGATACGAGTTTGGTTCTCAACATCCATGTAAATAAAAAAAAAAAAAAAGCCAGGCACAGTAGCACATGCTTGTAATTTCAGCACTGGAGAAGTGGGCAGTAACGGGTTCCTGGTGTGTGTGGGGGCGAGGGGGGGAGTGAGAGGGGGTGGTCCACAGACCAGGCAGCTTAGGCTGATCTGGAGTCCTGGCCTCATCAAGTCTCAATACATGTCTACGATTCATAAGGATCAGAAAGGGCCTAAATATGTCACTTCCTTGTCCCCACAGCCACAGTCCTCTGCGACACTGACCTTACGTAGTGCATGAAGCTTTGCTGTCGCTGTAGTTATTTCCCCATGCATCAGAAAACAAGACCTTGACCCCAGTAACCAGAAATGACAGTGTACCCCACCTCTCCCAGCCTCCCTGTCTCCCTGGCCTCTCTCTAGAAACCATTATTCTCCTTGTAGCTTCCAGGAGATAAGAATTCCCACTGTGAAAAGCTGTGGACTGTGAGTACTAGGCTGCCTGTGAATTTGATTACATCTACTCAGAAGGCCTGATCCGAGCGAACCCACGCTACACATTTTGAGACTCCCAGCGTCTGCAGAGTGCCCTGTTTGTATAAGGCTATCAGGACTCTGCCTGGATAGGATTACACAAGTGCAGGGAGCACATTCTGAGGCAAGCAGCTTGCCCTTCAATAATCTGATAAACAGGCGTTAGCTACGGCACCATGTGCCCTGGATGCTGGGGCCTGGAAGCCTTTGTTGATCCAGATGTCAGAGCTCAGGCCTCATCCTGTACAGATGGAGTCATTCTGAGCTTCCCTGCAGGACAGAAGAAAAGAGAGGGCTCAGGTCATAAGAAAGCTCTGAACAGTCTCAAAACAGTTCACAGTCTGAAAGGGGAAACATCATTTGGAGAAGACTGACAGTCACACAGGAGAATACTTCTGTCTTGAACTGAAAGTGTAATGAGTATATGTGCTTATAGAGTTACACAGGTAAACATGTATAGATTATTAATTATCTTCAGGTAGACTTAGAACAGGTCAACAACATGAAGCAGTAAGAAAACAGGTAACTAAAAAGATGCAAAATTATACAATCCAGTTCAATGGAGTCAGAACTAAGCAAGATTTATCATACAGAATTCAACAAATTTTAAAAGTTCCTGTAAGATAAAAGCAGACTGAGACCAGGTCAAACAACAAGATATGGTTTCTTAGGATAAAATCCAAGTTTTGATACTGTCTATGGCAACCATACACTGTGTCCCCAAGACCTATTTTAGCACACTGGAAGTGTGACAAAAAGTGTCAGCTAAACTCGGACTGCTTCTGAGCTTCAAATACATTCAAATGATCCGGCTGCCCAGTCCAGGATTTCTGAGTGGAAGCCTCTTCTTACCAGTCTCAGAAAAACAAATTTCCTCTCATCCTCTGATTTACAAGGGGTTTCAGAAATTAAAAAGCAATGTATTGCTTGTGCAATTCATTTAAAGAAGAGTTTGAAGAGCTTCTTTTATCCTTCTTCAAAACAACAGCATCTTGGGCCAGTGAAAGGATTCAGCACATAAAGGCATTCTGCAGCCAAGCCTGATGACCAAGTTCAATCCCTGAAACCCAGATGGTGGGGAGAGAGTCTCAACCTCCAGAAGTTGTCTTCTGACCTTCACATGTTAACTATGGCATGTTCCACACTCATACAGGGAAAATACATGGATAACATTTTCCAAGTACAATATCCTGAGTTGTCTTCTCTGTGTATATTGGTCAATAACTCAGAAGCCTAATAAAAGTTTTTGAATGGCAAGGTAAAAGATATGATTCTAGGCCTCGTGTTTGCAAAGAGACTGCTCTCCAAAATGCTGATGGCTATAGGCCTGCTGTCTTCCCACCTGCAGAACTTTCGCTAAATCTAATAGAATGTAGAAGAGTACACGAGCCACCACCGAGAAACTTAATTTCCCTTTGTTCATTTGATTTCCTAAAATTATATCAACAGCAAAATCAGATACATGGTGGATGCTGGTTTCATGAGGCTTCTAATTGACCAAACTCTATTTTAGTAGTTGAGGAATAGAGATCCCCTGTGATGTGCCCAGGACCGGGCAGAGCGATTTTGCCTCTTCTTTCTTGTTCCTTGGTACACAGCACACTGTTATGCCAAACTTTTAAGATAACTCAGGAGAAAAATAACAATAAAAATTATTAGGGTCCACTGTAAATCCAGAAGCATAGAAATCATAAGACTAACCATAAATCAGAAACCAACAGGGCTTAATCATTAATTCAACTTTCTATTCACTGCATGTATAATGAGCCTCACAGGACAAGATGTGTATTTAGAACTCATTCAAGGAGGAAGAGGAAATGAAGTCTTCCATCCACCCATTTAAATACCCTCTGATATTCCAGGGAGACTGCCTGGATCCAGGTGTTCTGAGAGATATACAGACTCCCTTAAGCTCAAAACCCAACACTGGGCCAGAAGGATGGCTCAGTTGGTAACAGGCTTACTGCCTAAGCTTGAGGCCTTGAAGTCAATACCCCAGAACCCATATAAAAATCAAATGTGTAGTGGTGCATGTGTGTAATCAACGTGCTAGAGAGGCAGGAACAGGGAGTTCTCCGGGTCTCACTGGCCAGCCTAACTTAGCAGCTCCACCAGGTCCAGTGCATGACCACATCCAAAATATAAGGTGAGTAGATTCTGAAAAAGAAAACACAAGGTTGACCTCTTGCTTCGAAATGCATGTGTACATATAAGTCTGTGCTCTCAGATACATTGCATGCATCCATAGATAAACATACATACACACACATAACTGTTTAAGAAACCATTCTTGCTTTTGCCAATATTACTGCCTCCAACACTATTCAAAGATCCCTGCATCACGGATCCTTGCTGTAACTAGACCAAATCTGTCTTTCCCTTCCTCCACTCAGGAAGAGCAAAATGCTACTCCTGAGCAGACACTTCACCCTCTCTCACTCAGAGCTCAGGAGAATACTGGTGTGGCAAGTTTCAGAAGGCACATATAAACATAAAATTGCATTTAGCACACAAGATACTTTCTCAATCTAAAGAAATCTGATCCAAGGACCTGTCTCAGAATGTTAGCCATCATCCCACAGGAATCTGCCACGAAAGGCTAAAATCCACAAAGATGTTTTCGTCTTTCTAAATGGCAAGGGGGGATATGATTGACAGCTTAATAGAAAACACAGTCTCTGATATGAAAACCAAAGGTCACATCAGAGCTTTGCGCTATGATATTTGTAAACCCATTTCCACCCCTTTACACTGCCTAATATGTACCCTTCATGAGAAATAAAACATAAAACTAAAAATGTAAAGAGGTTTATTCTGGGTCAGAATGACTAAAACATAGTCTTATGTTTTATAGAAAGTGTGACTGCACCTTGTGCCTCTGCATGGGCATGCATGCAAGTGGATGCACCTGTGCATGGGCACCAGGTGTCAGGCTCTGTCTATTCAGTCAGGTTTCTCACTGAATCCGAAGTTAGTCTGGTAGGCAGCAAGGCCCAGGGTCCCTCCAGTCTCTGAGCCCACCAGTGCTATGGTATGGTTGCAGGTCTGTGGATGGCCAAGCCCAGCTCTTTCAGGTTCTGGAGATTCAGACTCATGTGTTCTTGTTTGCAAAGCAATCACTCTTACCACTGAGCAATTCTCAGCAGCCCCTCTAATTTCAACATGTCCCCTCCCCCACCATAGCTGAGTGGTACATCTGAGAGATGAACAGATGACAGATACACTTTACCTTAGACTCATGATCTTCCAAGCTTTGTTTATTAACGAAGCACAGAAACAGACCTTGGACAGAAATGTTAGCAGTGGTTAAGTAGTAGTAATAGGTCCACTGGTTTTCTGTTTTCCACCCTTTGCCAGATAGTAAACCTAGTATTTTCCTTAACATAGAATTTACTATTAATAATGCTACGGTTATGACTTGATGACAATTGGAGAGCAATAAAAAGGGGCATGTACACAAGGCCAATTTGAAAGCATCCTAGAGAGCATTCCTTCCTGTGATATTCTCAACCCAGGCATTCAGGGCTCATCACAGAGCAGCAGCATCTATGTGTCTTGTGGGACACAATTCTAGTGGATCCTATTGAGATGAAGAAAATAACCAGTTATCACTGAATGCAGCCGAGGGGGTAAAGTTACCTCAGGGGGAGTTAAAAACAAAACCAAACAAAAAACAAAACAGCGATTAAGAGCAAAGAAATAGCCCTTACAACCACCTGCTTCAGCCCTCGCAAAGGTTTAGAGCCACCATCAGTGAAACAAATAAGAGACTTTTATCTTAAAGGGTCCACCAAACTCTTCATACTGTGCTCTCATAAAACTCAAACCCCCAAGAGGTCTTTGGGGGAAAAAAAAATAAGATTCAGCTTTCAAAAGCTAGGGGAGGGGGAAATTCCAGGCTTCAAAACCGCTGCTTTGCAAAGTGCCTGATGTTAGGAGACCTATTTTTAAAAGCTGGGGGTTAGGAGAGTCTAACTATGTTCACAGTAACTTTTCATCTTTTTGACATATCAATAAGTCTTTTTCTTCTTCTTTTTGGGAAAGAGGGGTGGGAAAGTCAGTGAATCCGTCAATAAAAATGAAAACTGATCATATGCAAGCCACCTGTCAACACTTTCACTGTCTCCTTAAACAAAAAGACACAGAGGAGGCAGACTCATTTAACCCCTTGAGGAAAAGGTTGCCGGAAAAACTGTGCTGAGAAGTGTCACCTGAACAAGAAGGTCCCTGCTCCACTTAGGGGACAGAGATGCGAACTGAGTCAGGCGGATGAAAAGCAGAGCCCATGACACCCCCCCCACCCCTTTATGAAGCAATTGGGCTACTCAGGGTCTGAGGCTTGTACCCAAGAGGATATCACTGAGTTTCCACTTAACTGTATGTCACTGCCAGTCTTTTTCCAGGGCAGGAAGGAACCCTTTATCTAGCAACTGACAGAAGAAAACAACAGGAGCTGAGATCAATCCAAAAGAACATTTAATGCAGTGAGCTGGCCCAGTTGCCTGGCCTCTGTATGCAAGAGGCCAGAAGAGTCACACAGAGTAGAGCGGGTAGCTCAAGGGAATTTCATCTTTTGCTTTACCCTGGGCAACTGCTCTGTTTTTTCTTCATTTGGAACCCACCCTGCATTCTCTCCAAGAAGGAACCTAGTCTTGCTCGCTCTAAGCACCTTCTAGACTTTTCCACCAAACCGTAAATCAAATAAAAGGGAAAGGGAGTGATTAATTCAACAAATGGATCAGGGTAGGGTGAATTTTTCATATCTGACAGCTGCATCCCAGGAGAGACAGAAGACCCTGGAGTTGCATCTTTGACTTTGCAAATGCTTCCTGATTATACTAACAGACCCAAAAGATCCAAGACACATGTATACTTTCAAATCTCTTAAGGAATAATGCACATGATCTACAAGAGACACAGGGAGTGGTGCTCTATGCCTCAGTGAGAGTCAGGTCAGCCCCCTGCCCACCTCCCCAGAAGTTCATATCTGAACACTGCTTTATACAAGGCACAAAAATGCACACGTGAATGCTAAGGATTGGTAGACGAAAGATAGAGAAGAACAAATCCAAGGCCACTCTGGGCTGCATCAAGAGAGCCTGTCTGAAACAAAAACCAAAACAATAGCCAATTAAAATAAATACATTGACAACTTCTAGAAAGCAAACTTAAAAAAGTTCTTTGGGAGAGAATTAATTCATCAGGTGTGCAATAAAACAAAAACAGAAATTAGAAAAGTACTGTGAGTCCTCATGAAACTGCTAGGGACATACCCCATACAAATCATGCTGCAGAATGCAGTTGTGCTCTAAGTCATACACGGCCAAATGAACACTTAACATGTGACTCAGTGGAAAATGAAATATGCTGATACTGTAGAAAATGCACTGGGCTCTAAACACTGCAGGGATGAAGCCAAGCATTGCACTCAGGGTTTATCCAATGACGGGCTAAAATGGTAATGATTTTGAGAGAATGGGATATAGAATATGTACTATAGTCAATTGTATCTTAAGTTAGAAAAACCACAAGAGAATGAATTGCATGCTGTAATTCAGAATAATCAAATTTATACATAGTTCAACACAGCTAGCAGGGTGGCACCTCCTGAACATCAGGGTAATAGAGACAGCAGCCAACTGCCCAACACCTGATCTCTATCTTGCCTTCTGAGTGACAATCATGGGAACCCAACTCCATATCCAAATCATGAACTGATCATTTACTTTAATTAAAATTAAGAAAAATTAAACAGTGGCTCTGACAGCTTATTGTCCTTTCTGTTTGTTGGGACAGTAAGGCTGGCAAGCTTTCTCTAAGAGATGGACAGAGACTATTTTAGGCTCTGTTTGTCTCTATTGTACTGAAGTAGCCAATGACAATGTAGAGATAAGACTGAGTTCCATTAACTATTTGCAAAACAGGAGACAGCTGAACTTGGCCTCTGTGCCATTCTATGCCTGCCACAGTTACAGAATATTAAGTTCCCTATGAAGAACAAGATGAATTTACTGGTGGCCCCATAACTTGGAATTTTGCCACCCCCACCCCCGCCACACACACACACCAGAAGTCTTGAACAAATCTTGAAAGGCTACATCTTGAGACTAGATGTGAGTTCCTAGGCACATCACTGCCAGACTCTAGAATGTCCTTGTGTGCCACAGCGTTCCTGCTGGAGACTCGGTATCCATGCCAACTGAGAAACAATCTAAACTGCATCCCCTGAGTCACTGACAAATAAGATGACCACACAACTTACTGTCCCAGCTAAATCAATTTTCTGAATAAAATACATGACATAATTAATCATTGTATCTGGCTAACAGGCTTTGATGGAAATATGTACAATATTATCCTACTGATAAAAGATGTGAGATTTGCAGTGAAAACATAGTTAGCAACAA
This sequence comes from Tokudaia tokunoshimensis, assembly GCA_036184795.1. NCBI lineage: Eukaryota > Metazoa > Chordata > Mammalia > Rodentia > Muridae > Tokudaia > Tokudaia tokunoshimensis. The sequence continues at coordinate 106,250,478 of BTHU01000011.1, read as the reverse complement.
TCCCCAAGACACAGATGTCCATGTTAAGGAAGCCTTTGATGATGCTTCTCCTATAATATGTATCTAACAGGGCTGTGCCTCCTGAACATGTGGTAATGACCACAGCCACTTCGCAACATTCTCTTCATATTCTTTTTGGCCTCCCAAGTTCTATTTCTGGGCAACAATTGTGGTTTTAGTCTGGTGGTCACACTGCCCCTATCTAAATCATGAACTGACAATGTATCTTAAAGTGTCACCCAAGATGCACAATGAGTAGAAGCTCAATCTATGCCTCCTCTGGCTTGTACATATTAATGAAACCATAGTTTTAAAAAGATGATTCAATTCCCCAGAGTACTAAGGGTTGAACCACTGTAGCTTAGGCTAAAGATGACCAAATGAACATATCACAAAGCTCAGCTACAGCAGATGCAGCCTGAAATTCCAAGTCTCTGCTTCTCCTGCAGAAAATCTTCCATCCGACAGTCTAAGATGTTAGCTGTGCTGTGCCGTGCTGTGCATAGCATGGTGCATGCAGAGGCAGGCTGATGATGGCAAAGACACAGAAAGGCGAAAAAGAAAACAGCCCACTTGACAGGCTAAGGATGCTGTATCAACTAACATCAGGCCCAACCCAACTTCATCTCTGACCATCAGGCTGAGGCACCTGCTGTGAGTAGCCTGACCTTCCTTGTTTAGTGGACTTTCCTCTTCTACACCCTCTTCTGTGTATATGTGTGTAAAATACTTTGTACAGTGGCATGTACCCGAAAGGTGTATGTATTTGTAGGTGTGTATGTAACACCACTGGGGAGTAATCACAAAAAAGATGTGTGTGTGTGTGCTCTTGAAGCAAAATTAACCAGTCAAAGCCATTTCCCACCTCTCAAGTACTCTCCAGGGATATTAATGCATTGCAGAAGCAGCTGGTTACAAACATACCTTTATAAAATTAAATTTAAAAAAAAATAACTCCCCAGGAAATCACTTCCCAGAGGGAAAGTGAGGCAAGCAAGGATGTCACAGAACCTCACTCCTGAATGCAACAAACAAAACTTCCATTTTCTGTTTCTTTTCTTCCTTGTGTAGGGGGGAAGCAATATGAATGTGTATGTATCCAGGTATGTGGCCAGAGGAAAACTAGAGAGTCCTTCTTTAATCTCTCCCTGCCTTATCTCTTTGAGGCAGGGTCTTTCATTGAACCTAGAGTTCACCAATTTAGAGACTAGTTAGCCAGCAAACCCCAGGGTTCCTCTTGTCTCTGCCTGCCAGCCGTGGGACTGCATGCAAGCATCACCATGCCCAGCCTCTTAACTCAGATTCTAGGCATGTGAAGTAAAGACCTCCTGCTTGAATGTCAAGCACAATGCTAACTGAGCCACTCTAAGGCTCCTTCCTGTTTTTCCTTCAAGCACCTGTGCAGAGTTTGGTCCATTTTAACCCATTCCTCTTGCTCCATTCCTACCACCTGAGACAGATGGACACTTGATATGCCAATCCCAAGACTGGGTAAGAGCTAGCCCAGGATTATGGAGTCTAACAGCAACTGGACATCACCAAGTTGGACAGGCAACTCCACTGTTTGCACTGGAGAACCTCACTTGTTCCCACACCATCAACTGTCACAGAAACTCTTTATACTCTGCCACTGCTCAGGACACCTAGGACCCACACTTCTGCTATTTGCTTCAAGTTTAGAAACTGCTACACTGCTAGTCATGTGTGTCAGACTCATTGGGACCTCAATAGAAACCCTGTAACACTTCTGTTGACAACTGCCCAACTAGCTAGTTTATATGATCACAACAATATTTATTGAGCAATGAGAACTTACAAGGCAGAGCCTAAACATTATGCCCCGGATTCTCCCATTTGCATCTCATTATATTCTGGCAACCAGGTCCATCTTACACATGAGGAGAGGACACACCTTCTCCAGGGCCTGTGGCTGGCTCAGTGCATGACATTCAGGGTGCAGGTGTCTGGCTAAACTCTCTCTAGCATGCAACACCTTGCTAATAAACTCATATTGCTCTGGAGGAAATGTTACGTCCATGACCTCAAGGGAAGGTAACTAATGAGGAACTCCACAAACACAGGCTGTAGAAAGTGATGTCCATTCACAGATGGCAGTGTAAAGAAAGAGAAGGAAAAGGGTTCAGTGGAGAACCCCGAATATCACTGCAGCGGGGGATGAAGGCACACATCAAGAATCTGGGTGTCCTGGCCAGGCTGTGGTAAAGATGGCACACCTCTGGTATCTTCTAGCCCCAAATCCTGAACTTCATCTTAACATATTTCTAGAAACATCAGACCAGTATTCTTTAAAACAGTCAAGATCCTCTGACAAAAGATACCCCCGACACACATGCATACACGCACACATATGCACACGTACACACTCATGCACACACAAGCACTATACACTATACTGTGTGCAATGCTAGAACAGCACACAAGTAAGAGCTAAAGAAATCTGAGTAAGCATGGACTGGATTACAATTTCCTTTCAGTGAGTGTGGTAAGCACATCAGTCTAGTGGGATGGGTTAACAACTGCTAACAACAGGGAAAATTGGTTATGTGTCACACAGAAACTGTCCTCTGTACAGTAAGGCTGGAAAACAGAAGGGTTATTGTATTTATTTCTATTTTCATTTTTATCATGTATATGTATGATGTATTCACATGTGTATGTATGATACACACATGTGTATGTATGATGCACATGTGTGTATGTTATACACATGTATGTGTGAGGTGTATGCACATGTGCGTGTATGACATATACACACATGAGTATGTATGTATACACACATGCGTATGATATACATGTGTATGTATGATGTACATACCAAGGATGATGCCAAGGAAGACATTGGGTACCCTACTCTACTGTTCTCTGCCTTCCATCCTTGAGTTCTCAGCAAACCTAGGGCTAAGCTGGTAGGCATGGAGACAGCGAGCCCGTCCTGTCTCCACGCCTCACAATATTTGGGTAAAGGACATGTGAGCAACCCCCCCCCCCGCCCCTGCTTTTAGGTCAGTGCAGGGATTTGAACTTAGTTCCTCGGGTATTCACAGCAAATGAAGTTACTTACGGAACCATCTCTTCAGTTCCTAAAATGTATATCACAAGGAAGACATCCCCCAGAGATAGAAGAAAAGGATAAAGGACAAACAGGCCCTCACAGTTCCCACATGCAGCCGTGAGAAGCAATCAAAGGACAAAAAGAAGGCTGGCTCTGTTCCACAATGCTCTGGCATGGTAACGAGCCAGCCTGCATGCTTTTAGTTTGGTCCATAAACCAGGGTACTCATCTATAAAACGGGTGATTTGATTCACCCATCCTTAGGTCCAGTCCCTGAGTTACCACAGGAGTTGTTTCTGAACCATGATTACAGAAGGCAGGGAGAAACGAAAACAAAACACCTTCATCAAGGACCATCCAATGCAAAGGTAAAATATGAAAATATTTAAAACCAGACTTAGAAAAACCAGCCACTTGCCACCTACCCTGACACATTATGACTGCCTCAGGAGGCTACTGAAAAGCAGTTATTAAAATGCAAAGCAAACGAAAAATTACATTCCTTCCTGGGAAACGTTCTCAGCAGCTGCACAAGACAGGGAGGGGCAAAGACAGAATCCATCCAGCATCACACGAAAAGGTGGTTTGTACCTGGTGTTATTTTCAGCCAGCTCTCAAGGAGTCCTTAGCACATGGAGAGGATGATTAACTTGGGGTCACTTTAACATTGCGTGCAATATTTTGGGGGACCCACACAGTGGGTTGGGTGAAAATTAAGGCATTAATACTTGAACATACCTGAACACTCACAGCCATAGCTGCTCTCCCTGGGCCCCACTACTGAAATCAGGCTTTCCAACATCAAAGCCAAGACTCTTTTCAAGCCTCATACTATGTGGGCAAGGCTAATAATCTTACTAGAAATAACTTAATTTCTTCAAAGGAAAACCCAAAAGTCATAATTCAGACAAATACCTAGCATATCCAAATTTACAAGAAAAATCTCGGGTTTTTTATTGGGGAGGTCTCTGGAGTGGGGTCTCCTTCCCCCCCAATACGCTGCCTTTCTCATTCTTTTCTTGCTGTATTGTTTGTGCTCATTGGTTTTGTTTTTCTCTTTAGATGTGGTCTCACTAGGTGACCTAGGCTGGTCTGGAACTTTTGATCCTCCTGCCTCAGGGCCAAGTACTAGAATTATAGGTGTGGGCTAGCCATTGGAGCAAATTCCTTCTTCTTCGCTCTCCATTGTCTCTGTTCCTTTGGTCCTTCCCCTTCTCCCTTCTCCTTTTCTTTTTTGACTGAAGGTCAGAGTGGATGACCAGGTGGCACAGAAGCAGAGACACAGGGCCCATTCTTGCACGCTTCCTGCTAAGTGCCTAACTCATGACAAGAACAGGCACTGAACAGTATACCTACCTATGGGACCAGGACTTCTCAGTTCATGAGAACATAAAACTTCATCACTGGCAAGAATGATGATAACAGAAAGGAAGCCTATTTCTCAACCTGAAGGGGAAGCCAGACAGACCAGACCACAAGTGGCAAACTAAAAGAAAAGCAATGGAGAGAGAGCTGATTGGTAACCTGCTTGCTGTGAGAGTGTGAGGGCCTGGCTTCAACCATGTTGAATCCCAGCTTGGGAGGTTGGGGTGGGGGTGGGGGACAATAGGCAGATAGCCCAGGCTGGCCAGATCAGCCTAATCAGCTAACTCCAGGCCTTTGAGAGGCCAGTCTCAAAAATGAATGGCAGGTTCCTGGGGAGTAACACCAGAGGGCTGCCCTCCAGCTTCCACATGAACATACACCTGCACACACATGAACACACACAACATACATAAACACAGAATACTGAAAGGATCCCAGCCTCCCAGAGCAGGGGTGGCATCCATGCCAACATTTTCTTTGCCTTTATTACTGTTAGGATTCTGTCTAAGCTCTACCCCACAGTTACCTGGCAACAGTCAGGTAGGTCCCTCCCTACAGTTACCTGGCAACAGCCAGGTAGACCTGGCCCACTATAAAAGGGGCTGCTTGCCCCCTCTTCTCTCTCTCTCTTGTCTCTTACTCTCTTGCCCTCTTGGGCTCTTCCCTTCTCCCTTCCCTTCCCCCCTCTTTCCACGTGGTCATGGCCAGCCTCTACTTCTCTACTCTCTCCCTCTCTCTGCCTTTCTCTGCCTCTACTACCCTCTTAACTCCCCTCCTCATGCCCTGAATAAACTCTATTCTATACTATACTGTCTTCTATACTCTACTGTCATGTGGCTTGTCCCTGAGGGGTAAGGGATGCCTCAGCATGGGCCCACTGAGGCATTCCCTTCCCCCTCACCTCACCACACCCCCATAAAACATATATTAATATCCCTTTATCTTTCTATAATCACAACAGTTACGTGAGGGAAATCCTAGCATTTATTATACCTAACTCTAACACACTGCCTGCCAAAAAGCAGACTTCACTGGTTATAAGTCTCATCCTAATTTCAGTGATGTTCAAAGAGAGGATGAAAACTTTTAAAAACACCCAAGTAGAAACAGCATCCTTATTTCTGAGATTTCACCATGTGGTAAGAAGTCCCTCGGTGTCTGGGAAACCCGTGCCATTATTGACACCTCAGGACCATTATTGACATGGTCCAGTGAGGGGAGCCATGCATCTCACAGGTGACATGAGCTGGACTCAAGGACCAGCTCATGAGCAGCCAGGCCCAGGTATGTGAGAGCATTAGCCTGGTTCCTGCCTTGAAGATCCCCAGAGGTCAGGAGCAGGGCTCTGCCTCTACCTCCACCCTCCACTGAACTTCTTACCTGGAAGCATATGAAACTGGATCCAAAGAGGAACTGCCCGGGGGTGGGGGAGACATGAACACAATGGTTTCTCAAAATCATAGGGCACAGGAGAGAATTTCCTTGGTGAAGGATGAGGACCTGAATTGAATACTTAGGGTCAGGAGGAGCAGGGGAGGGGGAAGAGGGGGGAGGAGGAGGAAGAAGGTGAGAAGGAGGGAGAGGAGGAGGGAGAGAAGAGAAGGGAAGAGGGGAAGGAAGAAGAGGAGGAAGGTGAGGAGAAGGAGGAGGAGGAAAATGGAGGAGAAAGTGGCTGTAACTAGAAAAGGTGGCCAGCGCCTATAATCCCAGCATTGGAGAGACAAGGACAGCTGGAGCCCTGGAGATACCAACAAACAAATCCTGTACAGCCAGCTCTAAACCAATGAGAAACTCCATCTACAGAAAAAAGAAAAAATACAAGCAGTACCTGAGACGTCATCAAAGTAGTCCTCTGGCATCAAAACACACATGCTCACACGTGCACCTACATACACAAGAACTCATATGCAGACACTGAGGTTTGTTCTAAATACTTTTGTATAATTGGTATTCACCATAAGCCCTGTGTTAACTCAGAAGAGATGGGAAAAAGGCAAACAGAACCCTGGCTTTGTTGTCTGAGGAAACCAAACAAAAGCAAGTTAGCAGCAAGAACAGAGAGAACAACATGTTTAGGAGACATATTTAAATCCTGGAAGACTTAGATTATTCACCAGCATGTCCCTTGCAGTACAAGAGAGAAAAACATTTAGAAGCAGTGAAGAAAGCAGAGAGAGATGTGGAGCCAAAGTCCAAAGAACAGTCCCCAGGGTCCAGGCCACCCTCAGACTGGCCTGCACATGTGGACAGAGTGCTGCTGGCCCCCCTGCTTCTAGGGGACCAAGTTCTGTCCACTTAGGCTCCTGCACCACAACTATCAGGCCAGTGGGATTTGAGGACTTCTGCTAACTAAGCCCAGCATCAGTTATTATGAGTCTGACTTGACTCATGTAAGAAGAAAAAATACCAATAATCTGTTTTCCAAGACAATTTTCCACATTCTTCTATTTCTGCAGGGAAGGGTAAAGGGTGACAGATGCTCAGAAACCCGACCAGGAGGTACAGGAGTGCAGACTGTGAGAACAACACAGGCCTCTGGGTCTTCCAGAACATCCCTCTTTTCAATCCTGCTCTGTCAGTTACCAAATCGGAAACGCTCTCTGGTCTCCCAGACACGTTACTTTTGTCATCCATATTCTGATCAGATGAGTCTGAACTATAAAAGATGAAGCAGAAATGATCAAGTATAAAGTCATCGTTAGAATCAGGCAGGAGACAGGCATCTGGGCATGTGTGTGGTAACTCGTGGGTGCTTCAGTGGCGATGAAGGCTAGCCCACTGTGGGTGGTCTCAGTTCCCTGTGAGATCCTGAGCTGTCTGTGTAAATGAAGAAAGGATGCTGAGCTGCAGAGGCCATCCTTGCACCATTTTCCCTAAGGGTGGAAGTCAGCTTCTACCTCCTGCTGCCTTGCCTCCCCACCCCACCGGAGTGGACACAGTTCCTGACCAGAAGACCTTCCTTCTTAAGATGCCTTTATCAAAGTATTTTATCAAGCACCAGGAATAGAAACTAAGACATTCTTTCCTACTTCCCATTCTCATGGGGAAGCTTCCGTCATCTCCAGGTGAGCTCCCATAGCTGAAACCCAGGTTAAGGAATGTCAACACCCATTTCAGAAGCTACAAAGAACAAAGCCACCATTATAATCTGATGCATTTTCTCATTTTTTTTCAGAGCACACAACCTGTAGATGGTGGTTAAAATGCATAAGGGAACAAACACTCCATGTTTTAAAGACGTTTGCATATTCCACTTGGAAGCAGCAATCTGCTGTGGTGTAAGCAAAGCATGCTATCACTGACATCTTATATTTCAATTTCCTTTCCACCAAAACAACAAAATATTGAAACAGTTAACATCTGCTCAAAGACCTAAGAGATGAACAATTTCAGAAGGCATAGGCAGTGTGGTGACTATGGAAAAAGTCAAGTTCCATGGGGGACAGATTTTTGAAAGCCTGACCTATTATGTCAGGAAAGGACAGACAAAATGCCAGAAAATGTAAGTAGGGGAAGCTGAAATCATAAACAAACTGAGAATATTTAAATGAACAGATGGCAAGAGAAAAATAAAGAATAGAATTTCAAAAATAATAGTAATGCTAGCACAGCCCTTAAGAATGCACCCAAAACAGAAGCCACAGGAGCTAATTGTGATAAATTCTATTCTGATTTTTAAGAAAGAATGAGTGATAAACAGTGGGAGAGACAGGACTGAGATGAGAGATTAACGGAAAATAATCTGCAGAAAAGATGAGGCAGCTGGACTAACTCACAAAAATGAGCCTGCGGCACAGACCAGACATTCCAGCTCGGCGACACTACCACCCAAGCCTATCACCTCCTTCCCAGCACAATCAGCTTACTCCAACACAGTATCTGGTAGAAATAACTGTAACATGCCTGGGAAAAATATCAGATTAGCTGAAGAATCAAAAAGATGTTTGTTTATGTATGGCAGAGAGAAGCAGAACAGATGATGTTCTCGGCTGCTTTCCCACATCCTAGCCAAACTTGGGATAGCACTCCTTTGAGCTGCGAGGAAAGGAGCAAGCAATAGCTGTGCAAAGGTCTGTGGACCACATCCAAGAAGATGCACTGAAGACGCCAGGCATCCATAAAGGAAGGTTCTAGGCTGGTAATAGTAGCTTACTGCTTTGTTTTGGGTTTGCTTTATGGTTCTGTTTGTTGGTTATCATTAGTGAACTGGAGAGATGACTTCATCAGTAAAATACTCATTCTGCAAGTATGAAGACCAACCGAAGTTCAGATGTCCAGCATTCATCTTTTTTAAGGCAGTATATGGGGGGCATGCACCTCTAATGCTGTGCTGGGAGGGCCTGGCAAGCAAATCCCTGGAGTTCAATGGCCAGCCAGTCTAGCCAATCAGTGAATTTCAGATTCATTAAGAGCCCCTGTCTCTCCCAGGAACATGCTCTTAATTCCAGCGCTAAGAAGAGACATGTAAATCTCTGTTTACTCTGTAGCTACTAGGGGCTACACAGTTAAACCTTGGATCAAGTAAAAAATAAAAAACAAACAAAACTGGAGAGATAACTCAGTGTTTAAGATCACTAGCCCCTATTCCCAAGGACCTAGGTTCAATTCCCAGCACCCACACAGCAGCTCACAACCATCTGGAACTCTAGTTACAGGAGACCAGATACCTCTTCTGGCCTCTATGGGTATTAGACACTCAAGTACTATGCAGACATACAAGCAGGCCCAACACTCATATGCATAAAATACTTTTAAAAAATAATAAGATAAAAATATGAGAAAAGGAGAAAAATTTAAAAGAGAAAAAAAATATGGAAAGTAATAGAGAAAAACAATCAACCCTGACCTCTGACCTACCAACACACACAATCAATCAATCAATCAATCAATCAATCAATCAAAGGCATTAGCTGGGTGTGCTGGCACACAGCTGCTTTCTCAGAACTGAAGAAGTGGAAGTAGAAGGACCTCGAGTTACAGATGAGCCTTGGCCCATGGCAAACCACTATCTCAAAAAACTAAAGTAATAAACCAAAAACATCATGTTGTGCCCACTTTATCAGCTTCTCAACCCTTCCTGAAAGCAAGCAAACAACCCACTGACCATGGAAAAGGGTTAAGAAAATTAAGGAAAACAACAAAACACACCTGAAATTTCAAACCCAAAATCCTGAATTCCGTGATCAACACGAAGACATTGTGGGAAGGCTCAAGACAGAATAAAGCCAGAGGCTCAGCGTCCAGACATTCACAAGAACCCACACTTTGGTGACCCTCTACCAGCTGGAAGAACACAGATCCTATTGGTTCCCTTCTTGCCCAGATTCAATGGTCTGACATCAAAGAACCCTATGCAATAGGAGGTGGGAGTTCTGAGCACAGAGTAACTACAGGATATCTAGAATTTGGCTCCACTTACTAAAAATAAATATACATGAATAGGTGTTTCTCTGCCTTCCTGTTCCCTTAAAGGATGGTAAAACATTAACAAAACCAAAATTAAGATGAGATTCAAATAAACTAATGAATAAATAATGCCTCTAAAAGCAAGTGTGAACCTCAAACAATTCCCCAATTAACACTGACTATGTAGTTTCCAGGACAGTCACTAAGTATTACAAACATTACAAATGATTTTATTAAATGTGTAGCAAGCCTGGACCTATTATTGCCAACTTTGGGTTCAAACAGGAAATCTAAGGAATAAGATCACCTCTGTCCCAAAAATCACTCGGTGACACTAAATCAAAGGCTCGAATAACAGATGTCTAGGAGATGATCTTTGCATGAGGAAATAATTTCCCAGTCTCTGTGGGAGCAAGCCTGAATTACAAATCTAAGATACAACATATTCTAAATACCCCAGGAAAATGTTGTCTTTTGTTTTTCCTGTCCACTGAGAAATTATGGCTTCAGCCTTCTCAAAACTCTCCTCGGAGATTGAGATCTAACAGCTCAGGATCAATTACAGAGAAATATAAGAAGCCGCCAAGTCAAATAAAAAATTACAACATACTTCACTCCTGTTTCATTAATAATTTAGCAATATCACAATTATTGATTAGACCGTTGTTATTTGAAATGGATAGCCAATGCCATATCTTGACAGAGTATGAGGGAGAATAAAAGAGAAGTTGATTCGTAATTCATTATAACCAAGAAACTCCATGAAAATATGCAACAGATTAAAAAAATCACATTTTGCACATACTTCATCTAATTGACACTCAGACAGCTATCAACAAGTCAATCATGGTCACACGGCAGAGACGAACAACTTCCGCAGATATACCTTCCTGGATAAAATAATTAAATCATGATATGAATGACTGAATTTTAGAGGGAGAAGAAAATCCAGAAGCCAAAGAGATTCCGAGATGAGCAAGACTCTAAGACTGGGTTTAGCCCACAATGCCTCTGTTCTAGTTCTTCATCGCAAGCCTGTGGCTGAGCAAGCAGAACCGCACTCGCCACCTTACAGATGAACTCAGGCAAACAGAGAAACTCACATAACAAGGTCACTTCATCCATGAAGGTCACTAAAGCATCAGTAGTGACACTGCTCTGGTTCTTTTCTAACTCTGCAAGCTCTAGAAAATTCAACATGGAGGATTTTGGTTAAACAGCACACGGAGTCTCATCATGGAGCATGATTCTCATCCTAATCACTGGTATAAAATACCTTTTGTTCAACTACAAGTCTGTGATCAATAGAGAGGGGGTAGCTTTGAAGACATGCCAGTTCTGGGATGAACCGTATGTTGGTGGAGGGGGTAATTTTGGGGCTCACCACCCCACAGCATGCCCTGCAATATCAGGAGACAAGGACTTTCTTAACAGAAGAACCATCTCAGGGTTCCCGAAGTGTAGGTATGGGCTGCAGCTGCCCTCAGTAGTCTTTTCTATTGTCCAAGTCAGACAGGGCTAAAGGGTCACACAGTCACCCTCAATGAGTACAGGTAGGCACGGTCTGTACACTAAGGTAGACACCATGCGTCAAACACATATTAAACACAGAACAGAAGACTCATTAGCCATGCTGGCCTGTATTCCCCAGGACTACAGGACTAGGTTTTAAGCATTATTTTTATTTCACTGACGTGTGATAAGCTAATCAACTAACAACCACATCATTTGAGAAGGGGCATCCAAAGTCACTGTTATCATTATCTACAAGCAAATACCTATCATCCAAGTCTAACATTTATAATTCCTGACCTCTGTATATTTCAAATATAGGCATAGTAACCTTTAGATATACCAGATGCTGAAAGGGAAAGAAATCTAAAGCATTTCCTGAGCAAGTATTGAATGCAAAGCACAGAGGCGCCTCAGCACTGCCATGTTTGGTGTCCAGCATCCGTGTATGCTGAACAGCTGCAGCAGTTACAGTCTGTGTGCTCGCCCATGCATGTCTACCCAGCCAGGAGGAGGGTACGCATTCTCTATCACTCAAGACATAATTCTCATAAACACACTATGGACGCAGCAGAGAAAAGCAGCCCCAAACCACTAGGTGTATGCAAAATTACAAAGAATGGCAGTGACAAGTCCCAAAGTGACCACATGCCAGCCCAGATGAGAGAGACTGTTAGAGAGAAGAGCCTTTACCTAAATAAGATGTGAGCAAACTAGGGACGAGGGTTGAAGTTAAGAAGAAGTGTTTAAATGTATCTCTGGCTGCCTTTGCAGGGCAGAGCACAATGAAAGCAACAAATACCATCTGGCTCATACTGTCAGAAACATTTCCCAACTCACTCTTCACGCCAAACCTCTGCAACTCTTGGTCTCAAACAAACTCGCTGGGATTCCAGGGATCTGTGACTGTGCAATGATGTCACACTTGGGTTGCTGAGTTTGATATTTAGCAGTTTACCATAGGGCCAGGGGCAGTGCTAAGCAATGTCACCATCAGACATCCCTCATGTAAGTGGATGATGCTGATTTCTCAAAGGGTCATAGGTACACATGAAAACTAGCTAGCAGGTCTTGTAGATGTTAATAAAAGGCTACCATATTGCTGATCACAAATTATAAATTGTGCTATCTTGATGTAATTAGTTTTCTCTGTAATTCTCTGCACTCTGGTTGATACAGTTACAAATAATTCTTTCCAACCTAGTAGTAATCCTGGGGACCAAAACTTTATTCTCATACCTAAGAGTAAGCTCTTGTTTTGTTAATGAGAAGTCCCCAAGAGTCACACTGATGTGGAAACATCTGAACTATTTGAATATGTCACTTAGCTGTGGGGGCAAGAAGTGGTCCAATATGGCCAATTCTGAGGAAGAGAAAAGAGGCAAAAGATTCTAGCAAATGGAGACTTTGAAGACTTTCTTTTGACATTTCAAAACTACAAGTTGGTACACACTTCTCTACCAGGGTCCACTATCAGCAGTAAAGTACAGGAGAAGAGTCCTCCCGGGATTCTGACCCAACCACAACTCTTTTAACAGAATTCTCCTGATGGCAAGGAGTCTCATGGAAGTCATCATGGTCACAAATGCCTAGCTAAAAAGATAATTTTTGCCATCAAGCAGAACAGCTTTACGTCTATCAGGTCAATAAACTAGCCTTACAAGAAGTTTGTAAGAACACATTGACTTTAACAACTCCACAGGAATCACTGGGGTAGAATGGTTCATCATATTGGGTATTAAGGTCCAGAACATGCAAATAGACGCACTGTGGTGTCCAGAGTCAATGACCAACATTTCCAAGAGTTTCAGAAGGGCTTGATCACAAGCAGACCACAGCCAGCATTGTCTCTCCATGCCTGTCTCAAAGAGGCTCAGGGGAATACAGAAACAAATTTGTAATCTTAGAGTTTCACACACACAACCCACCCACTGAAAAGGGGCACAGGCGTGTTTTCCAACAGAGGCTGTGATTTACCACAGCTGCCTGAGAGCCACTCAGGAGCAGCAGAGAAAAATGTGGGTGGGAATTCCCTAATTCCTGCTATGGGGTCTTTAAAGTTCCTGGAATTAGTTCAAAGTAATTTCCTTTAACTTAAACCATCAGAAAATACAAATGAACATTCAAGGTCACTAAAAATCATCACTATAATTCATTTGCTTCTCTTCGTCCCACTACCTCCCTCCACCCCACCCCGACCCTGCCACACAAACCCTAGTAAGAGCATTTGCAGGAAGAGCACTGGCCAGCTAGAACCTGACAGTTAGGAGAACTGGCTAGCGAGCTCTTTTCTTCTTGGAGGTCAGTAAGTTGTCTCAGGAAAGCAATAAGTCATGGACAATGAAGGTGGTAATTCGGGAATTCCAAAATCACTGTTCCCCATCTTTTAAGTTCAGTTATCTGAGTACAGGTTCTGGTCCCAGAGGAGCATTTCAAAGTCACAGTGGGAATTTTCCTTCATTTTAGCATATTCTAAATCTGCATGATCTAATCAGAGAGTAATTATTTTAAAATATAAAGCTCCAAAAGCTGATAGACACATGTCACTTCTGATGTTTTGAAGAGAAAAATCAAGAGATAAGGATAAAAATAGAAGGACCATACAAGCAAATGTAGCCCCCCTCCCAAAACTAAAAAAAAATAAAAAAATAAAAAAATAAAAAAATAAAAAATTACTATACTTGCATGTTCTTGACACAATCTAACATATACATCAAGCTTTGGAAGGGATCGGTTTCCTCTTTCCCAACTCTTCGAAATCTTGACTCTTCAATTACTCTTACAATTGTACAGTAATTGTAATAACCAAAGCTCTTCAGAGATAAAAGCACCGAACTGGAAAAGCTGAGACACACCTGAGGTGGCTCATGAGGCCCAAGCCCCGCACCCACTAAGAGTCCAAGCCCAGGCCATAGTCTCTGCTCTCTTCTCAAACAGGGAAAGAAGAAGAAACAGCAAAATGAACTCTGCATGCTCAAAGGATGCAAATCCTCCTCTTTTCCCAGGCTGAACACCGGTTTTAAGGCGCCCATCTTACACCACCCACTTCACACCCCTGCAGATTACAGGGAGGACATTTTTTAATTCCATAGAGAATGGTAAGGAAATGCCAAAGACACACAAGACTTTACTAGAGCCTACACTTGACATTCACCTAAGGTGGTATCTATTTATAAATACCAGGGCTGCAGCTTTCAGTTTTAAGGGACTATAGAGAAGGGGCAGATTGGGGAGAGGAGGTGGGAACGTTCAAATCAGAGTAAGTATAGATTCCAAAAGAAGGGAAATGGGGGCTGAGAGCTGTAGGGGCTTCTAAGTGGATATGGGACGAGGATGGGAATTGTGCACCAACCTCAGGGCACTAAATACATATTCAATCTCCATTTCAACAGGTTCTAATCAAATCCTCATCATTGTTAATATGTATCTAAACATAAAGACTCTATATATCTTAGGGTTGGAAAGATCTGTAAAGTGTGTAAAGTGTATAAAGTCTTTAAAGTGTGTAAAGTCTGTAAAGTATGTGGCATATGCATGAAGATCTGAGAATGTCCCTCAGCATCCTCATTTAAAATGAAAAAACTGAGGGCACAGGGGCATGTACCTGTAATCTCAGTGCTGGGGAAGCAGATGCAGGAGGATGCCAAGGGCTCAGTGGCCAGCCAGTATAGCAAAATTAAGAAGAGAATTCCAGGTTCAGTGAATGAACCTTTGTGTGTGTGTGTGTGTGTGTGTGTGTGTGTGTGTGTGTGTGTGTGTAAAGAAAGGGTTCAGCAGGTGTGATTCTTACAGATGCTCTTAGAGAGAATTTGACTTCAGCTCCCAGTATACACTCAAAAACACTAGTAACTCTACCTTTAAGGGGGCCTAAGGCCCTGTAATGGCCTCTATGGTTAATTGTGGGTGAGCAAGCACACACAGACACATGCGTGGGGGGGGGGGGAAGGGAGGGGGAGGGGGGGCTTAAAAATAGTGAGATCAATTAGGGAAGAAGCCCATGGCTTCACATGTATGCCAATAAAATGTTATATTAGTTAGGGTTCTTTAAAGGGACAAACAGGCTGTGGCCTCACTGCCCCAATGATGCTGTCTACCAACAGAAAATCCAATGATCCAGTAGCCATACATTCCATGAGGCTGGATGTCTCAGCTGATCTTCAGAATATACCAGCATCACAAAGTAGGCTCTAATGCCAGAGAAGAAATGGACCTTCCAGGAAGAGGGAGGAAAGCAGGCAAAGGGCCAAAGTTTTCTCTTCCATCCCCTTCATATAGGCTGCCCTCTAAAGGTGTGGGCCAGAATAAAAGATCTTACTTCAAAAGATCCACATCAAAGTTGGGTCTTCCCATTTCAAATGATTTAATTAAGAAAACTTGCTTGCAGGTGTACCTAGCCTCTTGGGTTTTAGTTGATTCCTGATATAATCAAGTTGACAACCAATATTCCTGAGTCTGTCTGTCTCTCTCTCTCTCTCTCTCTCTCTCTCTCTCTCTCTCTCTCTCTCTCTCTCTCTCTCTCTCTCTCTCTCTCACACACACACACACACACACACACAATCTGTTTTTATAAGGTGTAA
Source organism: Tokudaia tokunoshimensis (assembly GCA_036184795.1). Lineage (NCBI taxonomy): Eukaryota > Metazoa > Chordata > Mammalia > Rodentia > Muridae > Tokudaia > Tokudaia tokunoshimensis. The sequence continues at coordinate 106,234,545 of BTHU01000011.1, read as the reverse complement.
AGATTGCACACTGAGGTTTGTCAGCATAAGAACCATAATGCTTATGATTTGATGCAAGGTATTTGATGCCTTCCCACTTTATTTGTCCCTAAAGGACATCTGTTTCAAGCACACACAGTCAGCTGAAGCACGGGCAAAATAGAGTAAGGATACTTTATACAAATTACAGAGCTAATTTAACACCAAAAGTTCTCTGTTACCAGAAACAGGCGGCTAATGGAAATCTAAGGATGTGGGGAGGACTTTAATTAGCCTGAATTATCTGGATAATTACATTGATTTTTTCCTAACGTAAATCCATTCTTAATTGGCGAAGTTAATTATATAAATATATATCTCTTCTACGATGTTCTAGATTTTTCAAACCAAAGAGTTTTCAGTAAGTGCTAAATTACGCACTCCATTTTACATTTGTATAAACAAACCCCCGGTGTGGACATGACCTAAAAAAGCACATATATCTCCTGAGCTGTTCTCCCTCTAATTGCATCATTCGCAAAACCAAACACACCAGAGGTTAATGTGTGGAACCTATACTTAATTCATAGACGCACCTTGGAGAAATGGTAAGCAGGTGCCTGTTAGAGGCAGAGCCATGAACACTGCTGTACTGTTCCCGCATGTAATTAGCCTCTCCCCCACCCTAAGCTATTTATAAATGCATAAATATACCTGTGCTCTACGTAACAATGACAGGCGGTGACAACATATTGATATACAGTGCCACTTCAGAGTTGGAAATGAATATTTTATTAGCTGAGTTATCACTGCTGGGTTACGACCTTCAGCTCTCTAATTTTAAATTCATCCGCTTTCAGACTATTAAGCTGTTCTTGAACACATCGTAGGAATTACTCAGGTAGAGGCAAATTTTTAAGGTAATTTCCAATTCCAAAAATGGGGTCAAGGATGAGCATACTAAATTCGTGAAAAGAACTCTGTCGTGCAATGAGAGCTAATGGATCATTGTGGTTGCTAATGGTGGTTGGTTCTGTTTGTGAACGTGGGAAGGCAAGAGAAACAGATCACATCAGCCCAATGGAATTAACAAACTTCTGATTCCTGAGTACCTACCAGAGGAAACTTAATAAGGGCCAATGACAGAGATGCCCACCTGAGTGAGCCAGGCCTATGAATGTCCAGTGCTGAAGCAAGACAGAGATGTCAGCTCTTCCTTAGACTCTATCGCCCGACCTGAAGTATCCTGCCGAGTGTACAGGTGATTTCTTACAGTGTCTTTAGTTGCTCCCTCTCCCTTCCCTCACTCCCAATTTCTTAACAGTTTGCTCCTATTAAAAGGACACCCCTTACAGAAAATATGGTACATTTACACAATGGAGTACTACTCAGCCATTGAAAACAATGACTTCATGAAATTCACAGGCAAATGGATGGAACTTGAGAATATCATCCTGAGTGAGGTGACTCAGTCACAAGGAACAAACATAGTATATACTCACTGATAAGTGGATATTAGCCCAAAAGTTCAGAATACCCAAGATGAAATTCACAGACCATATGAAGCCCAAGTAGAAAGAAGACCAAAATGTGGATTCTTCAGCACTTTTTAGAAGGGTGAACAAAATACTCACAGGAGGAAATATGGAGAAAGTGTGGAGCAGAGACTGAAGGAAAGGCCATCCAGAAACTGACCCACCTGGGGTTCCATCCCATATACAGCCAAACCTAGACGTTATTGTGGATGCCAGGAAGTGCTTGCTGATGGAAGCCTGATATGGCTGTCTCCTGAAAGGCTCTGCCAGAGCCTGACAAATACAGAGGCAGATGCTTGCAGCCAACCATTGGACTGAGCTCAGGAGTCCCCGATGGAAGAGTTGGGGAAAGAGCTGAAGGAGCTGAGGGGGTTTACAGCCCCATGGAGGGAGCAACAGTGTCAACAGGCCAGACACCCCAGAGTTCCCAGGGACTGGACCACCAACCAAAGAATACTACACATGGCGCAACCCACGGCACTGGACACATGTGTGGCAGAAGATAACCTTGTCGAACATCAGTGGGAGGAGAGGCTCTTGGGCCTGAGGGGGTTCAATGCCCCAGTGTAGGGGAATGCCAGGGTGGGAGGATGGGAGTGAGGGGGAGCACCCCCCATAGAGGCAGGTGGAGGGGGTTTCCAAGGGGAGAACATTTGAAATGTAAATGAAAATAAAAGAGAAAGAGGTTTCCTGCCTCACAGAACTGTTACCAGAGTCAGAGATGTGCTCCAGCATTAAAACCAAACAAAATAAAGCTGATTTACTTTAAAAAATAAAAAAAAAAAAAAGCACATCATCCCATAATCAAAAAATCAACATTTGACCAGGTATTAAGAAATTCCTGGTAGTAGTACAGGAGGAAGAGAAGACCACCCCTTGATAGGCACTTCCTGTTCAGCCAAGCATTGCGAGCCCTGTTCCTAATATCATCTCTGGGAACAGGAAGACAGATACCAGGGCTTGTGGCTCCAATCACAGGATCTACTCTGATGTTCTCTAAAGCTTCCAGAGCAATGACATTATTCATCATTATGCACGTTTGACCTCTCCTAATCCCTCTGCTGCCAACTGTTCAGCCCTTTCCAGATCCTAAAATCTCAGTGTTTCTACTCAGTTAATTCTGAATTTCAACAGCAAAAAAAACTTCAACAATCAAAAACAGCAAGACGATTCCAATAACCTACCAGCTGCACAGACCCCTCTTATGGTTCTCCATAACAAGCTCAAAACCCAGTATGAATGATCAACCCAAACCCTCTAGAGCCCTTAGATCCCTTCCACTGGTCACGACTTCCCTGTGGGACCCAGCATGAGCATTTGCTCTCCACCTGATTGCTCCAACTTCTCTACTGCAGGAACAGGGTATCACCACCATCTCCAATCCTGACATGATCAATGTCATCATTGATCATCCACCATCCTCAGCCCTCTTCATCCACAAGTCAGTATTACTCACCAATGGAAACTCTCCCTGTCCATCACCATGTCCCTTTCCCTGCTCTCACCATCCTTCATAATGGAGTGCTGTAAAGTATAACTATAGCATGTATTCCTTCCATGAAACCTCAATGTACACTAATTAAGAACTTCAGTACCCAGAAGACCTAGCACAAAGTCAACAATCAGTAAGTGAACAGGCTGAAGACAGTAAACTACAAACTGAAATGAACAGCAATCATACCATGAAAGGCAGGGCAGACATGGAGAGGCCTCGGATTTAAGCATCCTGTCTGCAAGGAAAGCTCCTATGGAAACTGGTGGGCGGGGCTGCACTCTCCTGCCCTATTTCAGTTTCTGTGTGCTTTGCATTGAATTTGCTTCCTATGGTGCTGGGGATAGAACCCAGCATTCCTACATCCTGCCTGGATACCCCAACTAACTATGGGCTACACCCTCAACTCCCATTTTACATTTTATTGTACATGAAGGTCTTACTAAATTGCTGGGGCTGACCTTGAATTTGTAATCCTCCTGCCTCATCCTCCTGAGAAATTGAGATTAATAGGCCTGTGCTACCAGGTGTGACCTGTTCAATATTCTCTTGTAGTCTTCATCTCAGTAGAGTACTCTGCTTCTATTAACAAGGTCACTTACGCAGCTCCTTCAAATGTCACACTTTCTGGGTCATTAAACACTCTTATTTACCTACATATCAAACTTTATATACATCACACTTTGAAAAATCAACAACTGGTGAAGAATTTAATGCTTAGTAGAAACTGAAATTTAGGAAGGCTGGGTTCATCTGCCTGGCCTAACTATTCCAATTCAATTTGCTGATTGATATAGATGAAGAATATCCTGATAAATAATAAAATGATGCCTTCATCTTAGCATTAATTGGCCTGTCAGGTCCTCAAGTACTTTGGTGGAAAATAAACATTTGATATTAAGGACATTTAGGAAACACAGACATGGCTGGGCACAGTGTAACCAAAACAGGGATAAAAACAAAAGGTTTCCCTCATGGCCTTAGGAAGTCACAGAGAACCGTTCAGCTCTGCCTCTCTAATTCAGAGACCTGTAATAATTACTCACGAGTCACGTTGAGGCATGGCTGGAATAGTGTTGACCCAATGAGGCAGAGTGGTCATTCCAGTGTGGACAGAAGCCCTGACAGATTTACATTATGTTTATTTAAAAAGAAACAAGCAGATCAATGAAATAATGAATTCAGTTAATTGAATAATTGACATCTTTATAACAGTGCAATTGAAAATCAGCTGCCTGTCAACAGTTAGAGATGGTAGTATTAAACCAATAAAAAGCCTGCTAACAGACAAAGGGTCACTCTGAAGGGAGGGGATCATAAGTGGGAAGACAGATATCCATTTCAAAGTCATTGATCTTCATTACTGAGAGTGGTATGTGCCATTAAAAACAGAAAAGATTGGAAATAGTTGAGTGGAAGAGTCATCAAGCCAGTCTGGTTTCTGTCTACCATTCAGCTCTTGAATCTGAAAAGTGCTCACAGCTAAATTATTACATATGGAACAATTGACAAATTCCCTCTCTTAAGATGCTGACATCCGTGAAACCCACCTGCACCTAACACTGCTGCATTCAAAGGGATCTTTTGCTTGTTTTTGTTTGGTTGTTGTTGTGGGGGTTGCTTTGTTTTGTTTCTAGACAGTGTCTATGTAGTCCTAACTGGTCTGGGACTCTATGTAGACCAGCCTTGAGTCTTCAACCCATAGAGATCCACCTGTCTCTACCTTCTGAATGCTGGGATTGCTATTGTGTACCACCATGGCTCACTCTACACTTTTTAAATATAAAAGGAAGGAAGAACTTGCCTAAAACAGCATCCTCGCTCCTAAAGAGGTCACCAAAGAGACTTTCTAAGCAGATTCTTTTCATGTCCTTTAGCTTTATATTGCCTTCAATTAGTTAGCAGACCAACAATATCCATGCTAGCAACTCTAAAAACTACAGAATTATAAAAGTTCTTGCCAATTCCCCCTGGAGGCACTGAGACAAGAGCTCCTGCCTCTGTTTAGTTAACAAAACATGTTTGGTTAACAAAAATTCCATTAACTTATAATTAACAGCACATCCTCTAGTGGACCACCCTCTACAACAAAAGGGGTGGACACACACTTACATTTTAATATCATGGGTCCTTTATCTTTGGGTTTAAAGCTAATTGACTACACTGTCTAAGAATTGAGTCTTTCAAATAGTCAACGAACTGAAAACAAACTCTTAAATCATACATGCAAGTTCAATTCTCAGGGGCAGCGAATATGCTTGACTGAGTTCAAGATTATTATGAGCAGTCAGGACCACGCAGGCAGAGGTGCTAGATATGTGTCAACATGGACTCTATCCCTCACCACTTCATTCCACTGTGTCTTCTCAAATGTATATGCACACTAGGACACACAGTATTGTGTGAAAGTATTGACTGCATTTTTAAAATGAAAATTTTAAATTTTTAAACATTAGAAACAAGTTCAGAGAAAATAAAAATTCAGGGCAAACAAAATGATTTGGAGACCAGACACAGCCCAAAGTTAGAGAGAATCTCACTTTGCCAGTGACTCCATTAATAACTCCTAACAGTTTCACTAAGCATTCCAAAATCCTTACTGAGGGTACAACTGTCCTCTCATGCCCTACAACAAGGTTTGGATATTTTCATGTTCAGCAACTCCTTCTTACTTGATTATACTTCTCAATAACCCTGACATTGTCTTGTTCAGTGAAACACATTCAGGCTTCATATGCAACTTCAGTGCATGGTGATGACGTTCCGTGATTATCAGTACATCCTTCTATTACATTTTTCTGTAGGTGGAGTGACTTAGCATAGGGTTCTGTAGCAAAGATTCAAGTACCAGTATGTTATGTAGAAGATGACTCCACATATGATCGGGTGGAGGAACAAGGGGGCGGGACCGATGTCTAACTATGACACACTCTGATAGAGCAGTTATATACTTCCATAATCTCTGTGGCTTGTCAGATATCAGTTCCTATGGCCCCAGGGTCCTCCAGGATGGTTGGGATTAGAAATTAAAGAGAGAAAGATGGGCCTGAAACTACCAGCAATGGCACCCTCTACTCTGAGCATACTCTACTGACACTGACAAAGTGCTAAGGCTAGAGAAGTTAAGAACCCAATTTTCTTAATGCAAGATGGCTTTGTGGGCTGTCTACTTTCTAAGTTCTGCCTAGTCTATCTAGAAGAACACTTACATAACCCCATCCCTCACCTTCTATCTGCATCTCTGCTGCAGGAGGGATGTGAAAATAGGCTTACTTTTAAGGAGGAATTTTAGTCACTGCTCCCCAGGGGCAAGTCAATTGTGATGTACAGTGCCAAACCCTAGGCCTCAGGCCCCCAACATCCAAGTGTATAATTAGGAAGGCAATTAGGAGCAATCACATTCTTCTGGCCAATTACTGCTTCTCCCAGGGAGTCTCACTCTTAAAATTAGACCAGGAGTCAAAACCTACTTGTGCAGTGTTATTCTCTCCACACGGGTGTCTCGGGTGTCTCGGAGAATCTATCAGATGTTCCCCTTAGCTTCAAGCACTCTCTGGAGAATGTAGGACTCTACACAATCTCCTAATGGATTTTACTCTCTGGCCAAAATGGAAGCATCTCAAAATAGCAATTGGACTGGCCAGAAGAAGCAGTAACTTCTAAGTTGGACTGAGTTCCAAACTTCTGAGATAGAAGCATGTTCTTGAGCTGATGAAAAACTAAGAGTGGTGATGAATTTGAATGCTTACTGCCCAGTCTTAGGGCTGTTTTTACTTTGGTACAACTATTAGACAGGGCAAGACCCAGTTCCTCCATCCTCTAAGACCCATCCCCATATCACTGCCTTCCCCTTCCACTTTATTCCAGTTTCTTCCATTTGCCATCAGATGCTAGAGCTCTCCAGGTGACTACTGTATATGGTTTTGATCTTGCTCAAGGTTATGTGACTCTTGCCATACAACAGACATCCACAGCCACTATCCACAACGGTCCTCTTGGTTTTCTTCACGACCGCACTGCAGCCATGCTGCTCGTGGCATGCTCTAAACCCGCTTGCCTCAGTGATATAAAAAGATGCATTTCCAAGAGGAGGATGGCAAGCATCTGTGCTATGAATGGTGACACAGAAGCTTTCTTTTGAGTGTTCAGTGTGTCAGGTATTTGCACAAGACACTGGTAATGAATGGTACTTGAAATTGTAAAAATCTATCACATTGGCACTTCAAGAAAAAAGAAATAGACAAGTCATGGCCTTCAAAGCTCTTTCTTTTACCAGAACCTTTCTTGAGAAGTAAGATAGGTTACCAGAATAGCTAGGCAATTATGTCCCATAAAACTGATCAACTGCTAATTGTCTCCACACATGGTTCAGAACACACATTCAACTCCAGTGACCATCCTCAGAAAAACTTACACACTCTTTGACCTATCCTTTTTTTTTGGTTTTTTTGGCCTTATGGTTTCAATTTGGTACTGTAAACAGTCCTAGAATTAAACCTCTCTCTTTTGTATCTCCCAAGTGCCTGCTTGTCCCAGCTCATCACATTTCCTGCCCCACCTTAAAGAGCACTGGGATCTTGTCCGTCCCTCCACAAGACTGCCTCTGCCTCCCCAATCCTGGAAGAAGCCAATACAACCTGATATCTCTAGTGCTTTAAACAAAACAACAACAAAAAAAGTGCCACCTTACAAACGTTTAATAAAGCCTGCTGAAAGGAGAGGGAGAAGATCAAGATGGAAACAGCAATTTCTCTGCCTGCATTGTCAAATACACGAATCACTAGCCACATGTGGTCCTTAAATTTAATCTTAATCAAATTAAATCCGTTTCCTCGGCCACATTTGCTGTATTTCAAATGTTCAATGGTCACAGGTGGCTAGTGACAACTGTGTTAGCCAGCAGAAAATGGAACATCTCTATCACCATAGAGTTCTACTGGCATGTGCTGAACAAACCTTTATAAAATAAAACATCCAAATAAACATTTTATTATTTATTGACTAGAAGAAATGGTATTTGTAGCAAATACCTACAGAGACACTTGATCAACTGAATGCTTCAAACATTTATGTAAGAATTTCTGTGTATGTAGTGCCATGTTAAGAGCAAGAGAAGAACAGATTTCTAAGAAGATGGAAGGAGAGACCCCTGGTCCTGGAAAGACTGGAGGTAGGGGAACGCCAGGACAGAGAAGCAAGAGGGGGTTGAATGGGGAAAAGAGGGAGGGAAGGGGGCTTATGGGACTTTCGGGGAGGGAGGAAACGGGAAAGGGGAAATCATTTGGAATGTAAATAAAAAACTTAGAAAATAATAATAAATAAATAAAAAATAAATAAAGGAATCAACCTCTGAATGGGAGCAGAGCATTTGAAAAAAAAAAAAAAGAGCAACAGAAGAATATAGGCCTAGCCAGGCGGTGGTGGCGCACGCCTTTAATCCCAGCACTTGGGAGGCAGAGGCAGGAGGATTTCTGAGTTCGAGGCCAGCCTGGTCTACAAAGTGACAGCCAGGGCTACACAGAGAAACCCTGTCTCGAAAAACCAAAAAAAAAAATAATAATTTCACTAACAACTGTGCAAATTCTGCCTGTCTACCAGTCCACTGCCAATAGGTATCAGAGTCAAAGTAATGCACAAGGAAAACAATACCGGCATGCAATCATTAATTCATATTTTAGCAGCATTTAGGCAAAGAACTACTTTCTGCACTTCTCCTTGAAGACAAGGAGGATCTTAACAGACAAGCTGAGTCTATCCAAGATTTAAAATATATAGAAATATTTAACTGCACAAAGATTTCAAAGAATAACAAATGTCTTTTGGTGCTAAAGAAAGAAGTTGAAAAGAGGCCATGGCAAGGCCTAAGTATACAGAGGACAGAATTCCTTCCATGGGAAGATTGGTACGAGCCTACAAAGGTCAGCAGGCACTTGCCTGGCTCACCAATGCTACCTTCTCTACTTCCCTATGCATAAGGGAGCTAATGTGATCAAGAAGAAAATGGTATGAATATAGGCCACCTGGCCCTTTTCATAACCATCAGGAATTAAATTGACAAAGAAGGAGGGGAGATCTATGATGGAAGTATCTATTCAACAGAACTGAAGTAACAATCCAGATAATAATGAGAAAGGGGATACAACATCATGAAACATATAAGAATGTAAACCAAGCCCATGGCTTTCATTCAACCAAAGAGGACCATGACTAAATAGTTAAGGACTTGTCATCAGTGCCATATTCTCAGCTGAGAAGATCACTGCCCACAGCATAACTCTAGTAAAAATGCTGAACATGTGGAATCCTTAGACCTGCCTGATCCAGTGGCACACTTGGAAGCTGGACTTCTCAGTCAAGAGCATTTGCATAAAGTGAATGATTTATTTATGGGGATGCTGTTTTTTAAGATGGTTGAGCATAAATTCATTACACACACATACACACACACACACACACAGTCTCACTCTCCAAAGGTATGAAGAGCCAAGGAAGCCATGAGTGACTGTGTGAAGAGTGAATGAGGTCCTTTATGGGTGGGCACTGTTGACACTGGCATGGTCATATCAAGGACCAATGCCTTAGACACATGGGAGCCACAAAGCCTTCCTCAGTCAGGCCAGGGTTTACAAAGCCTTCCTCTGGTCCAGTGTTGCAGCTGCTGCTACTCCTTCAGAGAGCACACAGCCCTCCTGCCCTTAGCTTTTCTGTGCACTTGAATCTGTCCTTTCTTCATTTCCATGTGGCCCCAAATCAGGCTTCCAGGACCAAGGACAGCTAGACACAGAAAAGGGGAGAATTTTATTATGAGACAGACATTTCTCATGCAATGTTATATGAGGAGGAGGAAAAGAAAGAGGGGGAGGAAGAGGAAGAAGAAGAGGAGAAGGGGAGAGGGGCCAAAACCAGACCAAGATTCAGCATATGAAGTAGGCTGGGGAAATCTGCATACAGTCTTGCAAATTTTAAAATGTTGAAAGACTCATCTTTTTTAATGTAACACAATCGTAATGTGAGCAATATCTTCACAGGTGGGGAAAGAACTCACCTCCCAGGAATCTGAAAGTTAGGCAAAGCCTAACAAAAGTGGTCTGGTTTGGAAATAGATGAAGTGGGCCTTAACGAAATTCTTAATTTTGGAACAGGTCAGTAGAATGAATGACTAGGTCCTTTGGGCATCTGGGACAATCTTGTTTTAGCCAGTAACCTCACTTAGGTTGTTGTTGTTTAGTGCTGGGGGACAAACATAGCTCTTGCAAATGCAAGCATTGTGTAACTGAGCTACACAAGCATCCTGGCCCTGCCTTTTTTGAGGCAGAGAGCTGCTATGTAGGCTGGTCTCAAATTCACTTTGTCCTTTGAGTCTGCTAATTCATTATTTCTGCCTCTGCTTCTTAAGAACTAGAGTGCACCACACCCAGATGCTCCCTTTTCTTAGTATTTAGTAGCCTGCACTATACAGAGGTGGTAACTGAAGCAGACAGCTCCCAGCAAGCATCCTTCCGAGGTACCCTCTGCCCTGACTAACACTTTCTAATTATAAAACAAATAATTGAGACACAGCTACACTTACAAAGAGAATAAGCCAGGATTAAGGCCTTGAGAGTCACATCTTCCCAGGGGACATGAGCATGGGGCTGCAGGGATCTACTGCCTTCCTCAATGACTGGCACTCTTATACTGCAGCTCTAAGACCAGTTCCTTCAGGTTTCATCTAAAAGCCCAAACGTCAAATAACAACAAAACAAAAACAAGCAAACAAACAACAAACAATACTAGATGGCTCAGGGCTTAAGAGCATTCACTGACTGCTCTTCCAGAGGTCATGAGTTCAATTCCCAGCAACCACATGGTGGCTCACAACCATCTGTAATTGGATCCAATGCCCTCTTCACATAAAATAAATAAATAAACCTTTAAAAAACAAACAAGCAAAACTACATTTAGAATCCATACATCAGACACTACCCAGGGACACTTCTTCATGTACAGTGCAGACTAGGATGAAATTCTCACATTTTGGGACCTCTCAGTCATCAAATACATTTGTGCTTTCCTTATCAACAAAAACATAAACTCCTTCTTGAGGGTCAGCAAAATGGCTCATTGTGTAAAGTTGCTTGCTGCCAAGCCTAATGACCCAAGTCCCTTTTCAAGGACCAGCATGGTGGGAGGAATAAACTACTCTCAAAACTTGTCCCTCCATGGGTAATTTAATGACAAAAGTTTCTGTAAGTGGCACATTTTGCTGTGCTGTGTCTGGTTGAAATTGACTGAAAGACTGCAGTCTTAGTCTCTAAGCTGTGTAACAGAAGACTTGAAGCATTTCCTAAACATCCACAGTTTGGTGGGCCAGGCTGCAAGTTCGCAAGGACACAGTAGTAAGCACTGGGTGGCTGCTTAACTCTGTGGTCCTTGATGTCTACACCAACATCACAATGACCATTCTCTGTCCTACAGGAGCCAGACAACATTCCTTGAAAACATTTAACACAAAGGAGTACATGGTGACTTGCTCAATGACCACCTCCAGTTCCAGGTATCAAACCTACAGTGTCCCCACAACATTCTACTCAAGTTTTTCATTCATTTGTTATTAGTAATCCATTCTTTATTTTTATTCCTCCTCTTCTTCAATTCAAGCAAAAATTGACATTGAAACCTAACAGCAGTCCAGAAGACAACAAACAAGACAAATATTCTCTCTCTTAAATACACCAGCTAGTAAATACCCTATCTCCTGGGCACCGATAAGATGGCTCAGCAAGTAAGAGCATCGGCTACCCTTCTAGACAACTGAGGTCCAGTTCCCAATATTCACAAGGTGGTTCACAACCATCTGTAACTTAGTCCTGGACATTCTGAAACCCTCTTCTGGCTCTGTGGCCACTACATACACATAGTGCAGGCAAAACACCCATATATATAATCCTATCTCCTAAGTATCTAGTATGTGATATTTATCATATAGTCTTTATCACATTTTTGCTAAAAAATATTTTGCCTGCCTACCTTTGTCCAACACCCTTACAAAAATGTTAGAGAAATACTTTCAATGCCCTTAAACACAAACCAGCATTCTACTGAATACCAACCAATGAGAAACTCACTTGAGAGACTCACCTGCATGCTTTTATTTGGGAGCTTGGTAAGTCACCAAGTGTTGTAAATGCAGTCTCTGTCCACACAGGCAACAACTGTGAAGAGCCTAGTTTTGAAAGTTATGGGGAATACAAACAGCATAGCCCTACACTTCATTTTTTCAACCATCTCACATACAAAAAAATTAAAAGCACACAGATATGAGGATGGTTTTTGTAGTGCTGTGGGAATATCAAGAATCTAGATAAAATGAAAAGTTTCTCAGTAATAAAATTCTCAAGTAGCCTATAGTGATGGATGAATGATATAAAGTCACTGTTTAAAAAAAAGGATCTGTATGTACTGACTCTGGGGGTATCTATATTATATCAATAAAATATTGGTATCCACAAAGAACGTGTGTGTGTGTGTGTGTGTGTGTGTGTGTGTGTGTGTGTGTATGCATGTGCCTGTGTGTGCACCTGTGTGTTTTATGCAGGAATGTTAGAATGGCTACCCTGGGAAGGAGGTCAGGAAGACATATCATTCTGCCCCCTTTCCCAATGATTGATAAAAACATGCTAATGACAAAAATGCTTTGAAAGTTAGAAAGCTTTAGATTAAAGAAAAGAAAGAACTGATGTACAAGGTTAAGCAGATCAGTGACACATTTTGACAAGCCTACACATCACTGTGTTGGCAGCAATACAAGACAGTTGATGAGCCAGGAAGTCTAGCTCAGTGGTAGAGCACTTGACTAGCGTGCTTAAGACCCTAGAGCTGGGAGGAAACGAAAGTGTGGAAATCTCCTTTGAACTCAATTGGTGCTTCAAGGGTTCAAAAGGTCCAAAGATTCTCTCTTTGTTCAATTCTTACCTGAATTACATAGCTTCCCTTGAAATCCTAGCATCAACCCTGATGGGGACCATTAGAATCCCTTAGAGGAAATACAAGAAGACACCAAAACCACCAAGATTTCCATACCTACTCTAGCTACTCAAAGCTATTGTGACTCCAAGGTAGAGATGGGGAGGACATGGAAGAAGTATTGTTTTATATTGTTTATCATTATTTCAAACACGGGACATTCACGGGAACATATAAAGCTGAAGGAGGAAATAGAATTGTGTAGGCATCATTAAGTCTTTTGGGGTGCTAGCTTTATATCTGATCTCCATGGCACTTAAACTATGAACAAACCCAGTTATCAATGTCCCGAAGGCTCAAGTAATAAGTAGATGGCATCCAGTGATCTTGAACTGTGATCAAGCACATAGGCAGAAGTCATGTGGAAAGACTGGATCCTATGAGACAAATGAAACTCAAAGGACTATAACAGAGAAAAAAACATTTTGAATTCCATAAAAGGTTTTGTTTGTTTGTTTGCTTGTTTATAAGCCAAAACTTAAGGGAGGAAAAAAAGGGAGAAAAATCTCAAGCTCTTGCAACCAACCCCTTGGTCATGCCAGCAGAGGAGTCAGGGCAAGCATGAGCCAAACACAGTGTAAATGCCTTGGCATGCTCTCTGATCTCCACTCAACATTATGGGAACTGAAAGCTTCATTTTCAGAAAATGTCAAAGCTTCGTCATCCTGCATCTTATTTTCTCCTTGTCCTTCTGAGAGAAGTTCTCTATGCAGTGTAGAAGAAATAGATTTCAATCCCTCTCAATTGACATAAGCTTTGCTCTCTACCAACCGGAGCCAAGCAAACAAAAAACCTGAACAAGAGAAGAATCCACGGAAGAGCAAGAGCAATGGAGATGTTGTGTGCAGAAATCACAGCCAGGACGAGGAGCTCTCTCATGGTAAGTGTGTGTGTGTTGGGGGGGGGGGGGGTTCCCACCAGGCAGAATTGAAGACCCCACACACCACATAAAAAGTAAGTAGAGGTGTGACAAAGAGGTCCCAGCCATCAGCAAGGGAAGGTGACTCCTATGTAATCAAAAAATAGTGAAAGGGTACCTTTCATTTTCTCCATCCCTGCAAATCTAAGCAGCCAGGTTTTAATTGCATTAAGACAGTAATTCACAGGGCTGGAGAGTTGGTTCAGTATTTAAGAGCACTGGCTACTCTTCCGGATGACCCACATTCAATTACGTGCAACCATTTGACAGTTCACAACCATCTGCGATTCCAGCTCTAGGTGATCTAGTGCCCTTTTCTGGCTGCCCTGGGCACTAAGCATACATGATACACAGACATTCATGCATGCAAGACAGAATACATATAAGATAAAAACAACTAGGAATTCACTCATAAGTATAAGATACTCAGTTAAAATTCTACATAAAATCACCCAAATTCAATTTCCCTTTTTGAGTGTAAATCTCAAGTCATCGTCCATTGCAAATTCTTCACAAAGCCACTTCAGAATGAAATGTGGAAGAAAATATTCAATACAATTAAGAAAACAATTATGTTCAGTTGCATGAAGGAAAAGGTATGTGTCTACCCTGTAGTCTAGCATATTCAGGAAACTAAGATTACATATGAGTCCAGTGTTTTGGTTAAGATAGGGCACATCTTTGATTCTCTATGTATGCACGTATGAAGTACTGGTCTGTTGACTATAGTCCTGCTGAGGTAAAAGTGTCTAAAACTCCAATTATTCGTTCTGAAATTCTCACCTGAGACAGAATCATGCAGAAAGGAGCCAACAGGTACCTGTTAATTGGAAAGCTCCTGACTCTCCTTTGCAGTGTGACTACAACCAACAGTATTCCCATTTCTCAGTGTTGACAGAGCACAAACTCAAGAAAACAGTATGGTTTTCTATAATATTGGAAATTGGTTCTAATGCTTTGTCTTAACTCGGCTCCCAAAAGCCACAATTCCAGATGCTAGGGGTCCCTGCTCTGGGCTGGCTTTGATTGCTAATAAAGAATTGTCATACACCCAATGGCTGGGCAGCGAAACTTTTAGATTGTGCAGGCAAGGGAGCAAGGGAGAAGAACAAGAGAATCTCCATGACTCGGAGGCAGAGGGATCAGATTTAAGAGCTGCAAGAGAGAATCATCCAGCAATATAGGCAGAAAGGGAAAGTGGCACTAGTAGGCGGGGGATGCACAGAAGATAGCAGTGCAGCAAAGATAAAATATAGATTTAGGTGTTAAGCCAGGAAGACTGGAAGGGGGTGTATATGCTAGCTGTGAGGAGGCTTAGAAGTGCCCAGTCATTGAGCTAGTCGAGGCATATAAAAATTAGCTGGTGTGTGTGTGTGTGTTTCATTTGTGAATACAGAGCTCTTGGGCTCTCGACCCACTAGAAGCCAAAGTAGATTAACTATTCACTGCTACAATATTTGTTATAGCAAATGGCAGAAAGCCCTGAAAGTCTCCCCAATTAGCATTAAGAACCTTCTAGAATCCCTCTATAGAAGTGTCAGGTTAGGGATTGGAGGGATAGCTCAGGGCTTAACAGCACTTCCTGCTCTTGATGAGGACCTAGATTCAGGTCACAGCTGTCCATTAGCAGCTCACAGTAACCCCAGTTCTAGAGGATTCCATACCATCTTCTTATGGTTTCCCTGAGTACCCATGCTCAAGTGCACATTCACACACACAAAACACACACACACACACACACGCACTCACATACACATGCACACACAATTAAGAAAAAAATACATCTTTTTTAGATTTAAAAAATAAAAACAAAAATGTTCCAGGTCAAGTATCACAGGAAGTATAACAACTAATAAATCTACCATATTCTCCACTATTGTTACCTATTATTATTTCTGTGTACATGTGTGTATATTCATGTTTGTGTGAGGTAAGTGTTGATAGCCTTGCTCGGCTGTTCCCACTTTTATTTTCTGAGACAGTGACTCTCTCTGATGCTGAAGACAACTGACTGAGCTAGCACAGGGAGTGTCTGTGTTCGCAGTGCAGGGACTGCAGAAGCACGTGGTCACACACTCCTTTTACGTGAGTCCTGTCCCAGGAATCTAACCTCAGGTCCTCAAAGCTGGCTTTAGTGGACACTCTGAGCCATCTCCCCAGCCCTGTTACTGTTTCACACTTGTCACAAAGTAATGACTCTCAAGTAAGGGTAATCCTGCCTCTGTGGAAATAATCTGGAAACACATCTGACTGTCCGTTTATGTCTGCACTATTCTTCACACTCAGAGCAAAGACCACTGAGAGAGACTCATCTCCATGATTCTTCCTCATAACCCCTAAGCACATCTCTTCCCCTCTTGAATATTAAATCTCCAAAGATGTCCCTGATATCCTCATTAACCCTCACTACCACAACCAAGCCATGCCAAATCTGACTGCTTGTTATGACAAACTGTGTTCTTCAAAGACTTCTTTCCTTCCTCCGATCATTTATGAGTGAAAATTCTGTTATTTCTGAGCTCAGCATGAAGCACAGCCACCACATACTCGCATAGGAATCACTGCTCTCTCGCATTAGGAGTTATACACAAGTCACAACCGTAAATTTAAAAATTTGTCGTGTCTACTAAATTTCTGAAACTTCCTTTTTTTTTTCCCCCTTTTTTAAGCACAGGAAACTAACTGGCATTCCAGCACCATGTTCTATTTCCTATAACAGGAAGAAGAGGAAGAGACCTTGGGGGTTCTTGAGCATATCTGCTCCTTCTGCTGGGTCAGCGTAGCTGAGGAGGGTCTCAGGAAGCTCACTGCTAAAGACTGGAAGTTCTCAGTTGTCACAGTCTACAAGACCCAGCACAGTTCCCTAAAGCTGTCAGGAAATCACTTACTGTCACATCAGATAGATGGTGACCCTGTCTATGAGAAACCATCCCCTACCTCTACCCCCACCATATACTTTTTTCCTATATCCTTCCCGTCCCAACCAGGAATATTTAAGAGACCAGTAAACGTGAATTTCTAAATCCTGAAGACACTTGATTACTTCTGCTGTAAAGAAATAGACATTAGTGTCTGCATCTTAACATTTTCCTGTCTCCCTTGGCCAGAGAACCCACCTCCCATAAAACACAACAAAACCAGCTGCTTGGCTGCTACTCTACCCATGGGTCTTGGGGATGGATCTTCATTTCACCCCTGCCAGAAAAGTTCCTTCACTGAGAACTGGCACTGGGATGGTCAGGGGGGCCTTAATTCAGCATTGATGAAACTGTGTTTGCGTAAGAAACTGTAGTCCAACACTGATAAACCAATAAAGCTATTTGAATCTATGAAACTAACAGTTATAATAGCTGTAAAAGCTTCCCAGTATCTGAAATTAATTCCTGCATTAAAACATCCCCCTTCAAAAGACATAAATCACACCTGAAAGTTGTAGTGAGATAAATCTGGGACTGGTTGTGATAAATGTGAAGATTGTTGGGTTTTTAAATTAATAACTCTGTCTCTGTCAAATTCTAAGACCATAAACAGAAATTCCAATAAATGTATATCCATGACCACTATTTTACTGACAAAATCTAAAATCAATTAATGTAATTCTTATTATTATATTTCCTGTCCTCCCGATGCATAAATCTCTCTTCTTCTTTAATGCAATCTCGAAGTACATCACATTATTCCCTTAACTTACATCTTAAGTCTTCTGTTGTGCACTGCCGTGCCTGTGTGAAGAGTGAACATGGGGGTTTCCCACCTTTCATACAATAGCATAGCTTACTAAATAATTTAACTGTCAGCCTATGAATAGAAAAGATACTTTAAATGCTCTTTATACAAAATGCAACATAATCAGCAAAAGGCAGAGCTCATTTGAAGCTAAATATAAAGTAAATTATTTAAATAAAAATTTATGTTTTTGAGGAATCTCTCCATGAGGAAAAAGTTTAAATAATTTGGTGTAAGAATATCATCATGTACATGAAGAAATCAAAAAGAAATAAAGGTTAAAGATCACAACACATTATTCATTTCCCTGAACATGGGCAACTTTCAAAACAGGGAAAGCCAGTTCTGGTAGTAACAGTCTTTAATCCTAGCTACTCAGCCAGCAAAGCAGGAAGATTGCAAGTTCAAGACCAGCCTTGACAACTTAAAAGGGAGATTTGTCTGAAATCAAAAAGTAAAAAGAGGACTGGAGATACAGCTCACTGGGATTGTTTGCCCATCACACACAGGACCCTTGCTAGGTTTAATCCAATTTTAAAACAAGAGTGGGTTTACAGTCTCTGCTTTCTAGTGCATTGATAGTCAATGGTTATTTCATTATTATTTTTAATTATAAAACATTCCTGTGTAATCATCATGCTAAACAATGGATCTGGTAGGAACTTAGCTTCCTTTTCAAAAAGCAAACTGTTCTTCTACCACTGATAGCTTGAGGCTGGACTCATAAATCCCAGCAAACTTAATGCAAAAATTATCTTCAAACATGAAATCTTTCAATAGGACTGATTTTTTTTTGAATAATTATAGGACTAAGAAAGAATCCAGAGGCAAGAGTAGGGGGAGCTAAAATAACATTAGCATCACTCTAGGGAGAGAAGGGTAGTTCCCACAGCCTTCATCATCCACAGCTTCTAGACGTGAACTCTAGTCACCAGGAACGTGGGGAGATAGGCACACAACATGCAAGTGGAACCAGGAAGATGTGGAGGCAGGAGCACAGTCAACACACAATTGGAACCAGAGTGACAAAATTTGACAAGGTCCTATCATTCCAACTGCAAGAAATCCACACTCCTGGGTGGACCTGACATCCGAATGATCTCACCCCTTCTCAAGCTCCTCAGGGCCCCGCAGGCACACCTGGAGGTCTACAATAGAGGTCAGAATAAATACATCATATTACAGTGTGCTCAACCTATTCTGTGAGTGGCTGCCAAAATAGGTATCAAAATTTCATTTTTGAAAGACAAAAGAAGAAAATGGAGTCACAGCTCCACAGAGACAGGGACTACAGGTATTCAACCTTTAAACTCAAACTTGTACACCACGAGAGCTGAGGACTGAGCTGGGATAAAAACTGTGTCCTTCCATGGAGGAAGTTGAGGGCATTAAGGCGTGGATAGCCCACGTGGACTCAGAGCTGCCACAGTGAGGCTCTTGCAGATAGGTATGGAGGTGAGGAGTATACTCCAGGAGCTACCTGCGGATGCTGTTGTGTAGGTGTGCAAGCACACGCATGTGTATACGCAAGTGCAGGAGCTGTGTTCTCAGCTCCTTCCTCTTCCACTTCCCCTCTTAAAGGTGATCCCAAAAAGTTGCTATTCCCTTCTCAGCCCTACAATGATTTGAAAGACTTACAACTGGGGCACTATCATTTTTCTTGTGGTGTGACACCTAGCCAGCTTACTCTTTAGGGATCCTTCACAGTTAGTGATACTAACATGGATATTATCTCCTAATGACCTCCTGGAGTAAAGAGTTGACACATGAAAGAATCACCAGGGACCCAGAAATAAAATAATAATAATAAAAGAAATCTCCCACCCCTCTGCTGCAGACACCATCTTTCATTGCCCCATATGGCAGAAGAGGTGGATTTCTCACCATGATCAGACTGAGATCCACAGTAGAGTTCTGGAATGGTCCACAAGCTTCACTGCCCAAGTTTCAGAAAGGACTGAGCGCCCTGCCACTCACTGGACTCTGTAAGCAGCAGCAATTCCTTACACTATGTGAATCTTGCTGGACAGACTAGACAGGCCAACCTCTGGGGCTAGTGGGCAAGCCAACCCCGATAAATCAAGAACTTCCAGGTTCAGTGAAATTCTCTCTCAAGAAAGTAGGCAGAGAAAAAGAGAGGAAGATGCCTGATAGCAAACCTCCAGTATGTATATATGTGCATCCATTCACACACACACACACACACACACACACACACACACACACACACACACACACAAGGTACAAGTTAGGAATGCTTTCTATTCTTTTCTGTGCCCTATATAACTGCCATTGAACCTCCGTAACTCCTGAAGCCATACCAAAACCTTAAGGAAGTGACTCTGAAGATGAAGCCATCTGAGAAGCTGACAAAGCATGGGGAAGGTACACCATGCAACAGAGCAGGAACAGGGGGTTGCCCAAAAGTACTCCGGGCTGCAAGACGCCGCATGACATAGTAAACTATCCTTACAGCTAAACGACACATCTGTGGTCTTCTGAAAAGCTAAAACCTCCTAGTTGATCCCCAAACAGTTTCAGACACTTACACATGCTTCTGGAAATAAGTTCTATGGGATTGGGAAGGTGGGGAAACCCTGGTGATACTACCAGCCTATCAGCTGCAGGGTACCACAATGCCAGCAGGAAACAAACCTTGACCAGCTCTTTCCTCTACCTCAGGTGAGCTGTCCAATGGGCCTGAGTACAGAAACTTCCTTTTCACACCCTAGTGGGTGCTGAGAGAAAGGGCAATCATACAGGAAAAGGATGTCATAAAACAGCTCATTAGGAAGTGGTGTAAGAACTAAAAGCCACAAGCTGTTCTTAAAGTGTCAAAATCTCATGTCAAGAAGAGACCGCCAAGTAATTACTTAACAACAGGGATAAGAAAATACTTCCATTATCACAGAAAGTTCCAAAAGCAAACCCGCCCCCCCAAAACTGGCCTGGTCATCTTTACTAGCGCTTATCAAAAAGGCTAGAAGAAATTCACATTTTGTTCTCCTTCTAAAATTTCCCGATGGCCAATCAATACTGACTATACTAATGGTACTGCTAAAAGGAACAAGAGTGTCTGAATACCGGAACCTAGGAAACGGAAGAAAAGAAGAGCCTGCAGGAGGGAAACAGGCCAGCGAGAATGAGCCTGGAGCTGCCAAGTGAAGCTTTTGGGAGCAGGAGTTTCATGTAGGCTTTGGGAACTTTTGTGTGCATATAAAAGGCGGGCTTCAAGGTAAGAATGTGAAGAGACATCCTCAAAGCTTAGGACAGCCGGATCTGCTGCTTTCTAGACATCATGGAAGATAACAAGATCGAGTGAAGCAATGTAGCAGTCCCTCATGCACCCGAGACTCACTCTCTCTCTCTCTCTCTCTCTCTCTCTCTCTCTCTCTCTCCCCCCTTCTGTCTCTCTCTCCCTCTCCTTCCCTCCCTTCCTCCCTCTCTGAAATCTAGCAAGGGCTCAGTCAGTAAAGCACTTGCTGAGTTCACTCACTCCTCAATGCCAGCACAAAAATGTGTGTTGGGTGGAAGAAGGTAGATCCCCCTGGCTGACTAGCCAGGTCAAGGAGAATCCGGTACCACTAAAGACAATGGTACAGATCCTAATCAGTAACATACACTGGGTTGTCCTCTGGCCTCACATGCACACATACCAGAGATTCACAGGGGCTGCTAGAGGCCTGGTGTGGAAACTTACTGCAGGAGCCTGAGGACAACCTTAAACATGGAAGAAGGTCCAAGGTAGCTAGGACCAAGCATGAATCAAAATGTCACGCTATTTATTTATATGGCTGAATGAGGCTCATGCTGAGAGTTACATCGAGAGTAATACTGAGCCGCCATGGTTTCTGAATCAGACCTTACACATTTCCCCAACTTTTAGCCCAGCTCCAGGCAACCCCGTACCCTATGACCTTTCCACCTTATAGGAGTCTGGCTGTTTGACAGCTGTCTCACTATTTCAACTTCTCTGTGATGGCTATACTCCCTTCAGAGGAAGGTTGACTGTGCCAGTCTAGAATGGTAGACTATTGTTTAGATAAAACTGTTCTGTTTAGATGATTTTTCTTTAAATTGACCAAATGTTTATAAAATCTTCAATGTACTTTAACAGGAAGTTCAACATATCCAAACAGAAAATGAGCAGTTCTGCCAGACAGGAAAGATCCCAGGAAATTATGGCATTAACATTCAAAGATATGCTCCTACTAAAGACTCTGGATAGACAGATAATTCCTTGTTATAAAAATACCCGAGCAAGTGGCAGAGAAAGCCCTATTGTGCCAAACCCAGAATTTCTCTCTGACTAAAAAACATTCAAGAAGGAGTGACATTATTAGATTACGAACTGGTCTTTTTTGGATTAAAATAAAATCACCTTCAATGTTACACTCACCGAAGGCAGTATTTTATACTCCAGTGATGTTAGTCAGGGGAAAGCGAGAGTTCCTAAAAATACTAGACAGTGCTTCTCAAGAAGGCAACCTCAGGATTGGAGAGATGGATCAGCATGTGAAGGTTCATGCTGCCAAGCCTGGGGATCTAAATTTAATCCCAGGAGCCATAGGTAAAAAATGGCCAGTAAACCATCTTCTGGCCTACATTTGTGTTTGCTCATCCCCCACCGTGTGTGTGTGTGTGTGTGTGTGTGTGTGTGTGTGTGTGTGTGCAATTCCATGAGTGTGCATGTGAAAACAATTGAACTGTCTTAAATAAAACCATAAAGCCAGCAAGATAAAAAACTGGGTGTGAAGCTGGGAGTGGTAGTGCATGCCTGCTATCCAAATGCTCATAAAGCAGAAAGCTCGTGAGTTCAAGACCAACCTGGTCTATAAGAGGGAAGAAAGCAAAAGAGATACTAAGGGGTGTTAGATATGAATAAAGGACAAATGGAACCTCCAGTTTAGTAGGCTGATTTAAAAAGATAAAGACAGGTTCTACCTTATGCAGATAGCACTGCTGTATTTCTTAGCCTATTCCCCCAGATCTCAGTGGCCTATGAGGAAGTGAGCTCTGGTGAAAGAGATAGCTGGCATGCTTTAACAACTTGGACGATGAGAAAGAAGGTGCAGGACTTACTGCAGTCAACTTCAAACGAGCTCAGGCACCCTAACCACAACCTTGCAACTCATTCTGCTTTTTGAATTGAAGTAAACCAAGAGAAAAGTCAGTCTCGAAGCATATAGCAGATATTTAGTCCAGACCAACCTGAACTTTCCTAATGCAGTGAAACCATGATACCTTACTGACTGTGCTATCATGACCACTTCTCCAGGAAAGATGACAAGAAGATAAGGAATGGAAGTCCAAATCTGCTTAACCTCTACAAGAAAAGGCCAAAAGACCAGGGCTCAGGATGGTATAAGCCAAAAAGATGTGGTCAATGAAGATGCTCTAAACCAGCGCAGAACATTTATTTTCTCTCATCAGACAGTGAGTTTATAAGCTGAGCTGGGAACAAAAATGTGTGTTGTTAGGTATGAAAGGCTAACCTGCAGTCTTCAAGTAAATCTCACAGCACATGTGAATCTCTGTTATGTGGTTATTAGGCGTGCAGTGGGCTACATGGACTTTCCTTCAGAGTGATTAATCAAATCTTCCCACTTGCCCACAACCCCTGCCCCTGCCCCTCAAGGAGCCAATTTCAAAGGCAGAAATACCATCCTGTCACACTTATAACTAGGAGAAAAGATGTATAACTTTGATCCATTACAGATATGAAAAGTATATATTTCTATATGACCCTGTGTCTTGTGCAGGCCTACTGAATTTATGGGCTAATGAATATAAGGATTTATGCTATGTCAAAGTAAATATTGACCTTAGCTCTGCCCAGTCAATATTTACTGCTTTACTCAATAAACCCTGATGCTCATTTTCTAGCCAAGTCAATATCAGTTCATTAATTTCTGCATGGTTCATATCAGCATTTTATAAAATGTTTCACCTAAAAATTTGGATACAAAGAGTTAAAGAGACCGAAGTGCTGTTGCTTTCCTTATGGCCACATTTATTCCTAGGGCTCTCCCTCCTTACTTTGTACCCTCAACTGTTACTACTGCATGAATTTAATACAAGTCAGCAATCTATCCTAAGACACAATCTTCTTTTAAAATATGCGTATATTGGCATAAGAAATTTTCAAAACTTTTGCACAGAAACAATCTCACTCATTTCTCAACAGGAACTTGTGCAGTGTACACAGTTCTCCGTCTATTCACAATGGGACTGAATTATCTAGATCACAGCAATACATACTGTGGTTTAACCTACTTCATTTTGGTGGCTACTTGGAAGCATTTCAGCATAAGCTCCTACTGAAGGTCATGGAGACTGTCTCAAGAAGCATCACCTTGGAGACATGCAGGTTCCTAAAGCCAGTTGCAGGGATGAAAGAATGACATTACTCAACCTTCCACTAGGTGAGGCAGTGCTGTGCTTGCTGCCATGCCTGACTATGTAAGTTATATCCACAGAGACCAGAGTTGTCATCTGACCTACACACACACACACACACACACCTTTAGAAATAATTTAATATTTCAAATTCTAGAGATGTTCCCCAAAGTTCACCAAAATGTTCCATCAAAACTGGGAACTTCAGAGTCAGTTTAAAAGTGAAATCTGGACTGGCTTATAGCCATTTTTAAAGACCCATCATAGAGCCAAATGAAATTTTCATCAATGATACACTAGACACCAGGGCAATGCTGGAAAAATGGTTCATCATCCTAGGAGTCCCTCATGAGCAGCCATGATCACTTCTGATGCTGAACCCTAAGAACTCTTACATCTCTGAAGAGATGATACCAAGAAATATTAGGGTAAAGAGGATTTGTTGTTTGTTTGTTTGTTTTAAGAAAAAATAACTCAAGCCAGGCAGTGGTGGCTCACGCCTTTAATCCCAGCACTTGAGAGGCAGAGGCAGGCGGATTTCTGAGTTCAAGGCCAGCCTGGTCTACAGTGAGTTCCAGGACAGTCAGTACAGAGAAACCCTGTCTCAAAAAACCAAAAGAAAAAAAAAGAAAAAGAAAAAAGAACTCAAAATTAAGAGAACAAGAGAAAAATATGAGTTGAAAACAAAACTTCTTTTAAACAATCAAAGGGTTTCCCCTTTCAAATTTGGCCAAGTGTTTTAGAGACCCCAAGCATCTGGCATCAGATTTGCCTTTAAAAATAGGAAGCCAGTGAAATGTTGGACCTTGTGAGTTCTTGCTCACTCTATCTTGTAGTCAAAGATTAAACAAAAAGAAAGCGCCAAACACATAAGAAGACAGTCTCACCTACAGGTTACTTCAAACCTTGGGGACCTTCCTATCCTAAAACATTTATTTGAGAACACAAAAATAATTGCAGGTGATGGTTGTGAACACCTTTGATCCCAACACTCAAGAGGCAGAGTAAATTCCATGACAATCAGGGCTATAAAATGAGAAACCTCAACCCACCCCAGCCCAAAAAACAAAACAAAACAAAACCAACAAACAAGAACACAGAAATAAAAGGATTACTCCCAGTTTGGACTCAATGAAATAAAAATGTAAAAACCACTAGAAATATGGAAAAAAATGACACACCTTGATAAGATTAAATTCAAGTTTTTGTTTTTTTTTTTTTTTTTTTTTTTGGTTTTTTCGAGACAGGGTTTCTCTGTGTAGCCCTGGCTGTCCTGGAACTCACTTTGTAGACCAGGCTGGCCTCGAACTCAGAAATCCTCCTGCCTCTGCCTCCCAAGTGCTGGGATTAAAGGCGTGCGCCACCACCGCCAGGCAAATTCAAGTTTTTTAAATCATTATAACCAACCCATCACTTTCCTTCAGATTTATTCATTTTAAATTGAATAGGATGCCATCTTGAGTCTCTCCTGGCATCATCCTAGAGAATTCATCTTGCTTTCTCTCCCGAGTCCAAACAGTCATGGACCTGTAGTGGTTTGAATAGGAATGACCCCCATCTGCTCTTGTGTTTGAATGCTTGGCCCAAAGGCAGAGGCACTATTAGGAGGTGTGGTCTTGGTGGGTGTGGCCTTTTGGAGGAAGTTTGTCTGTGTGGAGGCGGCCTTTGAGGCCTCAAATTTTCCTACTGCCTTCAGATCAAGATGCAGAACTCTCTCAGCTTTTTCTGCTTCTAGCCACGAACTAATCCTCTGAACTATAAGCCAGCCCCAATATACGTTTTTCTCTATAAGAGTTGCTATGGTCATGGTGTATCTGCACAGCAATGAAAATCCTAAGACTGACTCCTCGGGGCTCTTTCCTTCTACTTCCCAAAGCCCCAGTGATAGGCCTCCTCACAACGAACACAGTCTTTTCTTCACATCTGGAGTACAAGAAACATTCTCTGGGGACTGTCATTATAGCCCAACACCTGGCATTCAGTAAACATTTCAAAATGGAGCAGAAAAGAAAAACTGACTTAAAAGCTGCAACGAGATTAACAGGGGTGTGTAGAAAAGAAGTAAGTCCACTGTCAATAAAGAAGAGGACTCCAAGTGTTGTGGGAGAGGTACATCAAGGCTGTGCTGGGAACCCAAAGCTGATTCTATCCCTGTTCAACTCTGGCATTGTTGCAGCCAATCAGGAGCTATCTACTGCAAAGATGAAGTCTAGGGAAATTACTCCCTAAAGAGACTCTGTAGGAGGCCTCAGGAGAGCAGTAAATAATACAGCAATATTAACATTAAACCTCTACGTTCTACAGTGCCTTCCATTCTTCCTATAACAAAAGCAGCCTTCTGTAGGCACGTGTATTTTGATTTACCCTGTACAGACATTCTTAAAAATAGGCATGGAAATGTAATTTTAAAGAAGTTAATTATATCCTCAGTTCACAAGGGAGCTCATTACTTAAAGGGCTCCAAAGGCAAAGTCTTCTATAAATCACCCACTCTTTTATCTGAATATCAGAGCCCGTTACTGAGCACTGGAGCACTCAGACTCTGATGCAGAGGCTATCATTTGTCTGTCCACCCATTTGTCCAGCTAAAAATCGGACACTGAAGCCTGATCTGGAGGCGCATTGCTACAATCCCAGGAATCGGAACCCTGTCTCACAAAGAGGCATTGAATCTGCAAAATCAAATGAGGCACGGTGCATGGCAGAGAGATAAAGCTAAAAGCTATAATCTTTGTCCTCAAAAATTGTACACTTAACTGGGGGGAATAAACCACATTCCTACACAGAGAGAGACATGTGCATGTGGAGTAGGGTGCAATTAAGAGCCAAAAGATTATCAGGTCTTCCAGTACAAGGTAAAAACCCAAAATTCATGTGTGTGTCACAATGCCTGATACTTGAACTTCACAGCCATCTGCAGGACAGCCCTTCATTTCCATTTTACAGGTAGTTTAAAAAAGATCTTTGAGATGCACTGGTCAAAAACACAGAAGCAATACCAGTTAGGATAATCCTGTCTGACCTTCAACTTGCCCAAGGACACAACTCCCCACAGGGAATTCTGGCAGTTGAATGTTTTGATTTTTGGATTCCTCTGAAGAAGGGCACCACTCCCACCCCTACCCCGACTCACATAATTTCTTTATATGCAAAAGCAAGTTTTTGAGATGCAGCGAATCCAGGGACAAAAATCACAGTCTGGTTTCCTTCCAGTGTTTGAAAGGGAGAGCCAATACACACAGGTCCAGAAAGATACTCTACAGTTCTACTTGGACTGCTTCCAGATTTGTCTCTTATTTCTCTTTCCTGCAACCATCACCTATCCAACATATGGTATTTTATGTAAAAAAAAAAAATTACAGAAGTTCTGGGCACACTCCAAAATGCATAAACTGTCATCACCTTAAGTTAGAGAAATTTTTACACCTTCACTGGGCTAAAACTACAGAAGACAAATTGTTTTAATATTTCTAATGAAATACTTGAGAGGACTGCATTTTTCTTCATGAAATTCCCCATAAGAAAAAAAAATCCAAAGATAAAAAGCAACCTGAAATGATAATCTTAGTCCCCACAACTAGCATCTAGAACTAATGTCTCACTTTTGATGGATGGAGTCGTCACTTACTATAGAAACCTTGACCCTTTGCTACAGTAACCAAGACCCAGAAGGGGAAACCCATCTCTGAATGACACAATCAGAGTACTATGGGCTCCTCAACCATCAGTCCTGTGTGCCAAAGTTGAAGATATTCCATAAGCCTGTCAAAGGACAGCTTACACATCGAATATAGACGTCTGTAGTATGCCAACGAATTGTGGAAATCAAGTAACTATGGTCACCCTAGAGTGAACACAGAAACGTGCACACTCTACTAGCAAAGTTCAGTAGTGAGTGGCCTTGGCCTAAGAAGAAGCTAATCCAGCTCAGAGCTCAGCCTCTGAAGTGACTGTGTGGGACAGCCTGGGAATAACAATGTCAGTACTATCTGCAAAATTGCATCCCACCAAACATTGGGGGATGGAACCTAGAGATTGTTTCCTCGACTCATGCTCAAACACAACCCACATCATTCACACTATCTCCTCACAGCCCTTTGCCTAAAAGGGAGATGCAAAGAACATCCAGAAGAAGAGGACCACAAGGAAAACCAAAGATGGCTTTCCACCCTGGGTAGCTCCAAAAGAGACAGACAAGGCTCTGCTCAGAACCCAAGCTCTGTGAATGTGAGCACAGCCTAAAAAATTTGTTTTCAGTGAACTGTCTCCTTCCTTTGCTCCTCTTTCTTTCATTACACCTAAAAAGTGGCTTGATAAACTCCTCCAAACTGGTCAGATCCATCAGAAGGTTCATCATGGACTGTCCTATCTGAACTGGGGAGTAGGATTGGGGGAGTGGGAGCTGATTTATCAAAGCAAGACTGGAGGGACTACAGCCTGTGAACACTATACACCTGTCCTTGCACAGCCTGTGAAGGAAGACTGCTCAACACTTTGAAATGCTCAGGTTAAAAAAAAATATATATATATCCGGGCTGGAGAGACAACTCAGTGGTAAAGTGCTCTTCCAGAGGTCCTGAGTTCAATTCCCAGTCACCATATGGTGGATCACAACCATCTGTAATGGGATCCCATGACCTCTTCTGGTGTGTCTGAAGACACCGATAGTGTACACATACACATAAAATAAAATCAAAAAATCTAAAAAAACAAAAAACAAAAGCCAAATCCAAGAGAATATTTCCTTGTAACAGGACTCAAGTTCCAGGTCTCACCACACACCCATGCTTTCCAGCATCATCTAGGGCCACTCTAATGCTGTGCTGGCAGGGATGAGTGATATAACAAATATTCTTGCCTAGAAAAGGTCTCTAGATCTTTCCAGGTTAAGTATTAAGTGTTCCAGTCCCTAAATGTGAACTATCAGCCTTCAGCTGGAGGCAGAACCTAAACCCAAACACATATACTCTGCTACACCAGAAGAGAGGATTAAGGACATCAACAATGGCCCCATTCCATAGATGCCACCACTCACCTTCCCCTGGCCATACTTAGTAATAGGACAAGTTTGGCTTCCTCACTGCCATTTCCAACAATGCCCCATAACTTCCAATTTCCTGCCTAACTGCATTATAACTCTAAATTGATGAACTGTAAATAACAGGCCACTTAACGCCCCTTCATGACTGATCCCACAGCCAGAGAGTACACAATGATAAATTTTCTTTGCACGACTTGGCAAGAAGCTATATGTCTATAATTTTGACCTCCATCTCCCAATTTACTTCATTTATCAGAAAGTGGTTGAGGGAAGGCTCTAATTGGGTAATTCGAATCACAAAGGAGGAGGTGGGGTGGAATTCTTCACCACCACTGTCTGTGAGCAGCCAAACAAAACAGATTTGGCCACTCTCCCTGCAGGGGCAGGAGATTTATCAGCAGACAAAAGAATGCAAGCCACCAACAGATAAGGGGTAATTAAAGATCAGGTCTATAAATTTTACACTGACATAAATTTAACAAGATTTGCAGAATCTTGGAAATTTGGGATTGAAAAGAAAGCCCTGACTCTCAGAATTGAAGTAATTCTATATGCAACAACACTGCATACTACGTAGATTTATTATGAAGAGTAATACCCATGCCTCTGAGCTCTCTCGAACAAAGAATTTGAATTATTCAGTGCCACAGTAATTTCAAAGTGGCCTGTCTTCTTCAAGTATTCCTCCTTAATTTGCTATGATCCATTTTCCATAAATTTTGAGTTTTAACATCTCTTTTAAAAATAACAATTCACCTACTGTATTTTTCTAGTTAGTTAGTTAGTGCACAATCCAGAAAGGTCTCTAAAGGCAAGAAAGTTATTTCTAATGTAATATGCACTAAAATCATAACAATGTATTCTCATTTCACTGTCTCAAAGGTAAACCCGAGCTTGGTGTAAGGTCAAGTATGGCAAGAAGGTCAACTGGTGAAACTTGGAAACACATTCACATTTCCTGGGTGATGGCAGATCACTGGCTATCCAAAGCTGGCTTTCAGGGACACCACA
The DNA here is from genome assembly GCA_036184795.1 of Tokudaia tokunoshimensis. Lineage (NCBI taxonomy): Eukaryota > Metazoa > Chordata > Mammalia > Rodentia > Muridae > Tokudaia > Tokudaia tokunoshimensis. The sequence continues at coordinate 106,204,459 of BTHU01000011.1, read as the reverse complement.
TGTCCTGAAGACAACACTGTCTCAGAGAGTGACAAGTTTGGTATGAAGACTCATTAACAAGAAAACTTCAGGGACAAACTCATGTTGGTTGCCATACGGAGTGTGGGTTTTCCAGATGGGGAAGCAGGTAAAAACCTTCAGGAAAAGCAGACTTCAATATTTCAACTTTTAAAATGCAAAAATTTCTTGAACAAACAGGAAACAGGACTCAGGCAAATCTTGATTCTGATTTTTTTTTTAACGCTTCCAGGGCACTAACCAACACAGCTGGACTCACCAGAGTATGCCCAGTATGGGTCTCCAGATGCCTTTCTCCTTCGGATCTGCACTGAGCTGCCCTGTCTGCTCTCCTGCAGGGACCCCACGTAGCCTTCCGTCAATGCTGGAAGAGAGGGAGAACACAGTGAGACAAGTCATCAGGCCAAAAAAATAAAATGATATCCAGACTCACACAGTGATGCAATTTACAGATCCACAGGCTTTAGGGGCTATCTAAATAGAGCCTCCTTCTTGCTTTGCTGTGAGGTGGCTTGTGCCTATAATCCCAACACTTGGCTGAGGCAGGAAGATTGCTTCCTGTCCTCGGCTGGCTGGGTTACAGAGTGAGAGCCTGTTTCAAAGGAGAAAAAACTATAGGAAAACCTGAAGCAAGGCATTAACACATTAATTATTCATATTAATAACATCTATGAGGTTTTATGTTTGGATTTAGGTTGCAGTTTGTTTGTTTGTTTTGAGATAGTGTCACTCTGTAGCTGACCTGCAACTGACCTTGTAGATCAGGCTATCCTCAAACTCATTATCCTCCCTGCTGGAATTACAGATGTAGCCCCCAGCCAAACCTTTACTAGGTACTTGATATACATTATATTATTAGTCTACACAACACCAAGTATGGATACAAAGGTCTCAGTGATAAGAAATATGCTTCAAGAAATGTAGCCCAAGGTTGAATCACCTTTAGAACCAAAATGTGTGCTTTGGAATCTAAGTACCTGAATAAATATGTATTGTAGGCATAACAAGTCACCTGGGCGAATGTGCTTTTCCTTGTTATCTGTTACAAGTAGGAGGAGGGGTGGGGTTTCAGGTCCAAGGACACTCATTAGGCGTCAGTGTAATAAAAAGCCCATATAGGAACTCAGAGTCAAACCGATACATCAAAACTAGAGCCTTTGCCCTGGGAGCAATCACATGCACTGGAGCTTCCTCAGGATGAATACCCATCTTCCACGCCCTTAGGCCCACAAATATTCCTTGTGGTCCTGAAAACAGCAAAGTACAAAACCCTCCACTACCAATGCTCCAAAGGAAATGCTGCATAATGGCCACTCACTCCTGAAAACTCAAAAGGAATCCAATCCACCCAACAAAAGCCAAAGGATTCTCTACTGCTGTGGAGTTTCCATCTGCCCACTCCAACATTCAAATCCCATCCCTCCAATCCTCTCCATCTGATGCAAAGTGCCTCTGGTGATGAGCCCACACCTGAATGCACAGATGTGTACAAAGACGAATATCACAGGTGCCCAAATCCCAAAACAATACACACCACGCACCTATATTAATATTCAAATGCACCCAAACAAAATCAAGTCTGCTTTCAGGAAGAAAAGAAAATGGTTAGAAGAAAGGTACATTTGCTTTGACATGAGAATAGCAATGGGAACTACCTTATATTTTCTCTTCAGATTAGCCAGCATTGAGGGCACCAGGGCATTAGCTGTGATGAGGATGTGTCAGTCAATGAAAAAAAATGCTTAAGACTTGCAACCAAGGCTAGAACACAGATGCTCCTAAGATGAGTCCTTAGAGTTAATGTGAGCACAAGAAATTCCAAATGCAAATGGAAAACCTGCAATGTGTTTATTAATCCTAAATGACAAAGTAAAAAAAAAAAATCTAAGTCGTTGCTCACTGTAACCTGCAAGGAAAATGTGGCCACTCACCATCCATCTCATCTGTAGATGAGCCACTCAGAGCACTACTGAGCCCACAGTTCTTACCCAGATCAAAGGAAAGCATCCCCTCCCCTGCTCACTCACGCTTCCCTCCCCTAAACCATGCTCAACAGTCAGTTCTTTTTCTGTGAATATGATAAATTTTTGAATGTGTACGTGTCTACTGTGTTTCCTATAATGCTTCAAAGCCCTTCCTCTTTGTATCAGGACAATGAGTACAGCAGCCTCCTGACAATGTGAGCAATAAATGACAAGTCTATCAGGGTTTGCAGTATTACCTCCGTGGAGGATATTTCTCAGAAAGCCATGCTATGAGCAGAGCACCTAACTCAGTTCCAAACCCAACAAACCAAATGATACAGGAATTCACTCTTAACTGATCTCTTACTGGGTGCACAAGAACTTGCAGGAAGTTAACTGTTTAGAATGTAATAAATTGGTGGACTGCCTCAGCTATAGTCCAGTAAGATGATTTTGTTTGTTTGTTTGTATTTGTTGAAAGAAAAGGTCTCCTATAGCCTGGGTGGCCTCAATCTTCTGGTACCCCTGATGCCATGTCCCAGTTTGGGATTACAAGTGTGAACTTCAACACACCTAGCTTATTAGGTAATGGAGGGTAAACTGTGTGCATGGCAGGCAGGTGCTCTACTCCCTGAGCTACATTCTCTGGCCCATGCCCAGCTGATTTCTAGATCTCTCCCTCCTTTATCTGTGAATGATGTCTGAGCTCACTGATGGATGGATTCTCAGCACTTGTTCTGGGTGTTTATTGGGTTCACAGCCCAATTTTTATTTTCTTTTGCTCCAGTAAACTCTACTAAATTTAAATTTGAACTGCTGTAGAGACAATTTCCCTCAGGACAGTCAGAATAGGAATTTGTTCCATGGACAGTCACTGTTTTAGCAGCAATCATAACCCATTTTATCTATCAATCTATCGTAGAATGAACAGCTACCCAGGCACCTCTATCTCTGCCAACACATAGGCTGGCCCTTTCTTTCCTTAAGACATTGAATTCCCAAAGCCCAGCATCCAAAAAACCCTTGTGATGAAATCAAGCACAAGGGTATCCAGCAATCAGTCTCCTTTGCTTGTGGGCGTGCTAGAAATAAGCCCTCAAGATGGTGGGATATGATTCCCAAAACAAAGGGTTAGGTGAGGATCAAGAATGGAATCAGCAGAAGCTAGAATAACAACAGAACCTGGAGCCAGGCCAGGAGGCAAACCATAGAGATCGATTCTTGTGATAACATTAAGCCCTGACCAGAGCCAACTAGAAGCCAGCCTGACCAGCACCTGTAGAAATGCAGAGTTACAATGAACTGATTAGACACAAAGCCACCTCCTGTCATTATGTAAACAGCCATGTAATGACTAGGATGGCATACTTTAAACTAGAAATGGCACACCAGATATCCTGTATATCAGATACTTACATTACAGTTCACAATGGTAGCAAAAGTATAGTCATGAAGTAGCAATGAGAACAGCTTTATAATTGGGGGTCACCACAACATGAGGAACTGAATTAAAGGGTAGCAGCATTAGGACGGTTAAGAACCACTACTTTAATAAGCTACTTCAACTTCTGATCATCAATTTATATTTCTATAAATGGCCTCTTTTTATAAAAGAGGTAAGATTATTAACACAGGAATGAGTTTTTTTAAAAAAATAGAATTCACAAATAAATAACATAAACTTCCCTGAATTCCGTGCCTTGAAATTCACATTGACATGTTTTGAAGTAGAACCCAAATAATAATTTTAAATGTCCTAGATTTTTGTTTTATTTTGTTTGGTTTGGGGCAGGGGGAGAGGGGTGCAGCCAAGGGTCACCCTCTGCCCGCACTGCCTTATACCAGGGCTCATCCACCAGAAAGAACAAACCCTGAAAACACAGCAGGACAGAAGGCTTTGAAAACCTAACAGGCTGGTCTTTGGGGAGGCAACTCCAAATGACTAGGGGAGCAAAGGACTCTACCACCAGGCACCACGCTCTTTCCAATAGAAGTAACTATATTACTTTTCCTTTTGATTGTGTCTGTCCGATACATGAGATTCCCTATCCTGCCCCCAGACAACAGTGGAATCATGTATTGATGGCACCTGCGTAAACTAAAAGAAAATTATCTAAAGCCCTCATCTCAATCATTCAATCAAAGACAAGGTGATTTTTAAATGTATTTTTTAAAACTATTTGAACAGCAGTATTAATGTATTACTGTATATACTGTATTAATGTATATACTGTATATAAGGCAACTTAATATTTTATTGAAGGAACAGAGGTTTGCAAACGGTAACAATCCGTGGTTCCCAAGTAAAGCTACAGAGTCAGCATGCCAAATTCAATCAATTTTAATACTCCGTCCTCTTCAGAGCTCCAAGAGCCCAGCAGCAGCATGGTACTGCTATGGTTTGGCTATGAATCATCCTATTGATTTTCAATATCTTCTGTGCAGAAAATTAAATTATGCAAATGCATGCCTTTACGGATCCTTACCTTAATGTGAAATTGCATACTTGCTTATGTCAGCAACTTAATTACACAATTAAAAATGGAGCGTGCTTATGAAAATGTGTGGTTTCACTCTTCAGAACAGACAGTAAGTGTAAATCTGCCTATGGTTATCATTTGAATAGTAGGAAGGAGGAGATGGTGTTATGCAAACATAAACTCTGGCAGGTTCTACAACCTAGCCTCTATGGTTTATGGATCTGGAGTTATTTGTCAGCTGAAAGTAGGCAAGGGTTTTGTTTTTTGTTTTTTGGTTTTCTTTTTTTTTTTTTTTTTTGGTGTGTTATATATAATCCTTCAAATTGCTGGCAGATTTGTATACAACACTGAGAAGCCCAGTGGTATACATGGATATACATGTTTCTGAAACAGGTCAACTCTAATGTCATTGTAAGCAACAAATACGTATCCACCATTGGCTAGCAAGCCTGGATAGGAAGAGTTTCACACTCTAGCAATCTTTGAGAGTCTTGACTGTACAGTAATAAAACGGGTTTTGGAGGGACAAATCCAGAGACTATCATCCCAATCTACGGACCCTGACAAGATGAAAGTGGAGCTTTAAAAGCCAACAGTATTAACTAACCAATGGTGCTCACATCTCACTCAGCAGGGGGAATCTTAAGTCAACTTGGTTGCTAGGCAGAGACTTAAATGAGTGGCAGGCATTTTCATCAGGGAGTTCTCAAAAACTCCTCTCCTCTCAGAACTTCTACCGAGCCTACCTCATTTCCAGCCAAAAGCGAAAAAGATAAAAAGGTTTCAGGCCCAAAGGCCCAATCCCTTCCTATAAAAATATCCTATGAGTTATCTATTACTGAAGACATCAAGGAAACAGTTTCCTGTGTGCATGATTTAATTTCCCAGAGCTACTGGACACAGTTTATAAGAATAAATGTTTGTACTCAGGGAATATAAAAGCAGATGTGATACCTATCTCCTTTACTGGATCTTCAGGAGGTTCTGTGTACTCTGTTATTCACAAAAACACGGTCTTGGGGGAAGGAACTTGAATTTTCATTAACTCTCCTGTGTTGATTTGTGTATGAACACTGTTTTCTATCAAAAACCTCCGTTCCTCTCAATAGATTAAATAACGATTTGACATAGATGGCTTTTTTTAAATTTTGCTTTCATTTTTATTTATGTGTATGTATGTGTGCCATGTGTATACCTATAGAGGCCATAAGAGAGTGCCATAATCCCCTGGAACCAGTTATAATAAGCAATTGTGAACCACCAAACCTGTATGCTGAGAACCAAACTCGGGACCTCTGCAAGAGCAATGAACAGTACTAACCATTGAACTGCCATCTCTAGGCCCAGATGTCTTTTCCTAAGTTTCACTGTTAAAAGCTAGAAGCTAGTGTCTCTGAGACTGTAAGAAATAGGAATCAAGTTGGGCGTGGTGGTGCACACCTTTAATCCCAGCACCTGGGAGGCAGGCAGATCTCTATGCTTCCAGGCCAGCCAGGGCTACATAGAGAGATCCTGACTTAAAAATAGGGAGGGAAGGAGGGAGGAAGGGAGGGAGAGACGGGGGGGGGGGGGGAAGAGATGAATTGAGTTGTCATGAACTCTTCCCGAATTGTAAAGGCATGACTATAATTACAAAGCCCATGACCTGTCTTATTTACTATAACTGAGAAATGGAAGTTGGAGATGCCCAGCAAGGAAGGATTTCAGAAGTACTACCACAGTGCCTCTACAGTGTACTCTGTCTTCCCGGTTTGAACTAATAATCTCCATTTCACTTCTGCTGAGTCAGACAGAATCTGAAATATGATCTGGTATAATCTGATGTGAAGTCCCAGTTTGCAGGCAAGAACTCGCGTGCACGTGTGCACATACACACACAGAGACAGACAGACAGACAGACAGACAGACAGACAGACAGACAGACAGACAGACAGACAGAAGGCTTAATCCTTGTGGCGGTTTGAATATTCTTGGCCCATGGACTGGCACTATTATGTAGGTATGATCTTGTTGGAGTTATTAGTAGGTGTGGTCTTGTTGGAATAGGTATGACTTTTTGGAAGAAGTGTGTCAATATTGGGTGGGCTGTGAGGTCCTATGCTCAAGCCTCAACTAGCACCGAAGAATCAATCTCTCTCCTGGTTGCCTTTAGATCAAGATGTAGAGCTCTTGGCTCTTCTAGCAGTATGTCTGCCTGTAAGCTGTCATGATTCGTGCCATGATGATAATGGACTGAACCTCAGAAACTGTAAGCCAGCCCCAATTAAATGTTTTCCTTTGTAAGAGTTGCCTTGGTAATGGTGTCTCTTCAAAGCAAATGGAAATTCTTAAGACAGTCCCTAACCCTGGGATCCAATCTTAAAGAGGTGAGTGGATCATAAAGACACTCACTTCATCAAGGGATAGAACTGTTCATGACTTTATAACTAAATGGTCTCGCAGGACGCCTGACTATAAAAACCCAGGCCTGTTGGAGGCATGTTTTTGTTAGGCATCTTGTGCCTCTAACTTCTCTGATCTCTTTTCCTGCTTCCTGAGTGTCATGAAGTCAGAGACTTTGTTCTTCCACTTCAAGGTTTCTCTCCTTACAGTCCAAGAAATGGAGAGTCTGCCACCCAAGGATTAAAACCTCTGAAACCACAAACAAAAACTAATCACTCTTCCTTCCAAAGTTTCTTCCAGATCTGTCACAATGAGAAAAGGTTAACAAATACCATTAATGATCACATAAGAAACAATGGCAATACAGCAGAGAGACTAATTGGATTTATAAAAGCACCCCAAATTCCTTCTAAAACATGCTTGCACACCAAGTAGCCTGTATATGAAGGTAATTTTTACCTAACTAGACGCTCAATTCTAGGGCATTGTAGTGGATATGAGGGTTTAGGAGAGGAGACTAACTCAAAATTAAAAACATTACAAAAAGGGTTTGGTGGTTCCTCCCATGTCTGGCTCTTCTACCCATCACTAAAATGGAGCAATAGGTTCTTTCATCTTCATCTGCAGAATCCATATTCATACAGTGGCAAACAAAGAGTTAAGCAGGCTGTTTATGTCTATTATAACTCCTCATACAACAAACAAATTAAGGATCCCTCGAGTATGATAAAATCAGGCACAATTTTCTCTAAATTTTAAAGAGCATTTAAGAACATTAAACTCCACACAATAGTACGAAATGAATATATCTTTATCTTTTTTGTGCCTACAATGAGCAAATGTATCAAATTATAGTTAAAAGTAATTAAATATTCTGACGAGTCTCACAGTTCTTTTGTGCTGTTTCAATTAATTGTGGTAAAATGTACTTGGTGAATGTCCCAAAAAGCAGAATCAAGAAGTGTCCCTCTTCGCAGCTATGGTGCTGCAGACAGCTCTAGCTGTTGTGTGATACCAAACCAACTTCAAATACAATGGATTCTATTACAGCAGATTGTCTACTTTATCATATTCAAATGCACCTATTGTCCAAACTACAAAGAACTGTTTTTCATTATATAACATGATAAAGAGATCTAACATAGAGCCATGATTTCTTTTTAAGTAAAATAAATCATCAGAACTCAGAGGCAATTCTAGGGAACAAGGGATCACACCATAGAGTTAGGTCCTACTGGGCAACAGACACGGAACAGCCTCAGAAAACTGAAATAAGCCAGAGAGGGAAGCAGAACCCTGACTCACTATAACATGAGCCGTTTTCCAGAAGGCAGAATCTATTGTCTTTTAAATCAAGACTAGAAAAATTAGAGCTACCTTCTGCTATAATTAACTGAGCCATGCTTTTAGAAGTTCGGAGAGTAGAAACACACTTTCCAAAAGGTCTGAGGCCTGTACGGCATGCTTCAAAGGCTGACTCTTCCCACAGTTTGATAACCCCGTGCAGAGAAAATCTGAAGGAGAAAATTCCCTGCCACAAAGACACAATCCTGAAAAGAAAGACTGGGTTCTTGGCTTCAAAGACTTCATGGTACCAGACAGAGGTGAAATGAACAGCTCTCCAGGCCTGTGCTATAATAATACTCTGGTTCCCAAAGAATTGAGTCTTGCAACACTGTAATCTGAGAAAGAAAATGAAGACTTGTCACTTGTCACATCCAATGCTACAGACATGTACATTGACTTTACCACTGTGGTCTATCTTGATAAATTTTTACTGATCCACAAATTGGCAAACACAGCCAGGAATTCATACAATGGTGCCCACCAAGTTGAGCACAGCCACCCAGTTAGATGTTTTACTTCACCAATGGGGTGTGTGTGTATGTGTGTGTGAGTGTGTGTGTGTGTGTGTGTGTGTGTGTGTGTGTGTGTGTGTGTGTGTGTCCCCAGCATGGGAAAACCCAGGAAAGAACCCCAGTACCCATATTTATCTGATTGTAATGGGACTTTATTCTCAACATCAACAACATGATGTATGAAGAGTAGGTACCTGTTTAGAGACAGGCCTTGAGAAACGGAGCTCCCTGCTCCTCTCTTCCATCTGACCATTTCACCTGAAATATTCCCCCATAGCCATCTGAGTTTTCAATCAGAGCCCAGTAAGTCATGAGGAACCATGGAAAATTAGGGTCATGGAAAGGCTAGTTTAGGGGTCTAGAGACTAGCTAAAGGGGTTTGCTGTTCAAGCATGAGAAATTCTAATTCAGACCTCGCATGTCATGCCAGCCACCCCAGTGCTAACATGAGGTGGAAACAGAAGAATTCCGGGGGCTTGTTGGCTGCTGGCTTAGCTCCAGTCGGAGAGACCCCGTCTCAAGGAATAAGGAAAGGTAGAAGATGACAAAGCAAGATACTGTACATCTTTGACCTCTATACACTGCACACAGTGCAATCCTGCCTACAAATACATAAGAATACAGCGTGACTGAAACGTGGGGAGTTGTTGGAGAGGGAGCCTCACTGAAAGTGAGGAAGACAGACTTCAGACCTAAATAAGACTGGGAAAGGAAGGGGGATCACACAAGGAGCAGCCTACAGGGTCTGGCAGGTGACATTCTGTGCATACACACAATGGTCTGTAGTACGATCTCAGGCAGTCACAGCTATGACCTAATTTAAAAGCACCTTTACAAATATAAAATCCTGTGATGACTCTGCTATGCAGGAAACAGAGTTGAAGCAGGAGGCCTTGATCACAAGCTGAACTCACCATCTATCCCCCTGGCCAGACCAAGATACTAAGTGTGCACCAGGGCTGAGAGCTGGCAAGTTCTACAGAAGCAAAACTCTGGAGATAGATACACTCATTTGAGCACATACAAGCCCACCTGGTTTTTACCTTTATATTGCTTTTCTTTTCTATGAAGCCGCCATTGCCCTTTTCAACTAAGTGGAAATAGTTCAGAAAAGAAATTTCAGACGACCTAGGGTATGTTTTGGTGGCAGAGAGCTTGCCTAGCATGAAACAGCACTGAGTCTGGTATTTACTACCACAAAAGAAAGAAAAGAAACTCCTTACTTAGATCAACATTTTAAAGGGGATGAGTACCAATGCAGATACACCTATTTACAAAGAAACCTGGAAGGGAAGGCAGCCGGAGCTGAGACAGAAGCTCAGTGGGTAAAGGCCCCTCCAGCCCGGAGTACCTCACTTCCATCCCCTGGACCAACAATGGTGAAGGAAGAACCAGGCTCCTCCAAGCCATGCTCTGGCTCCTTCAGAGTACCATGATGCAACCGTGCATATGTGCACACATGCACATGTGCAAGCACACACACAATTTCAAAGCAAGCAAACAGACAGAAAGAAGCAATAATAACACCACTACAGTTTTTCTGAGTGCTATATGCTGCATACAGCTATACCTGCTTGTGTATCGAACTGGTTCCTAAACACATCTATATCCACAGACTAACCGAGCTCTTGGACCTTACCGGAGAAGCTTCTTAGCAAGTTGGCAGTGATTACTAAAGAGACTAACAACTGGCGGAGCCTAGAGAGACTGAGGCATCTCTGTCAGAAATGGGGCATCTATACTACACGCTCTCCTCCCAACGCTCAAAGAACATAAGGAAAGGGAGAGCGATAATCCAGGAGCAGGAGGTGTGAGGATACTGGTGTGAAACAGGGTCCTCCTGATATGGCAAGACCACTGCACTCATAAGTTCACAGCAGCCATGGCTGTCTGTGTTAAGATCAAGGCAGGCAACATTCCAGCAGGGCTTGGAGAGCAGCATAGGAGCTCACACCCCTATGTGAGGAGCTAGTGACAGCTGATGATTGCAAGGAGAGGTTGCGTCAACGTTCTTTCGTTCTTTCATTCTTTCGGGCGTGAATCTGGTAGATAAACCATGACCTAATGCACTAACTGGACTCACTGGTTGGGCTTTGTTTTTTAAAAGAAGTTGGGGGCAGGGCTTCCTGGGACAATTGAAATACATTACACAGTCAACGAGTGTAAAACACACACACACACACACACACACACAAACTAAAACCTATACCCTCGTACAAGAAGAGTCCGGACCTGTGTGGCACTGGCATCCAGAGCACCCTGCTGGAGATTCCATGGAACAAGCAGAATTGCTTCTTTCAAGATTTAATTTATGCTTCTGTGTGTGCCGGAGTGCATGTCTGTGCACCAGGAACATGCAGGTGGCAGCAGAAGCCAGAAGTGGGCATTGGATCCCTGGGACTGGAGTTATAGGTGGTTGTTCGTTGTTAGGTGGTTGTTGTGGGTACTGTGAACTAGAACTAGGACCGAGGCTCCTAACTGCTGAGTCATCACTGTGTAAACACGCTTAAGAGCATGGCTTTGCCCCCAGTTCAGCCTCCCATAACGACCCTTGGGGCAGGTAGAACATTCTTCCATTTCACAATGTAAGTGCAGAGACGGAAAGCCATTTAGATAAAAGGTAATAAATAAATGAGATCTAAGACAATCTCTCAAGAGAAAACGATGAAGATTTTATCTTTAGCAACAGCTCAAGTTTGTGTATTAAGCTGCAGGGACAATATGACATCTAGCTAGGAGGATAAATGGCTAACTCTAAGGGTCTCTCTTGGTCCACAGGACCATCTCTCACTCCCAAAATTCTAATAAACAAGCTCCTCATTGCCTTTTTAAAGAAAAAAATTGAACAGATGTAAATCTGTCCATGGCATTTAAAGGCAAAATAAAAATGCAAGGAACTGGTTTACATTGCCAGGCAACCAAACTAGTGTTCCAAGTCAGAGCAACCCAAGGCTACAAGTTCATCTGTGCTGTCTCCGTGTTTCTGAGGTGGTAAGTTGGGCTCCATGCCAGCTAGAATGAGGCTAGCTTTGTTCTCTTCAAATGCAGCAAGAAATCACCCGGAGAACTATCTTGTATTCTGCTTGGCTCGAAAGGGGGTTATTAACTTGAAATAACACAATACAACTCTCAAGAAAAAATAATTTTAAAAAGCTATTCGAATCTTAAATAAAATGATTTAATTAAAAAAAAAACCTGTAACCATATATATTTTTTTTGTCAGATCACATCAAGATGGGTAAAGCTCATACCACTAAGTCTGCTTAAATAGCTCTAATAGTAATTTCTTGAATAATTAAAAGGAGGAAAGATCCATTCGTTGTATGTATGTGAGGTTTGGGGGTGAGGGAGCAGGGGAAGGCTTATTAAGCAAATGTGATTTTCCCAGTGTAGAAATGGCAGTGCTTCAGTGGCGGAGCTTGTCCCATGTTTTCTCTCTTGGTTCTGCTTTTTGTAAAACCTCCAGCTCAGACTAATTAGTCGGCAAAACACATTCAGAGTCCAAAGGAAAAGCAGTTTACGACTTGCAAGACTCAAGCCTCAAAGTCAAAGTTTCAGCTTAATACCCCCCGCCCCCACACACGCAATAACTATTTGTACACAAAAAGCTGAGCAAAATCAATTTCAAGAAAAGGTATCTGTCTACTTGGAATCTAAATAGGCTCTGTAACCTAGTCAATCAAACTGGAGGTTGGAGGGAAAATAGACTTCTTCCTTTCTAAAATGAAACTATATCTTTAGGGGCTTCACTATCAGGCACAATTGAATAAAAGAGATTGCAACCTTTGAAATATGCACAGATGTGTGAGTTGTAACACACAAGGCACTCGCTACATTTGTTACAAACTAGTACAAGAAACAAGTCAGGAGAAACTGCAGCTTCACAGACTAGAGATCCTGGGATCTGGAAAAGAGTCCTGCCTTCATTCAGAGTTGCCAACAAAGGATACTGCAGAGACTTACCCTTACACACCGTGTCCTCAGTCCAGCAGGGACCTGCTAACTGAATCCCAGATCTTTAGAGATAAAGAGAAGCCTTAGCTTTCTCTTTTCTGATGGTCTGTTCCTATTCTGATTAACTCATTCTGTGACAGTAAAAAACTTAAACCCCAAGAGCAGTTAAAAAAAAAAATACAGACTTTAGATGTTGTAGAAATAGAGTGTGATGTGTGAAGTTTATGCATTACTGGGAGAAAACAAAGTTAACAAACTGAAATGCACTGTTAATGGGGTGCTCCTGAAAGATGAGCTCCAGGGGCTAGAGAGACCACTACTGTACTGTTGGCTCCTGGCGCGGTCTTAGCGGTAAGCTTCACAGCAGCTTATGGCCCTATGTAACAGCAGCTTGAACTCCTCCAGCTCCTGCACATATGGTGCACAGACGTAATCTCAGGCATAAATGCAAACACACCGGGAAACAAGGTCTGTGAGTTTAAGGCCAGCCTGGTCTACAGAGTGAGTTCCAGGACAGTCAGGGCTACACAGAAAAACCCTTTCTCAAAACAACAACCCTCCCCACCCCTACTAAAGCAAAGAGCTATTATTAGCATAATTTATAGATTTACAGGAGGGGAGGGTTCACTTAACAGTAGATGCTTGCTTACTAGCATGTGGGAGACCCTGGGTTCAATTCTCTGTCTCTGTCTCTATGTGTGTGTGTGTCTGTCTCTCTCTCTCTCTCTCTCTCTCTCTCTCTCTCTCTCTCTCTCTCTCTCTCTCTCTGTCTCTCTAACTGTTTAACACAATTTTTAGCTATGTCTGATGGTGCACACCTATAATCCCAGGCACTTGGAGACTGAGACGGGATTGTGACAGAGGTCTAGTCTGCAATACATAGCAAACCACTTGTCTCAAAAGTAAATAAAGTAAGTTACCCAAAGTAAAGAAATGTTCAAGCCAGGATAATACAGGGCTAGAGATACAATGGCAAAAGGAAAGGTTTTTTTGTTTTGTTTTCTTATATATATATATTTTTATTAGATACTATTGTGGATGCCAACAAGCACTTGCTGACAGAAAAGGTTTTTGGAGAGACTTCTTTAAATTTCCATCTCTACATCACAAAGTAAATTCCTTCTTCATAGTTCTCCTGCATCAATTAGTACCTGGTTACTGTCTGGTTAATACATTATTCGATATTCAATATGATCAAAATCTGGAGGAAAAATAAGTCTGCAGCTTCTGGGTGCACACTGAAGACTGTGGTAACATCTACACTCCCTTTTGATCCTTTGGTTCCAGGAGGCACTGAGCCAGGACCCAGAACCCACTGAGTATGTCCCATCTCCTGCTCACCAGAATGTGGAGGGCAAATCCTGTCACCCTTCCCAGGTGATAAACTAAGCCACCAAGGCACAGAATGGGCATGTTCCCTACCAGAGGGATACTATGTGACAAGACCCAGATGTTTCATGGCTAGATAATCAGAGCTCCACATTCTCTCCAGAACTCTGGAGAATGAGAAAAAGATCTTTTCAAAACATATAAAAAGACCCAATCAAAATATCAGCACTGGACAAGTCACATACCCAGCCTCAAGTACTCAGTGGGGCAACTAGATGCCCAACCCTGTATCCCACTGAAAACACAATGTGGTTTGACTGTCCTTTTCAGAGATTTCACACTGAATGAAAAACACTTTCTTGTTGTACCAAATACACTATAATAAAAGTGATAATTCCTGAAAATTATTACAAGGCTTGCAAAAAGAATCCTAACACTACAGCCTACACAGGGAGGCATTATGCTAACGCCAACTGCTGAGAAAACAATCCCGTTTCCCTAAAACAGAAGAAGGGAGCATTCCATGCAGGCATATGTTCACATTTCAACTGAGAAATGGGGATGAGAAGGAAGCCTTTAGAATCGTTACTGCCCCATACTGCAGTGGCTGGCCACACAGGCTTCACGTGTTAAGATATACCACAGCACTTAAGTTACCAAGAAAGAGGATAGGAGATTATCTATCCAATTTGTGCGTTTATTACATGTTAAAAATGGTATTTTTGAGGGGATGGAGAGAAGGCTAAAGGGTAAATAAGATACCAGTTGTTCATGTATGAGGACTTTAGTTAAGAAGTCAAGCATTTGATGCCCCACCTACAACCAATCTCAGGACTTAGAGAGGGGATCCTTGGCCAGGTACAGAAGTCAGATCGGTGAGCTCTAGGCTCAGTTAGAGAGTCTGCCTCAATACAGAAAGTGAAAAGCAATAACAGAAGATACCTGATGACACTCTGACCTCCGTAAGTATAAGTGTGTACAAATGCAGATACTCAGTGTGGAAAGGGGACTGAACTGTTGGGGAACGAACTCAGGCCCTCGGGCAAGCAGAGCAGTTACTCTGCTGTTCCTGATGCCTCCTTGTGTTTCTATTAGAGACCGGAAACTAGAGAGAAAACTGAAAGAAGCCTTGCATGGAATGGATGGCTCTCTACTGGCTCACAGCCCTTTGACACTGCAACCCAAAAAGTTCAAGCCTTCGAAATCTACACATATGGTGGCGCGTGCCTTCAATCCCAGAACTTTGGAGGCAAAAGCAGGCAGATTCCTGTGAGCTTTTAGCCTGGTCTACACAGTGAGTTCCAAGATACCCGAGGCTATATAGTGAGACTCTGTCTTTAAAAAAGATTTTTTTTAATATAATGCTTTAAATAAGTGTATGGGTTTTTGTGTCTGACCAGATCCACAGCTATCTGGGACTACCTGTGGCTGGCCAGGCATAGGCTGGACACACCTATTTGAACCTTGCATGGTTGTGAATGCACCACATTCTGTCTAGCATCCACATTCTGTCTCTGATATAGTCCCTACTCTGCTTCTTCCTCAAAGAACAAAAATTGGGTAGAACCCAGGCTTGTTGTCTAGCTATCTTATTCCCACAAAGTCAACATTTAAACTAATCTGTTTCTGCTCTTTTCCTATTCAAGATAGTACTAATTCATTGAGGGTAGGGAAGATATTTTTATGTAGCTAAGTGGTTCCCTGGTCTCCTCACTGGCTAAGCATTGAAAACATAAGGCTCATGAATCCATCTGGAGGCCCTGACACCTTAATTTGACATTGAAGAATGCTTCAGATACAGCTCAGCTAGTGGAAGAGAACTTGGAAGGACATGCAAAAATTAAAAGAGAATAACTTTACTTTATATATACTATTAGTGAGATGCCTAAAGGAACCAATATACTCCTCCTATAAATACACATCATTCTGCAATAACCACAAACACTTCTGGGAGTCAAGACCTTAGGCATACCCTCTCAATTTTACACACTTTTTTTTCTTAAAGATGTGATGAATTAGCAAAACTAAATGTGCCATCTAAACTAGACACTTCGGTGCTGCCCTATGCACAAACGCCCACCTTCGTGTTGGCTTCTTCTAACTTCACGCCAGTTCTCTAAAATGGAATGTCCCTTTGGATTCAAAGGTCTAAATCCCAGGTCACTAGTCACTGATGTTATTGGAGCCAGGGACCATGGTGTTATTGGAGCCAGGAGTCAGTACTTGAAACATGGAGGTAGGAGGACCTTGAGTTCAAAACTAGGTTGTGCTACAGAAAAAGACCCTGTCTCCAGATAATAATGACAATGAAAGAAATTTAAAAAAAATGAAACACAAAGCTGTGGATGCATCTCTGAGCATGGTTCTCTCAGGAGACACCAGAAGAAAAAAAAGCTTACATACTTGTAATCAGACCCACTATCCACATACTTAACAAACAGCTGAACGCCACTCATTTGCTCAAATCAACACTATAAATTCATTGTTAATGGAATGCAAAGAAAACAAACCGCCTTTCTACACAGTATCTTTAGAGAATGACAGGAGATAAAAAAAGCGTGTTCTGCATTTCTTTCTGGCCTGCATTTGAAGGTCACAGGATTTGCAACAGATGTGGCCTGGTATGAACCATGAAAGTCTGCATGGCTAATAACAGTCAGGGTAAGGCACAACAGCTGAGGCACTGTAGCTGCAACAGTTGGTGGACTCCAGGCCTAGCAGGATAACTCCTGGTTCTGCCAGCACCACCACTGATTGCATCCCTGCAGGCATGCTGCCCTGGAGGGGCTCAGCAAGTTACATGCCTGCAGGAGGTCACAGAGCATTCTGTCAGAGAATTAACTGCAGACCTGGGGAAGACCCTGGCAAACTTATCTGAGGAGCAAAATAAGCGGGGGGGGGGGGGGGGGATCACATTTGTGCAGCAAGTGAAATAAAGAGGCCTGTTGGCAGCATCCATGGAACTGATCAATAATCTTATTATCGCACAACCAGGCATGCCCATGGTAAATTCTTTTTTTAATAGCATTTATTGCTTTTTCTGATTATAAAAGTCGTAAATATTTGCAGTGGAAGCATACTTAGGCAAAGTACATTAATAAGCACAGTGCATTAAATAGATGGGTGAGTACATAAAAAGCATAAACAAGAAAATAAAAATAACTATAACCACTGTTCAAACTTTGGTGTATTTCTCTCCTGTGTATCAATGATCAATAGGCCTGGCTTTTCAAGGTATGGAATGTTTCACAGGGAGTTTGTACTAAGCTGGGCACTGGCAATGGCAACTCAAGTCCTTTAGAGGAGCAAACAGAAGGATCTGGAGTGGAGATCACCCTGCACCACTCTGCCATACAGTGCTTCAAAAGGGAGTCAGAGCTAACTTTTAAAAAAAAAGGAAAAGAAGATGAAGATATTGCTCATCTCCAGGAACTGCAAAGTATGAGCACTACAGGGCAATCTAACTCCACCAAATCTCAACTGAGGAGTCAGAAAGAGAAGTATCTTAACGTGGAAGTTCAGCAGAAGTGCTAGCCTCCCAGGAGGTTTCTAAACTTCTTTGGCAGAGAGCCAAGACTGAGTACCAATAAACAGGGTTACTTCAGCCATCAATACAAGCAACTCCTTAGATCAGTGGTTATTTAAAAAATAGTCATTTGGCAGCAGGTTTAACATACATGTGCACATAAAAGAAAATAAGCATTTAAATTCTCAATCAAGATCTGATCTGATATGCTCCTCTAGTACAGAGAAAGCTATTTGCCCCAGAGACAATCATTCTCTGACAACTAAATTCTTTCTAAGTATTTTCCACCAATCACCCAAACACATCTCCATCCATAGTGAGTGAGAAAAATCCCAGTGGGCTAAAATTCAAGAGACCTTGCGCTTGCAAGAGGAGGGTGAACAATACACGGCAAAGACAAAGGTGATGCTGCACATAAACCACACTAATGGGACTTGAATGGATCCTGAAGTGTCATGCCAGGCACAATTACAGACAGGGTCACAGAGGGCGAGGACAACAGAGAAGTTAGATGAAAAGTGAGATGTGTCCCCTACCAGGCACCCCCAGGCTGTCACAAACATCCAGTCTCCCCAACAACTAGCACCCCACACCATGGTGATTTGATTGTGCTGCCCCCAGGAGCCCATGCAAACTCAAGGATCAAAGCGCTGGCTCCTTTGCAGAGCCTTGAGATCCAGCTCAACATTGAATTCCAGACAAAGAAAAAAGGCAAAGAGTTGATAAGCAGACATTTCCAGCCCTTTGGAAATAGCCTTCAGGAAACCCAGCACTTGAAAGAGAGGGCTTCTCAGAGAGCAGTGAGGTCATTTTCAAGAAACACAGCAGGTCTTCCCAGGTAAAAATAAAACAGAAGGAGGTGGGGTTAGGGAAGCAAGTCTTCAAAGGAGATGCCATCAAAGAGAAGGAAGAAGGAAATTACTCTAAGCCATTTCATATCTAGGGTAAAGTGGACTGCGTGGTGTGAGCATGCAGACAGGATGGAGCAGAGCATGCAGCCCACAAAGAGCCACACAGTTTGGCCACTTGATTGTACTGTTGCACAATGGCACAAAAGCCATTCAAGGGAGCAAGGAGACACTTCTCCATAAATGGTGCTGGACCAACTGCACATCCAAGGATTAAAACAAGAAGGGGAAATCTCACGGTAGCCTCACACGGAAAGGAAATTCAAATTGCACTGCAGATTTAGAGGTGGGATATGAAACATTTTTAGAATAACAGAGGAGAAAATTCTCTGGACCAGGAGATTGGGGATAACTCTTTGAGTTTGTTTGTTTGTTTTTCAGACAAGGTTTCTCTGTGTAGCCTTGGCTGTCCTGGAACTCACGATGTAGACCAGCTGGTCTTAAATTCCGAGATCCACCTGCCTCTGCCTCCCAAATGCTAGGATTAAAGGTGTGCACTACCACTGCAAAGCTGTTTTTGTTTTTTGTTTTTTGTTTTAATGTAAATCAATAGAAGCATAAAAAGAGAAGAAAAAGGACAGGGCTCATTACAAGTGTGGATTTGCTTGGAGAAAGGTGCTGGTGCAGAAGCAGGAAGCTCTCATATGAGAAAAATAAAAATCGCAAGACTACCATATAGACTTTGCATATAACTCTCAAGATAAACAGTGGGTGAGGAGTGACGTAAACAAGAATGGGGAAGGGGGGTGCACACAAGTGGGTGGTGCATACCTGTAATCCAGAGGTGAAGCCATAGCTCACAGCTTCATAGCAAGTTCAAGGCTAAACCTTGTCTCAAACGAGCCGGGTGGGACAAGTGAGGGAGCTGGCAAGGTATGCAACGGAACGGAGCAGACCTCTCAACCTGTGACACAAACGGGGACCACCTGGGAACCTCACTGCACATCCCTCAGAACAGATAGAACAAAGCAAGAATCTGGTGGTAAGGGTTGGGGACAAGCTGCCAACAGGTGGGTCGCAATCATGAATGGAACGGTAGTGTAAATAGAAAACCATCTCTGTAGAAGAGCTTTGCATTTTCTTTAAAAACTTAACATTCAGACATTTGCCAGGCAGCCCAGCAACTGTGGAGCATCTATCCCAAAACGGGCTAAGAACTGAGTTCACAGAAGCCCTAAAAGAGAAATAGTCAAAGTTTTCCCCCCAAAAGTGAAAAGGTCAGGAGTACCCATTACACTGAACTCAACCTCACAAGAAAGTTAGCCCAAAGACTGGTACACTCAACCTACAGGCATGGCAGAGGGATTGTGCTATGTATAAAGAGCCACTCTGGGGCCATAGGGTCTATGTACACAGAATTTTCAAACTCATGCTCTAAGTAGGTAATGTGGAAAGTCAAGGAGACAGCCGGGCCTCTGCATAACCTCTTCACTTCCCTACATATCTAATTATTCCAAAATAATTTAACTATAGGTATATGTAAAACACATGCATATCTATAGATCTTAGACAACCCTGACCAACAATTTATCAGCTTCGCACTGGTACAAAATAATATGTGTTCAGTAGAACTAACACCAGAAATTGTATATTTTAAGCTAGTAAGACACTGAGCAAGACACATGATGCTGGGTAGGGGCAGGGATCACATTCCACAGCTGCCTGAGTGATCACCAGGGGGAAGTGAGACTATGGTATATGACCAAGCTAGAAGTCCAATGAGCTACATGCATTTTCCACTTGCAAAATATTTAATGTATGGTGAATGCAGGAGATATACCTTCTACCAGAGACTCCAGTAATCACTAATTTTGCTTTCTTTCCCCTTCATTCTATGCTACTAAGTGTGTGTGTGTGTGTGTGTGTGTGTGTGTGTGTGTGTATGCCACATGTGTGTAGACTCCTCTGAAGCCAGAATAGGCACAGGATTCCCTGGAGCTGAGTTACAGGTAGTTCTGTGTCCACAGATGTGGGTGTAATGAACTGGACTGGGATTAGCAAGGCTCTTAGCTACGGAGCCTTGCTAATCATCTCTCCAGTCTGCTCTCTCTCCAACTTGTATATGAATTCCATATGGAGACTAGGATATCACAAGCATAGAAGTGGAAATGTACAACAAGGGAACCATGGGGTTTGCCCATTACTCATTCCACCAGAAGTGACACACTTATCTCACATAAAAGCTAAAGGAAGAGAGAGCAAGAGGAGGTTGGGAGAGCGCAAACCTCAGTCACTTCCAGCCAAGGTATTTCCATAGATAATCATCTCACAACATTGATGAGATTGTGTGTGTGGGGGGGGGGGAGGTTCCCACCACATTTTAAAAACATCAATTTCTGTAGATCCTCTGATAAAATACTTTGTGTATTTTCAAAGAAGGAAACAATTGTGTGTTAACCACACATTGCTAGGCCTTCAAACATTGTATTGAATAAGGGATAATTATGTAACCTCCACAACAGCCAGCTCAGGAAAAGAAGGGAGGAGGGGTCCTAATAGTCAGCCAAGGATCAATGCCAAGAACAGTTCTAACTCTGGGTAGGCCACAAAAGCAAAGGCCTGACATTAAGCATCCTCACCCAGCCACCGACCTGCTCCTTGGATGGTACCTTAAGTCCTTACGTCTACTGTTCAAACCACTCACACTAAAGCACTGCCTTCACATCCCCACTGTCGATACGGCCCAGCACCTTCACAGTTACTGAGAACGGAAAATGCTCGTTCATGATGAAATAGTTACATACTGAGCAGTCCTGAACCAGCTTTTCCACTCTTAGGAAAAGAGAAACGGCAGTCCATTTACAATTCAACCAAAGTAAGCAAACACAACCGAAACTTCTGTTATTGATTGCCTACCAAAATAAAACTTTCACTTTGCAGTATGAAATGAAAGGAAAGCAAAGCTAACAATTTACAGTTGAGCTCCATACTCTAGATTGATGCATAGAATGCCAACCTAGTAGGAGAGACGCAAGCATAAACTGAGCATAAACACCCAGATTTTTTGAGTTAGGATTTAGTGTGCCCTTCCTGAGCTGGCTTGAAATTCACTATGTAGCCAAAATGAGCTTAAACTTCTGGTCCTCCATCCTCCAGTTCCTGAATGCCAGGATTCCAGGGTTTATGCCGTGCTGGTGATTTAGCCTTTGAGCTCATCCACAGCCCTCGAAAGCCCCATTCTGATTCTAACAATTTCAATGGATACCCATCTTTCTACTAGTTTCACAACTGATATTGTATAAACTTCCTCTTCCAGATCAGAATCCTCTGTTTCTGAACTGTCCCTCCTCCATTGGGCAGTATGCCTTTGGCAACTTGAACATGCCCCTCAGAGTTAACATGATGGAAGCTGGGGTCCGATGCAAAGGTGCTGGGAGAGGACTAGTGAATAAACTAATATCCTGTCTTGATGACCAGTTAGTTAATATAGAAGTAGTTTAATAAAACACAGACTGGGGCCAGGGAGATGGCTCAGAACCCATAGAGAATTGTGGTACTTCACAACCATCTTCAACTCCAGTTCAGGGAATCTGATGCCTCTTCTATCCTCTATGTGCAAACAAGTAAAATAAAAATAAATAAATTTAGGAAGATACCTGTCATCCTTTCCTCTCAGCTGTTTTGTGTGTGTTCCCTCCCCACCCTCTCTTCTTTCTTCTTTGCCCTTCCACTCTGAGTCAACCCAACAAAAGGCTACTACCTACCAGCAGGTACTACGTCCATGCTCTGCACTCTCCAGAATTATTCACAACTAAGGTTCCTTATGTGATAAATGTCCCCATCTGTTCTAGTCTAGAACTGCAGCATGAAACAGACCAAGACAAGCTTCGAGGGATGTTCCTTAACTTCATCTGCCCGGCTTTCAGTAGATCTGCATACAAGATTTCGTCACGCCACACTCTGCCCCATCAAGAACCACGTTGTGCTCCAATCCAAAGCACAAGTGACAGAGCAGGAAACAAGCTGGGCAGCTTTCCCCGACTCCTTTGTTCTCTCACTGCTCGGACTTTCACCTTTCTTACTTGCTACTGGGCATGTCCAAAGTGATGCACAGACTTTACTCATGACGGCCCTAGTGAAGTCTCTACAGCTTTTAGAGAAGCATTAACTGGTACCATGAAAAGCAATACAAAACAAGCCCCACAACCAATCATCTGCTGGAGGTTAATAATTATGTAATACCTCCCAGCACACCTTCAAGTCCCATAGTTAACTGTTGAGTTGTTGGGTGCTTGCTTGCTTGCTCATTTGTTTTACATTTCTGTTCCTCTGGAGACTCTTCTGCCACCTTCTAGGATAGAATCCCAACAGTGATGAAGGGATGGGTTAAATGGCACATTTTCGAATATAGACATCTTAAAGCTGGTAAAGCCACCATATCCTGGAACTCAGGATCGAATCTCAAACAGTTAAAAAATATCGTCATATTTGATGACAGTCTACTACTTGTAACAGACTGCACTGTAACGACTCAGGCTGTGATTCTAATGTAGGCATCTATGTGGAGGATAACAAACTCTCAAATGGCATCAAAGACTGCCCAGTGACCACAGCAGAAATGTACAATAATGTCAGTTAAAAAAGCAGCTGGACCAAAGGGTAAAATGGGGCACAAGTGTATTGTGCTTGGTTGAATTCACAATATACCGAAAGGCAAGAAGTTAAAGAATCCTGCAAGACTATCACCAGAGAGGTGTCTGATTAAGTGTCTAGCAAAGAGAATAGACACTAAATTTAAAATTATGAGCAAAGGAGGTTCGCCAAAGGAGATCACAGGCAAAATATTTAAATAATCAAGGCCAATGCAGCAGAAACAAGTGACAAACCTAATTGGTTGAGTTATAATATTGGTGCCTTGTAACCAGATAATACTTCAAAAGTAACTGCATCTGACAAAGACTGCAACTAACCCTTAAATAGAGACCAGCATCAGGTGTTCAGGGATCTTTGCCTATGATTAAGTTACTCTAATGATGCGTTCTGACTACCTACTTGTGCTGTCCATACACAAGTTAAAAAAAGAAAAGTCCAGATCTCAACAAGCCAGGATGGTAGTTTTCTGAGAAGAGGAAAAAATCTAGAAGAGATCCCCCGCAAGGGACTGATGGGGGCTTGGTTCTTGATCTGAGGGCTGGTGACAGACATGTGTTCAGATTGTGCTCACACAGCAAGCTGTTCCCTAAAGTATATTTACTTTTCAGAGGAAGTGACAGGTAGAGCAAGGCCCAGTCAACACAGGGATTGGTGCAAAGGAGACCAGAAAAATAACAGCAAGTGCATGACACTAAATGCGAGGCCCAGGTAACCACCAATCCTTAATAGAGTTCCAGCACCTTCATGGGCTGTACTACCCTGCACTAGCCAGTAAAATGCTAGTGTGCCCACTAACTTGTCACTTGTGCCCCTTTTAGACAGTGATGATGTTGGCTTTGCATCAGCACCAAGTCTGCAATGTAAATTAAAAGAACTGATACAGGTTCATGAACCTATGTTTTTTCTAGAGCTGACAGGTAAGTCAGCAATAGAAGCAGGTACCACCCAGCCATGTTCCTGTGTAGGCCAGCCAGGTAGAAGGTTCTGAGGCATTCCACCCTCAGCACTCCTTGAAGCGGAGCAGTCCTCCAATGAGGGTCAGTCAAGCTGTGTGCTGAGAAAAATTGCTGGTCTCTGACCACTCACTAGATGTTATTAGCAATCCATACAACCTATCCCTAGAGATGTTGATTCTTTATTTCCAAGCATTGCCAAATATCCCCCGGGTAGCAACACTGCCTTAAGTGTAAACACTGTGAGAGAGAGAAAAGCACCTCACCACACCACACACCCCCAGATGTTAGCGTCTGAGTAGAACAGCCCTATTGCTCCTCCTGACTCAGTCAAAAAGAAGACCCATAAAAATGACAGTCAGACACTGAATGCAAGTGTTAGCCATGCCTGCCCAATCCATACACATAGAGGCTAAGTCTGAGGCCACTGCCATAGCTTACATAATACATGCCTGTCATGAAGATATAATGGAAGGAAAGACCAGTAAACTTAAACAGGACCAACTGACAGACATAGCTTTACTTTGCCTTTCCCGTCTTCCCACTCTCTGCCACATCAACACTTGCTGCTAAAGACACCATCCCCAATGCACCATGGAGGAAGTCTGGATATACAAAGGTCAAGGGACCATCACAGGTTCAGCACAAAAGAATCAGGCGACATAGAGACCCAGAAGATGCTGGAGACCTAGCACAGATAGACCATGACAGAAGCTAGGCGACTTGGAGACCTGGAAGAGGCTAGAGACTACCATGGGTACATCCTAGAGAAAGTCATAAGACACACAGAAGAGATCAGAGGTCTACCACAGGGGTGGCATGGAAGCAAGATATAGCCAAAAGGCTCTACATAGGACAGAAAGGAAAGAGAGAAAGGCCATACCAACCACCCCACATCTCCCAGGCCTGGGTTACACATACTTTATAGATGCCTAATAAATATTTCAGTTCTTGTATTCTTGTAAAAATATTAAGCTCCAGGAACTTTGTTCAATTCTATTCTCCAGTAAACAATGTCCTGCAAATTTCATACTCAATTCCCCATGTGATAAAATCCATGGTTTGTGGCAGGTAATAGAGTATGGTGCCTTTACACGTGGAGTTCTTGCTGTCTGTGACATTTTTGGAGAAACGGGTAGAAAACTTTGCCTACAATTAGACAGGCTTGTGGGTTTCTATTGCTTTTATGAAGCCAGGCAATGCCTAGGGTCCACCGTCTGAGATGGATCGTTGGGGACAATTTACGGAGCCACTGCAGCGGCTCCGACAGCAAAAGATACATTTCTCCTCTTTCAACTTCAGCAGATTCCTAACCCACTGTGTGCTGCACAATTCAATGACTGCTCAGAGACAGTGCCACTGAGCATCAGCCTTGTTACAAAGGCAGTCGGAGTGCGACAAGGAGGGTGGCTGGCTACAACCACACACGCAACCACTGGACCACAACCCAGCTCCACTGAGTAACATGTCCTGGTCGTCCCCAGGTCATGTGGATGTCTCTCTCAGGGCCCTGGCTCTTCACACCTCCGAAGAAAAGCCACTGAGTCCCTCACTACAAAAGCCTGAATACATGGAACTCTCCCAGACACACTGAATTCCTGATTTTATTTCATAGCAACAGATACAGACAAGACCTCCACTCTCCACTCTGCTTTCTCCCTACTCAGCAATCAGCACTATTAAACAGTCCTGGATTTTAAAACTAAGGAAGTCACACCACTAGCCACTTCTTTTTTTTTAAATTTCTTTTTTAGACAGGGTTTCTCTGTGTAGCCCTAGGTGCCCTGGAACTCATTCTGTAGCCCAGGCTGGCCTCGAACTCAGAAATCCACCTGCCTCTGCCTCCCAAGTGCTGAGATTAAAGGCATGCGCCACCACTGCCCAGCTCACTAGCCACCTCTAACCCACTAGGGTATACCCGCACATTCCCCAAAAAGGCATTAAATGAGGACCCATGTCTTCTCCAAAATGTAGCTTAAACCCAACTGTCATTTTCCAGTTTATTTCTACATCCCATTACACCTAGTCAAAGTGAACAGTAGCTCTGAACATGAAAGCAATTTTAGACTAAAGTAATGTCACCAACTTAACCTGAGTGTAACATGCCAGCAAGAAGGGAATGGGGTTGGAGTATCTCAGTCTGAATAAAAAGGAGCTTATTATTTTCTAACCCTGACTCAGTACTGTGTTCTATCTGCAATGCTTAAATCAAGAAGAATTTCTGAATGCAAAGACTTTAAATTGTAAAGTACTTGCATGAACCTTACTAAGTGCATAAATGCCTTTGGCCTAATCTGCAATCTGACACATTCTGAGCGTGCTGCCCACACTGCATCCAGGGATGTTCAACCCATAACCACAGCCAACACAATTCACTTCCCATAATGCCTAGTAGCTCCCCTTCAAATAAAAGGTTACCGTACCTTGAAGTATTACTATGTGAAAAGACAGGAGTTATTTCTACCTTACCACAGCCTCACTCTTGAGCCAAAGATGGGCCTTGGTCCTGATAACTTGAACCTTACTTAGCACATTTGTAGACTGGGGACTCTAACTTCGGATACTTCATCAGGCTGCATATTGTCTATCAGAAGATTGTCTATCAGTATCAGTCTAGATACTTCATCTAGACTGTGCATTGTCTATCAGAAACACTCAAGAAACTATAACCATTACCATCAAGCTCATTATTCTTTCCTCTCAGTAAGACATACATCACAAAGGAATGGACAAGCAGGTGATATAGGGTTTGGGAATTAAGAGTTTAAATGAAGCCGGGCGGTGGTGGCGCACGCCTTTAATCCCAGCACTTGGGAGGCAGAGGCAGGAGGATTTCTGAGTTCGAGGCCAGCCTGGTCTACAAAGTGAGTTACAGGACAGCCAGGGCTACACAGAGAAACCCTGTCTCGAAAAACCAAAAAAAAAAAAAAAAAAAAGAGTTTAAATGAACTTGTGATTACAAGGAATGGAAAACATTTCACATATGGTCCCCAAACTGTGGTGGTTTCACTTATGACTTTGTTTTCCTTTACAACAGTGTGAACATGCAATGTACCCAGGAAAAGCTGAGGCTTCAGCTTCCTCAGGCTCATGAGATGCAGTCCAAGTCATTCTCATGAAGCTAGGCTATCAGCTGTGGTGACTGATGTGTTAAGAGGAAAAATATTCATTTTCTACTCACAAGATCTTTTCCACATAGGATAGGTGTATCAGAATGCCACTCACCATGCATTGAGAAGAATCTGTAGGACTGAGGAGATAGCTCAATGGTTAGTGCCTGGTATTCAGATGTGAGAGCCAGAGTTCAGATCCCTAGAACCCCATAAGGGCCAGGTTTCAATTCCAATAGTCAGAAGGTACCTAACAGAGTAAGCTGGCTGGCCAGAAAGGCCAGATTAAGCATGCTGAGTTCACCAAGATATCCTGACTCAAACAAGCAAGTGGAGAGTGACAGAGGCGACTCTCAATGTCAACCTCAGGTGTCCACATACAAACACTAACACACAGATACCTCCCTCTCTACCTACCGCCCACCACCACCACTGGTAATGCATATCTATCAATCCAGCTACTACTCTGGAGGCTGAGGCTACCAGATTGCTGAGTTCAAAGTCTGCCTAGTATACATAGTAAGACTTTGTCTCAAAAACATTATTTTAAAAATTAACAGAAAAATATCTAGTTGTTTTTAAGAATGGCATTATCAAGATGCTTTCTAGTAAGAACCTAAATAATTTAAGACAAGGAAGCCAGTCATCAAACTAGTTTCTAGAGCTGATGATGCTGGGGCTTCCTCAAAAATAGGAAATTTCTTTTTTTTTTTAAAATTAGATATTTGCTTTATTTACATTTCAAATGGTATTCCCTTTCTAAGACAGAGAAAGCACATGTTCGTTCTAATACGCTGGGGCTAGCAGGCACGCTGTACTCCAGCGACAGCTCCTATGCACACGTTCAAGCATAGCTCTTAAGCTACTTTCTTCATGAGAGCGAGTCCGAGTTTATGTAATATCCATGAACTCAGTACTAGAATAATAATAATCCAAAATACTTATGAAACATATCATTTGCAACAGAGTAGATAATCTTTTCCTCCTCTTTGTATAAGAAGCTGATCTCCCTTCCAGGCCACACCTGTCCTTGATACACACACAAATTCACTGTTATGCAAAGATACTGGGGTTCCATAGGTAAATTATTTGTAAAGAGACACTCTAACAGCCAGAAAAACAGCCCTCTAGAGGCAGTCAAACACTTCTTCAAGTTTCAAGATCAAGTTCGAGCTTCAGAATTAACACGATTCACAGCATTAGGAGCAAAAGAAAACAGCCCTTTATAAAGACAAAAGGGGCCGGGCAGTGGTGGCGCACGCCTTTAATCCCAGCACTTGGGAGGCAGAGGCAGGAGGATTTCTGAGTTCGAGGCCAGCCTGGTCTACAGAGTGAGTTCCAGGACAGCCAGGGCTACACAGAGAAACCCTGTCTCAAAAACAAACAAACAAAAAAAAAAAAAAACGCTGAAAGGAAAATCTATGCCCTTCTGCTGAGCTCCAGTTTCTGGTGTTCTATAACACCAACACACTCTTTCTTCTACCTCTGTGTTCCACAAGCTCTTGAGAACTATCTCCAAACATTATCTAGCTTAAACTCCACACATTTAGAGCTTACTGTTTGCAAACACAGAAACCCAAACCAACCCTTATGAAGATAAGGGCAGTGACCCACACCAATCCTAGGGAACAGACACCAAGGCCTCAGAGGCTCCAAATAAACATTTGTTCCTTTTCTCTGTCCTCAGGAATCTTAGAGCAGATAGTCTGTCGTGCTGAAACACACCATAGTATCACAAGGGTGTGGCATCCTTCAATTAATTAGCAAAGGGTAGGCCACAACAGGTGGAGAGCAAGTGCCCAAGTCTCTCTGAGAAACAGCAGGCACAACTTTTCTCTAGGCACACATGGCTAGAAATGTGGCCTCTCACTCTTTCGGTCTTTCCAGAAGCAATAATTGTCACAGGAAGCCACTGAAGAGAAAACTTAAAACTTGTAATAGAGATGGTAAAGTGTAACTCTTCACAGATGATAGCTTCTGGCAGGGTTGGGGTGCAGAGGATTTTCCTTATGGAGCTGGCCACCAGGCATTTGATCATATTCCAGTGAGTATCTGGGCAACACAAATTGAATTTGGTTTTTTTCTTCCCCTTCTCCCTCTTCTTTTTTTTGGGGGGGGTGGATGGGTGGGGGGTAGAGTAGGCAGGGAGGAGCTGGTAAGTGAATGTGATCAGCATGCATTATATGAAATTTCCAAATAATCAAGAAAAATATTAAGCTTAAAAAAAATTCATCGTAACAGGATACACAGAGCTGCCTGCTGTCCCTACCTTGTGGCTCTGAAACACAACAGTAACCTCGTGAACTTAAAATACAGCCCCATGTTCACATTCCAGCCAGCAAGGCAAAGGACAAAAAGGAAACAAAGGACATGCCTCTCTTTCCTTAAGGAATCTCTGGAAACACTGGCCATACAGCCCACGAGACAGAACTTAAATCACACCTAGCAGAAAAGCTAAAAGCTGATCTTTAGTACACAAGTCTCTGTTTACCAGAAAAACAAACAAAACATCAGGCTTTTCTATCAATAATAATAATAATAATAATAATAATATGCAAGAAGCCTCTAGCATAGTTTCCAAGTTCAGCTAACACTCTGGTACAGGACAAAAGATGGGAGGTGGAAGGCTGCAGTTTCCCTCTAAGGAGTGCATAAATGGGTAGAGCTGACACCTCGAAATGACTATTAATAGCTCCAGAGTTCATACTTCAAAAACTAGAGAGGACTTCCTTGAAATGATCTTAGCGATCATTCAGTTCAAATTTCCCATTTGGATATTAATGTCTCATAACTGTACCACTTGACAAAGATAGGCAATACTATACTTTAAAAATAAGACATTATCATTCATTTGTAACCTACCAATTCCTTGGTTAATTATTACAACAAATGCTTTAATGCCTTTTTAACATTTAAATCACCCGTGCAATTAGCACAATGTCTAATAACAAGTGGAAATGGGCACATAACTTTTTCGGGCCATTTAATAGAGCTGTGGATGCTTCATTGCCGGGTAATAGACAAGGTGACCATCCTCGATGAACCAAAACTTGGAACACACTGTCTGTAGCACACAGGGATGAGCATAACAACCCTTCTGAGCCGACTGTTCATTTAAATCCAGATATTACTTTTAGGAAAAAAACCACAACACTCATATTTGAGAAGCTAAGAGAAAGTGGAATGACTCAGTCCAGGCAGGCTCCATGGAGTCATCCGCATGCTCTGTTCTCCTCTAACAGCAGAACATGTGGAACAAGAGAAGCAACTTTTGGCTCTAAGGATCTGCCTTATCTCTGATATAAACTTAAACTTGACTCTCAAAGATATGCATTCTAGGAATGTGAAAGGCACCAAAGGCATTGGTAACCTCTTTTTCTGCAATAACAACAAGCAGGCAAGGTAATGTACAGAATGAAGATTCTATTGTGGCTCATGGTACCAGAGGCACATGCGTCCAACAAGGCAAGAAGGCAGAGCAGCAAGAGCCCGAGCATGGCAGCAGGAGCAGGATCATGCCTTCAACCACATATGCAAAGCAGAGAGCACACACTGGAAGCAGGGAGAGGCTACCAGTGCTCGAAGCCCACCCACAGTGACATACCGTCCTCCAGTAAGGGTTCACCCTTCCTCAGCATAACCAGCGAGGGAGCAGGTGTTCCACGATACCTGAGCTTGTAGAGGACATTTCTTAACCAAACCACCACACTTCAAGTGAGAAGAGCAAAGAACTGACTGAAGAAAGACAAAGATGAGCACTCCAGGCGATACCGCTTGACACTGAAGTCTGATGAAATGCTGCATGCCTACAAGTCCAGCACCCGTGAGGCTGAGGCAGGAGGACTGCAAGTTCGATGGCAGACTGAGATATATAACAAGACTCTCCGAATTTATATTTTTAAAAAGTGATCAAATTTATATACTACCAACAACCCATCATCCAATATCCAAAAAGCTTGATTTCACACAAAGGGATCACTCAACTGTCAATATACCATTGACTGTAAAGTCATACGCTGCTCTTGTACACAGGACATCCTATAAGTTTTGGTCATTCTGCTTCATATAAGTGTGGAAGAAACCAAGACATTACTTTGGCTATGGAAGGAAATAACATGGCTGTTTAGTAATGACTAAGTAATTCTCTAGTGTTTTCTCTGTTAGAAAGCAATCTTACCTACAACAGTGACAAAATATTTGCATGTGTTCAATGTGAATCTGGGTTGTTTTTTTTTTTTCCACAATGTAAACTAGCATAACTCAAATCACAACACACTATAGCTGACAGCGAAACCAGAAGTAAATGGTTTGTCTGCAGAAATAAAAGCATCAATAACACTATACCTAATAGCCATTTTTCCCCCCAATAAAGTATCTCTAGTCTTATTTATAGAGACAGATGGGATTCACTTAGCATAAGCACATGTGACAGTGATGGGGGGACATGTTAATGCTATGACAGAAAGGGAAAGTTTTCTTAGGACCAATGACCAGAAGGACCTGGGGCCACATGCTAATTGTGGGACTTCAACCTTGCCAGGCTTACCTTTACAATGGAGATACCAAGGTTCACCCTCACAGTAAGAGAGGCTTAAACACATATTCAGCCACACGTCTATAAAACAGTGCAGGGGGAAAATGCTGTAGCACCTCAGTGCCAGGTACTCCATTTACACGGCCCTTGTGGGCATCACATTCTATCTTCCCTTGCTATGCTTAGTAAGGGGCTGCTCCAGTGACAGCCTGGAATGAGGCGTGTGAGACTCCTTGGGGACGGCCTAACCCTAGCTCATCCCTCTGATACAGTGTTTCTCCTGGTGAGGACCCCAGATAGCATAAAGCTGCAACACCTGAGGACCTTTTAGAAATGTTGGTTCTCAGGTACCACCAGAGGCCGCAGAAGGACTACGAATCTGTATCAGCTCTGAGTCCCCTGGGCCTGATGGCCTGACCCATGCTGAAGTTTGAGAGCCTCATGCCTGGCTCATACCATGTAGGTGGAAAGACTACCTTTTCTGGCTTTAGGCAATGAAAGAGTGGCAAACACAGGAAAGGCTGGAAACTTCCAGAGTAAAAGGCTAGGAAGTAAAAACCCCCTAGGCTTCATGGGCCAAGAAACAAAATCAAGGTGTGTGGTTATTTAAGGAACTACTAAAAATGCAACTATTTAAAAATGTGAAGACCATTGGGCAGAGGAGATGGGTCATTGGGTAAAATCCTTGCTGGGCAAGCATTAGGACTTGAGTTCAGATCTCAAGCAGGTCTTTTTATCATGTCTACACTTGGTGGCAAGCAAGAGGAGTGAGAAGAGAGGTGCAGAGGACAGAGGGGAAGCAGAACAAATACCCCTCCTCTCTGTAGAGCTTGTTGGCCAGGCAATCTACCTTAATCAGCAATCTTCGAGTTTTGTGATGAGACCCTGTGTCAAAACATAAGGTAGAGAGAGACAGACAAAGACACTACTGGCAATATCTGACATCCATAAAAATACACATAAACAAGCACACCCCACCTCTTCCCTCTAAGAGGGTCTATGGAGCAGATGACTGACCTTACTAACTGATGCTATTCACAAATTTTTTAGTCAGTCTGACATACCATTGGCATGGTCCAACTTCTCTTCCAGCTACCTCTGCGGCCTCACTAACACAACAGACATAATTCACTGACTCTGCAAAGCTATGAGGAGTCAACCCTGAACAGAATAACTACACAAAGCCAGGGCTGACATGCACCGGAGCCAGACAGTGCACCTGCTTGGCCACACTGTTATCACCAGGGACTAATGTGAACTAGGGACCTTTACAATATGTTTGATGCAGTGGAGAGAAAGGGAGAGTTGGATTATTTGTGCTAAATAATTTTTTGTGTTGTTTCCAAAACATTCTGCAACTATGTTCCATTCAGAATGAAGATATTAGACTCAGCTCGATTTAAGATATGCAGAGTGCCAGCTCATTAGGAATGATACACATGGAGCCAAAGCAGAGTGAGCTAATGATGCACCCAGCAGGGTATGAAAGGCACCCAGTGTCCCATGGCCTCCACAGCCAGTCTTGGAGGCAAGCCACTTAAAGGGGGGCATTAAGCCACCATGCTTCTTCCTTCATTTGCATAGGAGACTGACAGTATTTAATATACACATATGTATAGGTATATATCCTATTTGTTAGGAAATCACTAACTAATATAATATCATATATTCATCATATCATTCTTTTAACTGCAGGTAAAAGCACATATTTACATGAACATTTTATTATTTCAGCATATAACCAGGAACAGCTGGCTACTGTCTTACTGTGGAATAGTACATTGCAGAATGGAGCAGACTAACAGTGATGAGGCCATCAGTTGAAGAACAGTTCACAAAGATTTCAAAGAGACCCTGTGACAAAGTAGCATACCAGTCGATATGAATACAACATTGTGTTCTCTGAAAATGAGCTGTCCCTCACGGCTAACTGCACTATAGGTCTGCAAGATTCAGTTTCTTTCTGAAAGAGTCTTGGTATTTGGAAGGGGGTTATTTTGAGAAGTTTTCAAACAACAGTGTATCGATGTATTGGTTCTTTAATTTGAATAAATAAAATATTAATATGTTGGCACAGAAAGAAAATTCACAAAGAGAAACTGAAGCAATGTGGGTTTTGTACATACACTGCAAACCACGAAATTAGGCTCTCCCTTGCCTACCAGCTGTAGATACTGTGTTGTTGTATTTTCCAGTCACTACTATGAAAATTAGGTCAGAGCCTTGGTTTAACCTGAAGATGAAGCCCACATCAGGCATGTCAAGGCTGAAGCAACTCCCAGCTGAATCTTACACTCTCTTATGGTTTTAAAAGATTTTTATTAATAACAGATAGCCCCAATTCTAAAGTGAAGTATTCTCATTCTGCATGCCCAAGGCATGTCAAGGTGTCAATAGACTACACATGCTGCATCTTATCTATGCTGGCAAGAATCACATGTCCCACACTCAGGCTGCAGGCATCCATCTTTGTACGCGGACTGGGGAGACTGGGAAAACAGAGAGACATCACTGTAATGGGAGAAGAATGCTCTGGAGAAGACATGAGGAAATGGGAGTGAACCTGGGCGTTGCTACACTCTTGTGAGCCATGAGAAAAGGTTCAGAGACAAAGGATGGGGAGAAGAGTGAAAGCAAAGGAGAGGCAGTGGCATCAACCAGTGCTGCTCTGCTTTGAGGGGTACCACAGGGTTCCTGCGCAGCCTAGAGTGTTATCCCAGCCAACATGCAAAACCAGTGATTCCACAGGATGCACCTCTACCAGGTGCATGAGGAGCGGTACCTATGAGGAAGAAGGCCACAGGGGCCCCCAGAGATGCAACAGAAAGTGAGTCGGGATCGCTGCCTAGTGTCTACCTTTTACAGGGCTCTCCTTTACTACGCAGTTACAATTTGATCCATCCACTTTTATGTGCATGACAAAATATCCTTTAAATAGTAACAATGAAATCAAGTGGCATCTTTTATTTGGTTTCCAGTAATATTATCAAAGCCTACACAGGGGTCCTTGGATAATTCCAGGAGTAGAGGCAGAAAATACAGAGAATTGGAAGTTCAAGATCACCTGCAACTACAGAGCAAGGTAGATTAAGTTAGGGCTACATGAAATCTTATATCAAAACATACAACTATTCTACCGAACAAACTTAATAGTGAGCTACTTGACAGCAGCCATTCAGCTTTCTTTCAGCTTTCCCATAAAAGCCAAAACCCGATTCGGTAAGAAAATAGTATTATTGACAAAGAAAGAGAAAATAATGTTTACCAGTCTATGTTTCCAACATTCACCTTCCTGCAAAAAACAATCAAAGCCCAGACAGACACTGTGGTTTGGCTCCTTACCTCCTTCTGCCTTTTCTGAAGTGTTATTTCCATCTATTCTTCACACCCATCCTAGGCATCTTCACTAACTTAACTTCACACCTTAGGTGCACCAAACAGCACTCCTTAAGTCTGGGTGTGCAGCCACTAATGGGTGATAAGCCCATACCTGGGGCTCAGCCACCTAACTCCCTTCCAAGGCCTTCATCACCTCAGCTGAGTTCACCCACTGCCTCACTCCTGTGCCCACACGCCCAGCAGGCTTATGCTCACGCTCTCTGCAGGGTTGCCTGGCTTGAACAACCTTTAACAATTCTACTGTGAAAATGGACCACAAGACTAAGAGCCTGTTCGCAGGGACCCAGGAAGTTGAATTGCAAACAGGCAGGTGGCAAGCCTGCTGTTTGCGGTGGCCAGGAGCAGAGGGCACACAGAAGCCATCATCTATCAGGCAGGACTGAGCATTCATCCACCCTGCCTCACTGAAGACAGGACATCAAGAGAACAGGGACTGACTGAGGTTGCTACCTGTGTGTTACGGGTTCTTTGTTTCTGTTAAGCAATCAAAGAGAACACTGGCTTACTCCAAAGAATGTTTTTTTTCCTTAAAGGTAAAAGACTATTTGACCAATAATTTTACCATAACAGCTTATCAAATAATCTAACATGAAACCAAAGGGTCTCACAGCCCAATGAGAACATTTGACAACAACAATGGAGATACTTTTCCATGTCACACTGATGGAATCTACGCGGTAGAAGTCAATGTTCCCAAAATCACCCAATGCCCAGAATAGCCCTCCACAGCAATAATCTGAAACTCAGACTCCAATAACAGCCAAGTCAGAACAGTCTGCCCTAGGCAAACCGCAAGAGTGGTTATAGTTAGGGCACACCTTTCAGAGACTGGCAGATCCAAGAAGACAGGTTTTAAAATTAGACCACACAGATTAGAGAGACAAACCCAGCTAACTTCAGAACCCAAACTTTTTTCCACTATTAAATTACCTGGCCTCCCAGGGGACCAATGTTGGCTTCTCTTCTCCACTGATTGCCAAATCCAATGCAACCCTTCACAGATGTTCAGAGACAGTAGAGTTGAAATATGCTAGAATATGTCTCATTAGCACTACAGTCCCCACACAAGGCTGCTCAGAGAAGCTGGGATTTACAGAGGAACCACTGATGCTGTGTGTCTGGTCTGTGAAGTCAGTCAGACCTGTGACCAGGCCTCACACCATCAGTGATCCCAGGCAAGCGTTTCAGTTCTGTGCATTCACCACACAAAGTCTCTTCCATGTCAGGAAAAACTCAATGGAGGAAAAGGCTCTTCCTTCAAAGGACAGAGGTGAGCTTTTATTTAATAGTAGAACTGCAAATATTCCTTTATAATTAAGGAATCCTAAACAAAGATGTATGAATAAACTCACAGAAACCTATACAAACATATTTATTATAAACATTCCTAAATTAAGAATTGCCCTTCAGCTTATCAAGGGAAGGGAAGGAACTGGTGCAATTCTACACCCCCTTCTTCCCCCCCCCCAAAAAAATGAGCAGAAGAGACTAAGCGGCTTCTGAAGACTTACACAAAACAGCACAAAGGGAACATAGAAAGGGATGGTATCGCTGGCCTCAAAACTGTGAAATGTCTTAGAAATTCTACTTCAGGCTTCTGAACTCCACTGACTAAGCCATTAGCAGCAAGGTTGTTAAAGGACATCAACTAAATCTAAGAACCCAGTGACAGTGAGCACAAATCTCTCAATACCAGTCACATAGAAACTCCTTCAGTGTACCCAGAACTTCATTCCAAAGCCTTGTTAGCTCTAAGCTGATAGGACCTTTCCTACAGCCCAGGATTTGTGATACTAAAAGGATCATTATGAAAATCATGGGAAGTTTAATGGCCTGGTACTTAGATGACAGGGGCAAGACTGGTATCAAAAAAATGCCTCAAAGGGCCAGCCCACTGAACTTTTACATAAAGCCACAAAGTCACCACATGAGAGGAAAATGAGATCCTGTCACTACCAACAATAGTAACCAGAGTTGTGGCAAGAGTCCAGGTTCAAGTGTGAACCATGAACCCATCTTTCTGTTGCGTTAGTAAGCACAGCCTACAAAGAGTCTCCAACAGGCACTGTTGGGATGTTCATGACAATCCTATCCTTGAAGTCCTAAGCTGGAAGGACTCGGGCTTAGCAATAAGCAAATGGCAAATTGCTGTACACTGACATTATCAGTGTGCACTGAAGGCCACACAGCCCATTGCTTAGTGAGTGATTTGCACAGACATTGTATGAGATGAGTAGACAATGCAAGACACCTGTAGGAAACCAGGTCTTCATGTTCACAATTGTTCACCATGCACACTCTACAACAGAAGGGATTTTACACCTGCCCCACCCAGAAGCCTGGGGCAGCTGTTATTTATAGCTTGGTAATCATTGCTACTCTGTAAAGATGGGCTTTACCCAATAGTCCCAAACTTGTGCACATTGAGCACTGCTTCTCAATCAATAGAGCCCATCCTTATGAAGGAGCTTCCACGCACTCTGCAAAGGAGTTTAGCATTATGCTTATTACAAACCTTCCCTCCCTAGACCCTTATCCTGAGCAACATTCTTACTCAGTAGAACCCATTCTTAGATAAGAGGTCACAGGTACTTTGCAAACATGTTTCAGCATAGCCATGCTTTAATCTTTGTTGTGATAATTGCCATGAGGAAACCTTTTCCCAAAGTTGTACTATGTTTAAATATGTCAGACATAATCTACCTGGCATCAGATTACAAAAGGTTGAAACAGCCAGGCTAACTAAGTCATTATGAACCAAAATTCCTTCTTGCGTCTAGTGGTTTGTTTTTCTGCCAAGCTTGCAGGGACCACCAGATATCAAAGAGAAAATACAATACAGTTCTCTCCATATTGGTGTTCTTTGTGCAAAATGACCCCATGATCCATGATCACCTGGTAAGGAAGGCCTGTGGAGACAGTGACCCATATGGCTAGGATGCTGGAAATATTCCCTGTCTTACTCAGGTGACAATAATGACACCTGTACAAAGGTTAACTAGTCACAAAATAAAGATCTGTGTACTTTATATACAGTCACACACAGAGACAGAATGGAAGTTGTATATATTCTAATTCAATCTCAAAATTATAATTACAGAAGCAACTAAATTGTGAAAGCATATTTTAAGAAATGCTTTCTGCTACTACCATCTTGAGAACAAATCATTTTCCCCATGTCCATTGTTAACAACTCTCCTGTAAAATGAAGTAACAGTCCCTACCTTCATCACACTACAGCAAATAAATGACACACGGCATGGTTTAACAATGGATAAAAGTTCCTTTCTAAAATATTTGTGTGTGTGTGTGTGTGTGTGTGTGTGTGTGTGTGTGAGTGTGTGTGTGTCAGAGGCAGCAAATATATACTACAATACCCATGTCGAAGTCAGAGGGGAATCTTGGAAGTCATACTTCACTTTCCACCTTGACTGAGGTGCAAGCAGTCAAGGCCTCTTGTTGATCATTAATGATAGCAGCTTCACTGGCCTGTAACAGACTGACCTGTCTCCTCCTTCTACCTCACATGGGATTCACTCTATTACAGATCTGCACTTCCATATTCAGCTTCCCCTGGACTCTTAATGTCCAAACGCAGGTCCTTGCACTTGTGGGGTAGGCACTTTACCCACTGAGTATCATCTCAGACCAAGGGCAGATAAAGTTTTACCACAATACCTCAAAGCATTAGTGAATAAAAGTAATGTGAGGCCATGGTTTTGAATGCCAGAACAAACCAAAAAAAAAAAAAAAAAAAAAAAAACAGGAGTTGATTGTGTTAAACGTCACAAATGGAACCACCAAGGTAGCATTTTGGATCCAGAGTCCTGAAATCTACATGACCCACTATGCCTGAGTCAGAGCAATGAGAAAGAAAGTTATGCCTGAATTCTAACCAAGAAAGGGTCATTCAAAGTAACCTGGTAAGAAACACTCAGCTTTTGAAAACTGGTGTTCTGTTTTATTGTTCCTGCCTTATAAAACCTACCACTGGGCCTGAGGCCCAGTGGGAGTGCTGTCTATTCTGTAGGACAGCCCCATTCATAAATTGTAAATAAAAGCCAATTAGATTTGTAACTTTGTTGTACTGGGGCTTTTGAAAGTACACAGGCTGCTATTCTTTCCTTCACCATGCCATCTTTACAGTGATAGCAAGTCTTAACATGTCTCAACTCCTTTTCATTAACCCATTGTAGAGGTATGACTGGCCAGTGAATGTGAGCTATCCTTACTGCCCTTACTTTGGCCCGGAGTGGGGGGGTGGGGGGTGGACAAAAGACAGCGTTGTTATTATTATCATCATCATTTTGGTGCAAAATTCAAGGCCTAAGAGCAACAAGGCAATGTGATCTGGCCCTCCTCAAATACAGCCTAGCAGTTTTCAGAAGCCTTGTTAGCAGCGGGTGCAAATGTGAGAAGCATCACGCTGCTGTTCTGCATGTTCTGACAAGACCATGAGGAAACACAGTCCCTGGTGAATCAGAGAGCCCAGCGTGCAGCCTGATTAATCACCAGAGAAAAGGCCCATATGGCGTGATGGGAGGATGCTAGGGAACACACAGGAAGAAATATGTAGCTAGCAGTAAACAGAACAAAGGGGCAAGTGAGGGGGACTGGGCATCACCACCACTGAATCTCCTACTGCTGGTGTTTCCAAGAACCCAGGATTCTCCCTGGATGACCGCTGGCATTTCCTCGCTAATTGCTGAGATTCCATACAAGGCAGGGCAGTTTGCCCTGTATGGACGCAAAGCCTACAGCTGTAGCGTTAATGATAGGGATGAGCATTTGTTTCTGATCAAAGTGATTGGAGGCTTCACATATATTTCCTGTGGAGTATAAGGGTAACAGATGTCATAAGTGGGGGGAGGGGCGTACATACTGAATGGAAATGATGCAGCTGAACATGAGTCTACGGGTAGGAACAACAACAACAAAAAAAAAAAAAACAGGGCATGTCTCCTAAACTCTGAAAATAAAACTCAACATGTGAACATTCTAGAACAAGGTAAAAGTCACTCTCTCCCTTTACCCAACCCGAGTTGAACCTCCAAAACCACTCAAATTCACTTCACCATTCTCCAAATACACTGAACTGAAGGATCTCGGCTCTAAGAAGTAAATTAAACAGAAATATGTTGTAATGGGTAATAAAGGTAGGCATCCAGGGAATTCACTGAGCCCAATGTAGTTATAAATTTCCTTTAAAGTTGAACTAAATATAAAGAGAGACAATTAGGTTCAAGCTTTAGTATTTATTCCATCTAGTCAAACCTATGCAAAATCTCCCTGTTGAACATGTTCAACAGATCTGCAACTTCACCTCCCCCACCTGTGTACTCCAAGCATCTAAGAGCAAAATCGACTCAGCTTAAAAAAAAAAAATTGCTTTTCTTTGTGAGAAAACACACAGGAGTTGTAGCAGGATCTCACAGCGAGGCCTTAGGGACCTGTGAGCTGACTTCTTGTTTGGAAAGTCAACTCAAGGGAGCACAAGGAAATCCAGAGAGGCAGGAGACAGAGAGAGGGACAGGATGGGAAAGCCCCTCCTCCCCTTCACTAAGTTAGAATCAAGTGTGAAAAAAGTTAACCTGCCCCACTCCAAAGCTTCATACTTCCAAACCTATTTGACCCCTAACTTCAAGGGCCCTTAAAAGCCCACTATGAGACCCTGGCTCATAGTGACCTGGAAAGCAGCCACTCTAGGGCCCTTCCTCCTTTCATCCTTAACATAGCTTTCCAGGAG
Source organism: Tokudaia tokunoshimensis (assembly GCA_036184795.1). NCBI lineage: Eukaryota > Metazoa > Chordata > Mammalia > Rodentia > Muridae > Tokudaia > Tokudaia tokunoshimensis. Next base: position 106,163,704 of record BTHU01000011.1, on the reverse strand, counting down.
AGTTTCAGCCTCCCCAGTTGGATGCAAATCCTTCTTTCAAGGGTCTTTGTCCTTGCCAGCACTCTCCGGTACAGAGGCAGCCTTCTTCTCTTCCCAGGTTAAGACAATGAATTCAGTCTATCTCCTGGCTTCTGCTTCTCTGGAGCAGTAAAACACTATTGTAATGCATCCAGAGCCAATTTCAGCTAAGGTGACATCTCAGAAAATATTGCAAGCCTCCTTTCAAGGCTCCAGCCACATGACTACATGCCCTCTGCATACTCAGAAAGGGATGACAAAGGAACTCCAAAATAGGACTTGAACAAAGATGGCATTTGCCAGGCAAATTAATTTCCATTACTTTAGACATTTGGAGAGTGGAGATTATCAAAGGGTGGTTCCTACAGAAGCCCAGGGAGTCCCCAAGGTTGTTTCAGAGCCACAGGGAAGCAGGTTCCAAAGACTGCACTGCACAACTTTTAACACCAGCACAGACCAAGTGCAAACAACATCTGTCTGCTGAACTGGATGGTAAAGGACTGGGAAATGGAAAGCACAGCCATGCTCCTGATTAATATTTTTTGGCTTGGAATATAACAATTTCTCAGAAAAAGAAATGTGCCTTTTGTGTGAACATGCTATGTTTTTTAAAATTATTTATTTTTATTTTATATGCACTGGTGTTCTGCCACCACGTATGCCTGTGTGAGAGTGGCAGATCCCCTGGAACTGCGATTACAGAGAGTTGTGAACTTCCATGTGGGTGCTGGGAATTGATCCCAGATCCTTTGGAAGAGCAGCCAGTGCCTCTAACCATGGAGCCATCTCTCTAGCCCCACATGCTATAGTTTTAATAACATTTTAAATGAATTGATAGTTTAAATTTTTCTCAGTATCTGTGATGGTTTGAATACGTTTGGCTCAGGGAGTGGCACTATTTGGAGGTGTGGCCTTGTTGGAGTAGGTGTGTCACTCTGGGCTTGGGCTTTAATACCATCCTCCTAGCTGTCTAGAAGTGAGTCTTCTAGCAGCCTTCAGATGAAGATATAGAACTCTCAGCTCCTCCTGCACAGCAATAAATCCCTAAGATAGTATCCGTTTTTTAAATGGTAAAATATCAAGACATAATCCATATAAACAGAAGTTGGAGGGCTCCCTCCTCACTAATTTTTACAAGTACAAAGGAAATGTGAGATTAAAGGGTATGAAAGTCACAAGTAAGCCCATGGATCAGGTTGCACAGGCACACTAGCTGTTCATAGCTACCAACAAACTAAATCCATTGTGTATATTCATGTAAATAAAGTTTCATTGGCACCCAACCATGCCCAGTCATTTATATTCTATTTGTATGACTCTCAGGGCAAAGTTGAGACGTTCTGACACAGAAAGTGGTACCTGAAAAAAAAATACAGTAGAAAGAATCCTAGCTATCCATCCTCCATGATCTACCATAGCCACTTTACAGACTAAAAAGAACCCTTCCCCTATAACTAGTGATAGTATGCAGAGTGTCAATAGAGTGTTTTGCCACAAATCGGAAAATGCATACATATACCATTCAAGGCTCAGGTACCATGGAAAACAGGGGTGGTGGAGGAGCATTGTTTTTAAAAGCCAGAGGTAAGGGAGGACCAGAACAAGACCAGTGTCTTACGGACAGAACTAACACACTCAGGTACTCACAGCAGCTGAGACACACTGCACAAGATCAAAGGAGTCAATATTATAACCTAAGACCCCATCCCTGAGTGAAAGGCTACCGACAGTGGATGTCCGTGGATTAAGGAGAGTACATTTTAAGGGTGTGGTACCTAGTAAGTCAACCATGCTCTAGCGATGAACCCAAAACCATGAGTATGTGGCAGCTAAAATTAATGGTTCACTTTTTGGTTTTGCATTTTATTTTAAGAGGACAAGAAATCATGGAGCACACAGGGTGAATATGGGAAAAACCACGGATACAGGTGGGGTGGATACAATCAAAGTCCACAGTTATGGAATGCTCAAGAAACATCTTCTCAAGTCTTCCCACCTACTGCAGGGGCAGGGTGAGTGAACCTGGGGTGACCTTCCCCTTTATGATGCTGTTTTATATACCCCAGTATCAGATTTGGAGACAGTTCTGTTCTGACCCCAACAAAACCAATCCCTCCTATATACCAGCCCAGTGAGATTCCACCCTCCTCTTCACCATCTGGAGAAAACACTTAAAACTCATCAAGTGCTTTTGGCTCCCAAGACAGTTTCAAATGGAGAAACAGTGAGATCAACCAGGGCCCCACTCACACACAAAAAGGAGGCAAGCATCGCCTTTCACAAAAACCTCTTACAGCTACTGAGTTCCAGGAAGAGCTACAAAGGGGAAAGTTTCTCCACTGAAGGGGCCCAGGAGGTCAGGCATTTCCACTGAAGGCTTGTTTTCAGATATAGCTGTCAATCCTCTGTGTACCTAACACCCCAAAGCATGGGCATGGTAGACACAAAAGAAGCCGTCAGTGAGAAGGCATTCTGCACGGGAGCTCAGACTCCCGATAGAAATGTGTGCTTAGGTTTTAAATGGATGTGTACTTAAGATGTCCATCAGCAGTCTCACATTGGTTGTGACCATGGATGAGGGGGAGTTAGAAGCCTTCAATACAGGGAACGATGTGAAAAGGTTTGCTCTCCAGGCAACATTGACAAAGCCAAGACATATTCCATAGGATGGGAAGACTGTCCAAGTCAATAAAGTGATTGACTTGCAAGGTTGGGGACTCAAGTTCAATGCTCTGAACTGAGGTCAGAAAGCAAAAGTGGCTGCAGTTGAAAGTCTAGCACCATCAGGATGACAGGCAGGTAGGTCCCTGTCCTCCGGGGTGGGCCAACTGAGCCTAAAGTCTCACAAGCCTCAAACCAGTGAGAGATTCTGTATCAAAAAAAGGTAGTGACTGAAGAGCAATCTTAGACTGATCCATCACTCCTATGTGCAAAGGCACCCACACACATATGTGCACACACATACACACAAGAACAAGTGCATCCACTCAGCTCACACTCACGCTCAGTGTGGCATCAAGTGGTCCTAAATAGTGTCTCTCTCTATCCCTGCCAACACACACTCACCTTCTCAATCCTCTGGCATTTGTTAAACATGTTGTGCATTTAATACAGTAGTGCTTTTTAGACAGACGCTACACATCACATAATCACTAGCATCTTTAAATATAAATACTGTTCCCCTGGCAAAAACAATAAAATTAGAATTCAATAAACAGAGAAGCATCTTCTGGGCTATGCTATGAAAAACCTGTAACAAGCTACAGAAACGGTCACCTCTCAAGAAAAATACGTGTGACTTTAAAGAAACATCTAACAACACAGGGCTGGGAGGTATGTAGTTCAATGGGAGCACGTTTATCTAACAAGTGTGAGGCCCTCGGTTCCATTCCAGTGCACCCACCTACCCACCCAACCCCAAAAGGAAAAGTAAAGACAAACCAAAGCAAATACTTCAAAGCCTGAAACAGACTGAACTTCCTAGATGGCAAAGAACAGAAAGATCCTTTTAGTCCCAGAAAACCTGCCATCACCTTAAAAAATTCTGAGATCACAAAACTACCAAAATAAGCTGCAGAGCCTTTCAAACTCCGATGGATCACACATTGCAACACTGTAAGACACCAAGAGAATCCAAGCCAAGGCTGCTAGAGAAAAAGGAACCGCAGCAAAAGAAAAATGCAAGGAATTCACCCTGACACCACTTCCAAAGCTACCTATCCATGCTGTTTGTCCCTCTAGACCACTGCAAACACACAGAATTTTCATTCAGCATACAGACTGAGACTCTTACAGATTAGGATACGGGGTTGCTTTTTTTCCCCATTAAATGTCTGTCACACAAACAGGTCTCCTTTAAAATTTCCTAGTGATGGGTACTGAGGTCATTCCAAGTTTCCACACATGACCCTCAGCAAGGTATGGGGGGGTCTTCCACAAGATAAACTCCCTGAAAGTGGAGTCTCCGAGGGGAAAGATGGTGTATTTCTGCTCGCTTCAGGAAACTGACCAACTGACTCCAAAGAGTTATCAAAATCTATTTCCAAAGACCTGACTGCAGATAGCAGCACTGAGCTGATAAAGAGCTTTGATAATGCCTGGTATTTTAATCAACCTTGTTTATCTCTGCCAATCAACATAACAGAAATGATGTTATCTCACTTTGGTTGTGATTCAATTCTCTCTCTCTCTCTCTCTCTCTCTCTCTCTCTCACACACACACACACACACACACACACACACACACACACACAACGGGGGGGGGGGGGGTGTTAGGGAGGAAGCGAACTAGCCTCCTGTCTCCCTGTCTCTGTTGCTCTAGTTCTAGCTTTTTTGTACTGTAATCTTGGCTATTTCCTCAGGAATTAAGAATTACCTGGAACTGTGTTCCCAGGTCTCTTAAATAACATTCTTTCTTTAAAATACTGTTTCCCCTCTCTCTGAAGGGACAGTGGTTGACCCTCAAGCCCCATGGTGTCGTCCTTTGCCCAATGCTGAAACACCAAATGTCTACTATTTCTCTTAAATCCTCTGAGTACAGGCCTAGAGACAAATTCCACCCAGTCTTCCTCTTCCTCCTCCCCACCCACCATAGTCAAACCTTTTTTCTCTTGGACCAGTCCTCCCTGGAGTATTTGATTTTCCTTTTCTTACTGCTGCATATCTACCTTACCTTCTTATCTGTCTGGCTGAGATGGGATCCATTGTCTCCGGCATCTTAAGCCTGTATTCTATCCTTGAGCTACAACCCAACCCCGTCACACCTTCTAGGGCGGATGTCCCAATCCTCTAGGCAGATTCCTTATTACTATGCCCACGCACCTAAAGAACAGAAAATGTCAGCAGAATCCACAGGACACTGCCTAACAGAAGCTATTGATGTGAGCATATATTCAATTACAACACATTACCTAGGCAGTTAAAGATAAAGAGTTCAGAATATAAGAGAGGAATCCAGTGCCAAATGTAAGAAGTGAAAGCATGTAGATTTTCTTTTACATAAAATATATTATTTCCCATCACAAAACATAATGGAAACATAAAAATCATTTATTCTAACAAGTTTTGGACGGGTATTAAATTCACAATTTCTTATATATTAATCATTCATACATCTTGCTAAATAGTTTGCCCTTAATATGATGCCTACCTCTCCATAAAACTGAAACCATTCATGTAATGAATGAGCAAATTACACTTTTAATATCCTTCCACTGTTAATCTTTTTTTCATTTTTTTATTCCAAGGAATAGCAACCAGTTAATAAAAATTCTTAGTCTCAAATCATATCCAATTGCTTTAGGAGCAACCATCACCTATAGGACTGGGAAGACACAGGAAGTGTACACTATACAAGAGGGTTTAGATGTGTGCTTTTAAAGGGGGTGGGGGGGGAGCTAACGCTCACCATAAATCTTTCATTTCTCTCATTTCCATGCAGGGCAACAGCAGCTTGTATCTGTCCAACAGCACATACCCCCAACTGCCCCTGAACAGTCTTGTGTGCTCTTTCATCTAATACATTCACACTATGGGGTTCAGTCACTTCATTATTCATTCTGTATAGCTGAACCCCTCCCCCCCCAGCAGAACACTTCAGACAAAGATGTACTACTCCTAACTTGAACAATGGACTCTTGAATGATGATTTGTGCATTTGGGGGAGGGGGAACCATGCAAATAGAAAGAATGGTATGTGCAACCTGATGTATGACATCCAACTCTCATCTAGCAAGTATCTAGCACAACGTCTAGGAATCTTTTTAAGGAAGCAAGGCACAGTAGCAGAAGAAAACTCAGTATTAATCATCCGTGACACAGTGTTTAGTACTGTTGTAGACATGGAGTAGAGTGTGCATAAATATAAAAGAGTAGTATGGATATTGCCAGGCACGCATGTGTGTGTGGGAATCAGTCAGAAGTGCATGCATGTGGGTCAGGAGTGCATGTATGTTGGGTCAGGAGTGCATGTATGTGGGGTGAGGAGTGCATTGTATGTTGGGTCAGGAGTGCATGTATGTGGGGTGAGGAGTGCATGTATTTGGAGTGAGGAGTACATGTATGTGGAGTGAGGAGTACATGCATGTTGGGTCAGGAGTGCATGTACGTGGGGTCAGGCATGCATGTGAAGAGTATGCCAGTGTATGTGCACATGTGCAAAGGACAAAGGAAGGCATCAGATGCCCCCCCTCTCATTTTCCTAATTATTCCCTTACATACTACATCTCACTGAGCTGGAAGCTTGCCAGTTTTCAGTTAATGAGCCAGCCCTAGTGGTTCTCCTGCCTCCATGCCACGTGTATATCCCTCAGCCCCAGTCCTGGGCCTGCAGGGGAACAAGGCTTGAAATGGAAACTCAGAACTCCGTGGGTGTTCAACAAGCATGTGGACTTCCTCAGAGTCCTCTCTCCAGCACAGAACATCCACTCTTCATTCCCCATGATGGATAATGTATAACCTTTGACCTGTGTAATAAGGGTGTCATGCTGTCCTTCCACCAGTAAGTATGAACTCCTAGGGGAATCGTTTTGCCTAGTGTGACTCTGCTGTCCCTGCCAGATCTCAGGAAAGGCTAATGTGCTTACCACAGAATGACCTGTTCGCTGACAGCCCTGATGCTGTTACCTGTCCAGATAAGAACGGATTACCTGCACACTGTTAGTACCAAGACCTCCTGTGACGTCATACGGGACAGTGCGACAGGTAGGCCTGTCACCAAGGCAATGGACGCTATATATCCAGAATTCACTGGGCCTACTTCACTGGGTCATCGTTCGTATATATTTGGGTAGCGCCTCCCTCTCTTTCTCTCTCTTTTTCCCTCTTTCTTCCTGCCGGCATCCTTGTCCGTCTCCTCCCCCATCAATAAAGCCCCACGTGGACCGGTTTGGCCAGGTGTGGTCTCTTGCACCTCTGTGGTCTCTTATGCCGCTGCAGATGCTTGCACCGAACTCATCACTAACCATGCTGTGAGATTTTCCAGAACGCTATGCATCAACAGTATGAAAATACATTTCCCTTCTACAAAAGTAAGGGAACCCATGGTTTGAACATAGCTTAGCAGCCCCCTTTCGTCCAAGGCTGCCCCATGCTACCAATGTATGCTTTCATGCATAGCTTTAGCCAGTTATCAATGAAATTACATAAACATACACAGACAGGCACACAATCAGGCCTGCTGACAAGCATTTACACAGCCCCAAACAGGATCCTACTGCACTTTGCATAGCATTCTGGGAGAGCTCTTTTCACCCATATTTGCACTAACCATTCTCACAGTTAGTGCACAAACCTACGATATTTACAGTCATCTAATAATTGCATACTTCAGGGATGCCATATTTTATTCAGCCTGTCCTGCATTGGCAGAAACTATATTGACTTTATTTTGTCTATGTGAAAGCACATAGTTAGGTCTCAAACTCGGACAAGTGGCCAACAATGTACTGAAGTGGACAGTGGCTGCCAGTCAGCTTCACCAAGATCTTTTCCAGAGTCTTGGCTCCTCTGAGCACTTCTCTTTTCTTCTCTCTCTCTCCCACCTCTCTCCTATGGCCCAGTTCAGCGTGAACCCTTTCAGATGCCTCTGACTGTGCCCTTCCTATAAGCTTTCTCTCAACCCATACCTAGGAGTGTTCATGTCCTCATTTTTTATTCACATAGCACACCCCAAAAATCAATCATCTTCTAAGCATTATATTGTATCTTCTGAAAAATATAAAGAAGCGACAAGCCTTCAAAGAAGACAGTTCTGGGAGCTAAAACAGCCTGGCATTTAGTCTACCATCTGTTAATTTCCTTGGGGGAAAACTCATTCTCTAGCAAGAGACTGACCTAAGCTCAAAAGCCAACCTGCTTTCAGACAGCCTTGCTTCTGTCTAGCCAACAACATGGGTTATAAGGAGAATGGGAGCCAAGAAGAGGGACCACAAGGGTCTTCTCTTAGGATGTGGAATCTATAAATGGCGATGCTAACCTTACTGCAGAATAAGGATCAACTTATCCCTTTATGAACCCTCAGGCAGAATCACCCTGAGAGTGCCAGGTACCCAAGCTTCACCTATCCATTCAAGCTCCCTCCGTCTCTCCAGGTTCACTTCGCGTTGCTTCCAGTGTCGAGGCAGAAAGGATCCTGAGGAGCTGCTGCCTCTAACGCACCCCCCCATCCCCCCCATACGCTCATACACTAAATACTTGGTTGCTACCTCCCGGTTCTTTGGGAAAGCTGTCTGTGTAGCTGGAGGAAGCAAGAGCACTGAGTTTGGGCTGGCATTCATTCTCTCTGGTCACTTGTTCTCTGTTCCTCTATTCCTCTATGATATGAACAGCTCTCCTCCATCCCACATTCCCACTTTCCACGATGCCCTGCCCAAATGACTGGACTCTCTGGAACCGAGAGCCTCTCTCTCCCGTTTATGCTTGGTATTCTGACACAAAAGAAGAACAAAAGCCCCTAGGGAGTGCCAGCAATCCAGTCCTCTATTTTAAATGTTAATGGAGTTCCAGAAAAAGAAGCTCCACCCTTCCAGAAAGTGATGGCCACCACAGGAAGCACTGCTCATGTGTTCCAAGCCATCTGCTGCTCAAAATGAGAGTCAGTGACATTGTCACAACAGGTGAAGGCCAATGCCTTGCTGGAACTAATGCCAGAATGAGGTCTGGCAAAGCTCTACTGCTTACCTAATCCAGGGAAGTCATGGGCGGAGCCAAGAGGAAGAGAAGATAAAATCAGTGGAGGATGCGGAAATGACCAGGGCATCAGAGAGAAGGCGGGCCTAGCTTGCTGTTCCTGCCAGAGGCTTTCATTCCTGTGCACTTGAAGGACTAATATTTGATGGCTACACAGCCAGAACACTGTCAGAACGCAAGAAGATAATCCTCAAGGCTTCTAGTCTAAAGAGAAGCTGAGCTGGGCACCACAATTTCTCTGGTCAACTACTTTCAAAGACAGAGACAAGCATGCTCTCACTAGGGGGGTGGATGGCGGTGATTCTCTAAGTGTCAAAACAAACACTTGGCTTCTACAAGCTACTGCATGCACCTGGGCCGCACAGACTTGTACCAAGAGAAACACATATCTGGAATTCTGGCTCCACGATCCATATTTACCACTGACACTTGAGCAGCTGGATCTGAATTTCCAAAACCACCATGGTCATTAGCATCCTAGGCCAGAGATTAGATCCCATGTGGGTAACCCCACTAGCCTCTGCCTGTCTCAGTGTTGCCACCCTAGAAGAGAGTGGACTGCCTATTTACTTGAAGGATTCTCCAAGGCTCCCACAAAATCAATTTCACACCAGCCAGTCTACATTCTAACTCAGACTATTGAAAATACACATCCAAAGCCAATAACAGTCCCTCTAGATTTTATCATGAGCAAATAAAGTAATTAGTTCATGTTTCTGAATATATCCCACTTCAATGGTACCATAGATGACAAAGAAATTATTACATAAATCACTCCCCCAAAGAGGTCATTGCAATCACTACAGCAGTTGGGAAGGGTACTAGGAACCTTTGTTATCAGCCCAGAATATAAATAATAACAATGTTTTTCTTGGGTAGTGGAATAACTGCAACAAGAAATTGAATTTGATCCTTAGCACCCAAATTAAAAAATCTGTGTCTGGTAGTGTCTACGTGTAATCCCCTTAGGGGAAAGGCCGGTCACTAGGTACTGCTGGCCAATCAACCTTGCCTAACCAATGAGCTCCAAGTCCTAAAGAGACCCTGTCTTTAAAAATAAGGTGCGCAGCTCTGAAGAATGACACCAAAGCTGACCTCTGGCCTCTATGTGCATGTATGTGCACACAAGTTCCACACAATGATTCTTTTAAACTAACAGTTAATAAAACTTTCATTCCAAGAATATAATGTGCACAATGTTTTGGGACTTTTTGTTTTGTTTTGTTTCTCAAGACAGGATTTCTTTGCTCAGTCTTGTCTGCCCTAAAACAGACAAGCTTGGTCTGTACCAAGCTAGCCTTGAACTCAGAGAGATAGATCCTCTTGCCTCTGCCTCCTAAGTGCTGGGGCAAAAAGCTTGCCCCGCCATTGCCTGGCTCAGTGATAAATAAGAATAAACCATTGTTATCAGCAGGAGACAAGGTATATCGGTTAGGGAAGGTCTAATTCATTAATTTTGGCTTTTTGACCAACTACAGGTCCAAAGTTCTTCAATCCCTGGCATTTTTGCTAGGCTAAAAATCAGAGCAGGTGTGTTTGCATACTTCCTCTATTGTACTGAGAAGGCCCAAGTAGGGCAATGTTAATTCACCAAAACTGAGGGGCTGCTATTGACAGAACTCGTGAAGAAGAAGAAGAAGAAGAAGAAGAGGAGGAGGAGGAGGAGGAGGAGGAGGAGGAGGAGGTGGTGGTGGTGGTGGGAGAGGAGGGATGGCGGTAGAGTCTGCTCTTTCCTAGGCAGTAATCCCCAAAACAAGAAGGCATACAACTTAAAGTAGTAGCTGGGGCTACAGAAAATTGAGTTCTGCAAACACAAATGTTAAATCCTTTGCTATGGAAAGCATGGGGAGGGGGGCGGTGTAGGGGGTGTTGGCCCCTTTCTTGGGCTTGGAGTTGCAAGTGTCCCACTCAGTAAGGGGCCAGATTAGACTGTGCCAATCCACCAAAGACTCTAGAAAAGAGAGAGCTGGAAGAGCCTTCCCTGCCAGGCAGCTAATCACTGACAAAGCTGAGACCTGCTGCCACAGCTGGTGGCCTAAAAAGGGGCCTTGATGAGTTCTAGTTTTGTGGTGCTCAGATTCCACAAAAGTCCCCAGTGGGAGGACGGAGGCCTGGGCATGGCAAAGGCTGCCTTGAGGGACTCTTCTTCCTCCGGCAGTGAATGAAGCCTTCCTTTGCCTTGCAGTAACACCTGTGTAAAGCCTGATGGCTTGCCTAATCCCAGTAAATAATAATATAATTGTGCCTCAAATTAAAGGGATGGCGCTCTAGCCTTCCTTCCTCTGCCATCTCTAGCTCCCTTTCTCCCTACTTGGAGCCATACCTTCCCTGACAACCACCTTTGGAGACCAGAGACTGAGAAAGTGACATCAGCCACAATCCAGGAAAGCAAGACACCCTCAAAAGAAGGAGCTGAATGGACCTGTCTCCAAACTATGGAATTAGGAAAATTATGGAATTATGGAATTAGACCCAAGCAACTGCCTGGGTCCTGGCTTCCTCTTCTGGAGGCAAATCCTCTAGAACTTCTTCCAGTCCAATCCGAAGAATGGCATACGATTAAACTGTCTTGTTCTCTAGCTCTTTAGCAGAAACGAAAACAAAAACAAACAAACAAAAAAAAACAAAAAACAAAAAAACCACATAAGCCTCCTATAAAGCTGTCATATTCTGAGGGCTATTTAACAAACTGATTTCCCGAAAGGAGCAGATATTGCCGCACACTTCCACACCCCCACAAACGCTTCTCTGACTGAATGCAAATTGGCCTCAAATTTTTTTTCTCTAATGTGTTAATGAAACGATGTCTTTGTCCAGCAAGGCTACAAAGTCCTATTCCCTAACCTCCTGGGCTCTCCTCTAAGTTTTGTATAAATATCAAACATACAGATTTGACTTTCTTTTCTAGCAGTAACATCTACAGGATGCTTAGTGCCACATTTATGGAGGTGAGGCCAGGTGACTTGGTTAGACACAAGGCTCTGACAAATCCATCTTGAAGGTGAGCACCCAGTTGTTCTGCTTAGGGTCTCATCTTTACTGTGACAAAATATCTGGGAGGAAAAAAACTCAACTGAAGGAGGAAGGATATATTAGAACTCACACTTGGATGGTCCAAGCCATCGTGGAGGGGTGTAGTACTGGCAGCAGGCCCTGAGGCCTGTGGGCACACAACCTCCAAACCCTGGATCCTGGAAGCAGAAAGCAATTGCCGTCTCTTCCTCTTTTCCACTAAGTCTACGGCTCCATGCCACAGGACCAGTGCTGCACACATTTCGGTGAGTCTTCTCATCTCACAACCTAATTTAGATAATCATGAGTGGGCGTACCCACACGTTTACATGGTGATTCTAAATCCCATCGAGTAGACAATCCAGAAAAACCATCACAAATGCTTAGAGAAATACTCAATTATCCTTAGGTGAAAGGACAAGGTGACATAGCACAAGATCCTGTCCTTATAAATGTGGAGAAAGACTCGAAGCAAACTCCAGATAATATCTTCAAGTCAAGCTATTCCCAGCAGTTCCTCCAAACTCAGTTATGCTCGTAGGTGTCCTTTTAACTAGAAATAAGGAGGCTCTTTGCTTCATTTCAGAGCTAGTAGGTGGTCTGTTCTACTGGATCTCTTCTTCCTTGTCTAATGTCTACCTCCCTTTTGCTTGGCTGGTTTGGGGAGTTCCTTTCTTCAACTTAGTTTTCTGAGTTATTATGTGCAGCTATAATAAAGTCAAACATAGAAAAAGATCCCATCTTTCCAGTGACACCTTGTGCATACCCCCCCCAAAAAAAACACCACCTTGAGTTGGGGCAATGACATGGCCAACTAAGTTTGGTCCCCAGAAGCCATGTTTTTCTTTCTGTTTACACAAAAACTGTGTGTGGTGTCCCATGCTTATAATCCCAGCCCTGGGGAGGCTAAGATGGGATGACTCCAGGGACGTGATGGTGGCCTCACCTACACGGTGAGTACCAGGACAATAAGAGACTCTGGAGAAAAGGGAAAAAACAGACAGAATTTGAAAGCACACCTGAGGCTGTCCTTTGACCTCCACAAACAAAAACACAACTTTATCTAGATTTTACTGTGCAATCTAGGGAGATCAAGATATACATACAGATAAACATATGTATCTGTTCAGAGGGAACTGCTTAGCTAATTGTAACAGCTGTCCATATGCCATTACTTGGAAGAGTATAATTTATTAAAGCTACTCCAATTAATGGGCTGTCAGGTTACCTCCAATTTTTTTTTCCAAATCCAAATGTTCCTTTGATGTACGTACAACCTTGACACGTGTCATTTTGCACTAGAGGACAGGTACATCTGCAAAACGAGCATCTGGCAGACAGAGGTGCCGGATCAAAGAGATGGTGCCTGTGGAATCAATCATGATGGGCACAGCCAGTCCCTTCAGAGAAACTGTACCAAGCTACAGTCCTCTAGGATTCATTTCCCTACAGCCTTGCCATTTTGTCATGTCAAAGGTTCTAAGAGGTCATTCATTCACTCTAGTGCAAGCCACAGAGTGCAGTGTGGGTCTGTCTCTGTCCAGCCATTCAGTATATCATATCCGTTACCTGATAGTATCACAAATGTCAGACCTGGAATGCAGTATCAGAGCCAAGGTCCCCCTCCACCCATCCCTCAGGTGAGTGGCTTGGGCAAGCCCTAGGAACTTCTCCACTCCTAACTTTCCTCACTGATCAGAAGGACAGGCATGTGTACACTCTGTACTAGATAAATAAGAGCTTCCCTCTCCACTGGCCCCTGTTTCGTGAGTAAAGAGCCACACTATAGCTAACTATAGTCTGGTACAAAGCTTAGCAACTGGTTTACATAACTGCATTTCCATGCATAGCACTGTGCAGTGGTCACTAGTCCTTCCAAGCCCCAATGAGAGATCACCTCAGCAGAGGCCAGATACTTCACATGCCATCCTGCCAAGAACTGCCCCTTCCTGTTCCAGTAGAGCCAGAAGTCAATTAGAGTAAGTGAGGGGGTACCTTGGGGAGAGAGAGATTAACTGTACCAATATGTTGTTAACAGCTGCTGATCCAAGGCTATGAAGGAAATAAACAGGAGGATGTGACAAACGATACAGTAAACCCTTCCTCAAACAGTGGGGCAGCCCTGCAGAGTTGCCACTGCCTGCTCCCCTTTAGAAGGAACTTGATACTCAGCCTCAAACACTTAGGATTCAAGCAGCTTTTGAGTCGAGAGAAGCTTGTTCCCAGCCGAGGAATTCACACATGGGGATCCCGGGGACACAGGCTGCAAGTGCATGAGATCCTCATGGTGTTCTGAGGTCCTGTCTAGTCCTGCCTCCCACCTTTTCTGCCATAATTATTAACTACCAAAATGTTCTTGCACCATGGTGTCTGTGCTCCTTGAACTGACACAATGACACAATGACAGAGACAAGCAGCTTGCTCTCTGTGGGGACCATGCACAGCATGCTTTATTTTAATAATATAATAAAACCTCTTCTACCTTCTTTCCTATTTTAATAAAAGCCTTCTTGGACAGAACTTTCCAACTCAATATTCATTCATTCATTCATTCCCTGCCCGGCCCATCTTGTTTTGTTTTGTTTTAATTAGGGGTGTTATATGAACCTGGGGATTAGCACAGGACTTATCCTACAAGTGCATGGTAGACCACAAAGCTACAAGCCCAGCCCTAGCTCCACAAAGAAATATGGTGTAACCCTCCCCATTCACTTTGGCTTGTTCACACAGTATTCTGAAGGCCTTGCATGTCTCCTTCTCCAGTGGTAACCACAATTCCCAGTTTAGAACATGCAAGGGGATATGGCTCAGTGGAAAAGAGTGCTTACTGTGCAAGCATGAGAACATGAGATCAGACTCCCAGCACCCATGGTCCACAAAGGTTCCTCAGTGCTCGGAGTTCAGGGGTGTAAGAACAAACACAGCTGGATCACTGGGGCTCTGGCCAAACGGTGTAGTCAAGGCTAGCTAGCTTCAGGTTCAGAGAGAGAGACCTCATCTCAAGGAAGTAAAACTGAGAATAATGTGGATGGCAGCCCTGATGCTGTTGTAATTCCACTTTCCCAGGAGGGGTTGTCTGGAAAGAGGAATGAGTCACGTACTCAGGTGACTTTTTGTGAGCCCATCTCCTAATGAATAAAGGAATCGATCACTGGGCAAGTAGGCGGGACCTCTGGGTTGGATAGAGGAAGAGAGGAAGCAGGAGAGAGAGGCTTTGGACAGGGGTAGCTGGAGGGCAAGATGTAGCTACTAGTGTCTCCAGGCTGAGGATTTAGAATTAATATGGCTTATAAGATTAGGATTCTAGTTGTGCCCAGTGATTGAGTCACCACTGTTTCAAAACTAAATTTATGTGGTGTTTTCCTTCACGTGGCGGTTTGACTGGGTTCAAGAGAGAAAAGTATGACGGCGAAGAGTGGGATTGGCGAAGCGTGGGATTGCCAGATGTGCACCCCAAGGCCGTGGGGTACTGAAGCATGGGGCTGCCATGGTATCCACCCACCAATGGGAACTTAGCAGGCTGGGTGGAGAGATTCTGGAGCTCTGAGTCAGTCTCCACGAGATGAGAACTGGCCAGCGAGACCTCCAAGGCTGAGAATAGCAGGGTGAAGCACAGAAAAATGCCATTCCTTTTTAATATTTCCCACAACAGGAAATAACAAACTGACACTCTCTGTGCGTCTCTCTCAGAATGCACACGCGCGCACACATACACACACCATTCTTCACATGTGTTGTTTCATTCTACCTTCAGGACCCTCTGACAACACAAAAAGAGAGGGGATGTGAGACTGGAGGTCAGGAACTGACCACCCTTCAGGAAGCCAGACTTGGGTGAAATGCATCCTAAGGCCCCCAGAGGCAGAAAAGGCATTTACACTCCAGAGCTTCTAAGGACAAAGGCCACTGTCATTTCAAACTTCATTCCCAAATTCAACAAATCCAAACAGCTTTCCCTAGTAAATTGCATAACTCAGTTCTCCAAGTCCTGCAGAATTTTAAAGGAAGGTCTTAATCTCCGTTAACCCAATGCTGACTGCTGGTTCTGAAGTTACCCTAAGCTGTTTTACAAGGGCCAGGTTTGGCCCCCAGACAGAGCTGTAAATGCACCATGATGCCAAGTCCCAGCTTTAGGGACTTTGCATTTCCCACAGCACTGCGCTATGTACTTCCCCACTTAAACCCACAGAGGGTTTGGGAGTTCCTGTCACATGCCAAAACAGAATTCTTCCCAGCTCAGACACGTGCACTTTGCTTCTCCCAATATTACTGCAGTGTGGCAAACACTAGCTGGGACGAATCCACACCAAAATGGTTCCATAGAATAAAAAAGAAAGAGCCATAAATGCTCCCATAAAACAGCACATAATGCTTAAAAGAGGCAAAAAATCTTTACACATGGTGTAAAAATGCAACAACCCAAGAGATGAGCTGGCTGTGTGGAAGTAAGGGCCAGGAAGCTCACGTGTGCACACACATGGTTAACAAAGCAGACTGGGGCTGCTCAATAGCTTAAGAGGCCACACCTCGTCCTGAGAGTGTCTCACAAACACAGGAACCATCTCTGCTGGCTTTAGGAATTAAGAGGAACTTTCCCAGGACCGCTGTGACTGTGTCCAGCTCAAAGCACGTGGTCAAGCACCTCCTGTGACCACCCAGATTCTCTAAGCCAAAGATGATGCTGTTGATAGAGCCACACCTTCTAATCTCAGTCCCAAGACAGTAATCACATAATTTCTACTTTGTGCAGAAAGGCTATTATTAAGTGCCTAGAATCAAATAAGAAGTCTCTTTTATAACTAAATTTACCATGCCTCTAAAATGTAAGCTCCGCTGAACTACTGTCCGTGTCTTGAGATAGCCCTGCGTGTCTCTGACGTCTGATAATTTTCAAGGTTTCGAACAAGCAAGTGAGGGTTAAGTCCAAGTTGAAGGAGCACAAGAAAGAACAAAATACAATGTATGGAAGAACAGGACAATTTGTCTTAGGCAGACGAGAACCATCAATGAGATTACCAGTTTAGTGTGGCTGTGTGGCTTGAGGAAAAGGCCACAAATTCAAGAGCCACTGGGAGAGGGAGACCGCCAAATAACCCCTGAGGAGAAAGGAGCAGTTGAGTGTCATCTGAAGCAGAGAATTTGGAGAGGAGATTAACCAAATCGTGTGGGAACCACACATGTCCCAAAGGGGAAACAGTACATCCTTCGTCTGGAATTGAAAATCCCAGTTCCACAGAGAATTGTCTGCTAATTCTAGGCCAATCCAGAGCAACAGCTGTTACCACTGCTTTCGGTGACACACAACCCATTCAGAAAACTGTCCTGAGAGATCAACACTGCTAGTCAGGCTCGGCTGGCTTTGCCAGGGCTCCCAGGTTGGGACTGCTGTCAATTACCAGCCCAGCTGTCTTTGGCCATCATACTGATCTTTATAGCCTGACTTCTGCGATACTGACTCAAAGAGCAATTTGGCTTTATGGAGAATAAAAACACCTCTAATGACCCAGTTCGCAGCCCAGGTGTGACATCCCTCTGTCCCTTCTCAACTGGTAAGACACCTTGAGTTTTGTTAGGCTTAAAACCAAATCCTTTTATCTCCTGTAGAGGAGTTTTTCACGACACATGGAAAATTAAAGGGGGACTGCCGGATTAAAGACAATTTGGCTAATAGTTCACATGTGTTCCCTTTGTCTTCCTCCTTCCATTTTCCATTTTAAATTTTATTACCCTGGGGCATTTACACCACCAAACACAATCTTCTTC